>JAEIGI010000007.1:0-1206676 GCA_018903615.1 Drosophila neocordata | reverse complement strand
CAAAAGAAAGTCTGCATATCATCACGGTTAGCATCAAGCTAAAATCTATATTAAGTTATATTTGATCCATCACAAATGGCTTTCATTATATATCTAGTTAAAGTTGAGTGATTTACAGTAAAAGCTCGAAAATTAGAACTAGTTGGTTTTAATAGGGCAATTAATAGAAATTTTGTTAAAATTTCTTTAAATAATAAATCAAAATATATTTGATTACTTTTAAAATATAAGCAAATATTTAAAAAAAAACCTTTTAGTGTACAAATATGTTCCAAATTGCATAATTTTTTTCAGTTTTTCTTCATTAGACATAATTCCTAATTCAGTTTACCTTTTTTTTTAGTAATATTTTATATCCTGTTCTCAGTTTCCCATTTCGAAAGGCTAGACTTTTAGAGATTCCTGAGTAATATTTTATATAATGATGTCAGTTTTCAATATCTGGACTTTACTTTAAAAGTTTCCTAAATAATATTTTTTATTAAGATTTCAGTTTTCAATTTCTAGAGTATTCTAATTTCGATTAGTTTTGATTTCGGAGCTTTTGCTGCTCTCGCTGTATAAATTTTATTTTATTATTATACAGGTTTAATATATATTATAATTCTTTGATGCGAATTTAAGCAAATAGCTAGTGCAAATTATTCTTTTGATAATTCTTAATCGATTATATAGTTTTAAAAAGCTGTTTCTTAGACTTAAATTACACCTATTAAACCTATTTGTATACCAATCTAAAAATCGCTTAACTTCGGGTTAAGTCATCTTACACAGATGATTTCACCCAAGTAAATTCAAACCATTAGGTATAAAGGTTTTCATATTAGAACAGCAATTGAAAGGGACTTAAAATGGTTGATAAATAATCATAATTATCTCATTTTCAAACTTATGAAATAAGTTCTACTGTTAACAAGTGCAAGTGAACGTAAGTTTGAGTATTAAAAAGCTTTACCTTTACCATAATTAATCCAAAGATTATCGATGATATAAGCTTCTCTTCCATTTGGATGCTAAGAGGGAAAGAGGGAGAGAGAGAGCGAAAGATTTTGATGCTACTGCGTTTGGCTCTGAACTGATAACACGAGTCCCAATTGACACGATGTTTGCCGATCGTTGGTGATTCCTATCTGGCCATCGGTGCTAAAGCGAAAATCTCAAGCCACTTGGTTCAGTCACTCGGTAGTTGTGCAGCCGCGTCGACTACACGTAAAGTCCTACGTTGTTCCATCAAAAAAAAAAAAAAAAAATAAAAATAAAAAAAGTTTAGTTAAAGATTTTAAAGTGTTTTTTTGTTAAAATAATAAAAATTTATATCCATTTAATTTTTATAACCCATAATTACGATTCTTGCGGCAGGTTCGAAAGTGATCGAAACCCTATTGCAGAACTTTTAAGAGTAAATCGAAATCGGAAAGAAAAAAGAGAATAAAGCAAACGAAAGTAAGACCGGTAAGTAGACAGAGGAAATGGACATGCTTTAGTTGGATGTACGCTTTGCTTTTGCTGCTTCTTCATTATCTTCTTCTTGTGCTCCATTTCATGGAAACTACCGTTATCAGTGCGGTGTAGGCGGGGTCAACGTCACAGTTAGAACTACAGACATACATAGATAGAATAATTTTTCTGCGCCTTGCAGTTTCCACTCTTTCTCGCCTTGGTGGCCTTCTTTTTTTCCCTTATATATTTCCCTCTCTCTCTCTGAATTTCTTGAGACCCTCTGCAACGTTTTCTGTGCGACATTACACTGTACATCGAACTACATACAAATGTATGTATGTATGTTGGTGTGTGTGTGTATAGCTTTCGATTTTGCATTCAGCTCGATACACTTTGATCCCGACCAACAAATTTTTGTGATAATTTTATTATTTTTGCTATTTAATTGAATAATTTTTTCGCGTATTTTCTAGGCGATGCAATAAGCTCTATAAATATACATAAAATAAATATGAATGCTTGTGTAATTTTTTGGTTTTTTTTATTATTATTTTTGTATTTTATTGTATTGTACATACACATAATATTATAAGTACAATTCCACATTTATTCACATATTAAAATATAAAATCTCATTTAAAAGACAAAGACGTTAAAGATTGAGTCCATGTTATAAATGAAGCACATGTTCCTTTTTCATATGGTTCCGATTTGGGAAACTTTATGAGAAAGTCAATAAAGTTTGATACGAATTTGATAAAATTCTTTGGAAAATTTTTAACCATTATTTAAGACTGTATTATATTTAGATATATTCTATGAAAACCAGACTTCAATCTTATTATTGTACATAAAAATTAAGCATTATTATTGGCATTACCTACATAGATTTTTAAAATCATGTATAGATTCCATTGTTCCAATATTGGTTATACTACATGTATACCCAAGTCTAAACTTACTTCGTAAAAAGGAGAAGGTCATAAAGTCTTCTTATAATTGATGTTATACAAAAAAGGATAAATTGAATTGAATGCCTTTAAAAAAAACTTCAATAAAAAGTAGAATCAAAGAAGTTGCCTAATTTTGAATCCTAGCAGAAATTTGAGTTTTGCAAAGTCATTTAGATTGCATAAAAGATTCTATAATTTGTATTGTTCCTATATAAAAACAATACTATATCAGTATTAACACTTAGCAATGGAAACGAATCTAGAGTTTAAATAGGTTAGGAATAACATTTCCATTATGGAAACTATCTCTTGAGGTAGCACAAAAACCCTCCCACATTGTCAAACATTACTGATTATGAAAGATCCCGGACGGAATTCACAATATGGTAGACACGCACACTTTCATAATCATCATTAATAATAGAAACTATTCCTCCTCAATGGCGTTTTCCCATTGCTGCTTCTAAGCGGAGGTGGCGACTACTTTGCCGTACAAAGTTCACTTGGTCTAATTTTATATTATTTAATTTGTTTTGATTTCAAATATATATTTGTTGTTTTTTTCATATATTTATATATATATATATGTATATATTCTACTTTTTTTTTGTCGTTAGTCATTAGCTACTATATAAGTTTCGCTAGACAGCAGCAAAAAAAAAGCAAAAAAAAATGCGCAAAAAATGCGAAATTAAAGTGTAAAAGAGCCGATGTGATGATGATGAGCTGATAAGCCATACACTTTCAGTTCTAATGGCAGACAGTAAAAATAATAATATTATGAGTACTTGTATGTTTGTACGTGCCTATATACGGGTTGGCCGGAGGCCAGCAATCACGCAGAGCCAAAGCGGATCATACAGGCCGATTTGTACCTTTACGATCGGCGCTCGCCTATATGTCAATTAGAGATAATCTCTTTGTATTTTCGCCATGTATAGGCCCGAATTAAACAAAATAAAATAAAATAATAATAACAATAATAATTATGCCTATTAATCACGCAGCAGTCGCAGCTTGGAAATGGCACAATCGAAAGGAACAATTGAAGCTAAAGATCAGCAGCAGCATGAACATATCGGCGACGATGAAGTCAGCGAACTGCACAAGTCACGCAATTTCTATGACACGGTGAGGGAGCAGGCGGAACGGTTTGCTAGCACACGACTGGGACAGTTTGTGATAGCGCGTGGAGATCGGGCCCTAAGGATGATCGAGAACACGGCCAAATGGAGCCTGCCCCAGGGTAAGTTTATCTCTATTATACATCTCTATTATACAGATAAGATCTACAATAATCTTTGATTTTCTTAGAGAAAAATGCTGTTCCTTTGGAGCGTCCATTGCCCTGGATGGCATTCTTGATGTTGATTATTATATTGCGCCTTACACGCATTTGGGTATCTATGGGTGCATTGATGATTGGCAACGGTCCTGTCTCGCCCACGGATATGATTTACTTTATTCAAACAAGGCGACGCAAACTAAGGGCCATACGTCTGCATGGCTTGAAGGTAATGAGGCAACGTGAACAGGAGCGTTCTTATAGTTCTGGTAAAGGTTTGAGCCATAAGCTCAGTCAGTGGTTTTCCCGCGCTATTTGCCGTCCTGGTGTCCATAGAGCCAATAGCGGACGTCTCTTTACTTTAAACAGCAGCCTGGATCAGGTAAGGGTTTCATTATTGTAGAATGAATTATCACAGATCAATGAGTTTTATTTCCTTAACAGTCCAATTCATCAAATCAAGTATGCAAACGTCCTCGCGAGGACGAATCGCATACTGAAACCGATCATAATTTGACCATTGATGAAATGCTGTCCAAATATGCCAATGTAAACTCTGAAGATGACTCTGATTTTGTCCCAAACACTGCGGACGAAAGTAGCGATGATAGCAGCGAGGATATCAGTGATAACTCAAAGTCCTCCGGAAGCAGCAGCAGTGATGAGGAAACTGATGTTGTTGATGATATTAAGGTGAGGAGAAGTGATCTCTCTATCAATTCTTGAATGTAGTTTAATAATTTAAGTTTAATGCATAGCCCAAGCCTGTGGCAGTAAATGGAGTACATGGCGATAAGGAGAAGCACAATCCAACGACCATCATCACCAGCAATGGCGACAAGGGGCACCAGCAACAGCAGCAGCTGCAGCAGCAGACGACGACGGAAGTTGGTAATGGACATTGAACTGTTGTTATTAGACTCTCTCGTTCGTAGCCTCCTAAGTCTAGATTACAACAAGTATCGATTATCGATTTAAGCGTAGATGGAAAAAGAAAACTGAACTTGAAACATTTGTCATGAAATACAATACAAAATAACTATAAAAGAATTTGAATTGCTTTATCCACTTGATCCACTCACCAACCAAATCCAACCAATCCATTATATATCCATTACCATTGCTCAGGCCAGAATTGAAAATTCCAAATTTACTTTTTGTGAGTTTGGCCATTAAATTCCGTTAGCATCCTGACCTAGTCTCTTTCTTTCTTTCTCTCTCTTTCTTCTTTCTTTGTCTTTCCTCTTGATTACTTTATAGTGGAGCGACCGCAGCAGCAACAGCAAACATTGGCAACTAAAAAGGATGAAAAGCAGGAAGACGACACAAAAGCCAAGAAAGATCATTCGGGGTTAACGAATACACGCCTGTACAACAATACAGCGGCCGCAGGTAACTCTTGGTCTTCTGGATCACACTTGATTGATCAGTCACTGATCCCCAATGATATCAAAATTAACATTTTAACGATAGTATTTTGTCTATGTTTTTGTTACTCCGTGCATGTGTTCAAACACAACAGCCAACACTGATCCCGATCCCGATCCTGAACCCGAATCCCAATCCCAAAACCAACCCGAACCCGAACCCCAAATCGATGACAATAATGACGACACAGACTGCAGCAGCAGTTGCACTGTATACGATAAGGAAACCCCAAACGAAAGCAATACACAAGAGATCCAGCAAGATACCAAAACTGAACAGTTATCATCTTTAACAAGTCAGCCATCCAATAATTATCCCACTGTCGATACCCTAACACCAGCCACCTCCTCTGAAGATATTTATTATAGTCCAATTGGTGTGTCTCATGAATTAAACTTCTTTTTGCTGACTTAACGTATTTACTCTTAATCTTATATCGCAGGTTCACCCACTACCTTCAATACTACTTTGGGACCTCAGATTAAGTCTGCTCTCGTTCAATTTGGCTTGGGTAAGTAATGAAAATTTTAAATTCTATTAGTTAGTATTTATTTTTACATTGCTTAGCTCATTCCACACCCACCGTAGATTTGAATGAACATCATTACGAGACCTCGGATTTGGAATCAGCTGTCTTGGCCAATATAACTCAGGCCCATGAGGCTGAATTGCAACGTCAACAAGCCAAAAGCCCTAAAGAACCTCAGCAGCATCAGCAACAACATTCCAGGCAACAACACAATCATTCTCAGCGTTATCGCGGTCGCAACCGGCGCTAACCATTACTATCCTTTTTTTTTTACTCCTACTTCTATTTCAATATGTATCTATCTATACTTTTTCCTTATATTGTTAGTTAATAGTACGAAATAAAACTCTGAACACATTTAGTTATCTCTGTAATTGAGTAAATATAATATCACATTGTTTTACCAACTAGTTCAAACTTAAAACGTATATCACCGCTTGGGGTTAATATGATATTGCTCTCGTACCGTATCGGACCTTTACCCAACCAGCTTACATTATAGCGACGCAATAAGCGTACTAGCAAAGTTTCCAATTCCATTTCGGCAAATCGCTTGCCAATACAAGTTCGCGGTCCAAAGCCAAAAGGTAGATATATAAATGGGTTTTGAGCACGTGCCTCTGGACAGGCCACTACATCTGGTTGATCGGATGGGGATGACTTAAGCCAACGCTCGGGTAGAAATTCCGAGCTATTGGGAAAATATTCATCGCTATTGGAGAGCTCCAATACACCCATAAGAACTCCTGTGCCTCGTGGCACATGATAGCCCGAAAGAACTATATCTTTTGGGGTAATACGAAAATTTGCAGGTGTAATAGAGGTGATCCGCAAAGCTTCTTTGATGCAAGCTCGTGCATAAGGCATATTCTTGGTATTTTCATCGGTCAATGGATCATTAGGATCGGGGAGAATGCGCAGCAGTTCCCGTCTCAGATGGTCTTGCTTTGAGGGATTGCGAGACAAATGATAGAGTATGGTAATAAAGGCGGATGAGCTCTACAATTAACACAAGAAATCATTAATAAGCATTTAAATTGATATTTATTTTTAAGAAAACCAACCGTATCAATGCCTGCCATCAGCATATCCATTACCATTACAACAGCCACATGTTTGTTCAGTTTCAGTAGTTGCTCTAGGACACATTGATTCTCTTCATTGTCATTGCACTTGAAGCGTTCAATTGCTGCCTCAATATAATTGTTTGTAATCTCTGTGATATGGTCGTAAGTTTTGAGAAATCTCTTAAATTTGGGTGTCTTGTAATAAGGCCATATCGATGGTCTCACATCGTACTTGTAGCTATTGGTAAAAAAGTCCGTCATATGCTCGACTAGCAATGCAGCATTCGGATCAGGATGATCACTTAATAAACCCATGCGTGTATTTAGGGCCACATAACTAATGGACTCAAAAGTCCACATTTTCAATTCCTCATGGAACTCAGTTCTCAGTGTATGAGTCTCAGGATCGATTAAGGTTTCCAATCTAAGAATCAGGATAAAGAATTGGGATCCTTATTCACAATCAGTGACTTACTCACTTGTCTAAAAAGTCTTTGGCAATTTGATCAAGATGTGGAAGATTTTGCCTAACATTCTGTACCTTCATAAGAACCGGATTGACTTTGTTCCTCATATCTGCCCAGTCCTTGCCCTGCCTGTAAAAATGCATTTTCAACTATGAATCAGTAATAATAAGATATTCTTACTCCGAAATTAGACCGCTGATGCCATTAAATAATTCAGGTCTCTGCACTTTACGATAATGTCTGAAACTCTCAAAACCACTGCGTATAGGCCAAATACCTTCATTGCGGTAGGTCACCTCGAAATCATCCGGATTATAAGTGAAAACTACATCAGCCTTGCCCATCACTCCAGGAAAACAAAAGATGTCTCCATACGTCTCCCTCAATCGTCGATGCAATTGCATGAGATTGGTTTTGTAGAGTTTTCCTAAATTAAAAAAAAAAAATCAAGAAGTGAAGAGTGATGACAAACTAAAATGACTTACCGCCTGGCAAGTAGAACGAGAGAAAACGCCAAATGCTAGGTCCTGGAATTTCGGTATAGGGTCTAGCTTCCTGCCATTTTTCTTCGTTGCGTGGCGGAGTCTTCTCTAACAATGCGGACTGCTCCTGTGAATTTCTCAACGGGTTTAATTGTTTGTAAACAACATTGATTCTCTCTCTCTCTCTTAATTTCCTCTCATTTTCTTTTGTTTAATCCTTCTATTTCATATTCTCTCTCGGAAGCTCACTCACCTGCTGACCGAGAACCCTATTAAAGGAGAGCTTCCTTTCGTTCGCAGTTCTTGTGCCATCTAACAGCTGATAATCTAGGCTATTAGACTTAGCAAGTTGTTTGCCATATTTCCACATTATTTATTTAAAATATTCATTAAAATTTTTTTGAATTTTACTTGATCTCTTTATGTCTTATATTTGTTTCTGAGAATTTAAAATTTGGTAGAAAGTTAGACAAGTACAAAAGTTTTGGCAACCGCATCCCGGTAAGAGCAAATTACAACTGATTCTTTAAGCCATGCGATATCTGTCAGGTCTAGTTACAAATGCTTTTTCTTACAACTCAAGAATGCAACTAATTAAGAGCTTTCACCAATGAAAGTTTCAATTGCTGGTTTGTGTCTATGCTAAGCAAGCTTCAATATGGACAGTGGGGCGAACAGCAGAAAAACTACAATCAGTTAATGTGTTATAAGTTTCAAAGATTTTAAAATTTATCAAGAAAACATTTTGTTAAAATCAGTTGGTATTATAAAGTTAAATAACTTTAACTGTCTACATTCTTTTAAAACTTTGTTTATTTTATTTTAATGAATTATCTCAAAATTATGAAGGATTTTGGGACCATAACTTGGAGTAAGACTACTTTTCGAAGCGATACTTAGTTTGATTTTTAATAGTTAATATAAAAGACTGATTTTCATTACATCTCTGAATATTATACTAACAAATTTCAATTAAATTGTATATAAAATATATCTGGAAAATATTAAAAACACTTTTTTAAGCTATCTTAAATGGAATTATGTGCCAGAGTTAACTAATAAAGTTTCAAAAAGACGGACAAAACCTTTAAAAAAATATAGAGTTAAACAATATTTTTGAGTTATCAGAACTAGAAACCGATTTACTCTTTAATATTATGAAAAATAAAAACCGATTCAGTCTACTTTAATAACTAACAATTGTCTATTAATTTTGTATTCCAAAATATTCCAAAATATTCCAAAATAAGTTCTCACCTGTTTCAATACACATTTACAATCTTTCTAAAGATTTCTTAAATTTTCCTTTCTTCTTTTTAATTTTTAAGCCATTTTAAAATCAATAAAGTAATTAAATTATTTTTTTTAGTACATTTATTCATTGCATGCGTAAAAGTAAAATTTGTTCATACATAGCTTAAAATGTTGATTTTCGGGTTTCTTACAATTTGTTGAATTTTTTGCTTTTGTTTTTTTTTTTTTTTTTGTTCTCTTTTGTTGTTTTTTTTTTGTATATATTTCTATTCGATATGTACATTGAAAGTTGTCGAATAAGTTACAAGAGTTGAGAGTTAAAGAAATAGATTTGAGTTGCTTTTTTTTTGTGTTAAGGTACATTATAGTATTTTGGTATTTGTTCTTTTGCTTTCTTTTGGTTTTCATTTGTTTAGTTTTTAGTTTTCTTTTTGTATTTTTTGTTTTGTTTCAACACGTTGAATTTAAATATACATAGACAATACATCAATATCAATGGAGGAGATAGAGTTGAGTTAAAATATTTTTTTCGATATGTTTAATATGCAATTGGCGTATTTGAAGGACAAAATGTAAATACATATATACATATATATACATATGTATATATATGTATTGTAAGTATTTTTGACTAAACAGAAATTGTCAAGGTTTCAGTTTTAGTTTTAGTATTTTTCCTTTTTTTTTTTTGGTTTTATGTGGTATTATTTTTGTTTTGTTTTGGATTTTATTTTATTTTAGTTTTTTTTTTGGTTTGCTTCTGTATAAAAATATAACAAATTATAAACATTTCGTTGTCTCAGCACTTCGACCTCATACTAGATGGTTTTCAAAACGAAAATCAATTGTTAAAATATACTGCGGAGGACCTTCAGTCTTTGTTTTTTTTTTTCTTCTTTTTCTTTATGTTTTGCATTATATTGCTTTTTTTTACTAGATTTGTTCATTTTGGAAACTATTTAGTTGGGAGGGAGATCAGCATTTCATTATTTATTTGGATTTTTACAGAATTGTATATATATATAATATCATTTAGGTATATACTAAGCGCTATTTAAGTACTGTGCTGAAGATCCCTAAGAACTAAAGATGAGAGAAGGATAAGGCGGAGGGCATGGACCTTTGGGAGGGGGCATTAGTTTAATAAGAATTTAAAAAAAAGTTTATGGAGTCATTGGATTTTTGTTTTTTTTTTTATATATATGTATGTATGTATGTATGTATGTATGTTAGTTAGTATATGGAATACGCATTCAGTTAAGTTACACTTAAAGTTAAATATTTTGTTCACATTGAGATGATATGTTTTGTTTGCATGTTGGTAAGTTTCGAAAGTATACGAAATTTATAAGTATAATCTGATAATTACAATAGTTGAATTGATCTAAGCCTAGCATTTAAGAATTATTATTATTATTATTAATATATAATATAAAATAATTGTGGCTAAAAAACGGCATTGTCAAAAACTATTTTAATAAATCTTATAAATACAATTAGTTTTATTTTTTTGGGGTTTGGTGCAAAAATATTGAATATTTATAGGCAGTGCAGCATTAATCTAAAAAATATATATATAATTAATATAAACTAATATATATATAATATATTTAGTGGTTTTGTCTAGGACCAGCATGACACATAAAAAGGATTTTTGTTTATTTCTTTTTTAAGGACTACAAACTAGGCAAAAATAAAAGTTTAACAAAACTTTACTTAAAGACTAAGACAATATTTTTTCTTTTTTTTTAACTTTTGTGTTTTGTGTGTATATAACATTTACTTGTATACAATATATGGATAATGTATATATATATATATAGATTTGTATTTGTATCTTTTGTATATATATATGCATTGATTTTTTTTTGTTTTTGCCACTGATTGTAGCTGATATGTTTCGATTTCATGGTTGGATTTTTCCATTTGATATGTAACATTTAAGAATTAGCTAGATTAGCCTCGAATTGCGCTAAAAATTTCAATAGTTTTAGTTTTATAATAGTTATTTTAGTTGTTATAGTAATAGTAGTAGATTTCTGATATGTTTAGTTACTCAATACATACATAAAATGTCTCCTTTTGTTTTTGTATATAGTTTTATGCACACATTTAATTCAGCCGACTTTTATGTCTAAAATACATTTAATTGCATCGAAGTGAGTATTATTTTCCCCTCTCTCCTTCTGCCACTTTTCTCTATATTTCTCTCCATCTATATCCGTATAATTTGCTCTCCATCTCTCTTTTCAATTGCAATCAATTTTAATTTGTTCTTCACTTACATGCTATAAAATCACATTTAGTTGCTTAATTAATTTTTATGCTCTCAGACACTTCATTCCATCAGAGAAGCAACAGACAGACAAACAGATAAATAGACAGAGAGAGTAAGAGAGAGATGGTAAAAAGACAAGTGGAGTAGTAAGAGGGAGACAGAACATACATACAAATAACCTTCGTACATCATCAATGTAGATATTGCTTTTTATTTTGCGTTATTTACGAATATATATGTATATATATACGTATGTATATATGTATAAACATATAATATATATTCATTTTCATGGCTTTCTGCACACAAAAATGTGCACAGTATATTTTAGTATTTCTTCTTATACAATTTTCCTTCGTTTTTTTTTTTTCACTCTCTTCGTACTCCTTTCTTTTCTCCCTGCTGATGGCGTGAAAGGCAAATTTGCATTCTATCCCATTCCATTTTATTCCCCCCCACCCCATACAAAACCCCAATTCCATTCCGTTGCTACGTAAATGAATGGTGTTGGTGTAGGTAGTGTGTGTGGGGGGGTGGGGGTTGGCAGGGGGGTATAACTGCAATTTTTCAATACGCACATACCAAAGTTCGCATAATTGAACTGTCAGGATGCTGCCGTCTGGTTGAGGGCAGCAGGCAGAAAATATTGCAATCTGCGTTTTACTGTGCCCTGGTGCATTTTTCAACCAGTTTTCCGGCTGGCCGGATCTCTGTTTGTTTCGCGTTGTAATTAAATGCGCAGTCGGCCCCAAAATGATTGACCGTTCACGTTGCCTGACTATACACACTCACACACACTTCTTTACAGCTGCCACCCACTTACCCGATATTCGTATTGAGAAAACAAATACCAACCAGTTGGCCCAGTTGTGGGAGTTTTCTTTTGTTATTTCTTTTTTTTTTTCTTCTTTTTTTCTTTTGTTTTAACCATCAGTCCATTTTTCTCAATTGCCAACCGAAGCGAGTTAATTTTTATATTGAGTTCTTACTCCTCCGGCCAGCCTAGATCTTCACCAACCAGCTCGTAAAAGCGTTGATTATATTCAGCAAAGAATTTGCGTAATCTAGATACCACCACAGGATCCACATGAGGATGTTTGCGTCCCTTGGTTTCGCGCAGGCAACGATCACCATTATCATAGCGTAGACAATAGAAACCTTTTGTCTCATTGAAGTAAAAGTGTTCGCTTCTCACACGATGCTCGATGCCTTAAAGGAACGAAATGAGAAAGAGATTTAGCATTTTATTGTTTAAAATATGCAGCCACACTTTTTTAAATACTCACCTAGAAAAGCTTCAATTCGTTTAAGTTGAGAAACAGGATCTTCGATAAGACGATCTCCATTTACCACCAGCAATTGTTCACGTGGAAAAACTTCTAGCCAGCGATGCAAATGCACATGATACATGGATATGCTAAGGGGTCGATATGCCTCGTTGACGGTGCCATTGGGAAATATGGCCAGCTCCTCAAAGGACCTAAGTAATGGGCAAAGAAAAAGAAAATATATATATATGTATATGTATAGGGACTGCAAATTGAATTGGCAACAGCTGCAAATGAGCAGCTACTCCATCCCTTCCCCACTTGTCCTTTTCTCTGTCTGTCAACAAGTGACGCCACAAGACCAAACTTTCCTCATCAGTGAACCAAGACAAGAGGAGGGGGGTGGAACAAGAGCCAAGGACATTGCCGGATTTTCGGGTAACTTTCATTTGCAGTTTGCATTTCATTTGCATGTCAAGCAGTCGCAAAAGGACATGGCAAGGGAAATCATTTCCTTCACTTACTTGGCTGCCATTTGGGCGGCATTTGGCGTTGGTGTTGTCGTCGTGGTCGTCATCATTGGAAGTGCCCTTCTAACGTTACTTATCTTTGTCTCCTTGGCACCAGCACCACTGCCACCCAAAGCATTGTCATAGCCATGAGCTGCCTGAAGTTTGGCATACAGCATAGATTGTGATGGCATCTTGGGTGCTGCGGCTCCATTCCCATTACCAGAACTTTCGGCCAATGGTAGAATTGCCGTTGCCGCATGGCTACGCAATTGTGTATAGTCGGAAATGGCCCTGGTCACAGGTTCACGCACAATCAGTAGCAGCTTAATGCTGGCATTCATTGCCCTTACACGTTCCGGCACCTGCAAGTAACCAAAGAGTATAAGAATTACTGAAAATCCTTAAATAATATGAAATTATGTGGGCATCTGGCTTACAACCAGTGGGCAGCTAATGAATTTATGGCGGATAGGCCAACAAGCACAAACGGCACTCAATTTCCACTTTACCCAGAACAACGAAGGTGGGGTTAATCGTATTTTGTGTTTTCCAACACAGAGAAGGTACAGTAGGAAACTAATTTATGAGCTTGTTTTTTAGGGTTTTTAAAAATTAATCAAATCTGGAGATGTCTGTTTAAATATTTTGAAACTTTTAGTGTAGAATTTTATTGGTTAGCATTGGTTAGAAGGTGGCCGTCTTAGAGTCTAAAAAACATTGAATAATTCCTTTTTAAGAGGCACAAAATCCCTTAAATTTTAAAGGAATTTGCAAGACCAAATCTTTATTTGCCTTTGAGAATCAAATGCCATACAAGTCTGGAAAACTAACTTTGCCCGATTTTTGAAACTATATTTTTATTTGCTTCTTCGACTCATAGTGAATGAAATCAAATAGTTTTTAAGATTTTAGCTACAGTAAAAAAGATGAACATAATATAAGACTTAAGTCTCTTACGACTTCAAAACTAAAAAGTAGTTTTCCATATCTTAAACAATCCAGTTAAACATCGCAATTCTTAGAATCAAAGTGGGGATTTGTTACCCTGGGCAATGGACTTAACAGTGCATTAATCATCAGGGAAGTGTTAACAAGATTAAGTTCTTTAATCCAAGTCCATTTAAGACTCCAAAGAAAAGGTATTTGGTTCGGTTGGTTGCAATTTTCAATCTTCCATAACTTCCTTTTAAAGCCAGCTTTTTGATTGCTTTCTATTGTATCGATATGTAGAATCTATTGAATTTTCACAATTGCCTTAATGGCCTTCATGAAAAAGCACCTTAAACGGTGTTTACCCCCTACTATTATTATGATGCTGCAGTGCCCCAGCAAGTGTTCTGTGAACAATTTAATTAAACCGGAAAATATTGCCCTACAATGTCGACATTTTTCCAACCCCTCTCCTTTTGACTATGTGCCACCCATTGAGTGGGTTTCTCAGTCCTTGAATTTGCTATACGTTGTATAAATAGCCGTGCAAATGGGCGAAACGAGCCGAGTAAATAAAGTTAATCAATTTCAATGAGGTCCTCTAAGTGTGCAACAAGTTTACAAAAAAAAAATTATTATGATAAACTATTTTCATCTAATTGTTTAAAGGCAACAAAATAAAAGAAAATACTGTAGAAATAATAAAAAAGGCAAAAAATAACAACAAATATGATTCAATTCAAAAAAATTTAAAAAAAATAATCCCAGAGGTTCTGCAGGTTTAAGTACACCTTGGGGAAGACTGGATTATTGATAACAAGATTATTAAATAAAAAAAAAGAAGGAAAAATAAAGTAAATTCTGTCAATTTGGGATAAAAAAATAAAAAGAAAAGCCGGAATATATTTCTTTTTTTCTTTGGGTTTTTCTGTTTATCCAGCGAGCTTCTTACGTCAACGGATGTCTGTGCCGATAAATATTAATAACCAACTTAATGAAGATTTACCAAACGAGAGAAAAGGAGGAGAGGAATGTCAGGGGTTGAAAGAGAGGCATTGCATTTGCCTTTGATGTCAGATGCATAACAAATTGAAATGGAGCAAACTACAGCTCAACGCATTGCAGTTAAAATTGAAACCAAACAGGATAAAATATTGTCGTGTCGTCGTATGACACATTCAACTTCCGGCTCTCTACAGTCTCTGGCTCCGGATCTGACTGCGACACGGTACTCGCATTTCAACCAAGCAAATTGCATCACCAAACCCAATTTTTTTTTTTTTTTTGTGGGGGGACACTCTGCGGGCAATAAATATAGATATAGAAAACACCAAAAAATAACCTAAAAAAAGAGAGAAAGAGAGAAAGAGAGAGAGAGAGAGAGAAAACCGTCATCCACTTGGGTGTTAGATGACGGCGTTCGGCAAATGAATTTGCAAAACATTTCCGTTTTTGGCCCGCTCAGCTAGTTTCCAACCATTTTGAAATTCGTACGGACATGGACACGGAAATTGGTTGGGACATGGTCGAGCGTTTCATTTTAATTTGATAGATGGCAGGCAGAATTGAAGCATTGGAGCAAACGATGCAGAAAGTGGAGGCGTCCTGCCAGTCAGTTAATTAATAATTACGGTCAGGCATGTGCAATAGAACTAGGCTACAGACACACACACACACATCCACACCTACATACACCTCCACCCACACAAGCCTAATTGCCAATTAGACTTCAAAGCGACAGGTAGAGTACACGGGAGCGTTAGTACGCTCCAAAACATTCATTTCACCTTTAGCATTCACTTACCTCTGGCGATACAAAATAGCTGGGACTTTTCTCAATGGTTATTTGGCCACGAAACGAGTGAGGCATCTTTTTGCGGTACCATTCCAAACCTTTTAGATAGTTCTCGTCCCGGTCGAAGAAGTGCACTTCGCCACCAGCCTTCTGAATCCGCGGATGTAAATACAACATTTCCAGTAGGGCTCTTGTGCCACATTTTCGCACACCAATTATGAGAGCCTGTGTTGGACAGGAAATTAAAAGAAATGACGAAATTGCAGCAATTAGTTGTAGTATAACTATTAACATTTATGTGCTCCACTTACCTGTGGCAGACGACGACTCGTTTTGGGAAAGTGCACCCGACTCGAGGGGAATACCATTGGATGGCTTAGTTGATTCGAACTGGTGACGGGTTTAACAAATACTGGCAAATGATTTGATGATAGGCCAGATGAAGAGGAGGCCAATGCTGATGCCGATGCAGAGGCGGCCAACGAGAGGCGATGCCTTTCATGTACAGCCTGAGCTGCCTGAATATTATAGACGGCACTATCGTATAGGACATGAAAGGTAAGAAACAGTGAGATCAACATGACCGTTAGAAAGACAACGGCTAGTTTTGGACGGGAGACGCCTACAACGAGAATGCAATCCGTGTGTGAAGTGTCGGGCCCCACTGGACGCATGGCCGATTTAGGTAGCCATCTGCAAAGAGACAGAGAGAGAGAGAGAAGGAGAGACTATGAGTGAAAGGTTATAAGAAGTAGTGAAGTGACGAAAGGAAATAGATTAGAGCTACTTGACAATTAAACTAATGGATGCCTTTCGTTAACTTGTCGTGACTCCTTGTCGTATGTCCTTCATTGGAATTGGTGTTGTGAAATTAGCTCAACGACACTCGGTCTGGCCTTCGTCTATGGTTAGTGCTTAAGCGAATTCCATTATAAACGCTTCCGCTTAGGCCACAGCAAAACTGTGTTAGGATTATTAAGCAGAAGGATAGAAAAGAAAGGGGGTTGGGAAAACAAGAAAAAGAGAGTGGTAGAAGAGACTAGGCGTCGTCTAATGGATGACTTCATTTGCAGCATGCCGCAAGACTGGGAGACAGGAGTAAGACCTGCCCGCTAAGTGCATTTTCATATAGCAGCACCGCATAGCAGAATGTTGAATTTGTGGGTCAGAGGCAAAAAGGAAAAGCCATGTGGCAACAGGCAGTTTGTTGCTGTTAACTCTAACCTCCATCAGCACATCTAGTTGCCGCATGCGACACCTCGTTAAAAGTAACGACACACTACGGCCAAAGCTGGAGGCCCGCCAAAAGGAGTCACTTCAGACGACGGCAACATTTGTGGCGCGCACCATTTCAACCTCAGGACAAACCTACATATAAGAAGTCAAGACATGCTTTAAGTTTCCTCCATTTATTTTTGCTTTTATTTCATTTTAAGACCGGCAGCTGCTGGCAGTAACAAGACTGGGAACTGGCCTCATTTCGTGGTAACTTCCCCCTGCCACACCCTTTGCTGCCACTTGAAGGCGATCTGCATAAACGCACGGCCCCTATTTTCCATTTTCCTGTTTGATTAGTTGTTGCTGACGTTGCTGTTGTTGTTGCTCCCGTTGCTGTTGCTGGTGTTGTTTCAGCTGTCGCCTGTCATGCATCTAAGTTGACAGCCTTTGAGCTCTAAAAACCCCCAACAGCAGCATAGTTGATGTTAAATTTAAAACTGTGGCATTTCCTTCCATTATCCTAGAGACAAGCTCATCTTATTTGTGTCTTAGGCAAGCAGTGTAAATGAATGAATGAATGAATGAATGACCGAATGAATGACTGACTATATAAGCGAAAGTTGTTAATTCAGCTTAAATTGCTGAAAAGATGATAATATAAACATTGAAACGAAATGAAGAAAACGTTAACGATTGGCCCATTAAAGTTAATACATTTTCCATTTGTCTTGCCGTTGTTAAAATGTAAATTTTATTAAACCATCCAGACGTGCGGCCATTTGGCCATTTTTAACAAGACAAACCGAAAATAAAAAACAAAAAAAATAAACGAAAATGGACAGCGGGACAATTCCTTCATCTCAATTCAATGGGGAGTGGACCCTTTTTATTTAGTCTTTCTCTTCTTTTTTTTTTTTTTTTTTTTTTTGGTTTTTGCGGATTTCTTATCGTAACCCTAAATGATTTGTTGGCTTATACGGGGGAATACTCACAGTATATCCAGCGGCAATTTGACAGAGCAATCGCGCAATGTCGCCTGATGTTGTTGCTGGTGTTGCTGCTGTCTCTGGTGGTATTGCTGTGGGTGGTCATTGCTGCTGTTCCCATTGCTGTTGTAGTGGTTGAGGTGGTGATGAGAATGCTGAAGCAGCTGTTGGTATTCGTGTGCCTGCGACGACTGTTGATCGGCATTCTGATACTGTTGGTTATGCTGCTGTTGTTGTTGCTGTTGCTGCTGCTGATGCTGCTGCAGGGGCTGCTGCTCATTGCTGCTATTGCTGCTGCTGCTGCTGCTGCCCGCACGTCTTTTAGCAGCAGTCATCAGTGAGATTGTATTTGAGGGTAACGGGTATATATGAGGGGAGCTCAATGGAGCCCAAATGATTGCCGTTGGCTGGTTGCTGTTGCAGCCAACTAATTGGCCAGTGTTGGTTCGGTTCTACGGTCTTCTGCACGTCTTCTGACCAAAAGGCTGCTGGTGCTGCAGAGGTGGGGGTGGGTGTTGGGTCTTTTATTTATGGGCCACCCGCCCGAGGCCCACTAAAAGAGCTCCCCACTTTTACTTGTTCACTGACTTGATTTCCTTTTTTCTCGAATTAATTAAGTTTCAGGCAATTAAAGTTGCAGTTGCAAAGGCCGTTACAGTTTAAGTTGCAGTTGTAGTTGCAGTTTCAGCTTAATTTTGGTATTCAAAACTTTGACAAATTGCACAGTTTATGTCATTTGGTAAACTTTCCATTCCAGACATTTCAAATGTGTTAAATCATTGTTTTTTATTTACGATTCAGTTATGCAATTTCCATTAGTTCGTACGACTTTGCTGATTTTCAAGTGTATGCGATTCTAAAAAAAATATAAGTGAAAAATTTCAATTGAATTTTTAGAATGTTAATTATATTGAATATATTACTAAATCAAATGTCTAATTCAATTTCTTTTTTTCGAGTTAAACTCGACTGTATGTTGTAGAAGAATTTAGTTAAAATAACACCACGCGTTCGCACGGGTTAACAAATTTAAAAAAAAAAAAATAAAATAAAATTTTAAAAAATGTGGAAAATGTTTGATTTACCTCAGGCAGGTGAGCGCAGCCCAGACAGGATCTTAAAAGTAACCAAAAAATATATAACCTAATTGTTTATTCTTTATAAGATCCCATTAATCTGCCATTAACGGGTAGTCCCGGACCGGTACTATTCATTATAATAACATATTTATTAGTTGTCCTGAAACTAGGACGTTGGTTCATGGAGAAACGACAACCCTATGATATACGTGGAATACTCAAGATTTATAATTTAAGTCAAATTGCTTACAATGGCAGTTTTGTGTTAATAGTGAGTGTGATTGATCAAGTATATATATATAAAATATCTTTATTTATATATATTTCCCTTCTAATTTCAGACTGCAATTGCCATATTTGTTGTCAAGCCGTATAAATTTAGTTGTTTGACCCCAATGCCCTTAGATCATCCGGCAAAATTTATAGAACATATTCTTGGATATTCGTATTATATTAACAAATATGCCGATCTATTGGATACATTATTCTTTGTGCTACGAAAGAGTTATAAGCAAATAACTGTTTTGCATTTGGCTCATCATGCAGCAATGCCAATTGCCTGTTATTTTGTTATACGATTTTTAGGCTACGGTGGCTATCCGGTAGCTGTTGTCACTGTCAATACATTCGTTCATGCCGTAATGTATACCTATTACTATCTGGCATCCCAGTATCCAAGTTTGGCCAAAAGTTTGTGGTGGAAGAAATATATAACTATATTGCAATTGGCCCAATTTGTGAGTGTACTAATCCATATGTATTGGACCTATCTACAAGATGATTGCAATATACCATCGTATATATATAAAGGTTTTCTAGCTGCTGGTATATTTTTAATTGTAATGTTTACTAATTTCTATGTTAAAACCTATATAAACTCAAAAGCCAAAAGAAAATAAAAGACACTGGAAATAGAAATCTAATTTCTTACTATACAATAAATACGAATCATTAAAATTGAATTGAATTAATTAGTATTTCTTATTTGAATGATATCATGTATATATGAAGCAAGCAAGTCGTCCTTGCTGACTTTGAGTTTACCCTGTTTGGTACAGGGTAAGAAGAGGAACTGTATTAAATCAAACTCCTTAAAATTTGCCATTAATTCAAACTAAAATTTTCCTCACTAGCGAACGCATGCTATCTCGCTTACACTTAATACGCAATGTCGCACTGGGCATTTCAGTACAAAATGTATATACATATGTAGATATATCTCCGACATTTTTTGTCCGATTTTAACGAAATTTGGTCAGCAGATTCTATGGATCATGGTGGACAATTTGTTCTTATGGGAATACTTAACACATTGGTCCATTCATTTATGTATTCATATTATTTTGTTACCGCACTTTATCCACAATTGAAGGGTAACTTGTGGTGGAAAAAGTATATTACCAAATTGCAATTATTACAATTTGTTATACTCTTTCTGCAAATACTTTACGTATTGATCTTTAATCCTAGTTGTAGTGTTCCTTTGGGTATACAGATCTTACAATTTATTGGTTCCATCTCAATGATTGTGATGTTTGGTAATTTTTACTATCAAACCTATATTAGGGACAAGTGTTTAAAAGCAAACTAATTTATTGAGGATTGGGAAATTACATAAAAAAAGTCGAAACAAGGCCACTTAAATAAATAAAATTGAAATTGAATTGTTTAAATCGTATCGTATATGAATGGGAATCACGACAACAACTGGACTGGGGCATAGACTGAATTAACAAATTTTATACTCTCTAAGTATACTCTCACTAGGGTGGGTAATGGGTTCAAGAACTGTATAATCAGCTAAGTGACAGTACAATTGTGCAAATACTTACGACATTACATTCAGAATCAGTCTTTATATATCATTCGAACGTTAATAGTCAATCAGGAAAATGCTGGATATATTTTATATTCCACAAGCTGGTGAAAATTTGGCAAAAATATATTTTGAAAAAATGAATATAGAATTGAATTGAATTATATTTACAGATCCCAATCCTTTGCCACTGTTGGGATCACCGCTGCCAGTTATCATAATTTTAACTATATATCTGATATTTGTGCTTAAAGTGGGAAGAATTTATATGGCAAATCGTCAGCCATATAATCTGAAAAATGTATTAAAAGTATACAATTTAATACAAGTGTTCTACAATGCCATTTGCTGTGGAGTTGTGAGTTCTTAAAAATTATTTCTTTCTATGCAATTTATGTGATGATCCTAAGAAAAGACCTTTTATTATCTGATCATTGTAGGTATTTGTAATCTTCATTGCATGGAAACCTTTCCAGTGGGTCATGAAAGAAAGACACTGGAACGTACAGTTCATTTTGCTTTTATGTTTAACAAAATAATGGATCTCTTAGATACAGTGTTCTTTATACTACGAAAGAGTTATAAACAGATAACATTTTTACATGTTTATCATCATGTTTTTATGGTATCCGGCGGTTATGCGTTAACCCGTGCTTTTGGTACTGGCGGACACTTGAATATGCTGGGATTACTCAACAGTTTTGTTCACATTATTATGTATTTCTATTACTACCTCTCTGCCGAATATCCTGGAGTGAAGGCAAGCATTTGGTGGAAAAAGTATATAACCTTGACACAGATTGTACAGTTTGTGATCCTGTTCTTCTATTCACTTTATGTAAGAGTATTTGCGGGTCCGGATTGTAAAGTGGCGCCCCTTATGCTCTATATAAATATGCTGCAAGGATTGGTATTCTTTTGTCTCTTTAGCAATTTCTATATAAAAGCATATATAAGAAAACCTCAAGAGCAAAAACACAAACAAAAATAATTACCCAAATGTATATATATACCTATATATGTGAATTCAATCAAAGTTCAATTCGCTACGTTGCATATTTTTATACTTTTCCATTCTACAAAATTGTAAATATATACAACGAGGCCAAATTGTTAATTCAGGAATTTTTTAAATATATAAAAAATTTTTGTTTTGCACAACATAAAAGCGTTTTAATTCTTAAAAAGACAAATCTAAGCTGTAGTTCAATTTAGAATTTGTGACGAAAGAGATAAATCTAACAATCTGGATTAAGTCAAACTTATGCTGAAATTTTTTTTTGAATCCATCAAGAAATATTAAAAACATAGTAAAATTGATTGAGTAAATTTAAAATGTAAAGTTTTTAACCCCAAGAATAGTTTCTCTATCGAAATTTCTATGACAGCTCTATAATACAGTCCACCGACTCTGATTAAAATGTTAGTAAATTAGAAATTTAATATTTGGATATACATATATATATATATGTATATATATTCCTAAAACGAGCAAATTTTTGATATAAAACTCAATTTTTGATTCTTACTATGAATGCCATATGATATAGACGACCGATTCTGTTAAAAGTTGATACAAACATTATGAAGAACATTAAACTTAGTTATGTAATAGTTGTTTGAAGAACAATTAAATCTTTGTTGAAAAAAACTATTTTTGATCGTTCGTTTCTATGGAAGCTATAAGATGCAGCCATTCCTATAAAAGCTATAGGATATAGTCGCTAGATTCTGATGTTTTCAAAATATGTAATTTGTTTAGTAAAAAGAAACCTTTATAACAAATTTCAGCACTTTAGCTTTGAAGATTTCGTAGAATATGGCAAAGATCCAAACAGATGTACAAGCGTACATTCCAATATGAAGTTATATCATCATGCTAATCAAAAATAAATAAACTTTACATCGGTTAACAAGCGTTCTTGTTTTCGCTAAGCTTTTGACTTGTTCTAAGGGTGTAATGAATATAATATACTTTTGAAATTTGGCTTACAAGCAAGATAAACTTTGTCAAGAGCAACAAGATAATTCTGTTCCTTTTATTTAAAATTTAAACATTGTCAAGACATTAGACTTTACCATATCATTCCATTTAAAGTATTTGATAAATTCAGAAGGAGCTTTATTATTGAAAAGGAATGCCATGCTGAACAACAAAAACATTTCAATAGTATCCTGATTTCCAATAGGTTCCTTTTTGAACTTTTGTAGACTCTTGTTTGGTCGGATAGTTTAGCGTGTGAAAGCCAATTAATTTAATTGATATTTTAGAATGATATACAGCAGGACGAGTTCAATTCGAAAACGAAAAAAATGCCTTAAATTTTATTTTTATATTTTGTAGTTTTTAATGGAATTTTTAAGAATTTTGCTTTAGTTTTTGGCGTATTGGTTAATCTAATTTAAAAGATGAAAATAGTTTTTCATATATTTTTATTTGTGTATATCTCTATATAGAAAAAGGCCAGAGTAATTATAGCTACAATATTTTTTGTGATTTAATTTCCCTCTTATTAATGGGCAATGTTTCCAACTGCTCGCCATGTATACTGCAGAAATTAGACATAAAAGCGGGAGAGAAGCGATAATATTTAAAATTGAAGGACATTAAAAAATTGGGATTAATCCTTTTTTGTAGCTAGAACAATTCCTAAATTGTCTACGAGGACATTTCCCTGAGTGTCTTAGTCTACCGTATAAGCCGCATTAATGCGAATCATTTTTGAATATTTCATATAATTCATACGAATTGCAGCAAAGTAATCTAAATCTAATTAATAGTGTGAGAATATGTTAATTAATTTTAGTTGAAGATATTTACGTAATAACCAAAATGGTACTAAGAGTTTGAATCTGCTAATGGTTTCCTAATTTCGTTTTTACCAATTTAACTTGGCTAAATACACCCTCTACTTTAGCATTCGACAATGCTAGTGTCATGCTAGTGGAAAAGTTAAAAAACTAATAGATTTTCGCTTAAGTAATATAATTCTAAACATCTGCCGAAAATTGTTTGGCGTCTCTATGTGTTTTTCCCTCAATTAGATGAATTTTTTTATACTTTGTTAATAATTTTTCAATATCATCTTCACTCTTAGCTCAAAAGCATTCCAAAGTCGGATGTGCGGATTCTGTAGTTTACGCAAAATTGTTATACTGTTATACTATGCAAAATTTTCTAAAACAAAAAACACAAAAAGGAAAAATTTGTAGACAACCCAAAAAGAACAGATTTTCGGATAGGTAATACAGCAAAGAAGTCAAAAATAAAAACAAGAGAACAGATCTGTTCGAAAAAAGCTGACTTTCCAACTCTACCCAAAGGAGTAAAAGGGTATAAGAGTTCATCTATAAAACTTTAACTAGGTGTCCTATTTGGTGGTGTCCTATTTAGAAATGCATGTGCACATAAAGAAGCGGAAGTAATAGAAGTCAGACACTATTGCTAGTATGGAAAACATTGTCATATGTCGCCACTATCGACGCTTTGAATTGATAAATAAATTATTCATTCCAATTTGCTGCGACGCATTCTTACGATACAATATGAATGCATTCTTTTACATAGACTGTAAGGCATCATTAACATGTAATGTGGTGGAGTCCATTATGTATAAATAGAAGTGAGTACATGCAGTTTTAACAGCATATCGAAATGAACTCTACGGTTTCGTACACGTTTCTGGCACAAGAGGGTAATCACGGTCCGGGTAACACTTTTAAAGTAACTTAACTTATTTCGTATGATCACAGATCCTGTATCCCTGCCAATTATCTCATCGATATCTCTTACACTATGTATTGTGGGACTCTATGCGTACTTTGTATTAAAATTGGGCAGGGACTTCATGGAACATCGGAAACCCTATAATGTGAGGAACGCAATGCTGGTCTACAATTTCGTGCAAGTTATTATCAATGGTGTCCTTTTTGGTTATGTGAGTGCTTTTTGCCAACTGTTAAACAAAGACTTTCTTTAATTGAATTGTTTAAACTACAGGGTATCTATTACCTCTTTATTGCACGAGTCTACGATTTGACATGCATGAACAAATTGCCAATTGATAGTCCTTTAAAAAATACGGAACGCTATTTGACATACGCTTATTTTCTTAACAAAATAATGGATCTTCTGGATACTGTATTTTTTGTTCTAAGAAAAAGCTATAAACAGATAACTGTTTTACATGTCTACCACCATGTTTTAATGGTAGCTGGAATGCCATTTATTTGCAAGTTTTATGGTCCTGGAGGACAATACTGCACCATGGGTACCCTAAACACATTTGTACACTCTTGCATGTATTCGTACTACTTTGTGGCCGCACTCTATCCAAAACTTAAGAGCAGCTTGTGGTGGAAAAAGTACATCACCAAATTACAGTTAACCCAATTTATTATACTATTATTTCAAGCTATATTCGTACTGATCTTTAATCCTAGCTGCACTATTCCCCGGATCCTTCAAATCCTTCAGATTATTGCAGCCATTTCAATGATTCTGATGTTTGGAAATTTTTACTATCATTCGTATATCAAAGTGAAGCAAGTTAAAGAAAAGAACCAGTGAAGAAAAAAGAAAGATTATGTAAATAAACAAAAGTGAATCGATTGATTCCACGCAAGTTTGTTGACTTATTATTACACATTTTTTTATCTTTGATCTTTTGGCTAGGGAAATGATGTGGAAATTTTTTTTCTTTTATCGCAAAATTTACAATTTGTTTAATATATTCCTGCTTAGATTTTGCATAGATTTTGATGCATGCAAATATATTGTATTCATTAAGCGTTCTACCTATTCGTTGGAAATTGATATTTTTCCGTAGACAAAATTAAATCTTAATGTATATCTATATAAATGTGAGTTGACACATTGCACTAAACTGTTGATTAGATGAGATTATTGGTAAGATTATTTCAATATAAAAAGTTTAAAAACTTGTTAATATTTAAGCGGCTTTGTTTTAGCTGATGCTGCTGCTGCTACTATATGCATATGTATGTCGCTGTTGAATGCATTCCACCGTCTTGTTTTCTGTTCTTTCTCTGGGTTGCCAGATCGTTTCTTTTGCTGCTTGACTGTTAAATTCTCTGCTGTTTTAGCATTTGCTTTTGTTTTTGCTGCTGTTTTATCGTTTACATGTTGGAGCCTCTTGTCTGTTTAACAGCTTCTGTTATTGTTTCTGCTATTATGTTTTACATAGATACACAAGCCAATAGTATTCCATATGTATGTCAAGAAGTATTTATATACACAAATTGAGGAACACCATAAATAGGAACACTCTATCGAATCTCTACAAAGTGATCTTAAACATTATATTATTCTAATCATGATATACGTATGAATTTACAAAAGCCATTTTGTAAATAAACTAAATTTATCTTTAGTTCCATATTCTCTCTATATATTATACTATGTAGAATATACTATTTCTTCAACTCTCTCTGTATATTTTACTTCAAAAATCATCTTGTTTAAAATCTCTCTTTTTAGAGTATAATTTAAAATTCACTAGAAACATGGTTATTATCTTAATCTTACCAAACTAACAGACCAAAATTGTCACTTTTATGAACACTTTCTAGCCTTGGTAACTCAGAAAAAACTATTTACTTCCGCACTCAAAGTATCGTATTCCAATTACCATAGTTAAAATATATCACTTTACTTAATTGCATGTAAATCAAACTAAGAAGGCAAAGTTGATCGATAGTGGCGCTTATATGTCAATTACATGCATTTGACATTGGTTTAATTTCTTGGTATATTAATGTGTTGAGGACATCTTAAAGTCGGTGCTCAAAATTCATGTACCTTTTATTCTACATTTATATATATGTAAATATATTATTTAACTTATTTACCATTTACATGGTATTATATTTTGAACTACTATACCTTTTTATAATGCATGAATTCTTTTAAATATTTAGCAATAGAATATTTTACTTAGGGTCTGTCTACAGAAGTTTAGAGCAGTCTAATTTCAAACTTGGAATGCTCCACACTTATTTACAAAAAAAAAATTTAATAGAACTTGATATAAACAATAAAACTTTTTGGATTTTAGAAAAATTGTACAATGGCATACAACAACTAAACACAAATTTGAAAATCCCTTTTGCCATAGTGACTACAAAGTACGTTAAGAAAATCCTTTTCAAATCCGGTTGAAGTTCATATACACTTGGAAAGACTGCTTCTATAAGTTGTGTGTGTGTGTGTGTGTGAGTGTGTTAAGTGCCTTAACATAATTCTTAAACTTTTAGATTTCGTGTTTCTTTGTGTGCTGTGGAAAAGTTATAAACAAATTAGTTTTCTGCATGCAAACCCAATGGAAGTGTTGAAATTTATTTAACCACATTGTTTCAATTACTTTTACTCAACATTTCAAGATAATCAGTAATATATAACTTTAAAATCAGTTTCAAATCTTGTGTTATTCGGACTTTTGCAAATAAAAATAAAATATCCTGGCAAAAAGTCCTAAAACATGTAACTTTAAATTTCAAGGAACGTTAAACATTTCCCTGTTAAGTGCCCTCATTCGATAAACGACATTCGATTGATCTTTTCTCATTTTTTTTTTTAAGCTTATTCGATTTCACTGTTACCGCGGGGCTTTTTTTGCTTCATGTCCCGTTATCCTGTATCCTGTTGCTTCTTGTTGTTTTGGTTTACTTTTTTGTTGGTTCTTTTTTTGTTTTACATAAATCGTAACATTTAATTTCATTTTTTGAGCTCAAAGTATTCAAGCATCGGCTTAAACGATAGTGAAATGCAAAGGCGTTTAAGTATAAAAAACTGTTGGCCGGAAAAACAACTGTAGGCAATCACACACCTGGTACTTCTTCAAGTTACCTCTCACACCACACCTGGTTTACAAGTGCCTTTACCATCTATGTTTGTATGTATGTATGTCTGTGTGTGTGTGTGTCTGTAGGTTGTTGTTTTTTGCTCGTTTGTTAGGCAAGCTGGAAAAGCTTCACTTGATAAGCATAAGAAATGGAGGTAACGAAACGAAACGAAAAAGGGCCGGAGAGAGAAAGGAGAGAGAGAGAGAGAGTGTCTGTTTATGTATGGTGTAGGCGAAGAAGTGGAAGATGGAACAGTGAAGCAAGAGATAGATGTGTAGAAATGGGGGGAACAAGGAAAAGTAGAAAAGGGACTACCGATTGCACATAACAAGCTGACAGTGTTATTCTTTCTCTCTGTCTGCCCCCTTCTCTGTTTTCCAATAGAGCCATTTGATAAGACAACTGAGACTGTAAAGGAAGGAGTTAGCCCCATAACTGTATATGTTTCTCTCTCTATCTCTATCTCTGTTGAACGAG
Source organism: Drosophila neocordata (assembly GCA_018903615.1). Classification (NCBI taxonomy): domain Eukaryota; kingdom Metazoa; phylum Arthropoda; class Insecta; order Diptera; family Drosophilidae; genus Drosophila; species Drosophila neocordata. Next base: position 1,178,548 of record JAEIGI010000007.1, on the reverse strand, counting down.
TCAAAAACTTAAGCCGGAAATTTACCGTATTGTAGGTAAGTATGTTTAGCTAGCTGCAACAATTGCATTCTCTTGGCAAAACGAAAACAATTGCCACAAATATGGCAAAATGCAAGCAATTGAAAAACAAAAGTCTTTTGGGGATACAAGCTAAAATCCGTTTTCACACTTTCTCAAAAGTGAACAAAGACACGCACACACACTCACACAAAGACACACTCATTCCAGACATGGCAACAGAAGGACAAGGATATACAACAACAACAAAAAAAAAATAAAATGCAGCCAACAACAATGCCAAATACAGAAGAAGAAGGCGAAAAAAAAACGCACAAAATTGGCTGTGAAATGAACAAGACGAAGATGGAGACGGTTACGGATACGGAGGCAATGTCTCGACCAAGTTGATGCAGTCTTTTGTGACTGGAATCATGGAGGCAATAAAAAGTGGAAACCCTCCAGTTGCATTGATATGCACACTGAGAGAAGCCGACGAAAGTGGCTCACTTGAGTGAGCCATTGAAAAAGTTTCCTTTCAATTTTTAACATCAAAGTAAATTGGCCTGGCCTATGGTCAGATTGAACACATGACGTTTATTTCGTCGCTTTGCCATATAAAATTTACAAATTAAAGTTATTGCCTTTAAATCAACATTATTAAGTAATCAACTTAAACCAAAACCAGTAATTGCCAATTGAGTGGTTAAGGCTAAAAAAAAACATGTTATAGGGTTGAGATTGGCAATTCCTAAAGGTATGTGTACCTATTGGCAACTTGGCAACTTTCCCATAATTTACACTTTATCGAACGATAACAAACAACCTGCATAATGTATGGCTCTCACTCTAAGGGTAAATTCCTTCTAGTCCTTCTGCAGGGTAAATTGTGAGGTTGAGGGTTGGTTGGCCAAAAAAAAAACAACGCCACATGCAGAATGTTGAATGCAAAAGTGCAGAATGTGCGTGTCATGTGGCACAAAAAATATACATAAAATGTTCTAGGATAAAGTTTTACTCTTTTGTAGTGGCCGGCCTGTCAATCATGACCAAACGATAGGCAACTGAAATTGACATAATGTCAGCTTTTATATTTTGCTTTCACACTTTCCTTTATGCCTTTGTCTTTGGCATGACCTCAACCTCAATCTGATGGTGTAGGCACCTGCAAACGACACCTTAGCCTAAAAAAAAAAACAAAAAAAAAAAAAGAAAGGAATGAATTTGCATCGAAATGGCACCCAAAAGAGCCATTAAGAAATTGGCAACATTGTAAATGATGAACATATTCCACATTCATTCAAATCCGTTTATTACCAAAGCGTACACACACACACACAGGCGTTAATAGAAAGCCATTGCCTGCCTTTGGGGGCATACTTAAAATTTTAATTCGCTTCAATGGATGACTCCAGACTCCCTTCTGTTACTCTTTTATGGAAAACCAACTCAGTTCATATATGATTTGGGTAAGGCAATACATTAAATTTTATATATATTTGTATATATGTATATGTATTTTCCAATTTGCATATGTCTGTATAATATACATACATACATACTGTCTATATATTTGTTTGTATGTGTAACATTGATTGGATTTGTTTGACTTTTAGGTGGCACAGGCCTAATCGAAGTGCCTGGCATTTGGGTAAATGTTAAAAGGGCCAAAGTAACATTTGCCAGACCAAAAATTTGCGGCTGTCTCGTTGATTTTAATGAGCTGTAATTACAGCTCCCTCCTTCTCTCCTCGTACCTACGCTCGATTTAGCAATAACCAGCATAAAAAAATAATCACGCAAGCATATTAAAGAGCACTAAAGCTTAGATATTCAAACCATTATATAATAAACAACCTATATCGGTTTTGAAATCTAAATATATATATATACATATGTGTCTACATACACGCAAATTTCAAACCCCAAAGCAAGCTTATATAGTCAAAGTATTGGATATATGTATATATAAAATTCACAACTGTGGCAAAAAGGCCAATTAGTTAGCTTTTAGTAGCGTCAGAGTGAATTTTTTCTCTAATATAAGCGATTGAATTAAACTTGAAATGTCTTTTGCTGCTAAAATTTTAATTAAGCAAATGGACTTTTAGTCTAATGGTTGATTAAAGATGGAAATATTCAAACAAACCTTTCAAATTAATATACCACAAGTACTCAAATCGGCTTAAATAATTTGAATATTTTATTATTTACCTAATGTAAGAACTCTTGCATTTTGTATCTATACTTAGTAGACTGACTTATTTACACGAAAATTTAAGAAAATTAATATCGAATAAAGAATTTTGTTTTAGATTCTTGATTATCGTAGGAAAGGTAAAAAATATCTACTAAAATTTATTTGAATGCACTTTTTTTCCTATTTTTTTCAATATTCCTTCTTTTTACATAGCTTTATGGTTTCATAATCTCAGTTTTCATTTTCAAAAACTTAAATCTTTGTATTTTTAATAAAAAATGAACCAAGATTTATATGAAAATTGTGACAACATTTATTCTGAGTACATGGGAAAGCTTTTTAATTTTTTAGCATCTTTAAAACTATCCTTTATATAAAATTATATTAAAAAAACTTTTGTTTTGTAATTTGTAATTTTTTTAATTTTTTTCTTTTATAATCTTTTTCTTATATGTTAAAACTTTAGTTATTCATGTAAGCCGCCTGACCAACAGCTGTTAACAATCGACTGTTAATGCTATGTTAACAGTAGACGAAGTAGTGCTGTAATGACCTTACTATTTAGAAGCCTTTTCGACTACTGCTGAACGAAGAAACTTTGCTTTATTTCACTTAATAATTGTAGATCATAAATATACAAAATCTATTCTATACACAAAATATAAAATATATTTCGTTTAGTATTATTTGTTTCAAATATTTCTTTACTGGATGCATAAAATGAATTATAATAATAAATCATTCAGGTATGTAAGTACATGGTAAGTATACCCTTCCAAATTCTTAATATTACAGTTCAAATCCGCCAAATGATTTTACTCAATTATTTTAGAATTATAGTATGAGAGCATTAGGTTATAGTCTAATGATTTTGATGAAATTTTACAGAGTTATAAAGAAATACAGATATGAAAGTAATAGAAACTAAATTAAGTGCCAAGAAACATGTTTGATAAATTAAAAGGTTTTATTATAAATATGAAAATGTCTTGTTAACTTCTGACCAAAATGAGAATTATCTTTTTCATTATAAAGCAGATTTTAAAAATAATATATATAGTATGGTATATATAGTATGGAATATATAAAGTATTAAAGAAATATTTTCCTGCAAAACTTGGAAATTTAATCAATCCAAATTTCGAGAATTTACTTCAACCAAAGACATATCTTCGGAAATATCTATTAAGCTTTATAATACGAATGAATATGATCTGTAATTTTGAAGCAATTAAAAGTAAAAACAATAATTAAAAATTTAACTAAGAAGTTCATAAAATATGAATATTTTAGGAATAAATTGAATTCTGAATAAATTTTCTCCTGGTTTCTACTATATCAAAATGTAAAACTGCAGTTTTTTAGTTTTAAAGACTATTTTAAAATAAATGGAATTGATAAAAATGTCGTTTAAATGTAAATACTATTCTTATGCCTTGCAGAGGGTACAACCAAATTGGTCAGATATTTGTATATGTTTACAATATATGATATCAGATATTTGTCCGATCCCATAAACCATCCATTTCAGTCTTTTTTTTATAAATTAAAACAAGTTATCTTATGATTAAAAGGTTTAAAAATGTTATTTTAATTTCTATTCTCTATTTTTCAATCTTATTTTTAAACAAATTCAATCAAGTCGTTAATACCCTCTATATATATAGGGTATGGAAGCTCTGTTAATTGCAACAGAAGCTATGCTTGAATGGATAATTGAAATGCAAATACTGACAATGCAAATAAACAAATAAACAATTACCAGAAAAAGATAATAAACACAGATGCATACAAATCAGTCATATATATACAGATATAGATATGTATATAAACCAAAATGGCAAAAATACAAATAGGTAACTATATATATATATGTATATCCATGTATATCTCATTTTGATGATTGGGATATGTTATTTTGTTTATAATTAAAACAAACATAAACAAATTTATACGTGTTATTATTATTATGAAAATTGTGAATTTTTTTTTTTTCAAATTCCATAGATATCCACTATGAAACTGAAGCCATTGTTACGTTGACTCTTAAAATGGATTTTGGCATATGTGGCCATGGGTCCACCTTCAACGAGAGTGGCATAGCCCCCCTCACCATTCCGGATCTGATCGGTGATCACAATTTGTGTTATTGTGCGGGGCCACTGTTTAAATAGAGGAATGAGTATATTTGAATTGTAATTCGAATGCAAATGGAAAACAAATTCAAATGGGCAAATATCTAACCGACCTTTTGTCTGAATGTATAATCACGAGTTACAATGCGGAGAAATTTGGATTTTTCTGTTATTATTTCCCTGCTCAGATGTATATCCCGATAGTTGCGAGCTCCCCAGGTAACGCTATGACTCTGACCACGCCCAGATCCCTGACAAAGGGCGCACAGTGAGACGACGGCCAACAAGAGAAAACAAACTTTCATATTGTTAATTAAGTTGATATATTAAATTGATAAAGCTGCACGAAGGGTTTTTATAGGCTCTCAACATACCTTTATATATATATATATGAACAATGCTATATATATATATATGTATATATAGAGAACAATTGACAACAGTCGGACAATTGTTGTCCCGAAAAGAACAATACAAATGTACCCAGAACGAAAGCAACTGCTGGCCTGAACCAAAAGCAGCTTTTAAATAAGCCCCAATTAAGAGAATATGAATTCATAACGAATAAATAAATGAATGAAAAGGTCTCAAGTTCTATTCAATAGCTTGAATTGTAAAGGTTCTTACAACAGCATTCAAAACTAGGCCGTATGTATGTAAATTTATAAAGGGGGTTCTACACTACTATGTGAATACCCTAAATGTTGTATATAAGGGGAACCACATATATCTTGAGATTAAACAATACGATCTCAGATGCATATCACTCTATGAGGGTTCATTTTATATATATAAAAATATATTATAATATAAAAGTTATTTCAGATGATCTAAGATGTATGTTTACTTAGGTATGAATGTTTATTTTAAATATATAAATATATTATAATCTAAAAGGTGTTTCAGCCTTTCATTATAAAAAATTTCAACGGGGTTTTATTTTTTTGTATTCTTAAAAAACACAGTTTTTTTTGCATTTTTATAATTTAAAGTTTATTTAAGTCTTTAATACATAATCAACATCTAAAAAATTGCATACAAATTTTTAATGAAACAAAGTTAACTATAAGGTTTTAATTTTTTTGATAATTTTCTCATATTTTTAAATTTTTATAGTGGCACAACTTTAAAATACAATCTATTTAATATTTAAATGTCATTTAGAACAAAAACATTTAAACTAACTTAACACAGCAAAAACTTTATACCCTGCATATCTATTTTTATTTATAATTATTTAAATATTAAAAAAAATATATATTAAAAAAATAATATAATACTAGTAATTTAAATAAATAAAATATTGCAGTTAGCAAAGTAGTACTCAAGATTGGAGAAAATACTAAACTCAAGAATTTTTTATTCAACTATTAATAATCTATTAATGTATATATTTATCTATCTTTCTACCATTTTTTATCATTTCTTCATCTTTCTTCGTCATTTTTCTCCTTACTTAGGTATCTTTTTTAAAAACAAATCAAGAGAAATAGAAATATATTTTGTTTATAAAAGAAGACTAAAAATTCCTAAATAAATTTAAAAGCACAAAGAAGGTCAAAGTATTTTAAAAAATGTTTGAAAAATGTTATTATACACTGCAATTACTCATCTATAAAATTATTAAAAATTTTAGTTTTAATTTAAATAAAAAGTTAAAAAAAATTGTTTTTGTCTTTAATTAGAACAACAGTAAAAGAAATCTAACTGTTAAAAAATCAAATGGTTCCATTTAATTATATTCCAAATTTATCTATATTTTTTTTCTATATTTAAGCTAAGAAAAACAACATATTAGAAGCATTTGGTCTTATATCAAACAAAATAAACTGATAACATAGCAAAATCTACAGTTAAAAGAGCTCTTAAACAATATTTTTGAAGAAGTTAACACAATATATGAAAACGTTTAGGAAATCTCTTGGAGCAACCATTGGATTGACATATGTACATACATAGATTGTGAGTTACCCATACATATGTATGTGGCTTTAGATAAAGCAAAGTTACCATACTGTTCGCAAGTTTGCTACATTTGTATATTAGATGATCCATAGATGATTTGCGTTTCTTTTAAGATATGACATTTTAATTACCTAAACTAAAGTATTTTTTGGGGCATTTACCTAGATTTATTTATCAAAAACTCACATTTCTATATCAACAACACAAAAAAATGTTAAATACCCTTCCTAAAATCTCTATTTTGTACTTCTTAAATTAAAAATACCTTAAAGGTTATAAAAATAGATCTCAGTACTTGTTGGAACATCTGGCAACGATTAAAATCGTACTGAAATTTGTGTACATGTAAAAATAAACCAAGTTGAGAAATATTATGATACATATTATTTGCAAAGGAATGTTTCACTGGGCAAAAAGAAGGCTTTTTAATGTTAAGCCTTATTTTGGGTTGCGGTTGGATGGAGCCGGGGGTAACGGAGGTGGTGTTGTCGTCTTAAATATCAATGCGTGGGTTTGCTTTTCACTTGTTTCTTCTTTTGCTTGGGAAGCTTTAAGGCAAATATTTATTTAATTTTAACATCTCCACCTACCGTGAGCGAAAACATTGGTTTGAACAGTATGATAGGGGGGCAGGCGGGGTACGGGCATGCCCCGTTGCACAGATCCAATTTACTCAAGTACAAAGACCCTGTCGCGTATATTGTTGAAATTTTATTGTGCAAACATGAGAATGGCTGTGTGTGTGTGTGTGTGTGTGTTTCAATATGTGTATGTACAAATGCGAATGTGTGTATGTGTGTATGTTTTATGGTTGCCACGTTGGTTTTTCTCATTTATGTGTACAAACAAACGCAAAAATAACAACAACTAACTGTTGGGAAACTGTTGTTAAGTGTCTGCATGTGCGTACATCTGTATTTGTATGCGTGAATAACTGTATATATGTATGTGTATGTGTAGATCTATGCGTGTGTTTGTGCACCACAAAAATAAAAAACGATTTTTGGCAAACAAATCAGCAAAAATGGAATTTAGGTGGACAATAAAATACCACAAACATAATAGAGATACCTAAAAAGCAATAAATTGTTGTCTTTTTTTCAGTCGGTTCGAATTTATTTCATTTTGATACCCTATATAAATGAAGTAAGAGTATATAGAATAGCCAACAAGACAAATGAATAAATTTAAGAAAATTTTTCAATTGATAAAACAAAAATAAACATTATTTTTGGATTTGTTGAAATTTTTCTATTTGGTATAGAAATTACTTTCTGAGAATTTAAAATTGAATCTATGTATAAGAATATACAAATTTAGAATATATTTAAATTAAATTTAATTAATTAACTAATATTCAGTTTTACTGGAATGCTATATTACCCTTATTATACAATTTGATATCACTTTTAGTTCCATTTACAACTTGGAGAATCATTTAGGGAAAGGGAAATATTTTATTATATTACCTTATAGATCAGGTTTCGTATTATTTTATCTTGGATCTCTTAGTGAAATATTTTATATATAATATATGTCAGCTAATATGTTGTTTTTAATAATATATACAATGATACAATGACTTATACATGATTACTTTGAAGTTTTGTTTCTAATCTGAGCAACAATAAAGTTTTTCTTATTAAGAGAAGTTTTCACATTAATAATATAGTCAACCGATTTTTTACTAGCATTAACAACTCTTAGACCAAAAAAAGTAATATATTGATAAGCAAGTCGTTTTATTTCGACTGACCTTGCCATTAATACTTTAGCCTGACCTTTGGTAGGTCTACAAAGTGGAAATCTTACCCTATTACTGTTGCTTGCCTCATAGGGACTCACGAATCTAAACGATGAGTTGGCATTAATTTTCCAACTGTAGAACCTAGCTAATAGAAAACCCGCATAGGTGGTCCGATTTGGTCACATGTATGTACATACATACATTTGTGTATAGAAAATTAAGTAAAAAAAATAAGTAAAAGAATAATAAAAAACATAAACAGGGAGAGAGAGAGTCTTAATACTTATACTTATTTATGTAAATGTATATAAGTGGCATAGTCCCATTTATTTATAATATCTTTAAATACCCCATACTATTAATAAATCAATCTTTTTATATATTTAAATGTTATTTTTAAATCTTTTTAGTTGGGAATTTTTAATCACAATGCCAGATCTGTCATTCTTCTCTCTGCTGTCCTTCTTATGTTAAAATTTACATATCTTACATGCCGTGTCGTTGAGAAACTGTGAAGCTATTGATTCCGATTTCGTAGTGTCACGGGTTTACTGGTTCAGTGGAACTGTTCGTAGTTACTACTTATTTCTGCAGTCTTTTAGTTGGGAACTTCGGAGTATATGTCATAGGGTTATATACATATTGTTAATTTTTGATACCATTGTTGCTGTTTATAATGACAGAGCATTGAGACTAAAAGTTCATAAGGTAAAGGAACAAATTCTCTCCGACGGTCCCTAATATTGCTAAGCGAGAGCGAGGTCGCTATATATGTAAGCCTTCAGACACGTATAATCTGAAATTGAACTCGATAAACCAACGGAGATCAACAAAATAGAGGCGAACGTGAGATATGAATACATGCATACAAATGTATTACATACATACATATATCATATCTGACAAGTATTTATGTATATAGAAATCTGAATGGATAACCGATAAAAACCAAAGAAACAGAATTTTTAATGTGCGTTATGATTTTATCAGAGCAATTTGTTAAGTAAGAGTCGAGCGTAGTTTAAAGTCGATTACAACATTTTCCGCACAGAATTTTTTGTTTAAAAACTTTATTGTCATTGTGTTCTGCCTTCATCTTGTTGAAGCAATTTACTGTTAAAGCACTTTAAATAATTTTTAATTAAAACAAATGGCACTCGAAACAAAACACGCACAGTAAACACAATAACCAGAGGTGAGGTGAATTCAGAGTTGGTCGTGGAGGAGGAGGAGGAAGAGCATGAGACAGTGTGAGGAGGTTGGGGAGGGAAGTAAATGAAACAGACGTGGCGTGTAATTACGGCTGACACAATGCCAAAGCAGAGCAAAAGAGATAGTTAGAGAGTAACACAGTGATGTCGTGAGTGTGAGAAACTGTATGTGTGTGTGTGTGTGCAGGAAAAGAGACATAGAGAGAGGAACGAAATCGTTGTTTGTGCATGAAATCAAGTTGATGTTGTTGTTTCCATTGTTGTTGTTTTAACTGTTGTTACTGTTACTGTTGACACTGTACGGCACTAGCACTGAGTATGACGACAACAACAAGTAACACTCTTCCGCCAACCCCTTCACCACCGTCAAAGTTAACAAGTTGAAGCAGAGTCAAACAAAGGCACACACAAAACTGCCAAAAAAAAAAAAAAAAAAAACAAAACAACTTCATTTTCGACATAGTTTTCACGCTTGAAATTGGCTCCCAACAACAAAAGGGTAGCAAAAATGTAATTAGAGTGTTTTCCTCTGGCTTTTTTCCTGCCAGTTTGCCAGCACTGAGAAGACCTCTTCAAATTACATTTAATAAGCAAAATGGCTGGCCAAATCCCTTTATGTGCTTTATTTTAGAGGGATTTTTTTGCTTCTTTTTTTTTTATCTGCATATAAAACTGACCCCATCTCAGGAGCTTAGGAGCTAACTTACATAGATACACACTTATGCACATATGTATGTTTATGCTCATGACTAAGGACATTTGATAAAAGCCACTTAATGTAATATTGTTGGCTTGGTTAAGGCCAAACTGAAATCTTTGTGTCCTTATGCCCGCTTTTGGCTTGACAATATCCAACTTGAGTGGCGCATTTGACAGCAGCTGCCACAACTAAGTCCCCTACCCAATCACCCCCCGCCTCCTTCTCACATTATCTGTTTTTTTAGCAGCCAACTTGAGAGCTGCAAATAAATACCATTTAAAGCGTAAATATGGTAAACGATGTTAACGGGACGCCTCAAGTGTCTGTTGGCGTTGCTGTCAAAGCCACAAGAGAGGCAAAAGCAGTGGCAATGGCAATGTCTTTCAGTTTTTATCTTTCTTTAATATACACATGGAGAAACAATTATAATTTAAGTTTAACAACTTGTTTTAATTATTTTATTGCTGTTCATTTCAGTTAACATATATGTAAAGACGTTGTGGGAGCACTTTATCTAGCTCAATTGAGTGAGTAACAACTAGTTGATCAGCAAGGGAAATCTGGCAACTCTGCAAGAAACGTGCAGACAGTTTAGCGAAAGGAGAAATGTTGCTAGCGTGTTAAATAGTTTACTTTACATATTTCAATTAATTACGCACATTTTTACTTATTTACCTCAAGTTAAACTTATTAAATATTTAGCTAAGCCAATATAAAGAAGCCAAAAACAAAAGATTTAAGTCCACATGTAGAGGTCCCGGTGGAATGTAGTCAAATAGTATTTTTTAGTATTTGCAGCGATGAATGTACTGGGCTTTCTTTTGCTAATAAATGATAAATAATTCTTATAAAAAAATATATAACTTTCTTATTAACAGAATAGAAATATATCAATATTCTAAACCAAGATAATCCATTAAGAGATCAACAATATACAATGAATTGTCCAACACTGCAATAATGTACAGTCTTATTTGGAACATTTCTTTCGTCTAATAGTTGAGTAACCGCACAAATAACTATAAGACTGCTGACAATATCTATATAACTGCTTAAGCAGAACCGATATTACCTTATAATATTTTAATACTCTTCTCAATAAATAACAAATTCTATCTATTCTAAACTCCCTAAAAAGTTTCTCATTCTTCAAGTACTATGAAGGGAAGAATAATTCACAGACCATCCAGGTGAACCTTGAGTTAATGAACATTGAGACTTAAATCCAGTATTTGAATGCTTCAGAAACCTACATATAATATTAAAAAAGTTTGATTTTATAGAAAAGTATCTAAATTTAGTCAAGGAAAGAAAATTTAAAGAAATATATTACTTTGAAGCAAAACAATTAATAATATATTAATGTTCCAATAAACTAGTATCGTTTTACATTCAAAAACACAAATCTGTTATTAAGACTCTAGAATTTGTCTTTATAAGGTATATTTTCTCATATTTGCAATTGTTATCTCACAGTGTACACTCATTTGACAATGATATTGCGCATACGCCACTTGGGCTGCCAAAAAAAAAAGATATTCAGTGACAATTACGCTGCACATTTTCCATAGCGACACTTGTTGATGGGACTCTCAATTGGTTGCGGAAGTAGAGGTGGGTGGTGCTGTTTGCTCCATCTTTCAAGAATGCGACCACCGTCTATCACGCGTCCCACTAGCACCACCACCACCCACATTCCGATCTGAACTGTCATTGTGCATATAAATTCAAGTCAAATTGGCACAAGTTTTGGCCCCTTGCCCAGCTGCCAGAAGACATTTTCAATGAATGCGAAATTCACTTCTCAGTTCATTGGTATGTGGGTGTTAAATGGGTGTTTGGGTGGTTAAAGTACGGGTTTATACTTGTAGAGTTTGAGTTGATTCGCTGGCAAACCACAGAGCCATAAAATTATTTCCAATCCCAGCGCATGCAAATTGCATTTGGCTTTGCTTTGAACTCAATTCGTTTTCTTTTACTTTTTTTTCTATTTCCTCTTTTCATTTTGTTTCATTTTTTTTCTTTCTTTTCGTCTTTCTTATACCACTCTTCCCTTTATAATTTAAGCTGACATTTCCTGTCACCAAGTCCTGCAAAGAATTGTTGATAAGCCAACCAAATGAGTTTCACATTCCTTCACATATATAGCCTAAAGAACGTGCTTGAGTGCCAAGCTCTAAATGTAGAGGAAAGTTGGCAAACAATGTGAATTACTTTTCATATTTAATTGCCCTGCTTTTTGGCCAAAAAGTGCAAGCAAATGCCATATTAAATTCAAGTTGGAATTGAAAATTGTTTGCCAACCGGAGGGGAACCCTAAAACAACAATGCAAACACGAAAGGCCCACAAACTTTGTTGAGGCCAAAAAGAAAGAAGAAAAGTTACTCGAAATTAGACATGGTAAGCAAGTAATGGAGACACCAACATCCGCTAAGGCAAACGGAATGCTTATTATTTGCATAAATTCTAGACACAACAACAACAAGAACAGCTACAACAGTAGCAATAGAACACAATGTTGAAAGAATGCAAATTGTGTGGCAAATTTAAATGTCAGTCAACAAATTCAGTTGTTAAACTCATATTACCAACACGGACCAGAGACAAAAGTTACTGTTGCTCATACGCCATGTTAGCCATGGGTTTTTTCGGGTTTTTTTGTTTTTCTGTTTCCTTCGATCCTGCGCTTAATCGAAATGTGTGCGTGACACTGGCAAAAGCCAGCTTATCATTTTTGTAATTCTAAAGCCAACACACAAAACTTTGCACTTTGTTTTTGGTTTCCAGTTTCCCATTCCGATGTCAATTTAAAGTTTCTTTTCCAAAAAGCAAAAAAAAATAGAAATCGGGCAAAAAGAAAAGCCAAAAAGAAATAGAAAAAGAGAGCAAAAAAAAAAGTTTTTTATAGCAAACTTTGCACATTTCTTGCCTCTTTTTTTTTTTGTTTTTTTTTGTTTGTGTACTTTGTACGTTCGCATAATCGATTTGCTTTTGCCTTTTCATTTTAATAACTTTTTCACGAGTCAGCCGAGGTAAGGAAAAGTACTGCAACAATTACGTGCACCCAAACAACAAAAGCAACAAATACTAACCAACTAGTAACTGGCAACCGGCAAACCAACAACTAACAACAAAAAGGTAACAAAAGCAACGAAGAGTTGCAGCTGGATCAGCACCAAGAGTTGCCAATTGCGTTCCTCCAAAAACAGGTAGGTAAAGCGTAGAAGAATGTATCGGAGAGTAGGGAGGGGGCTAAAAAGGAGTGCAAACTGGGTTAAACACTTCGCCAGAGTTTCCACCTCAGTTTCGTAGCTTCCCTTGACATTTGGTGCGGCAACTTTGTTGCTGCTGTTACCCAATACATTCAAGTGGATGTTGCCTTGGTCATAATTGAGGCACGCGCTATAGAGTAACAAATAATCACGGCTCACAAAATGCATAAGGGGAGATGGAGGGTAAGAGAAGGAGGAGAAGTGATTTCTGGTCGGGTAACCGCAACAAAGGAATGACTTTGCCAATTGGATAACAAAAGAAGACAAAACACAAAAGGTGCCGGTTTGTTATTACAGGAAGAAGAGAACAGAAACTTTTTCGTACATTTCATTAAAACTAAAAACTTAATACAATAGAAAGTTCATGAATGTAAATACGCACTGGACTGGAATCTATCGAAAGAGAACCGATAATCAGACACTCTTGATTAAAGTTAAGACAATATGCTTAAACATTGTATTTATTATTCTCTATAGCTTATACAAAGTTCAGCAACAATTTTTTAACAATTATAATAAAAGTCTTTAAATCTTAATAAGCAATTTTGTTTTAATTTTTCGACTTTTAAAACTAATAATTTGAACGCTTTTAAATCATTCAACAACAATAAAATATCAGATAAGAAGCAAAAGAAACACAAAGTTTCTCAGATAAAATTAAATGCTGCTGAGCTTTTCAAACTGTAATGTTTAACATAACAGAAATAAAGGAAATGTTAACAGTTTTCTTATTATCTCTGTTAACGCCTCTGTTCACCATGTCAAACTTTTATAGCAGTTGAAGCTGTTATGTGTCTGAAGATTTTACTTGTATATAAAACTCGTTTTTAATTGTTTATGTACAAAGAAACAAATGAAACTGATCTGTAGCATTTAATAAAACATAATGGAAAACATAATAAAGTTAATATTTAGCAATTTTAGGTAATTTAAAGGAGAGAGTATATGTATCTCTTTTTTAAAATCAAATTAAAACACTTTCCTAAAAAAACCTTATGAAACTGTACCAAAGTGTGAATTTACCCCTAGTTAAAATAATAAAATTAAGAAAAATAATTATAGCTCTTAAAAATAATCGCCAAGGACAGTTTCTATTAACTAAAAACCATAAATCTCTTACACAAAAATCATTTTATTCTTTTGAAAAGCAGTAAACTAACCAACATTTGTGGTTTACTTTAAGATTTCATTTTAAATCATTATCAAATTTAGTAAACAACTAAAATTAGTTATTTAAACATTAGGTTTACTTACCCAATAAGCTTATAGAAATTCCATTTTGTCTGCGGCATACATAACTGCAAAGTGGAAAAAAAATAATATAATCCATAATTAATATAAACGCATTTTCCATCTTATCAATAATAAATACGGCTAATTTATTTACAATATGAAAACCGCATTTTCCCTGTGGCAGGAATGCGAGCAACTGAGAAGGAAATAGAGTGTTATAGAGATACAGAGAGAGAGAGAGAGAAAGGAAAAGCATTGTGTGAGCGGTAAGTTTCAATCCCAAAATGATTGAAAATGGTCAATATATACACTCAAACATACACTTATATATATATATATACATATATAAATGTTTGTGTGTGTATGTATGCCATGGCAAAACGAGCAATTTTAATTCAATTGAAGTTGATTAAAAATTAATTTTAAATTAAATGGGAGAGAGCTCAATGAAATTGTAGTTACAATATAAAAACAGACAAGAGCTCCAAAAAAGGAGATTCGAAAAGAATAAAGTGCCGAATTCTAAATACCCTGCATTTAATAGTATAATTAAACTTATAAAACACTCACTCTTTTATATTGCAGATCAACAAATGTTAAATGAAGATCTATTCTAACTGTTATCTGTCTGTTATCGATAAAAGTATCGGAAGTTCTGTTAAGATCATGCTAAAACAGAAAGATTTAATACATAGAGTCTAAAATAACCAACAAATAAATAATAATTTATCTATTATAGAAATATTCAATCTAACCCAATTTTATCTCATATTATCTAACAGTATATACAATATACCTCAAATAGTACAGGGTATACATATAAATAAAAACGTAAGAATAGAGAAAAAGGCCAAGATTATTGACATGACATGACACAATGGCAAAATGAGGGTAAAAGTTGATTGGGTGGAAAATGGCAAAAGTTGGCCTCAGACACATATGGGTAGGTGATGCGGAAACGGAAGTTGTTGCAAAGTCCGTTGAAATCAATTTTAAAAGTAAACTTGTTACGTGAACAAAGAACCAAAATGTAATAGGGGGCTTACAGGGGATGTAGGGGATGGAGAGGGGAGGCTAAAACCACAAGAAACCAGAAACAAGAAAACAGAAAACGAAAACTAATTGCAGCACTCATTTGGTGCTTGTTAATGGGCCTGCAAACGAGCTTCAACTTGCTTTATATTCTTCTCGTTTTTGTTGTTGTTGTTGTTGTTATCGATTGTTACACACACACACACGTATTTGAAGATACACATGTTCCCCCAGCTCCAAAAACAGAAACAAAAAAAAAACAGAAAAGTTTAGCCAAAAAAAATTTATTTGCCTCATTTTGCGCACATTGTTTGGGGCACTTTGAAAGAAATCTGCGTGTGTTGTAGCAAGTAACAATGTTTTACAGCTACAATTAAAGTTAGTTAAATCCCTCCCACCCAACCATTACCCTCTCCTTGCTAATGCTCTATTCTGGTCTCTCTCTCTCCCCCCTTGCACTTTAATTAACTTCACGCAAATCCCTTTCGCAACTAATGCGATATTTATGTGCGATAATTTTCAAATGGTAAAGTGTTTGCAAAATACTTGCAAAAATTTCTTTCTTTCATTAGCCTCAATTTCCAGTGATTGCAATTTTCTACGGGAACAGCAATCATTCTTATCAAAGACATTTAATTGCCATAAATCTCCTACAACAACAACAAAAATAAGGAAAAGAAATAATAAAAGTAGTAAGGGAAAGTTGTTAAAAACCCATTTAAAATTGTCACCGTAATGGAACGCTCAACTGGGCTCAATGGCAACTTAAGCTTCCTTTTCTCATCCATTTACCCCCTTCCCCCACATCTGCTTCTCAATATCCATTTTCATCTTCATCTTACCACTGCTGCAGTCCTGGCAAGTTGATGCTAACCTTTCAGCCCCCCAACTTCCTCCTCCTATGGCTCCTTGCAACATGCACTCGAGATGTTAATTAGAAAACTCTTGAAAATTATTAAAAACTTTTCTGGTTGTCTGACAGACAGACAGGGCAGGAAAAGGTAAAAAAGAGTTTGCCAAAAAACACAAAAAAAAAAACAAGAAGAAAATAAAAAAAAAAAATGGAAAACAGTAAAGTGTTGCCAACTTGGCAAGCAAAATGTTGTAAAGGAAATAGATTGAAAGTGTTCCGACCAAGAGAAACTAAGCCATATTGAAATTAATATGACTAGAATATCATATAAAGTTTTCAAAGAAACTTAAATAAAACTTAGAAAGTAAATTTTATATGTAAAATCATTTGCCAAGCATAGTACACTTTTGGCTTTTACTTCATCTTGATGCCAATTAACAAAATTAGGTTCTATGTAGCTAGTAATCTTTTAACTCTTCGGTGATAAACAGAATGTTTGAGAAAAAGGAAAGACCTTCCATTGAGCATTTAAAAAGATATTATCATAATAACCTTTTACATCAAAGAAATCGGTAAATGCAAGTAAAGGACCTAAAACCAACGTCATTGATCAAGTATTGGATTTACCGTGATTGATTCTGGTAACATGTTATGTTAGATAACATCAACATGCCACAACTACAGAATCTCCAATTAAAACAGTTTTTGATTCACTGATATTACATTTAAGTTTACAGTTTCTGTTAGATAACATTCACATCCCAGAACTACAGAATCTCTGTTTAAAACAGTTTTCGATTCACTGGTATAAAATTTGAGTTCACAGTAGGAATTAAAGTTTTATGTTCAGTGTTAAATCTTAACAATTTTAACTTAAATTAATTAATTTAACATTTTTAAACTTATAACTACTTATAACTATAACAGTCATTTAGCCAAGTAAAACTCAAGAATTTACTGCAAGACTTACTTGAACATCTGCTTACTCGTAAATATTTGTGGTATTCATAAATTCAAGTAATTTTTAAGTAAAGGCTTAATCAAAAATACTTCTCTCAGTCTGCGTTCATATATCAAATACTAATACTAATATGTATGTTCATATTTACAGTGTCATATATTAAAATCGTTAGAAACCTTTCATTTTAGCTCAGCTGAGTTTTTATCTATTATTTTAATCTTACATTTCATTCATTCAATTTAAACTAATCATAAACACTTTGATGCTAATAAAAAGTTTTTATTCTCGTGTCTGATTTACACATTTTCCAACCATAAATAAATTTTCAAAATGCACTTAGCACCTTTTATTTATTAGCATCTTTTAGTAACAGCAATCTGACCCAATCCAGATAAGCAGGAAAAGCAAATTTAGAAGTCATACAAATAGCTTACAAATTGAATGAATGACTGAGTGAATGAATGTGTGGGTTTTCGGTTGACATTGAATCTTTAAGCAAATGAATCTAAATGACGACGGATTGTGGTTAGTTGTTATCGCGACTTCCAAGTGCACAGTTCCCCGATAAGATGAAACGCAACCAAACAAAAGTTGAGATCACTTCGAAAGCAACGCAGCCAGAACAGTGGGGCAATGGCTTAGAATTTCTATTCTCGTGTATATCTTTATCAGTGGGATTAGGCAATATATGGCGTTTTCCGTATATAGCCTTTCAGAATGGTGGTGGAACCTTTGTGATACCTTATTTGATAGCCCTGCTGGTTATAGGTCGTCCTGTTTATTATCTGGAGATCTCACTAGGTCAATTCAGTGGTCGTGGTGTAATCAAGGCCTTCGAAGCGGCTCCTTTATTGAAGGGAGTGGCTGTTGGTCAGGTGGTGGCAACAGCTTGCTCCATAACATATTACTCAAGCATTATGGCCTTGACTTTGCGGTTTCTAGTTGCCTCATTTAGTTCTGTTCTACCTTGGAGCTATTGCTGGCCTAGTTGGGGCAATGATTGTCATGATGGCCTAGTTGTAAATGCCACTGGAAAACTGTCTTCTGCCCAACTGTATTTTGAGTGAGTTATTAACACATTAAGAGAATTTAAATTTCTCTAAGTTTTGCTATTTTTTATAGGCGTGAAATTCTTCATGAGGTGTCTGATATTAATCAAGGATTGGGAATTCCCAATTGGCAGTTGGTAGCCTGTCTGGCTGTAGCCTGGCTAATCATTGGAGCTGTTTTAATACGTGGCATTAAAAGTAGTGGCAAAGTTGCATATTTTCTTGGCATTTTTCCCTATGTGGTCCTTATTATACTCTTGATAAGAGCTGTTACCCTACCGGGAGCCTGGGATGGCATAGTTTATTTTTTCAAGCCCCAATGGCGGGAGTTACTGAATCCCTTGGTTTGGTATGCCGCTGTGACTCAGGTCTTCTTCTCCCTGGCCATTTGTTTTGGCACCTTGATCACCTATGCCAGTTATAATAATTTCCATCGGAATGTCTACAAGTAAGTGAAAGTTCAGTTCTTCTTTCCAATCCTTTCTGAATAATGTTCCTTTTTGCAGTGACATTGTAATTATCACCACAATGGATTCATGCTCTTCCATTATTGCGGGTTGCATTACATTTGGCATATTGGGTAATCTGGCAAAGCAGACAGGCATCACAGATATTGGCAGTGTGGTAAAGGGTGGAGCTGGCTTGGCATTTATATCCTATCCGGAGGCAATTGCCAAATTTGAATATGTTCCACAGGTAAGTTATCGAGAATATTGTGCGCCTTGGGCGCCTTATAGCACAACTACCTAAAGATATTCGCGGTCCTTTTCTTCCTTATGCTCTTTGTCCTAGGCATTGGCAGTACAGTGGGCATGGGTTCGTGCATCCTGCGTGTCATACGGGATCAGTTTGGTGCCAAAGCTGGACCAAGTTGGGCACTGGCTGGCACATTGGCTGCATTGGGTTTTGCTGTGAGCATTGTCTATATGACACCAGGTGGACAATTTATTTTGAATCTAGTTGATTTCTATGGTGTATCCTTTACGGCCCTAATCTTGGCCATTGGTGAACTAGTGGCTATTGCTTGGATTTATGGTGAGTTAATAATAAGTCAATAGACTTTGCTCTTAATCTGCTGCTGTTTACTATTTTAAATCAGGTGTTCAACGTTTCTGTGCGGATATCAAATTCATGATGGATATTGAGACGGGTTGGTATTGGCGTCTTTGTTGGTCCTATATTACGCCTGGTTTAATGGCTGCTGTTCTACTCTATACGCTACTCGACATGGCTGCTTTAACCTACAAGGGAGTGGCCTATCCGACAATGGCTCATGGTAAGATAGAAAGCCCTTAGGCCTCACACACAGCCCTCTTAAACCTCATACTTATCCCTTTATCTTTTCACAGTATTCGGCATCCTCTTGGCCAGTTTGGGTCTACTTCAGTTGCCCGGTTGGGCACTCTATGCCATTTTCAAGCATCCCGGCGGCACCCTTTGGCAGGTGAGTGTGTGCGTGTGTGTGTGTGTATCTTCTCATGGAAAACATGGAAATCGTAATGCGCTTTTCTTTTAGAAACTATGTGCAGCCAGCCGGCCATCGGACACTTGGGGACCAGCCAATGTTCAAGTTGGCAACTAACCAAAAAAAAAAAAAAACTATCTTTTACTAACTTTAAAGGATTTATTCCTTGTTTTCATTCGGCTCTTAGTAAAGCTCAAAATATATATATATTGTTTAGAGACAAACAATGCGAATTCTATTTCAGGAAGCTGCAAGCACTTTTAATTACCCCAGGGCGATACGGGGGAACAAGGCAAAGACGAGGCGTTGGGGCAATGAAGCGCTGCTTGAAATGGCAGACATGTCGGCAATGCGGAAATGCGAAAAATAGCAAATGGAAGCAAAGTAAAAGCGAAAAAAGTAATGGCAGAGAAAAAAAAGGGGGAAGGAGAAAAGTGGATAAAATCCAGTCAGACAGGCAGTGAAACGTAAATAAAACATTTTGTGAGCTGTTGTTCGACATTTTCATTTAGAAAAATGGCAAAGAAAATGGAGGAAAAGCGGAGGCTGCAAATCAAAATGACTGAGACAAAGTTGAAAAGTAAATATGCAAAAGTCAAAGTAGAATAGAACTGAAAATGTTGCAATGGCTTTAGATATATGACAGCGCATTTATTTACATGTATGCCAGTGTGTATGTGTTTGTGTGTGGGTGTGTGTGTATGTGTGTGTGTGTGTCAAGTGTGTGTTGACTTTGACTGACGTGTCGTTAGTGGATGAAGAGCTAAAAATCATTCTAACGTAGCGTGTGTGTCCTATGGCACACCCACCAAAAAAAAAAACCCAAAAAAAATAACAAAAAAACAAAATGAAAGAGAAAACAAAAAGGAGATATAGAAAGGAACTTTTGCGATTCTTTATTGCTTTAACGATGCGCGTAAATCTTGACATACTTTCAGCACCCCGCCCATTATTAGTAATGGTCAAAGGGCGCGCCCACTCACATCACTGTCAACACACAGAAACTCTTAGACCCCTCCGCATTCAATCTTTCATTCTCTTTATCTCGCTTCGCTTAAAAGTAGACTACACTTTTTTTTCAGCCAGCTGCTCCATATGCATTAGGCAAATACAGTGTTGGATTAATGAGATGGAGGCCCCATGCAAAGTGGCAAAAAACAGAAAACTTTTTAAAAGCAGGTGACTAAACTTAATGCCACTCCCACTTTCATTTTGTTATAATTAATGTTTGAAATACTAGAAAATACATACTAATGAAATTTTTAAGATTTTTCTTTCAAGGAACTACAATGAAAGAAAAGAATAGGTTGGCTTAAGAGGAAATCGCTATTAGCCTAATATATTTTTCAGTCTTTAAATATATATATATAAAAAATGTATATAACTTTTCTCTGGCTGTGTTTCAGTGAAGTAAACAAAAAAGGAAAATAAAAATACATAAAAAAAGTATATAGTATTTATTATGTGTCTAAATAAATAGCTTTTTCTAAGAAAGTTAAAAGTACATAACCTAATGAATAATAAAACGCCAGTTAGGCGATTTTTAGATACCCTAACACAAAGAAGTAGTAGTCAACTTATTTCTTAAAATGTCCTCGTCTGCCTGTAATATATGTTTATTTAGACAACTTAAACTTACTCTGTATATAAAGGGTATTAAAATAGTTTAGCAGTTAGCCTGTTTAATTTCTGAATACGAAGACTGTGCAAACGAATAAATAATAACAAAAATGAATAAATTATTTTTTGCCAAAAATCAAATTAAAGTGCAAAAATGCATTGACAAAAACCTATTAAAAATTCATTAGTTGATTTTTTTTAAAATATATTTACCTCCATTAATTTTATAGTTGCCTTAAGATATAAAAAAACTAGCGTGACTTTAACTGGCACTTAAGTGTCGATTTTAACTGATTTTTAAGCACATAGTAGCAATAACATAACCTAAAAACTATCTTTATATGCAATTAAGAAAGAACATTCATCAATAGATAAGCAGCCCAAGGACATATTAAAGAAGGATATAGGTCTCTAACTCGTTAAGTAGGTGATATATCATTTGATATTATAGTTCTACTATAGCATAGTAGATAGATATTTAATCCTTAATTAAATGTAAAATGCATCAGAATCAATCTGGTAACTCTGAAATGTAAATTGTTTTCTCAATTGTCTGTTAATCTTGTCTTCTCACTCTCTCTCCCTCTCTGTAAACTTATTTCTATGACTTGCAAGCAGTCGACAAACTTTTCTCTATTTTAAAAGTTATCAAAAAAAACACCCAAACAAATTTTTTTCGAGGCCAAGTTCATGAATCTTGTATATATGTTTTTTATTATAAAAATAAATTGTAGTAAGTTGGGTTATTTTGATCGTTTTACTACTACCAAAATAAAAATTTAATATTTTATTTTGATTGCTCATTGTCTGAGATGCATTTAGGCCTTCCTCAAAGACTCTGATTCTCAAATAAAAAATGTTTTTTAAACATGAAATATATAGTGAAAAAAGAAGTATGAAAAAACAAATATTGTCTTAATTTATTTTAGACATATTTATGTTCTAGTTAGCTTATAAAAAATATATAATTAAATATATTTTAGTCCATTATTTAAAGAAAACTTAATAATATAAGCAAAGTATTCTACAGATCTCATCTCCAAACCAGAAAGTTTTTTAAATGTACTAGAAAAAGTTATTGCCGTAAGATTGAAGGTTATATAAAGGCGAAAAAATAAATATAGTATACCTAAAATAAAAGCCAATATGTATCAACTGAATAATTTTCCTAAATTGAACAATAAATATAGAAGAGATACTTTAAAAAGTTTTATACTAAAGTGTTTGGTTATGCATTGACTGCTAAATAAGTAATAATTGCTTTGACTTTATAAAATATATCTACTTGATTAAGGCTTTGCCTATGCTTCATTTAAAAGACCTTTTTAAGTCTTAGCCATGTATTTAAGTAGTAACCATTTTAGTTACACAAAAGTATTAACCTCTTTGTAATTGGCTTAAAAGACTTAAAAACCTTTAAAAAACGAAACACCGCTCCTGCCTACTTATGAATGTAAGTTATGCTTTCTGTCCAGTTCAGGTTTTATGTAAATTGGCAATTGCCTTTCACATGCCTCCCCCTATAACTTTTATCCCCTCCCACCTACCCCCTCCATAAAGGATGATGGTGATGAACGGCTACATGCAAACCAAATGACGAAAGCAGCTGCCAACTTGGCTCTAGTGCACAGCACTTGACATGACATTCCCCTCATTCACTATACATTACATACATCTCTCTCTCTCTCTCTCTCTCTCTCTTTCTGTCTCTTTCACATTCTCTCGTATCTTTTTTTTGCACTTTCTGTATGCACTTAATATGTGTAGAAACTATGCAAAAATAAAATTTGCCACCTGCATGTCGGACTGTCAGCAATTCTACAAAAAAAAAAAAAAAAAAGAAACGAAAACGGAAAAGGATTTATAGCCAAAAGTTTGTTGCTATGCACTTTATAACGTATATAACATGATTATTGGCTTAAACTTAAAACGTTTATCATGTTGGCTTGTTAGTATCCTGCTTCATCCTTCTCTCTATCTCTCTGCCTCATTCGCTATATGCCAAGTTAACCAAGTCATGTAGAATGTTTGCTACTGTCCAAAGGGACAACATGTTAAGTTCGATTTTAGGAAAAAACACAAAAAAAAAAAGAAGAAAAAAAACACCAATAATTGTTAGGTACTTAACAATTTGACTAAAAGCCCGACTTTCCCTTTTAACCTAAATTGATTTGTTTTTTGTTTTTGGCTTACTATTATAAGCGACATTGGTTAATAAGATGTGATTAAATTTATATTAGACTTGATTGGTAGCTTCTAAGCAATTAGTCAGTAAATCAATAAATGTCTATATTGTTGTCTCCTATCTCTTTTTCTCTCTCCCTCTCTCTCTCTCTCTCGCTTTGGTTCCTGTCTAGACAGCATAAATTTTTCGCTTAATTTATCTTAACTAAGGCATTGTTCTTATTTTGCTTTTATTATTATTATTATTATATAATTTATGTCATTTACGAGAGCATTTGCCGCTTATCAAAGTCACAATAAATTAATATAGGAGATGGCAGTCCTTCTTTAGGCCCACCGCCTACAACCTTACCACCTGCCGCTTTGCATCAGCATCAGCAGCATCATCAGTTTGGGCATCTTCATTTTCATCTCCATTCTACCATGCCTGCTCCATCCAGGCAAAGCCAATTACGCTTATTACATAATTCAGAAGCAACAGCAGCCCACGCATTCTGGCAAAAGGCAATGTGAGAAGGCAGAAAGAGAGAAAGTAAGGGGGAGAGATAAACTGACAGCATAAACAACAACATTGTCAGCAAAAAACCGCGATAGCCGCAAGTCGACCCAACACAAAGAGAGAAAGTGGGTAAAGAGAGGGAAGGGAGCAAGCAAAAGTGAAAGTCGTCAGTTTTGTGACAGAAAAGGCAAGTCAAACAATTAAGCAACATTCGGTTCGCGTCTCAACTAAAAGCCTTAAGAGTTGATGTTAATTTTAAACCAAAAACCCAAAATCCTTATATTTCTGACCACTCCCCTAAATAAACATATATATATATATATATGATGTATATAGTATATATCCTTGGTTTGAGTTCTCTATTCTAAATAGACAACAAAGTGTTGTACAACTTCTATAAAGCATTTTATTTTTCTGTATTAGATAGTCAAAGAAAAAGGAGTTCCCAGTGTGTGTGTCTGCTAATGCGTGTTTATGTCTCAGGATGTCTTAGAATATATGTGTTTGTTTGTATGTGCGTGAGACAGTGAAATCCTGTTAAGAAGTTTTCTATCGCAAATTAAAATCTAAATACGCTAACAAAATGATGGCGATGTCTGCGCCACGGGGCAACCAGCAGCTAGAGCAGAGTAGAGTCAACCTCTGGCAACCAGGTTTAACAAAGCCATGCCCATGCTTATGCCACCGCCCATCAACAATAGCACCACCCACTTCTTGGCCTTTTGCGACTGTCTGCTTACAGTTTGAATTATAAGCCAAAGCGCAAATTTAATAAAGGTTGTCTCTAAATACGAGACAAGGACAATTTCCTCTTACCCCCTCCCCCATTGCCTTAGCCTTTTTTCTAGTTTCAGCTAGACTATGACAATGTCAAAGAGTTTGGTGCACGCAATGTGGGCGTGGTGGCTTGACAGGACCAGCCCACCTGCGACGCCAATGACAATGTTGACGGCAAACTTTTCGCCTGGCAAATGGCTAAAAATGACAAAAAAAAAAAAAAAGGAAAATACGAAAAACAAAAAGTTTTCTTTTTCTGTCTCGTTGCCGTTGTTGTTATTATTGCTGTTGTCATTCTTCATTCTCCACTTTCTCCTATGCTTTCCCTTCTTTGCCATGGCTTTCCTCTTTTTTTGTTGTTGTTGTTTCTTTAAGCCCTTTATTAAATTGTGTGGCCCAACAACAATTGACAGCAAAACAAACGATTGTCATTGTCAAGTGTGTGCGTCAACCTTTGAACCAGGTCCTGGTTCAAGTTCTAGTCCTGGTAAATGGTCCTACTCCTGCTGGACCTGAACTCTTCTTTTCTTGCTTTATGGCATGTCAAGTATTTTGTGCCTTTTGTTGTGTGTGTGTGTGTGTGTGTGTTGTCCCCACTCAGAGTCAGTTTAAATTGAATTGTTAATTCGGTCAAACCCTTTCTATGCCAGGCAAAATGTATTGGCCACAATTTTTATTCTTCCGTTGGACCCTTTTTTTCGTTCTCTCTCTCTCTCTCTCTCTCTCTCTCTCTCCCTTTTCTTTACATTTTTACCCTATACTCAAAACAGGTCAAAGGGCATATTAACATACTTGATAAAAATTTTGTAGACAAAAAAGGAAAATATATTAATCAGCCTAAACAGACAACTTGATCTAAGTCTGTCTGTGTAAAGAAAGGAGAAATTAATTTAATTAAGAAAATTAAATGAAAAGCTCTTTTTAATATTTAAGAAATTGTGTAATTAAATTAAGTAAATAAAACTATATAAGAAAAATTCTGAGCTTTATATATGATTAATATGATATATATATGATTGCATGATACATCTACATATATAAACAAATAAAATATTGATTAGCAACATGGTTGATAAGCAATTTGTTTGGTGGCAACATATTTAATATAATTCTTTGATATATAACTGTAAATAATATAAATATACATGAATTGAATCTGAAGAATGTTTCATATTAATTATGTCTCTTGATTTTAAAAAATCTATTATATTATACGATATATAGTTATTTGTTCGAAAACAGTTCTTAATCAGGCCAAGACAATATTTTTAATGAATTATTTTACAGCTTATTATTTCACTAATTTGATATTGAATATGAGAAAATATTGTGAAAAATATAAAAATATTTTGCAAAATATAGTTTTCTTATCTTTTAAAATCATACAAAATTTGTTGTCTTTTAAAAATTCATACTTAACCTCAATATTTAACTATAATGTGTAGAACAGTTATTTAGCAGCATGCATAAATGCTTAGCAACATAGCTGGTTAGCAACATGTTGTCTATACCATATGCCAGCAACCTTTTAGTTCTTAATGGCATTGTTTTAGTTTAAAAGATTTTTACAGTTTTTAAATGTATTTTAAGAACATTTAGAACATTTAATTTTATAGGGTATCTCCCAATCGGTTACTATACTTAATAAAGTGTTTTATTTTTGGTTTTTGTCACTGTTTTTTTCTAGTTTTTGTTTTGGCTTTTGTTTCCCTGTGCAAATATTCGTTCTGCGCAGTGACAACAATTGGGCAACAGTAACAACATATCCACCAATAACAACAACAACAACAACAGCAGCAGCGAACATCCTTTCTAACGAGTCAGAGGCAATGCCACAGCATCACAAATAGTTAAAGTCAAAGAATTTTAATATACCCATAGAATCGTTATACAGGAACAATAAAAGGTATAGAAAATATAAAAGAAAAAAATAGAACGGCAACAGGAAAAAAAAAAGAAGAGAAATAGAAAGCATTCCTCTGTCTGAACTGGCAGCTTTTATTATTTCTAGTTTGACATTTGCATATATACACTTTAGAGAAGGGAAGGAGGGGTTTTCGGGGTCAGTGAGTTTGCATTCTGTATTTCCCAACCCATAGATTTTCCCCCCGTTGCGTTTGCTTCCATTGTTTGCATTCCTGCTGCTCCTGCTGCTGCTCGATTCGTGCTACACTTTGTGGCATAGTTCTCGACGCATAAATCAAGCGCCAAGCACAAATATTTTCCAAGTGACAACAAATATATAATGATGACCGCGCACTTTGCCCATGCCCCATGCCACAGTACTTCACTTGCCACCCAACCTGCCAGGTGCACAGGGATTACGTTGCAGGACACTGAACACTGGACTATGGACAATGTTTTCGTGTTGACTCTAGCTCGATGGTGGGTCACATTTACTGCAGTTGCCTTGTGCCCGTGCTCTGATTATACCCTAACCCAAACATCAGCCTAATGTGCTTAGACAGTTAGATTGAGCTGGGACAACTATTAGTTCATAATTATTCCCATTTCGAAATTATTTTTAAAACTGTTTGCATGGGTGTAATACATTTGGAAAGGGGATTTTCTGGGCTTGGAATCCAAGCAGAATACTGAAAACTTGATGGAAAATTGCAATATTTAAAAAAAAATTTTCAATAAATTAAGAAAATCTTAAATTTTAGAAACTCTTGTTAAAGATTTATATATTTTTTTTTTAATAAATGAAAGAACATTTATGGATGATATACCAAAAATCAAAAGTAAAATATTTTTGTTCGAATATTTTAAATTTAAAGTTTTAATTTATATATATTTTAAATCCCAAATAAGTTCCATTTATATAGATGGACAAATTTTTAAAACTTTTTAAATAAATGCTCTCAAGAATATAAAAAGTGCAAATTAAATAAATTTATAAATTAGAAATAGTTTTGTTTTTAACTAAAAGTTTTATAATATAATAATTGTAAGCTAATAATTTAATTTAAGTAAATAACTTAATTTAAGAATATATTTACTAGTCTAAAATTGATTGGGTTTAATCCAAATAAAATAAATATATATATAAACAAGGAACCCTTTTAACAAGGAACAAAAATCCAAAGGATCAAGAAGTACCTCAATCTGACACTAGAGCCAATCGGACACTATAAGCATAAATCCTCATATATTAGATTAGAAAATGTACGTAATATGTTATCTTAACAAAAAATAAACTTGATTTGAGAACTTAAAAAATTATTAAATTAAATAAAAAACCACAAGGTCATCGCTAACTAGAATGAAATTTGTATTGTAAAACAAACCGAAACATAAATTCCAATGTTCCAAAATCCAAAGCGTGAAATAATCTTAACTAAATATTAAATAAAATTTTTAAAACCACATTAACCGAGAATAATACCATTTAAAACTTTACCAATGAATCCATACATATATAATCCTAACATATATAACAATTTCCAAACCTTTTTGAATATTAAATAAAATTTAAGCACTTTTAAGTAGCTTACCAAACAAACTCATTATCGCATTAAAACTAATTTAGAATTGAGTCTGAACTAATATTTCCCCTAACAAATAGAAATTAAAATTAACATTGATGGACATTTAGTCTAAAAAACAGTTCTGCAAAAATATAAAATTTTCTTTTTTTTATTATTGTCAAGTGAAGTAGAACACATAATTATAAAGAAACAAAAACAATTTCCAATTTGCAATAAAATGACAGTGGATAATTTTTTCTGTAATTAGGCAAATATTTATTGAATTTCATTTTTAGAAATGGGAGGGTAACGCCTCATTTGACCCTTTGTTAAATATTATTATTACTTTATTGCTAATTTCATTAAAAAAGAAAACTTGCGAAACAATAGATAAAATATTTTTGTATTTATTTGCAATTTTTCTATTGAAATACTTCGATTTTGATGGCATTTTACAACACTTATAAGAAAGTTCTTTATTGTATTATGCAACACAAAAATGGTCATCAAATTTGGTTAAGAGTTTGATATATATATCGTAAATCAAATAAAAATATTTCAATAAATTTTTAAAAAATCCTTTTGAATATATTGGGAAATTCCTTATAATATATATATAAGTATATTCAGTAAAATCAGAAATAATATGAACAAATCAAAAAATATAATTTGAAAAATATATATTTTTGTTAATGGAAAGCTTTCTATTTAAATATTTGATTAGTTTATTCGGGAATAACATTTTGAAAAGTTTTTATAAAATTTTTTTCAAAAATCGCTGCAACTTCCGTTCTTTCAAATTTCCGATTCCGATCTCTTAATGAAATAAACTGTTTATTTAAAATTTGTTGAAACAAATTTAAAAAAGTTTTTTAGAAATATGTTTTTAATATCTTGTAAAATTTCTTTTTCAAATTTTTTATTAGTTAATTTGGGAATAAAATTTTAATAAATTTTCTTTTGAATTTAGATCACAAATCGATATTATTTCTGATCTTTAAAATTTTCAATAAGGTTATTTCTAATAAAAAACCTGTTAATTTTCAGAAATCATGTAAACAAAAATATTTCTAAAAATATGTTTTAAATGTATTTGAAAACTTCGTATTTAATTTTTTAAAAGTTTTCTTAAAATTTAGTTAAAAAATCATTTCTTATCTTACAAATTTTCCAATAAGGATTTCCCAGTTATCAAAACTGTTTTTCATTTTCATTTCTAAACTTATTTGTATAAAATTTCTTTTCCATTTGCAGAGTATTTGAACTTCACTTTAGTTGTTTAGTGCAAATTTTCTTGGCTTGTTCTAAAAATTTTATTCTCTTTTGGCCATTGCGACGTTGCGGCTTGCGCTTTGCTGATTTCGTTTTTTGATTACGGTAAATTGTTTTTACTAGTCGCTTTTCTTTTTCAATTTCTCCATTCTCTCTTCCTTTCTCTCTTTCACCTATATTCTTATTTTAGTTTTCATTATATACATATTTTTTTTGTGATTTGTTTTGTGGCTTTGTGTTGATTTTGTGCAGTTTTCTGCGCCGTTGAATTGCACTTTTCCCCTTACCCCACTCCAATTGCCCACCAACTCCACACTAACTCCTACTCTAGTCTCATTCTCTTGGTTATATATTAAAGCTTTTTATATGTTGGTATGGTAAAAATAAATGGCAGTCGGGTTAAGGCCCTAATTACTTTAACCATTTGATAAGTTCTATGCAAATAAAAATTGCGTGTCCCACAAGCTCAATGGATTCATATTAAATATTGATGAATGTTTTGTTGGACTTGTAATTTGAGAGCTTTAAATAAATGAATAAATAGTTATACAATTGGGATTTGAATTTTATGTATAGTTGATGACCAACATGATGGCCACACTATGATGATGATGATGATAACGACCATGATGATAATAATGATGACGATGGCAAATATTAGATTAGACCACAATTTATTCTTTCTATTTTTATACCCTGTAGCCATAGGGTAAAAGGGTAAATGAAATATATATATATTGTTCAGCATCAACATCCGAGTCTATTGAGACATGTTTGTCTGTCCATATAAACACCTAAATCTCAGAGACTAGAAGTGCTAAAGCAACAAAATTTGTTATCAGCATTTGTGTAGTATCTACGCAGATCAAGTTTCTTTTAAATTTTTGCCACGCCCACTTACGCCTTGCAATTTAGGAAAAACTAAAAACCAGAGTTATATTTAAGGTAGCGTATTCTTATTTGACATACCTAAAAATATGGCCAAAAGGTATCATCTAAGCAATTTTTGTCCAAATCGGACAATAAATATCGGAGATATATCAATGTAATGATTCACCAAGTGCGACTTTGAGTAGTAAGAGTGAGCGAGACAGCTTGAACTGATGGCTAATTCGCAGGAGTTTGGTTTTATAAGGTTTCTCTACTTGTTACAGGGTATACTCAAAGTCGCCAGGGACGACTTGCTTGCTGGATCATTACTCTATATGGTAGGTTGCTTATATTTGACCTGCCACAAACTAAATTGCATTTTATATATATAAAAGTTGTTGTTTTTGTTATTTTTAATTTTATTTTTTGTTGTTTTTGATTGCCTGAAGCTGTAATTAACAAGCGTTTTTTTGTTTTTTTTTGAGGCACAACTTTTTAATGAAATTGTTGTATCCTTTTGGTTTGCCATTTATTTTGTAAACAACTAATGAGCAACTAGTTAGTTAGTTGGTTAGTTAGTTGGTACAGTGTTGCCACCCTTTAGCAAGTTTTTCTCTTTGCATCAACTGGCAACTTCAATTATATTTACTGACCTTAATTGACAACCTGACTTTTTGCTTATGTATATTTTCTTTGACTGCATTCGAAATATCAATTTCTATTATGTTTATATGATAAAAAGTAGTTTCAATCAACATTCGCTTGGGGATAAAACAAAAATAGAAAAGAAAGGTATAGAGAAAATGTATATTTGACTGTATGTGTGGGTGTGTGTGTGTGTGTATATTAGAAGCAGTGGGCAGGATAACCGATTACCTGGCTCAGGGATTGGGCGTGGATCAACTCAGCAATTTGCTTCTGATAACAACAATCATATTGTGTGTGTCTGTGTCTGTGTGTGTGTGAATAAACTTATGTCATATTCATGGGCAGAAACACGCACATACAGAACATATAAGTATGTATATATACATATACACACACATGCCACGCCCCAACGCCCACACATTGAAGCACATTTCGATTAAACAAACCTACTCAAATATGCAATGACATTGAGGCAAAGGCAACCAGCAAGTAGCAAGTAGGAAGCAAGGCGGAAAAAAAAATTCAATGGTAGTATGGGGGGTGGGGGGTTGATGGGGTAGACCAAACACAATGATATATTGCAAGCGAAATGACATTGAATCCAGTAGAAGGTACAGTAAACACACGCTTAAAATAGCAAAACTTGAATTGTAAACTATTTTTTATTCTTTTTGCATTATTTGCTAAGACTTGTCGATTATTTGCGAGGACTCACTGTACTTTTTTTTTGCTTGCATAACACTTAACAGAGGATATGAACTTGAGTAATTAAAGGAAAAAATGTTGACTGCAATTATATAACGGGATTCAGATGGCTCTAGTGTTGCAAATGTCAACTGCAAATGCATGCAACATGGCCCGAGTTGAACTGAACTGGCAACGCTCAAGGATGCATACAAACATTTACAAACAGACAAACATACACACACACACACACACACACACATACATGCTTATACATGCACACATACAAAGAGCGGCAGTTATCCTGCTTGCGTAACGTAAAACTAGCCTTGAACTGCAGTCGTGCGCTTTCAATGGATTTGCATTCGAAACTCAACACGCGCGGCGGCTACTGCTGCCTGCTTGCCTGCCTACTCTTTCTTTCTCTCTCACTCTATCTCTGTGTTTCTCTTTCTCATTCAAGGTCACGCGACGCCTACACAACCGCACACATACACACACAGAAATATGGGACAATTTGGGTATGAAGCAGCAGCAGCAGCAGCCAGACCCAAATTGCATGCCCCATAAGACCTGCCACAAAAGACCTTATATAAAATGGGGTAGAAAAAAAAAATATAACCACAGCAAATGTCATGAAACTGTCACCAAGTTGCCTTCTAATTGCCACTTGAGGCAGAGAGACAGTAAATGCGGCAATGGCATCAGCAGCAAAAAGGGGGAAATGGCCATGCAATTGGATTAGTTATTGGCCAAGCCAAAGTTTTGGCCATAAAAATCCAACTTAGAGAGATGAGCTTACAAACATGGCTAAAACAAAATCAAAACAACATAAGAAAACTTTCAATAAAAGTTGCCATCAAAAGGAATAATGAAAAGGACTAATCAAGTAAAATAAATGAAAACAAAGTACAAAAATAACAAAATTTTTGTTGTTTTAATAAAAATGTGAAAATAATTGAAGAATAATATAAGAATTTAAGCTGAATATATATATACACATAAATACATATATACAAACAAAAGTGCATATGTAGATATACTCAACAGAAGGTGGCTAAAATTGGAATATAAAAATATATATTCATATGAATATAAATCTATTCACATGATCTATCCAACATGCAGATTAAATATAAACCCAGCCTTGATCACTCAGAAAATACATTTTTCATTTCAGTTTTTTGACATAGGTATGATTCAAGTTCTTTAATCGGTTAGTTAGTGTAGAATAAAGACTTTTTAAGGATCATATAAGATTTTTTAGTAAATAATCGGTTCCAATTAACCCTTTCAAGAATTTTTAACTTGCTCGTTTTATGGGTTAGTTGTATAAAATCACAAAAATATATAAATCTTGCCAATCAAGAACATTTGTATAAGTTAATACAATCGGAAAAGCATAGCTTTTGAATTAATCTAATATAATGACTTTCTGATTACAATCCTGGAATTTCAATTTATGACTTTACAATCTAGAATTTAGAACAATGTATTAAAAATTTGAAACTAGAAGAAACTAATTTGATTTGTTCATAAAAAAATGATTTGTCTAGTGAAACAAAAAGCTTGGATATTTGGAATATGCAATCTAAAGCTAAATAATAATCAAGGAATCCATCGAAAATTTACAAATTAATATTGTAACTAGTTTATAAAAGTTAAATTCTTAACTAATATTGAAATTATAATATATTACAAACCTATATACTATATATTATAAATCTATATACTATATAAGTGAAATACTATATAATCTATATATGAATTACCTTATAACATATACTACTAATATCGTATATAATATAATATTATATAATACCTAGGCAGTCAGACTTCAAAAAGTATCCTATATCAGATTACCCAAAAACAATCTACAATTCTAATTAGAGTATCTTTAACTAAAGATCTTCTTATTATGAAATAAAGATCGAAGACGGAACGGCGAAATCTTAGAAATATGAACATACAATATATTTTGGGTAGATACCCAAGAAAAACAACATAAATATTTAAATGCTTTGTGTCATAAGGAAATAATAGATAAATCATATCTATATCTATCTATCTATATAATACTAATTTAAACAAAACAAGGATTATTTATTTCATATATTTTTTTTAAAGAAAAGTTAGTATACA
Source organism: Drosophila neocordata (assembly GCA_018903615.1). Taxonomy (NCBI): domain Eukaryota; kingdom Metazoa; phylum Arthropoda; class Insecta; order Diptera; family Drosophilidae; genus Drosophila; species Drosophila neocordata. The sequence goes on along the minus strand of JAEIGI010000007.1, from coordinate 1,144,561 downwards.
AATTTGAAAAAAATAAATTCACAAACTATGCATTTCCGAGTATATTAACTTATACAAATGTTCTTGATTGGCAAGATTTATATATTTTTGTGATTTTATACAACTAACCTATATATGTCTATATATACTTTGTTTTCATTTATTTTACTCAGTGATATCACTAACCTAAGGAACAAAGTATAATTTCTTAAGAGGAGTAATTGGATTCAATAACTTTAGGAGAAAAATAAAGATTCTTAAATGGGTTAATAGGAACCGATTGTCTATCTTAATTAAAAAATCTTATTTGCCTTTTTAAAATATGATCTTAAAAGTCTATATCCTACACTAACTGATACTTGATTTATTTATTTTTGATAACAACCGATTCCCAAAACTTTTTTTTAACAGATATGTCTAGAAAATTAAAAATGAAATGAAAAATGTATTTTCTAACTCATCAAGGCTGGACTTAAAATGTGTGTTGGGGTTTCAAAATATCCAATAGAGTTGTATTCATATCAATATATATTTTTATATTCAATTTTTAGCCGCCTTCTGTTCAGTTAGGTTCTCTTTGTTAACTTGTAAAGCAAAATCTTAAAAACAAAGATTAAAACTGAATCTTGGCCTGAACCATGGCAAGCAATGCTTTGAAAACTCTGGTTAAAATCTTGTGTAAACTTTTAAAAGATAGAAATCATTCTTAGATCAAATAGATACAGATTTGTAGGATGTTTTTATTAAAGTAGTATGATAAAATAAGACTATTATTATTTCTAAATTTCGCTGTGAAAAATGAACAATGACTAATGGAAAAATATAAAGATAACTTAATTTGAATGATCTGTACTCTTTTTAAAACTTTGTAAACCAGGAAAAGATATCTATTATAATAAAGATAAAAGCAGAAAAGTAAAAATCATCATAAAAAAGGTATTCGAAGGACTAAGCTTCCCATATCCCTATATGTACTTTACAAATGACTTTATCTCAAGATTAATTCCGTATCAAATCTAGGGTTAAAAGGTAAAGGTATCTAGGTTAAACATTTATCTCCTAAACAAATACAAAACTCAATCTTCTTTTTTATATTCTTTAACAAAACCAAGACAAATACCTTAACTCTATAAATTGACATGGGAACAATGTTTCTTATTTAAAAAATCTCTTCTTAAATGTTTATTTTTACTTAATGATTTGAATTATTTTTATTTTCTTAAAGCTTTGCCATTTATGTGCTGATGCCTTAACTAACTGAATGTATTTAATAAAGTATATATGAAATAATTTCCATGTTTACTCTAAGCTTTTTGCATCTCTAATTAAGAATGAAAGTTTACTCTCGCCCCATCTCTGTCTAATGAATATTTAGATGCTTTTCTATGCTAAAATAAAACCCCCGCTATCCCACCGCATCCCTTACCAACAATATCGTCATCGTCCTCGCATTAAGAGAAACGCAAACAGAGAACAGAGCGAAGCGACGCTTGGCCATTTAATGCCCTTTCCGTTTTGTTTTTGCTTTTGCCACATTTCTGCCCTTAGGAACTCCTGACATTTGGTTATGCTGGCAGCTCTTTCATTTGCTTTCTCTGCTTTACCGTTGCCAGAGCGCGGCTCTGCCATCGCAGTCCTCGTTGCGTTGTGTGCAAGTTGGCCATAAAAATGGAGTAACATTTATGACCCACATCAGGCAAAAACACACACAACAACCAACACACACACACACAGAAGAAAAAAACGCAAAACTGACTGTAGAACTCGAAAGGGGGCGTGTTGGCGCCCTTGCTGCCCAACACTGGCAAACGCTGGCGTCGCCTGCAAGCGTAACTTTCCCAAGGATATTTTATTTTACTGTTATTCCATTTGGCATTTTGCTCTCCCCTTTTGCTGTTATTGCTCCTTTCGGCATTCGACGTTTACTTTTCGACTCCTAGTAAATGCGCGTATTCATGTGTTGGATTCATTTTTATTTTTATATATTTTTCGTTGCTTACTTCCTTCCCTTCACTTTCGTCACTTTATCCCTAACACAATTGAAAAATATTTTCAAGGACAAATATGCGTATCTACTCCTTCTAGTAGCTAACTTCAATGTTTTTTTGTGTTTTCTGTTTGTACGTTTTAAACCCTTTCATCTGACTTACCTTTTTTGGTTCATTTTGCGCCATTAAGTATGCCACACGTTTGGTTTGTTTTTTTCACATGCAAAGGATGTTAGCTGCACCTGCCCGCCACCACCTCTTCACCACCTTTTCTGGCGTTCGTCGTCTTGCCTCGCACTTTGACCCAGTTCGCTTTGTTTTGCGTGTTTATCTCGTTCTTGTAGTCATAGTCGCACACGTCCAGGCGGCTGCAGATGTTGCCGCCAGTTTTTGTTGCATGCCTCCTCTTGCCACTATTTGTTTTTTTTTTTTTTTCTTTGTTTTTTGGCCCTTATAAAGGCACCGTGTTGCTGTTTGCCGTTACTGCTGCTATTGTTGTTGTAGTTGTAATTGCTGCTGTTGTTGTTTTTGTTTTTCTTTTAAACTCTGACCGACTTTGAAAACAAGCCAAGAAGCACGCACACACATGCAAACACACACAAAGGGAGCAAGAGAGTTAGCGGAGTGTGTGTTAGAAAGTAGTTGTCCGAGCCAAGTAAAATTAAAAATTTAGAGCTCAGCTCGAAAGTATGCTATGGCAAATTTATTGCAGTTTTATTTCACCAATTTTTTTTCACCCTTCTTCAACGGACATTTTGCGCTTTATCTTTTGTTCTTATTCTGTTGCTAATTTTGTTACTTTCACTTTGTTTGAAAGGCTTTCACTGCTGTAAACAAGTGTGTGGGTGTCTGTTTGTTTGAGAATGTATGTATGTATGTGTGTGTAAAGCACACGTGTGCGTTGATTGTATGTATGTATGTAGTGTAGTGTGTGTGCGTCGACATTGATTTTTCGTTTTAATTCAACTTTAATTTCACTTCAATTTTTTTGTGTTCATTTTCTGTTTTTTTTTCTTTTTTGTGTTCGTTTTTCTTCCTCTCTTCCTATTTTCATTTTTGCACCATTTCACTAGGATTTTGAAGCATTTTTTTGTTTCGTTTTTATGTTTTCTTTTGCGCGCGCGTGCTCAACGTTTATATGAGTGTATATACATCGTCATTTTGTGTGTGTTTGCGTGTGTGTATGTTACAATAGTGTTTTGTATGAAACGTTATTAGGATTTTGTTTTAGCGTTGCGCACGCGGTCCGCTCGCCGCAACACTTCACACACTTCTGAGCGGAACATCAAAATGTGATTCACTAATATTTACGTTATTTCATTTGCTCTCTCGCTTACATTTTCTCTCATATGCTATCGTTCTCTCTTTTTCTCTGTCTCTGTATATGCATCTCTCTTATTAGATTTCTCTCCCGCTATCCAAGCTAACCAAGCGGCGCCAGAATGTCTACGCATAAATAATACGCACGTTTTGCTTTACGAAGGACACATGAAAGAAAGTGAGTGAGGAAGGCGCCCACAAAACTCTCTATTTTAAGTAAAACTTCAAAGGCGAGAGGCAAAGAATGAAGCAATATTGTTTAGGCTATAATGCCATAAAATCATCTACGTAAAAAAGGTTTTTGTCTTGTACTTTATAGATAAATCAGAAAACAATTTGTAAAACAACAATAAAGCCAAAATTAATATACATCAAAGAATTGGAATTTTGTCTATTTATTTATTTTGAGTTTAAAGTTAAAAAAATGTTATATCATTTGAAAACTAAATACTAAAAGCCTAAACGACAAGTCTCCTAGTCATCATATAGTCAAGTTTTTAGGGACTATTTCAAATTTATCTTTTATATAAGCGTTTTTAAAGTTTTTTAGAATAGTAACAAATAAAAAATTTAAAAATATCATTTAATTATAGAAAAACAAAGTTGAATTTTTTTCTATTATATATTAATAAATCCATTCTAGATACATACATTCATTTCTTTCCTATAAGCGGATCACCAGCATACATTTTAGTTTTTTGATCAAATTTCATCTCTGTTGCTCTTGCTTTGTATTCTTTCCTATCTGTTCGTCTATGCTGTTAGCTCTCACCTACTTTATTACTACGTCACATTATAACTGTAAACAAAAGTTGCATGGGAGAGAGAAAAAGAGTATTTCTTAGAAACGCTCTCTCTGCCAAATTCTCTTGCATTATCCTTCTCTATCACTCTTACTCTTTGTCACTTTCTATCTCTTTCAATTGGCTCATGCGCTTTGTCATAATTCACTCTTTTGACTATTGCGCAGCTTTGTAAGAGGCTTTCTGGCAACAAGCCGCACTAGCCTCTCACTCATGTCCCCCCTACAGACACAGTTGCCTCTTCACTCTTAACATGCCAAGCACGTGAATTTTTGTGTTTACTTTTTAATTTTCTTCTAGTTCTCAGCCTCAGTGGCTCTTGTGCCACCTTTTGCCTTTTGTTTTTCTTTATCGCATGTGGTTTTTGTTTTTCTTTTTCTTTTGCTTTTGTTTGTTTCATTCATATAGGGCCTTTCCCTCTTTCTCTCTGTCTCTATCTCTTTTCCTAGACTATGTGTGAGAGTGTGTTGGCAGTTAAGTGGAATCTAGTAGGAAAACTACTTGCCCTTTTTCTTCTTATTTTTTTTAGTTTTTGGGAGATTTGTATGGAAATTTAGAACAAAATATGCCTGGAGTCCCTTGAGTTGAAGCATGCATTCCTTTATTTTGTATAAACTGCATTTTGCATTCATATTTATATTGGTGTTGCTGTGTGTGAGAGTGTGTGTATGTGTGTGTGCTGCCATTTTGCATTTTTGTTTTTGGATAAGGTTCAATCATGCATGCTGATTGTCATGTGGCTGGCAGAATCTCAAGGATACCATAAACATTTTGTGGATGAATTTGTAAAATGTCTACTCAGCTGTTCTGGATACAAATCATGCAAATGATGGCCCCACATTATTGGGTGAACAATGATGTCAAAAGATGGCCATAAAGCATCCCATAAACCCAGCAATTGAACAAATAAACACACATACAGTAACACACGCACACACACACACAAAAATCGAGGCAAGTGAAGGGAAATGGTATGGAAAGAGTGTGTTGTAAGCTGAGTAAATGCTTTCAAACGGCTGCCATCACTAACAACATATTTCCATGAGTAATTGCCTTTGTGCATGCACCACCCACTCAACCCATCCAACCACATTCTGCACCACCCACTTTGTATCCTTTCCGCCATTCTTTGTTGTCGTCATCCTAACCTATCATCATCGTCAGCCGTATTTGTTGTCAGTTTCGGTTGGTTTTAAGCCATTTAACCAGACCTGGCCTAAAGCAGTGTCAGCCAGAGCCATAGCCATGGGTTTGGGCTATAGCTAAAGCGAGAACGAGCAAGAGAGAGCCCAGACCAGGCCCCAGGGCCAACTACAACAAGGTAAACTGTTGATTTCATGTGGCTTCGCGGCGACTCCCTGTTGCTGTTTCGTCTGCCTTTGCCTGACAATACAATAAGCACATTGCTCGTCCGTTAACTAGCCTAGTGTGCATGTGTGTGTGTTGCAGGATATGTGGTGTGTGTGTGTGCGTATGTGTTTTTGTTATAGCTTGTGGGCTTCATTTCAGTCTGCTGGCAAAATTGCTTACTATTTTCGGAAAGGACCTCAGATTAGGCAAATGACATTAGACACTTAAAACACAGAGCACTTTCTGAATTCATTGTAATTTACTAATGAATTTGACATTTCCATTGCCTACTTTTAGGACATATCGAATAGTTAACCTTCAAAACATCAACTATAACTAATTAGTCTCTTGTTAACCAATTAAAAACAAAAATCAACTAATGTCCAACTTTTTTTTCAACTCTCCTCTGTTTTTTTTCCTTTTTTGTGTAAGTCTGCAATTTGATTTGTTAATGAGTTCTTCAACTGAAACAAACTTTTTGATGAAAGTAATTGAAAAAATTAATAAAAGGTACATATATACATAGGTATCAAAAGGTTTCCAACATTGTAGAGGAAAGAAAAGTAGGAGGCTTAAATCGTTTACTGTTACTGTAGCTTATATTTAACTTTTTGTGGAAATTTAAGACTTGTACACTTTTATAATTCTATTTATAGACCTTGTTTCTGTTCTACAATGTTTTAAAATACCTATAACGTTAATAAAATGGGAAAATCGACTAGTATGAGGTTGGGAGATGTTAGATCTTGAAACTCTAACTAATTTGAACACTTAAGGAACTTCGGATCAGTGTAACACTGACTTAAAAATCTAAATAAACTTGGAATATGGCAAAAAGAGATACTTATAATACAGAAATAGGTAGAATTTTGAGAGAAAATGGTTAATCTATATTGTAGTAATAAGTAGTATGTTAGTGTGTTAGTTTAACTCTAAGAGCGAACTGAGAACTTGCCTCCTCACTCTCGCGACAGCCTCATCGTGATCATAGAATAAAGAGAACGCATTTCACTTTTAGTGTGATGTGAAGGGAAAGCAGAGCTCTTGTTGTGTCTCTGTCCCCTGACTATTATATACATCCTTTTTTATTATAATTATTAATCTTTTTGTTTTTTCTTAATGTAGATTAACCTTTTTAAAAACTGAAGTTAAACTAAAATGTAATATTTTTTTATATTTAAAATTTAAGTAGTTATATTTCAACTTTTGTAAAATATATTATATCGGCATCTTTTTTAATGTTATCAGTTTTATAAAAACTAGTTTGTTAAGACAATATAAAAATTTCTGTGGATTTTAAAAAAAATTTAAATCTAATGTAGATTGCAAAAAAATACATCCGGGTTACTTGAATTTTTTACTTTAAAAACCTTTTGAATAACTATCTACAGTACCGTTAACATAACCGATTTGTTTTATTTAAGTCCAGCTGAAGTATTCTTAGTTATATGGATCTTACAATAAACAAATTTAAGAATAATTTCTAAAAGAAACAAATGTACTTTGTTTTGAAGTATTATTAGCTATAAGGATCTTAAAATAAACAAATTTAAGAATAATTTCTAAAACAATTTTTTATTTTGTATTTTTGTTACTCAAAAATCATTTTTGTCCTCTGTTAACGGAATAATACAGTTGCCCAATTTAATACTGATTTATATTATACTATATTGAAAAAATTAGAAGATAATTTTAAAACGATGAGAAAGTTTTTGTTGTTTTAACAGGTAACATGAATATATATACACTAACTAATAAACGAAAGAAGTGTTAAGAGATTGCAAATTAAAATAAATTTTAGGGTAAGGTTTATCCTTTTAAATACAAAACCCCTTAAAATCAAAATAAAATTTAGAAATTGTTACTTTTTAACCATTTTTTTCCGTAATCGAAGCTCAAAATTTACAAGTTTCTAGGCGAATACCGAATGGAACTTACAGATAAAAACTTTATTCGCAAAATACTCATATTGCAACTTATTAAAAACTACAAAAAACAAAATAATAATAATTTAAAAAAAATAATAACTATTTGCCTTTTTAAATATACAATAACAATGTATTTTATACACAGATTTACCCAATAAAAAAGAACTAAACTTAAAAAAATACTATGACCTAATAGCCTTACAACTATAAATCTTAAACTTTATTCAAGATACTCTGCTTTATATATAGCTAGAAAAGGATTGATAACCTCATTTTGAGCTAGGGTCCTGTACTAACTCTTAATAAAGTATTAATGGACAAAAATCGATATCAGCAAATGTTAAGAAATATCAACAAATAGAACAAATTGGCAAACTGATTTTTCACTTTCTACCTTTTTTTCTAAATATTTAAAGCAATAATAACAAATATCTAGTTAAAAGTCTATTAAATAACCTCTAATAGTTCTGTATTTTTATCTGTAATCGTATCACTGTTCAACTGATTCGGTTTTAAGGTCAAAATCAAGTAATTCAATGTCCATGCAAATTTCATAGCCTACTTTTTAGTGTCCACAACTAAGAGCATCAGAAAAGTATGCTATAAAAGTGCTAGACAAACATACACACAAGCAGAGAGAAAGAGCAGGAGAGAGTGATAGATACACAGATGGAAGGACTAAACAAACACAAAGGATATGGCATTTTGGGCAATGGCAATCCAATTCCTATTTTTCGTCAACAGTCGATAATTTATGGTACATGGGGGAGGTCGATGAGCATTAAATAGACACCCCTAAAAAAATATATATATATATACACACACACACATATACAAACACATTGATAAAAGGGCAACTGTGGAGTGAATCCTTTTCTAAATTTAACCATAAAAAGCTTTCTCATTTCATTTCATTGCACACACACACACACTCACACACAGAGATACACACATAAATATAACAAAATTTGAAATAGAAATAGTGGTTAACACTTATTGTATGTGGTTTTCTACAACTATATCTCTTTCTCTCTCTTAGCTGATTTTCATTTTTGATTTAGTCTAAAACAAACCGCAGATTGTAATTAATTGAATTTATGCATAGAGTGGATTGGCAAATATTAATTGCATATATGCAAATTTAGCCACAGAAATCAGATATAGGAATATGCATTTAATCCAGAGAGAGAGAGAGAGAGCAACTTAAAACCACACGTAAACTAATGAAGCCCCTACTCATCCAATCAAGAAATCCGGATAAGAGATTAACGTGAGACAGATGATGAGCAATGATGGGTAGGAACTATAGAGAAAGTTGGTGGAGAACTTTTGTTTGCTTTTGCATTACGTGCGCGAGACCCAAAAGATTGTCACTTGAATATTCCATGCGTGATCGATGCGCAGAGCTTTCCATTTTGCTTGAATTGAATATATATATATATATATATGGAAGGAGCCCTGGTATAGTCCACCCAGGTTCCATTTACTTTTCTCCTACCTCTACTTCCTTCTCTTTTTGCTCTTTCCCTATCTCTTGGGCAAAATTAATGTCAATTTTTATGCTTGATTTATGGCTTGGCATTTTGGTTGAGGGCTTTGTGTCATGGTCGTGGCTTTTTCGTGCGGTATGTTGGCTTCATTTGAATTCAATTGCAGCAGCTAAAAGATTCGACTCTGATTTTGTCGCACCAATGACAACGGCAACGAGTAGCGGAGCAGCAGCAGCAACAACATCATCTCTAAAAATATATCAGAGAAAAGTGTCTGAAGAGCACGTGACCCGCTAACCTCAAAAAGGAAAGTGACTTGCCTGCCTTTTGCTACGCCCCCGTAAGCGTCCTTATCCCCCATCCCCTACTCTACAAACTGAAATTCAAACACAGCTGCCAAAGGGCAATAAAAAATTGACAACACCAACGCCTAGTGTCAGAGACAGAATAAGAGATACACAGATGTAAATGGAAATGGAAATGGAGATGTAGATGGAACGCCCAAAAGTTTTCCTGCATCATTTGCACAGCTCAAAATGGATACAAAAAGAGGCAAAAACCAAAAAAAAAAAAAAAAAAAAAAAAAAAAAAGGAGAGAGAGAGAAGGGGGGAAAGGTATTTGCCCTGCAGTGCTGACTGACACAGTTTAAGTATGGGCTTTAAGTGCCCCACTGTTTGTTGCATTTGCATCATAAACTGGCATCATATAGGTTGATGCATATCCGTTTTCCATCCAGGTATGGTGCACACCTGCGGCTGCCATTGCCACATCTACCGCATCCACATCCACCACCAATTCTACCACTCTGGAAGCCATTTTGGCTTAATGCCGGAAACACTTTGCGTGCAGATTTATGGCCAAGGCTAACAACAGTGGCAAAATGCTAAGAGCTGAACGTTTTTAATGCATTTAAATTGCATTTACCAGCTGATAAAACTGTCGGCATATAAAGCTAATTATGAAAACTTCTAGAAACTAAAAGAAATGAACCATAACAAATTTATAAAACGTAATAAAAAATAAGCAAGAAGTAAGAAATCAAAGTAAAATAAAATAATTCTTCTTTCTGTTTTACAAAACTTTAATTTAAATTTTATTGTGGTAAATTATTGTTGAATAACTTTACGAATTACTTATGAATATTTTATTTTACGTTTCTTGGACTACTTTAGTTAAGTTAAGGTCATATAATTTACCTTTAAGAGGACTTTAAAGCATATAAAGCATATTTAAAGTATATAAACTCTTAATCAGCATCAATAGCCATGTGGTTCTAATTCATCTGTCTGTTTCTTTGCTGTTTTTATACCTTTAACTTTAAGCTATGTGAATGAAACTTGGTAAATAAGTTTTTTTAGATGTTCACGCTTTACAAGTTTAAGAGTTAGTTGGATTGGACTACTATCTGATATAGTTACTATAGAAATATCTGGAGCAGAATACAATTTTTAGCATACAAATGTTATTTGTGTTGTTAATCTATCAGCAAAGTGCAAATATAAGCGGATTATTGGATCAACAAGATCAAAGGTAGCTTTACTGCGTTTCTTGGGTTACTTTAGAAAGGTTAACAAACGTCTAAGTGGACTTAACCTTTGTTGTTTATAAGAAAAAGTGAGTTTCTACAATCGATTTAAATTTTTAAACTTGGCAGCTAAAATTGAGATATAAGATATTTGTAGAAGTTTACCTAATACCTTTAGGCGTTTTTTCCCCAGAGATGCCACTAATTACCATTAGATTGAGCTTTAAGACATTTTCTTCTTGGGTCTTAGCTATAAGCTACTTTTCGCCTTAGGTCTTACCTATATAAAACATTTCGCCCTTAGTCTAATAGCACAATGTCTATTAATCTATACCAAGGGAATGCATAAAAGATACCAATTAAAACTCAATACAATTTTGTTTTTAAAGAAAAAAACAGAATTTTGTTTTCATTAAGCAGAATTATTCGAATAACAACTTAAGTATTCTCTTCAAATACAATATACAAATTGATTTACCTTCACCCAAATATAAAAAAATTAAATGAATCAGTGTAAGTATTTAATGTGTATATATGTATATAATACAATATTTAAATAATGATTTATATTCCTCTGGGATTTACGCACACACATGTGATACATCTGTTATTTGACCCGTCGGCTTAATCTCAGTCCAGGCGCTTTATCAATTTCAATTGATAAGCTCTGAAATGAAAACAAAATTCTTTATTAAACTGTTTAAAATGTTTTCAATTCAGTTGTTGTTGATTATTGTTTGAGGCATCAACAAGATGAAATTAATAGTTCTAAGTGCATTGATGCTTATGATGACAGTTTGGGCTGTGGCAGCAGGTAAAACTAAATCAAATTCAATTTCAATTCAAATGATTTAGATTTGAATTCCTTTGCTTTAGATTGTGTCACTGATCCCGAATCGATGTTATGTGTCCTGGATCCAGATAGAGGCTAATAAATGGCATTAAATGAATGAATGAATGAATAAAATGAACAAATGATATGGGAATAATATTCTTTAACAGAGATTTGCTTATGAAAATGAAAGTGGATACATCTGTGCTAATCAGGCACATTCTTTACTCGGATATGGGAAGGCATTCCGTGAGTGTGTGTGTGTGTGTAGAGTGTGGGCTTGAAGTTATGTGTTTATGCTCTTGACTCTTGTTTGCTTTTCATTTGCTGTCCACTCACGCAGCAGTTGCTCGCTTTCTATGTGTGTTGACGGACGGCCACTTGGGCAGTAATCTCTGTCAGCTGTACCAACCCCACTCCGGCCCACACCCACCTATTCCCGCCTGCACATAATCCGTTTAAAATGAGCACTGGCTATGTGCTCCAGTTTACGCTGCTCCAGTCAGCTAAGTGCAGAGAAATTAATTTAACGACTTGGCACACTTCAAAACTGCAGCAATACAAGATGGGTGGAGGACCTCCACTAGGACTTCTCGTCCTCTTCTTTTCTCTCCCATTCCTGTTGCGCGCGCACGGGATGGTGTGGTGGGGTGACTAGTATGTGTGAGGGGAGGGGGTAGGATAAAGATGGGTTTTTGGTATGGAATGTCGATGTCGAGAACGACAATAGCAACTTGACCTTGACACATTCGACGCTTTCACGCTTGTCCTCGGCATGTCTTCGTCTTCAATTTTATTTTGTGACTTTCACTGGGCTTACGTAAATTCAATTTTCAGTTTGATGAAAGCAAAGTTGGCTTAGTACATGTGTGTGAGTGTAGAGTGTAAAGTGTGTGTGTGGGTTGGTGAGTGATTGTATAGCGCCTGCAGGTATGCAATACCTTTTGCCCATCTGAGACGATGGAGCGGGAGAAGAGCGGCCATGTGATTTGCACAATCTGCACACAACTTGAAATTAAATTCGGCCCAGAAGCGGCTCAAGCTTAACTTTTTTTTCTCTTCTTTCCTCAGCGAAAGGTCAAAATGTTAATGTTTTTGAAATGAGCCAACACAAACGACAGAGATAGAAAGCGAGACAGAGAGAGAGATGTATAGGGGAGAAAGACAAGAACAAGACATAAAAACTGTAGGGAAACTTTTACTTTTTTTTTTTTGTGTTATTCTTCTTGCTCTTGTTGCCGTCGCCCTTAAGGCAAAATGGAAGTGGGAAAACTTGCCCATGTTCATTCATCTCAAAACATGGTCGCCAACAGGCAAAGATGTATAAAAATAAAAGTGTGTAGTAAGCCTACAAGTGGGCATGGCCTAATGTGATTTAGCCACACGTAACTCAGGACATCACAGACAAAATCGCCTCGCCTCATCTCACAACTGACATCGTTTGGGACTGACTGGGCTGGGCTGGTCTGGTCTGGGCTAGTCTGGAATGGAATGGGATGCCATGGTGTTGGGTTTGTAGGTGGGGGAATGTGTTTCAAACAAGATGCCTCAATGAAGTTGATTACTTTATGGCTGAGTGGTTTATTCTATGCTTTATTCACTTGAGTACCAATTGCAATTGTTTATTCATCATTATGATACCTTCTCTGTCTTACAATATGAAAATGTTTTAATTAGTGATCGGAATAAGGTATTTAATATTCTAATTTTCCACCCACTGACCACTCAATGTAAATGTAACCTTATAATGGTACATTAATTCTCTTTTACAGTTATTTTGTAAATTTTACAGCAAGAAGACACTGATTTTGTAATTATCACAAAGGCGGAGAATCATTTCAATGTACTACATGTGAGAAGCGAGGAGGACAGACAATTGTAGCTAACTGATTAGCATTTTTTAATTCGTGATTTTAAAAGCTAGACCTGAATATTTAAAAAACAATTATCATTATACCATTTTAAAACAATTTTTGAATAATACTTCGCAAGTACACAAAAAATGGCAGCCACAATTTTCGTGCTAATGAAATTTGCGTAATAATAGCAAATTTCCAATAATTATTAAGTCAAATGCAAGAACATAATAAAGTAAGTTTTCCCTTTGACGTGCAATTCTAATTTACAATCTTTGAGTTAATTGTTTTTAATCAAATAAATTTTTTGTTTTTAAATCGAATGCAGCCCTATTAACAAAGAGGCGCGAGATTATACCAGTGCTGCTAAACTAAATCCAATACAGAGTTTGATTCTGTTAGCTAACAGCTGTTTCTCTATATAAGGTCACACTGTTTGTTTCCAAAAAAAAAAATATATAATAATAATACGCCTCGTTGTTTGTTTTTGTTTTTAAGCATAAGGTGTATTGCAGCCGTACAACTATTTACGGGACTGAAATTGGTGCCACATCTCTAACCACAGGGTAGGAAAAATGGCGGAAACCGCAAATCCCTTTGACATGGACAGCTCGAACTTCGACTCCGAAAAGTATCTGGAGAAATTGTTAAAAGTAAGTGGAATCCAATCATCTGGAAAAAAAAAACTTATACTTTGTTGTCTCTATCTTATCTAGGATTGCTCTCTTAGAGAAATCATGGACACCGAGGCGGCTGTGGTTAAAGACACTCAAACTCTGCACTCGGATATGCAAACTCTAGTCTATGAGAACTACAACAAGTTCATATCCGCCACGGATACCATACGAAAGATGAAGAATGACTTTAAGCAAATGGAGTCGGATGTTAATTTGCTCATGACTAAGATGCAATCGATTACCAGCTTTAGTGAGCAGATAACCGGCACCTTGCAGGGCACACGTTCCCAACTATGTCGTTTATCTGAAAAGCATTCGCTTCTTAAGCGTTTACAATTCCTTTCCACCCTGCCGGCTAAACTAAAATCTCTGATTGAAGAGCAAAACTATGCCCAGGCTGTGCAGGACTATTTGCATGCCCAAAAGGTATTTGCGCAATATGGACGACAACCCTCATTCGATGGGATTCAGCGGGAATGTGATCAAATCATGGGAGATTTAAAGGACAAGCTGCGTCGTGACTTCCAAAGGGCTGGCAATACGGCTCAATCTTTGACAGAAATCGGTGAACTGTTGCTGCAATTAGATGAAAAGACTTCGAATTTAGCCAGCGAAATGTTGACCTGTGCTGGAAAGCGTCTGCATGAGCAAATTGTTATGCTGCAAGATCAGACTGAACGAGATATGCTCGAATTCGTGGACATGGGTATTGATGGATTTCTTAATGACTTGGCCCTGGTGGTCACCTCTTACTTTGATATGTTTGTGGCTAAGCATTATGAGCAGGAGCGGTAAGTCGAAATACATTCAAAGCTGTAGATGATTGAGTTACTCACTTATAATTTTTACTTTAGAGATGACTTCCAGGAGAATGCTCTTAATGAGCTGAATATCTTCCTAAATCAAAACATTGACAAGTATTTAACGCTTGTCCAGGATCGCGTAGAATCTGATATTGGCTATGGCGATACGCAGGTCATGTTGCGGGCTTTGGATCGTCTCCATCGACGGTTACAGGCTATGCGAAATATATGCCGCGGCCTGGAGGTTCAACGGAACACCGTAGACATAATTATTGGGGCTGCCCATCAATTGTGCGATGCCCATGCAAAGAATCTCAGGGATCATTTTGCCGACAGTCTCAGTTCAGTGCGTCTATCTTTGGTCTCGGCCAAAAGTGATGCAGCCACTGGACTGAATCTATCGGATCTGATAAGCAATCTATATGTGTCTATGGTGGAAAAGATTAAGGGTGTGCTGCAAGATTTATTAATCTTTCTGCGTACCGATTGGTCCTTTAATATCAAGGCCGAACACAGGGGAACCCTGTGTGTGGAGGGCATACGGGAGAATCTTTTAATTGGCTTCCTGCGTCATATATCCAAAGTGATGTCTGGCTTTGCCAATGCCTCCAGCTCCAGTCCTCCCAATTTACTATTGGTCTTGTCGAAAACCTGCTTGGAATTGGAGCAGCAAGGTGTTCACATACTTGTAATTACAATGTCAAATCTCTTATTTATGTTCTTTTATCAGATAAGTTCATTTTTAGATTGCTCTAGTCGATGACCTTTATGAGATCGATTCGGAGAATAGTGCCACTTTAACCCACGAAACAGAAATTTGTGCCGAGATGCGTGAGACAGCCCAATCCCTTCTAGATGCCTATGTCCGACAACAGGGTACAAATATTTCGCAAATGCTACGTAAGAGTGTGGAAACTCGGGACTGGCTAAACTGCCTCGAACCAAGATCAGTGCGTGCCGTAATGAAGCGTGTAGTGGAGGAATTAGGTGGCATTGAGACTGTGGTGGCTAGCCTTTATGAGAGTACGAGCAATGCTGGTGGATTTCGCACCACAGCCAGCAGCGATTCCAGCCGTAAGACCTATTTTAGCAATTTTACTGCTTCTAAGCCACAATATCGCTCGAATTGGTCCAACTATACACCTTCTCAACTGGAATCCAGTTATGTGAGCAATATTCATCGCTTGTTCTCAGAGCGAGTTGATATCTTTACATCAGTAGAATTCACAAAAGCTTCCATTGTCATGGGAATCATTAAAATTGGTCTTAAGGTAGGTGTATGCAGTATTTAGTTCCATTAGTTCTGTGTTTACACAATCAATTTGAATCCTTTCCAGACACTGTTGGAGTGTGTGCGTTTGCGTACATTTAGCAAATTTGGACTACAACAAATTCAAGTGGATGCTCACTATTTGCAAATGAATCTCTGGCGCTTTGTCAGCGATGAAAAGTATGTAAAATTAAGTTTTCCTTTTTAATCTATTAATATTATATTTTGCCTTTTTTAGTTTGGTAAACTTTCTACTGGATGAAATACTAGGATCGGCTGTGCATCGGTGTTTGGAATCAGTATTAATGGAACCAAATGCTGTGGAGATTATATGCGAACGTGGTTAGTATTTAAACTAAAGATCTTTGAGCCACAAATTTTACCTATTCATTCCATTTACTTTTGTTTAAACTTTATGCTTAGCCTAAGGATATTTAAAATAAAATTAAAAAAAAATTAAAGCTTATAAATAATTTGTTGTCATCCCCCCGATTATTCGCATTCCACCCCCGATTGCGGACTGAGACAGAGTGTAAACTCTATATTCTCATCTTTTAATTCTCCTCTACCAAGGGACTCGATGTCACTGATTGCATCACTGGTTGTGGTCACTAAAATGTTGTGGGTCTCACCTTCCCCCTCACCACCCTCTATGGTAATAATACTTGTGGTGCTAGGAGTATTGGGAGTTATGTTGTTGACCACATTCGCTGACATACGCTTCTCTGAACGTGCCTTGCGTGCCTCCTCAAATTCCTTGGGATGACATTTTTTCCGATGCGAATGCTTGTTGGCATTCGAATTGAAGGTTTTTGGACAATGAGGACATTTGTAAAGGACTTCACCCTGAAATACATAAAACATATTGATCGATAATCTGATACATAAAAATGAATCCACTACTTACCGTATGCATGGTCATATGTTCCTTAAGGGTAATGGCCTTTTTGAATGCCTTATTACAAACACTACACTCATGCTTACGATCTGCTAAATGAACATATCTCTGATGACTTAGCATAGCACTGCGATTGGGCGAGACTTTGCCACATATGTTGCAGGTGCATTCCTCATAGGAGCTCTGATGTCGTCGTACATGTTTCTTAAGACTATATTTATTTTTATGCCATGAACCGCAAATATCACACTGAACTTTGGGTTCAGTTACTCCCGCATGCTCCAATTGGTGACGTTGAAAAGCGGCACGTCCGCGTATTACTTGAGCGCAAATATCACACATGATCCCACCATAATTACCATGTACCATTTTTACATGGGAGCTCAATAACGATAAATTGGGAAAACTATAAAAAAAAAAGAAAATTGTTTAATCTTGGTTGCCAGTATTCATAAAATTCAAATTCATTACCGTCTCCCACATACGTCGCAGGGCTCATTCCGTTCTTTGTGTATAATGCGATGTTGATCCAATAAATACTGCTTGGTATAACGTTTGGGACAGTGTTCACACATGAAGGTCTTCTGCTCATCGGGTTGATGCTTGAGCAACTCATGGTTTCTTAAACATTGTTTATCTGCAAAACTCTTGCCGCACTGTAGACACCTGCAAAAAGCAAATGATATTATTATCAAATTTAATTACTTTCATATTA
Source organism: Drosophila neocordata (assembly GCA_018903615.1). Lineage (NCBI taxonomy): Eukaryota > Metazoa > Arthropoda > Insecta > Diptera > Drosophilidae > Drosophila > Drosophila neocordata. The sequence continues at coordinate 1,127,126 of JAEIGI010000007.1, read as the reverse complement.
ATTCAATATTGGTGGCCCTTCACTTTACCACTCACTTAAATTTCTCCGGATTTGCATGACGATCAATATGATCTGTGAGAAAAGAACGCTTGTAGAACTTTTTGTTGCAACAAATGGCATAGCCCTTCTTTTTATGAATCTGCATCATGTGCTTGCAGAGTTTTAAGAATGTCTCCTGACCTTCACTACACACATCGCAGGTAAGGCGCATGTGGGCGGCAATTTTTTCATCAATTTCCAGCATTGCATTCTTATAGTTCATGTAACGCTTACTTTTTGGGGCAGTTGCATCTACCCTTACTTGCACACCCACTTTTCGACCGCGACCACGACGTTTGGCCACAACTGCGGCAACAGAAACCTCATCTGTGTCTAAAGCTTTGTTCGTTGTGGCTTCTTTTCCAGCAGCAGCTTCTGCTTTACTTTTAGCAGTAGCCCGTGTCTCACGACGTACTTCGGTCACCTCTAATGGCGGCACATCTTTGTAGTCGTTTGTCTCCGTTGGGTCATGTTTTATTTCTTCATCTTCGGTAATGTCTGTTTGTTTTAGCACCTCAGTGAGAAACTGCTCATTACTGAAGGAATCGTCGTTTCCGCAATCATCGTAATCAGCATCTTGAAAAAAGAAATCATCAGTATCCTCCACCGGTTGACCATCTGTTGCAGACTCTGTTTCGGCCTCGTTCACAACGCTGTTGGCCTTTTGCTCAACTTTTAGCGAGAATCTTTCATTTAGCAATCGATGCGCCTTCTCTACTGTGGCATAAAAGTCATGAAAATCCGTGACTCGGGTCCAGCAACCCACACAGACGACAGTGGAGATCGGGTCATCGCTCTTTGGCTAAAAATATAAAAACAGAAAATTATTTTTTGTCGTACGTGTGGACAATATAACTCACCTCGAACCAGAAATATTTGGCCAAAATTGTGGCCATATTTAACGACTGTCCTGCGCTATCAAAGATGTGTATGATATCCCCATCATTGGAGGTATTTAAACACAAGCGACAGATCATTTTTGCAGATGGGACAACACTAGAATCAGTTTCTCAATTAACTAGCCCAAAAGGCAGGCCTCAGGTAATAATAATTCCAGTACCGCGGGTTAGTTTTGGCCATAAGTAATTTCCAAACCGGCTTAACTATTTTAAATACTGAAATGTCTCAAACAAAAACAAAACAAGAACAAAAACTAACACAAGCTAATTCTAAATATTCCAATAACAAAATTAGCACACAATGTTAAGTGGACAACAACAAAATACACGTGTTTATCGATTACAATAAAATGAGTTAACATGACAACTCGATTTGAGTCGTCATGGCTTCTGGCAACACCAAATAGTTTTATCGGCGGCTGTTATTTTTATTTCTCTCTTTGGAAATTAATTATTCATGGTTTTAAAAGGAAACCCGTCAATATAAAAAATAGGTTCAGATTTTAATTAAAATATTTGCTAGCAAATATAAGTTTCCTATTGATCATTTTGGCGATACTGCTTTAAGCCCAATTTAAGTTACTATTTCCGAAATTAATTATTATTATTATAGACAACATTGCTTTTATTGCTTTTTTTACATAAAGCGTTTTTTCTTGCCTCGAATTTGTTAAATTTGAAGCTTTTTCGAGCGCCTAGCGTTCAGTACAAGGAGTTCAAAAGTTAACACAATCGCGCATTTCAGGACAAAATGAACGACATAAAATTAAAACCAATGAATTCATTAATTCATTTAATAATACACCAACTAAAAATTTAAACAATCAACTCTTCAATAAGCCAAAACATTTCTAAAAAAAAAAGCAACCCAGTTTTTTTCTTGCCTAAAAACAAAAACTTCATCTTGTCTCGATAACTGTATAATTTAAACTTTTATAGGAACGATCATTCAAAAACTGAACTCAAACAAACATTTGGCTTTTTTTTATTATCTGTAAATTAGTTGTCTATCAATCTAAACGACTGCATCAAATTTAAACAAATTCCGTCTATTGTATTATAAAGCTTCAATTGGAACAATCGGTTTAAAAAATTGAATAAATAGTAGAAACGATTTGGTTTTATTTGCCAAACTTTTGATTTTGGGAAACTCAAAACAAGTCTATATTGATATAGATTGGCAATCTAATATATTTTTTTAATTTCTTTTTTCTTTCTTTCAAATAGTTTTTTTTTTAGTTTATGTTCAAAAAATCCACCCATTTTTCTTTCCTCCTGTGGGGAAAAAATGTAATCGCAGGGCTCCAAAGGTTTTTTATGGTTAATATATAATTCAATTTGTTATTAAGAGTTCTGGAGAATTTGTAATTTATTTAAGATAAAGGATGAATTATTTAATATATATATATTATATATATAGCTAATTTCTCTTTTGTTTATTTGTTGTTTCGGTTTTGTTTGTTTTTTTTTTTTTCTGTTTTTCCATTTCATTTTAAATAAGAAATTATTACATTTAAAATCACAGCAGTCTTTTAAAATTAGAATTATCAATTTGTTGTGTATTATACGAACAAAGTTGGTTGTGTTTTGTTTTTTAAATTTAACGGAATCAAAGAGCTTACAAGGTAACGGAGCAAAAACTGCCTAGGCTATCTAACAGATTTCTAATATTATCCCATATATAATATATATATTGTAGAACAAAAGTTTTTTTTTTTTTTTTGCATCGCATTGAAAATTGCACAATTTAAATTTTACATATGTATATATATATATATAGATTGAAATTTTAAACTAGAACGAACATTTGTATGAAAAAATTTTGCTACTGGAATGTAATTTTTCTTGAAATTTTTAAAAGAAAAAAACTCGCCTCTAAACTATGTGCGGAAATCGTCTCTCTATATATATAAAGGATATACTATATCGTATATGTATTTATGTACGTACGTATGTGTATAATATGTGTTTATCTAACACATATTTTATGTAGATGTATGTTTATATATTTATACCGATATATGTATATATATATATATATAGATCGTTTAGTTAAACTAACTAATTTTTGATTATGTAACTACAATTTCAAGAATCGATCAAATTTTGGGATAGGAAAACCATTTTAAAATGATTTAAAGATATTTACAGGATTACAACATTGAATATATCCATAATTGCTTATATCCGTCACATGCTCAGCACACACATACACACACACACAGATACACACGCACATATTAACAAATGCTCACACACGCACACATCTCTCAAACACATATATAGACACAGACATTCTAGGATACGGCTTAAATCACAGCTACGCAAAGTTTAGGCAAGGCGAGTAGTCCATTTAGGTAGCTAAAACCAAACACATAAAATAAAAAAAAAAACTAAAGAAAAATGTTTGTAAAACAAAACAAAAAGCCCAAAGATCTGAAGGAGAAGTGGTTGTGGGTGTGTGGGATTGAAGTTTTCCTTCTCAACCCGCCACTTGCTGCATGGTTATAGTGCTTATCAATTGCTGACAGATTTTCCCATACTCGAACTGATCCCCGGAGATGCGTCTCAATTTAATGCCCTTGCCGGCTCCATGGTGATCACCACGATTACGTCCTTCACACACCTGCAATTCGATTTGCAAGCCGCCGGAATACTCTAGACTGAGATTTGTTGTGGCCGACGGATCACCATAATTTGATGTGGTAGCAACCAACGCTGCTGCTTCAGAAATAACACCATGGTTAGAGCTAGATGAGGCGCTGCTGTGTCGCGACTCTGCTCCACTATCCTCAGAGCTTATGCTGCCCTTATGTAAGATGAAACCCTTTGGCGGCATGGTGGAGTCTATTGTCTGCTTCACCATTTCCAGTATACGCGTAGAGTCCAGATTAGAGCATTCATGGGGTAATGGAACTTCGTAGCACATCTCATCGGACATGCGCCTTGAATCGCACATAGAATCGGGTGTCAGATGACCGCATTCAGTATGATCTCCCATTTCGGAATGTGAGTCTGACTTGAAGCCAGACGAACTAGCCGATGGTTCTTGACAGGGTGACAAATTATTCGAGTCATTGCTGAGGGAATCGTCAGAGAAACCAAGTGATTTGTCGCTGCCACGCCTATGTGCTTCATTGGCATTTGCTTGGGCCTGTGCTTGACCGTGAACTTGGGCTTGGAACGAAACTGCCACATGGTTACCGCTGGGCTCACAATCTAAGCTAGCCTTGCGTCCAATCCCTCGAGTAATAGAAGGCATATCATTGCTGGGTTCTGTGATAACAAGGCCCTGCAAAATATTCAAGATTAGTTTTGATAAATGCGCTTATCATTCTATTGATCTTCTTACCTGCAGGGACATAACGGGTGTGTGCGTCTCTAAAGAGTCTTCACTGTCTCGACTGTTATCCGAAGAAAGGGCCACCAAGGTAATCTCACTGCCCTGGACATCAGTTAGACAAATTTGGGGAGTTATGCCTCCCGTACAACCAGCATAGGGTGTTCCCGTGCTTATAGTATGACACATTTGACCATTTCCATTCTCCTCCTGAATGATACAAAGATTGGGTGATGCTGGTGGAGTGGGCACCACTCGTACAGGCTGCGCAGGTGACAGATTTAAAGGTTTTAAATCATAATAAGAAGCAGCTGGCATAAACCAATTGGCTGCAGCATAATCAGTAGCTTCAGTGCCGCCACAAACATCCATGGAGAGATCCAAAGGTTGATTGGCAGCCGCTCCTTCGCTAGCTGCCGATGTACCACGTGTAATCGAGCCACCAGCACCTCCAACAGTTGCGCCTGTACTGAGGCCTGATATGCCTTTTGTTATTTGATGCAGAGGCGATGAACCACCGCCACCAAGTCCAACATTGACAGGATTAAATGAACCTGTGCCAGGTAAGTAAGGATTGGGCGAGCAACTGCCACTGAAACTGCTGTTGCTATTGCTATAGACAGGTGACTGGCATCCACTACTTGAATTAGAGTTATTCGCTCCCAAATTAATGTTACTAAACTGGCCCACTAATTGGAGCTGCGGTTGCAGGGGCAGAACAATGGGACTTTGATATTGATAACCACAAATTGGCTGACCAAAGGTTTGTTTTGCCGAAGTCAGGGAGGCGTTAACCGCAGCTCCAGCTCCTCCTGGTGGCAATGAGAGTGGGGATACACTATAGCTATGGATAGGCTGTTGCAGTTGCTGCTGTTGATGATGATGATGCATCAGATGGCTTTGATCTAAATGACCACCACTCACAGCCGCTGTACTTGATGATGCATGGGCAGTGAGTCCTAGCTGTGGTGCCAAATCGATGGGCACCACATGCGATGAGATTATTTTATTGGCTATTTCATAACTAACACGCTGCTCCTTGACCAAACGATCCAACGCAGGCATTAAACCCTTGATGGCTTCGGGAGGAACTTCAATATCATGGCCTCGTCGCAGTGCCAACTGCATGCCAGTGGGCTTGCCATGAATGGGTGAGCCTATTAATAAAAAGGAGTTATGAATTTATTGTAAATGGATTGATCCTATGAAATAGTGACGACTGACCGGGATGAGGTGCTTTTTATCCAATTTTCTTACCTGGCAGACTGATTGAATTTTCTAAAAGCGGCGGACTGGGTGCAACCAAAAAGTTTCTCTGTGCAATACCTTTTTGCAGTGATTGGCATTCCTGCAATGGTCCTTGGAACTGTGACTTTGATCCCTCCGAGGCACGTCTAACAGGACTGTAGCGTCCTATGGTCGCTAAGTGAAAGTTGGCAGCGAAATTGAAAGACAAGATAGAACAAACAGAAAGAAAAAAGAGAGATCAGAGATGAGCTAAGAACTAGACGAACCGACAACGCATTAAAATATCTATTAATGATTATATCGAATCACTTACCACCCTCCTGTACAGTGGGTAATTTACAAGGGGCAGCGCGATAGGCGCGCCGATTATTGGCCGCTGTTGTTGGTGGACCAACCAGTGGCACTGAGCCACCGGCTGATAATGGGACACCGCCACAAATCATACCCATTCCCCCGCCCATATTAGCAAAGGTGCCATTTGGTGGCGATTGACTAAGGGATTTCAATGTGGGCGGCAAATAGTCGCGATTCATGCGAGATTCAACTTCACGTATAAGCTCAGGACAAATTACTAGAGATGGGAGATGCATATAGAGATGCAAGTGGTACACAAATAGTCAGGGAAACAAGCAGCAGCGGCAGCAGCAACGGCGGGGCATATCAGTAGCAGCAGCAGCAGCAGCAGGTTGTTGTTTTTGTTGTAAAATATTCACAATAAACCAAAAAATAAAAGAAAATAAAAAAAAAAAAACGACGAAAAAAATTATTAAAAAAAAAAAAAAGACAACAAAAATTCAATGATTTAAATTAGTTAACTAATTACTATAAATAATTATAAACAAATTAAAATTACAAAAGTTTAATCAAGCAAAAGCCATGCATTCGTAATAAGCGTTTCAAATGTAATCACAAGCGGGGGATTCCCATTGAATTTTTAAGAGAGATTACAAATTATGATTGATCGCCAATTTCTCTCTTTCGCACTCAGAGATTAGTCAGTTTCAAAAGTTGTCCGGACATTAAGTTATGATATTTTAAAAACCTAATAAATATTATAAATTATTCATATTTTCGCTAAATATAAAAAGCGAATGAGAGAAGGGGATGGGTTTCAAAGTGTTGACATTGGTCAGCTAGGTCAACAATCAGGTCACGCGAAAAAAAGATTTCGTTGAAATATCACTTTTGGGACTTTTGTTCGTTAGATTAACCCACCTGGAGGTCTTTCGGTTACTGTTAGTAGGCCTGTGCGTCTGGTACGCATATTTCCACCACCGCTACCGGGTGGAGCTGAAGCCTGATTGGATGTACCCGGAGCCACCTGCATGTGACCCATGTCTCCCCCAGCATGACTAACTGATAGATCCTCAGTGCAGCCCACAGTGTGTCTCTTAACGCAACCACGTTTCTGCATGTAGCTGTAAAGGAATATAGATGATCAGTTGGAGTCTTCTTAAGATGGAATAGAAAGTGCAAACCTTTGGATCTCTTCGCTACATTCTTCGCTGTTCTCAGGACAATATTGCAATTGTCCTGCAGCCTGTTCACTAAGAGGCGATAACTCCTGGGTACCTGGGGAATTGATATAGTAGCCAGCTGTATCCATTTGTTGGGGCTGGGCAGTCACCACTGCAGATGTTCCTGTGGCGGGATAATAAATATGCAAATTGGCTCCACCATCTGAAGCACGACGACCAAAGGAACCTGCAGACAGATGAGAAGAATATTTAGAAGATGTAGAGTTTAACTTGGAAGAGGTAAAAAGGCTGATGGTGTACTTACTGGCACCCATAACCACTGGTGGCTTAAGCAGATGCTGATCTTTGATAGTCAGATTGTGTAGCGGTTGGTTTTGTAGCATGGGCAAATTCATTGGATAATACGGAACATTGTGAGCAGTATCCTGACATTGCGGAGCACATTTAAAATCAATGGGCGGCACATTGGGATTAGCCAAGGCCTGCTCATGGGCCACATCACCAGGACCCACTGTATGGCGCCTTGTATTTGCGCCATTAATTCCACCGCCTGTGGCACTCAAATGTTGCCCATGGACCGCAGACTATATGTAAAAAATCAAGTTGAAACCAAAACTCTTCCATATTCACAAAAATCATTAGGATAACCCACCTCGTTTGGTCGCGCCAGGCACTCTAATTCAAAGTCACCAAACTTTTCTAGATCTACTGTGACATCCGTCCATCCAAAACCTAAAGCTGAACTCGAGGCATTTGCATTGCTTAACGGACTTAGTCGGTCAAGAGATTCCTGCTTTACAATGGGCTCTGAGCGATCCACCACGCCCGTTGTTATGCTGGTCTTACGTGATCTTGAATAAGCCAGGCTGGCATGATGCTGCAGTCTTTGGTTTTCGCGTCGCTTCTGCTGCAGTTTATCCTGCAGCAGATTGTATATGGCATAGATATTATCAAAGCGCTGCTCATGCACAGACTGGGCAATCATATCGGCCGTAAGTCCTGGCAATTGAAGCATATGCGTCATAACCACCGAGTCTAGCTGCGGTGCGGCAGAGGAGGACGATGAGACCATATCGCTGGAGCTGGCCAACGAAGACGCTGACGCCGAATGTGACAAACCACCCATCTGGGATGAATCCATGGATCGTTCGTCATCCTGTAGCTCGGACTGCCACTCACTTAGCCAACGATGTTTGATAATCTGTTTGATAGCATAACGTCGATCGGGCTCCACTACAAGCATATTTCGTATAAGGTGTTCACATTCTGGAAACATTTTGCAAATGATTAGATTGGAGTCATGAATGACACATTATCATTGAACTAACCTTGCGACATAAAGAATGGTATTCGAAATTTGCCCATTACCACACGACTTTTTAGCTCTAGTATGGTCTTGCCATCAAAGGGGAGAGCTCCACAGACTAATGCATAAAGGACGACACCCAGACTCCAGATATCGGATTTGGGACCATCATATTCCAGGCCCTGGAAAACCTCTGGAGCAGCATAGGGCGGTGAACCACACCACGTTCGCAATGTGGCACCTTCCTCATAGTGATTACTAAAACCAAAATCAGCCAACTGTTGAAAAATAAAAATAATTTAGTTAATAATTCTTTGTTTGTTCTTTTCTTTCGTTTTACCTTAATGTTCATATCCTTATCGAGCAGAACATTCTCTGCCTTGAGATCACGATGGACTACTCCACGTAAATGGCAATAATGGACAGCCGATATGAGTTGGGTAAAGACACGAGCCGCCTCAGGCTCTTTCATTCGCCCATTGGCCACCAGATGATCAAAGATCTCGCCATTTGGTGCATATTCTGTTACCAAATAGATCATAGATTGGGATTCCATAACCTCATAGAGGCGTGTGATATGTGGATGCCTCAACGACTTTAATATGGAGATCTCGCGAAAGGTTTTACTCAAATATTCCTCGTTTAGGCATGTCTTGTCTATGATCTTGATGGCCACCTGCAAACAAAACAACAAAATAAACAAAAAAGAAACATAAGTAAAGGAAGGTCACAGTTAGCTGAGAACTATTATTCTTAGGTTTGTATTTTGGTGTCGCCGATTGTTTGATTTAATGTGATTTGATTTGATTGGATTTGATTTGGCTTTGGGTATTTGGGTTTTAAGCGAAGGTGAACGAACGTTTGGTCAGAAAAAAATTGGCGACAGCGAACCAGAGAAAGGGAGAGAGAGAGAGAGAGAGAGCCCCTTAACACCAAGAAGAAGGCACACGCATGGGGCGAGAGCAGCGAAATTCAAGCTGTGTGGGTTTTGTTGCCAGCCAAAAAGACATAAGAACAAGAGCAAAATATGTCTCGTTTGGCCGTCGAACAGTGTGACAAATGAAATGTAGATAGTGGTAACTTAATAAAGTTTAATTAAAAAATGAAATACTATTGGTAGTATACGAAATCATTTTTCAGTTATATACAAACTTTACAAGTCATTTAAAAAACAAGCTTTATATTTATCAGTTCTCTATATTTGCAAATTTAATTTTTGATAGGTTGATTAATCAAATGATTTATTACTCAAAAGAGTTCAAGGGAAATTAAAACATTAAATAAACGGAGGTTTATGATTCACAAAATTTTGTATAATAATTTTATTACTTTTGAAACACTGTGTATGGCGGGCGTTCTATTGCTGGGGGTCAGGTGGAGGTAGGAGGCGCACAGTCTGCAGCAACAGCAACGGCAGCAGCACCAGCAACAACACACGATGCCAGCGCCATACATGGTGCGCGTGTTTGGTTGGTTCTCTATCTGTGTGAGATGGAGATGACGATGATGACGACGACGACGACTACTACTACAACAACGATGGTGATGAGGTGATGATAAAGGTGGGGATGGAGATAGATACGAAGGTGTTGCTGCCTGCTCACGAGGGAGACGAAAACAAAGACAAAAACATTCTTTACTCACGACTTTCGTTGGCGTTGCCGTTGCTGCTGCCGACGCCGAGTGTTTATTTGCCTTTCGCAAAAACATTTCAATAATTTAACAAAAAGTTAAATAATTAACAACAAAAGTCAGCGTGCGCCCCCACCTCTCCTTCTCTGCTTGTGCGTTCACCTCTTATACTCTATCTCTCTCTGTTTCTCTTTCTGTTCGACAGTGAGAATGGGAGGCAGACAGACAAACAGAGCGCAGCATCATCACACCGGTTTTAATACCCTGTAACCCATCAGCTTTAAAGGTATATAATAACAGTTGTAAATGCTAGATGGTAACATTTAGTAGAACTACTGTTAAGACAATTCTGTTATGTCAATGCACGTGTAATTTTACAGAGGCCTCTACTAAGTTAACTAATTATTAAATAACAATTAGGAAAACAATTAAATAAAAGTGTACACAACACGTTAGATGGCCATTCACCTTAACGAACCAAATTAAACCGTGCCATCTCTGTGCGTCACTGGAAAAAATTAAAACGAACACATAAATGGTATCCTGTACGTACACTAGGTAACGCCATCTTGTTAATAAGCAGCAATTAAGAGAGTCAGTGACTTGTCATGCATTTCTTATTGAGGAAGAAAAACGAATTGATATACTTAAGAATTGATGGCGGGAATTTTGGTAAGTTTGTAATTTATATATGAGGTATCTGTTAAGTCGGGCCTTTGACTTTGTTTGTTACGTTATTTGGTATTGTTGTTGGGTTTTATACTACTCTGTGTAGTCTGTTTTGTCTGCTATTTAACATTTTTAAACAAATTCGTTTCCTCTGTTTTTGTGGTTTTTCTGTTTCGTTTCTTTGTTGTAAATCGATGGCGACAAGCGCCAACACTTTCAATCAAATAAAATGCAATAAAGACAAAATAATCAAAATATATATATATAATACGTATATAATATATATATATATATATATATATATATATATATATATATTGCCGGGACTTTGAACTTGGCAAATATTTGTTGAATGCATTTCACGTATGCGTAATATTTAACAAAAAAAAAAAGCGACAAATATACATATGTATGTGAGAACACATACATACACATATATGTATACATGTGTGTAAGTAGGGAGATAGAGGGAATTCTTCATGAAATGTATTTGACACTTTACATAATTGCATGAACAAATGACTGCAGCAGCAACAACAACAACAAAATGAAAAAAAGGAAAAACTGATTTGAAGCTGATATTACGCCCTAGGAAATGCCAGAGCCACGTGAACTGGAATTGAAACTAAAGTTTGTTGTTGCGACCTCCTTTTTTTCCAGACGCCCCGCCCCTCCTTTTCTTTCTTTTACTTAAAATGATGCACGACAATTGGCCCCAAAGTGTTTTGTCAGCCACTGGCGGGCACAAATGAAGGCACATGAAATGCCATTGCCACGTGTCATTTGACCTTTTTCCTAAGTCCCTGCACCGGCGCTGCCACCATTTACGACTCCGGCGGCTCTGTGTCCTGCGAGCGTACGCGATGAACCCAACCTTAAGCCTTGATTGCCGAGACATTCAAAATAATCGCAGCCGCAAAAAAAAAACAATGTCGCCTTTTTTTTCGAATCCTTGGGTACCCCCTTCAAGGCAAAATGGCATAAAGGTTCTTTGGTTATTGATTTAAACAAGAAACAAAAAAAAAACATACACTTGAGGGCTGGGCTAACTTTTACTAAGCCGATATGTGTATACCCTTGCAAGTTCATCTATCAGTAATTAGAAACTTCCACAATTTGTCTTCTAACTTTTAGGATAAAGGATACAATTTCAAGCAATTTACCAATTGTGTTTCTATGGTAGCTATATGATATAGATAACCGATTCTAATGAAATTAATGCAAAATCATTAAGAATTATGTAAAATTATAACAAAACAAGTTTAAAGCTAGAAACATAAGAACGAAAAAGTTGTTCATACCGAAAACTTTTAGTTTTAAACAATGATTTCTTTATGTAATCGAAAGATCCTGATAAAACTTAGTGAGTTTTTTTATGTGAAGGTCAACTTGAAAATTATTATCTAAAATTGAATTTCTAGTGATTATTTTTATGGGAATTTCTAGAGAATATTTCTATGTTATATTATCAACCGATTCGGTTCCTATATGTTTTACCATAAACAGAAACCTTTGTGTAAAATTAAAGCACGATAGTTTTGAAAATGAGAAACTATTTAGCATAGATCCAGACAGACAAACCTACATACGGTAGTCGGTTATGCTCTTTTTATGGGTTGCAAACTTCTGACCATAATTAATATACCCTTTTTGCACAGGCAAGGTCCCAAATGATGATTATGACTGACGATGAGTGAGTGAATTTCATTTGAAATTAGTCAGCTGGCAAAAGTTGAAGGTATTCTAATTATGTTACACATTAAAACGTTCCATTTTAATAATGAACTAATTCGTTGGACTCAATTTCCACATAAATGTTAAATTACGTTTCAAATTAAGGCAACGCATCAAGGCAAAAACGGAAATCTTTAACTTTCTTGGAACTAACTTGATTATAACTCAAAATGAAATTTTGATATATAAAGATATATATATAAATGTGAAATAAACTATAAAAAATGCATTATTTTCATTTTTTATATTTCAAACAAAATATACATCAAATTTTATTAAGATCTTACAAACGATTTCGAAATAGTTATATCCAAACATTAGAAATTATGGTTTTTCTTCTTTAAAGACTACCCTTCCACACAAAACTATTTTCTCTTTCCAATTTTTCATACTCCTCTTGAAGCATTTTCAATTCTTGGGCATTCATTGCACTTAATCTTTCAAGTTGACCACTAACTCCTACAATACGTTCTCTTAATGCATTCATCGAGAATAGTCTGAGTTTTTCAGGCTGGACATCTTCTTTGATATAACGCACATGGTGCCACATCTCCTGAATTTCCTCACGTTTGCCGGTGCGATATGCTTCCAACTTTTCATCCAGTTCAAATTTTATTCGTCCTATTTCATTTATTAGACTTATGACTGCCGAGGAACTATTGGGTCTTTGGTGTTGCTGGTGGGTAGATTCAGTGTCCTGATTGTTGTCATTCAATTCGTCGTTTTGTTCGTCAATAAAATGTTGAGGATTCAGTTTTGTCTGATTGCATTCAAGGTACTTTTGTTGAACCTTGAGGCGTGCCAATTCGCATAGTATGGCAGTGGGCGTGGCTGATTTCTTTTTACGTATAGGCTTTGGAGGCGGTATTGACTTTTGTTGGCATGGCCTCCGTTGCTCCTGCAGCTGCAACTGCTTCTCATCATTGGCTAAGTTGTCCGTGTCTGCCATTTGGCTTCAGCAGACATGTGACTACCTGGTAAACCGAAAGGGGGGAAAAAAAAACAACAATGTTGCACAATCCGTGGCCTGCCGCAACTACGAGTCCTTGCAAGTTGTGTGTGCTTCTGTTGCTGGCTGTTATTGCTACTGTTTGTTGTTTTAGTTGTTGCTGTTTACACGCGGTAATCAAACGTGTTGCCAGCGTACCCGATCCCGGCCCAGACTACGTGACTTTATGTCTTCAAAGTGTCCCCCTGCTCATGTTTAATCGATATGGGGCAGTGGCAGGACTTTTGCTCCACCTTATACTCGTCCTTGTTGTTTACTTTTCTGTGTGCCTGTATGTATGCTTATTTCTTATTTTTGTGTCTTTTTTTTCTTACTTGCGCTCAATACTGGTTGGGTAGGCGGTTTTTCCAATTGCAATTGCTTCCGCTATACAATCAGCTCCCACAACTTAAAATAAGGTTCAATAAACTTTATTGGGGTTTCGGGAAAATTTTAAAATTTCGAAATGCTTTCAACTAAGGTAAAGGAAAAATCGATTTGTTAACATTTCCATGGCCTATTTAATTTCACGTGCCACAAAGTTGTCAAAGTGGAAATAGGTAATGGAAGGTAAAAGTAGGCTTGTTCATGCTTCCATTCTGACAAACAATAATTAACCCAGATTTAATAGAATTCGTCACAAGTTGAAGGCTTAAAAATTTAACAAGAAAATGAAAGATTTTTGAGGTTAAGCATAACAAGAATACCTTAAGGCTTATCATTGCTTGTAGATGTAGGAAATGTTTTATGTTTATATATAACAAGTTGAAAGAATTTTTAACAACTTTAAAAACTCTATATAGTCTATAATATAAAGTAAATTCTTAATTTAAATCAATTTCGACGTTAATCTTATTTGTATAGCTATGTTTTTGAATCTTACTAACTACCTAATTTGGTATGTCTTTCTTTTTATAACAAGTAAAATTGAGGTTATGTGCATAGCAATCCTTAAAGATTTTAAAAGTTTTGCGTTATATGATGGAGTTCAGTAGGAAATATAGTTCAATGAGTTTGTCAAACTTCTTTCTCTTTTGAAAGAATATGAAAAAATTAAAGAAAATTTTAAGCAGTATGTCTTTAAGGGGAAACCAATCCCCAAATCGGTTAAAGACATAACCTAATCTAATTATTTTTTTTAGCATCGGCTTTTTATTTTATAAAACACGATAAAGTTTTTGACAATCCCCAAAACGAACTTATTTTGAGATGTTGTTTCCTGATTTATCTTGAAATTCTTCATTTTTTATAAGGAGATTCTTAAAAATGCTTTAGTTTTAGCTTAAAGCTAGGTATTTTTGTACATTTTTATTGCTTAAAAAATCCATTTAGTGATACAAAAGTTGAATTTGAGGGAGCATTTAGAATAACTTTAAAAACTAATTTGTAATGTAAGCCCAATAGAAATTTCTTTAATTATAACCTAATTTAAATTTTTTGTGTGGATAGTTAATTATGACCTAATTTAAACTGTTTGTGTTGATAGTTTTTGTTCCTAGTATTTAGAATTATAAAGGACAACTGATTTATGATCATCAAGTTTGTATAAAAAGATAAAGTAGCAGATAATATTTTTGTTTGTGAAAATGTTTGGTTCTTAACAAGAAGGAAACTTCTTATCAGTAGATAAGTTTTTACAACCTTATCATATATACATACATATATAGTATGTTGAATTTGAAGCGATCCATCTATTAACTAAATACGTTATGAGGCTACCGTTCGCTCACTTTGAGGACTTGGACTTGTGAATTTGTTGGGGAAACATCAGAACACTTCACAGTACAAATGAGAAGAGGAAATACTTGAGGTTACTTAGTTATCGTTGCACACTCTCACACACACTCACATATAAACAATAGGCGCGTGCTGAAGGCACACTCCCCCGCCGCATTCCTCACTCTAATCTTTATGCTCTTTTCTCTTCAAGAAAGAGATAGTTATATTAAAGAACAATGTGTTAAAAAGAGAGATTAGTAAAGAACAAGCGTGCACGTGATTGATTTGCCAATTTGTTGTTGTTCTTTTGTAGTGTTGGTTTATGGGTGGTGTGTCTACGTTGATGTTGTTGTTTTAGTGACAAGAAGCAATTGATAACACTGGTCACCTTATCAACGTTTATCGAGTGTATGTGCTTAGAACAACAACAATAACAAAATCAACAAGTAGCAGACACACAACAAACTGAAATCATTCGCTTTGCCTTCGGTCGGTCATAGCCAAAGAGAACGACCAAATCGGCCTTTTAGATTTACTGCGCACGATTTTTTACTTATTATTTTGTTTTTTTTTTTTTCTTTACTTTATTTTTTCGGTTTCTGTAAACAACAAAAAGAAAGAAACCGCAGACAGTCGGAAAGAAAAAAACAAACAAACAAAACGTATAACAAAAAGCCGCGAAATAGTTAATGAAAAGTTAAATAATACCCTCCAACAAAAGAGGAATCCATTCGTTAAGTCACGTCGCAGACATCGAGATACTTCGCAACAAGTGTGCCAGTGTATAAAATGATTCAAATATTTTATCACATTCTAATTTTCAATTCCATCTCACACTCTATTGAAACCCTTCATTAATACTATGGCGCCATTTTGCAGGTACTTTTAAAGCTCTTCTTTTCGAAACTTTGGTGTGGAAACGAAGTAAAACGAAAACAGACGTCTGGCATTTCTTAGAAAATAAACATTCCATTCCTCCCATAAATAACGATTCATTATTATATTTGAATCTCTTGTGAATAATTAGCAGTAAGTTGATAGCTTTAGGACTTCCCTACAATACACGTGGGAAGGTCTTTGTTATAAGCTCATATTAATTTGCAACAAGGTAGGCGCTCTCCTTTGTCCCACTGTACATGTGAGTCATATGAAACATATTCTCAAATGAAAAACAATTCTATGTGTAGATTGTTATAACTATTGATGCAGATCAGGAATATATATAGGTTTAATAGTGACCATTACAACAATCTTAATAGACCCCTATTACTTTTAAATGTAGGGTATATTAACAAAATAGTTAACATTTTTATTTTTTTCCTTTTTTCGATATTTCTTTTACCCATTTGGGCTCTTGGTCACAGTCTTTGGCATATTAAATAGATCATCAAACATGTTTTTCGGTCTACTGGCTAAGAGTTATGTGTGTATGTATGTATGTATGTTATAGTTGTTGGTATAGATGGCATATATAGAAATATATAGCTAAAGATCAATCAAAGCAAAAGAGAGTCGAGTGAGAGATCCACTTAATTGCATCAATTGGAGCATTTTAATGGTAGCCCAATCGTAGATGGCAGTTCCTAGCATTATTAAACAGTTACCAAGGCAACAATTCACGGGCCATAAAATTCAATTCAATTAAAATGCCAATTAAGTACATAACAATTTTGATGTTTCTTTTTGTTTTGTGTTTGTTTCTTCTGTTTCTTTCTTTTGCCAGAACATTCCAAATTGATAGAAAGTTGAAAACAGAATTTAAATATTTTAAGCTTAGAGTTAAGGAACTGGGCATTAGATAATACATTTCTATTTGTCCTTCGATGATAGTAATTGTCCTTGCAGTTTGCACTTTAATCGGATTAAATTGGTTCTAACGAAACATTTCAGAGCTATTGGGCTTAAATAATTGAGTGAGTATACGACATGCAAGCCAATTATTCAATCAGTGTTGTCATTTAATATATAAAACCCTTACATCATAATATATATATGTATGTATATATAGAAGAAAAGCAAGAAAATATATATTTGCAAAATAATTGGTTAAAACTTAAGGTCATATGTAGTTAAACTTCAGTCATGCTTGGGGTTAGTTACTTTTGAAGATATCTTAAAATGCCAATTTCAAAATAGGATAAAGTATCAGCAAAATGTAATAAAAACAACTTTAAGGATATAGAAAAAGATTCAAAATTTTGAAAATAATAGTTCTAATATAATAATCCAGCAACTATGATCCTTTTAGATACTGGAAAACCAGAAAACAGTTTAAAGCCTTGAAAACTACTAAAAAGGAATTGGATTTATAATATAACTTCTAGAAATAACCAACTTATTCGGTTCAAGAACTCCATAAACCTTATTTTATAGAATCAATATGTTTATTGAATAGATATACTATTAAATGATCACAGAGTTAAGACCGTAGCTAGGTAGTAGAATAGCGTGTTCGATTGCCATATAGTGTGCTTAACCATGGATGACATTAAATTACACATTGCCCCCTTAGTTTGAAACTGGGTTATAACTAGTTTGTTTGCAAATCATTTCAATTGCTAATCCTTAGATAACAAACTAAACAATTTCTATACATTTAACATTTGCCATTTTGGACATTGATAATGGTAA
Organism: Drosophila neocordata; assembly: GCA_018903615.1. Classification (NCBI taxonomy): domain Eukaryota; kingdom Metazoa; phylum Arthropoda; class Insecta; order Diptera; family Drosophilidae; genus Drosophila; species Drosophila neocordata. The sequence goes on along the minus strand of JAEIGI010000007.1, from coordinate 1,109,443 downwards.
TAATTATTTGCAAATGCGCTTAAGAGATAAGGCTTAAGCTATGGCAAGGCAATATAATGCCAAGCATACTTTGTACATGCCTATACATTATATAGACATACATACATACATACAGAGTTATATGTACGTGTTCATTGCATTTACACATACTGTATATAAGATAAGTGTAGGTGCCCCCACAGGTGGACCTTGAAATTGACAAACAGCTGCGTGTGTGTTTTCTGTTATCGGAAAGAAAGTTAATTGTGGCAAAATGAGAGAACAACAACAATAGCAATAACAACATATATTTATTGTTTAACTTTACAATTTCAAAATCAGCGATAATTTGTAATATCGATAACGAAAAGTCAAAGTTGTGGGTGGTTGTACGAAAAATCAAGCCACGTGCTATTTAGAAACAATTTTTATAAAATTTATGCAAATATTTAAATGAACAATTTGCATCTTTTTCATTGGATTACCATCTGATTTATAAGTTCAAATTGGTAATCGAAAGACTTTTTGATACCCTTTAATGTTTTGTTTTTTATATAGTTTTTTGTGTAAGAACTTTTAAACCGTTTATTGATAGGAAATTATATTGATCATATTTAAATAGATTTCTCTTTTTTTTAGGTATATTTCTGTTAAGGATTTCCCTGCATTATGAAGATGATTTCAACTTTTATTGTTTGACTTAATTTTTTAAAAATATTTTCATACTATTCTTTAAGCCATGAATTAATATATTTTGTATAAGCACAAAGTAAATTCAATATAAATATATTTAACTTTCTGCATAAGGAAAACAAGGAAAATGGTTTCATTAAGAATCTTCTTGTTACAGAACGTTTTATGTAATTAAAAATTGCTATATCTCTCATTAATCGATTCTTTTATCAAAATCTAAAAAAAAAGAAGTACCTAAATTGCTATTAAAACTATTAAATTATCCATATTTAAATAGAAATATAAGTAATTTCTTTTAAAACCATTAAATTTTCCATATTTAGATTGAATCAGTAAAAAATATTTAAAAACTCAAATAAACTATATTTTTTACTGTATCATAACATTTTAATATAGAAAATATCTATTAAATTTATATATATATTTTTTAATTTATGTTATAATAAATAATATGGCTAAATTCTATTTTTTTTAATATATATTTTGTTTTTAGTAATAAATTAAAATAATAAAAAAGAAAATATTTGGTTTTGCTACAAAAAACTAGTTTCTGGATTTATGGCTAATAACTTTTAGGGAATTTATACTAAACTTGATATTTATGAATTTATATACCATATATTTACCCTAGAAAGATTGAAAAGAAAGCGAAAAAAAAAACAAGTTTTATATTGCATTGAAAAACTGGTTTAATTCTTGGTATTTCCAATGATAATAATCTCACTCAATTCTTAAGTTCTTATCGTTTTATTGGGTATCTCTAAGTCGGCTCTGGGATTTTATATATGTATATATATTTCTAGTTTCCTATTGTACCAGCTGTTGTTGTCTGTATCACTTGACTAACACAATTATCATCTGTGACGGAGCAGCTGTTTGTGTCCAGCTGGGAATTTGTCTCGAAGTCAACAACGAAATCAATACAACTTTTTATCAAAGATGTTACAAATTGATGATAAAAAATTTTCCAAGTGCATGTGTACTTAGTTTCAAACTTTACAACAGGAAATTCTCAAACAAAGGCAATAAAAACGAAGAGGAAAAAAAAAAGAGGAAGGGAAACAAAATTTTTGTGAATGCAAATAACAAGACAAAGTAAAATTCAATTACTTCCTTAAGTAACACACACACACACAGGTACATAGAAACACACACACACAGGTACACACTCATACTCACACTGTGAAATGCTCAGGGAGAACCCATTAGCATCGTTCGGTTTGCCCCTCCAGAGGCTTCTTTCTGACTTTGTTTTTTTTTTTTTTTTTTTTTGGCTCACAGGGCGTATGAGTGTGCGACGGAGATAGTCATACATTTTAAACGCTTACAAATGCGTTTCAATTAGCATCTGTCGACTTGCCGATTTGCTTTTCCATACAAACATATATATATACAATACATATATACTTATATGTACATAATACATACATATATTGTCAATTGAAAACAAACAAATAAAAATACAGAGGCCTCAACAAAGTTGAGACATGTTAAAATTTCAATACTCTTGCAATTTATAGATAATAAGAGATGAAAAATGTTATCGATTTCGGTTTTTTAAAGTTTGGTTGATCTTTTTTTCGGTTTTTGGTTTGTTTAGGTTTCGGTTTTTATACCGTTTAAGGGTAGTAAGGCTAAATAAATCGTAAACTTGAAAGTATAATTTTGAATATTGGTTCTCTCAGTCATTGTGGGTTCAGTTCTTGTTTCATAAGATCATAATTCGGCTTAAAATTATTTCAAAACATTTTTAAAATGGGGGAACCCTGCGTAAACTTATAATCTCTTCTTTAACAAAAGATTTTTTAATAGTTTTTTTAATTTTTCAATATTTAATTTAGTTTTATACAAAAAAAAACCAAATATGGAATTTGGCTAATTAAGAGATAAATTCTTTCTCTTTCCATATATTATGGGCTATTCTGGGATAAAAATGTACATATCACTTAGGTATACCACTGCTAAACACTATAAACTTTCCCAAATTTTTTAGGTATGTGATATAACACCTGGAATTTGGGATATACGACAAGAATCACGTAATGCGACCTAAGTGAAAATAAAAATCAAAAGAAATTGCTTCAACCATTTAAAAAACTTTTTTTAAATAAATATATTAGTTTTTGGTCAAAAAGAACCAAAAATAGAATTCAATCAAGTTAGACGGAATAAATTAAAAATAAATCTAAATTAATAATCATATTTTTAAAAGAAAGAAGAGTTCTTAACAGATAAGTGTTCCCAGGAGCTTTATCATATATTAAGCTAATTTACTAAACTCATCAAAGTTGTATTCAAATATTTCGAAATAATGTAGTAGGAATAGAAATGGAAGTAATATTATTTTTTACAAAATAAAAATGTTCTTAATTGTTCAAAATTTTCGTCAAGAAGATTTTTAAAAGAACCATTTATTTTCGAAATATTACGGGTGGTAATTTTATCGTATAAAAAAAGAAAAATATCATTAAGAAAAACTTACCAAAAACAACTAGTAACTAGTTTAACTAGTTTTTCTTTTTAAAATAGTTTTAAAACAAATTTTAAGTTACACAATATTTACTAAATAAATAAATATTTAGAGCCCATCTATAGCTTATCTATGCACATCTTTTGCAAAACCTTTTACTAAAGTACATATACCTTTCATTTTAAGAGTATAATAACTACAACAAAGAGGCAATTTCGTTGCCGTCGAGTGGTAAATTTGTATTGTCAATAACTTGTGTAAATAATAATTATTATACACACATATTTACGCGACAATAAACAATACAATAAAGAATCTAACTAAAATCAATTTGATTTAACCAAATGCGCAAAAACGACAAAAGAAAGTTACTTGAATAGTTAACCTCAGGGCAAGCCGAGAGCATAAAGAATCACATCAGTAAATATCAAAAATATATACATATAAGTGATGTATACATATATGTACTACTGTATGTATGTATATACTTTATCTATTTGATCCTAATTGATTTGGCATACAGCAACATTATAACAATTATGACCATTTATCGCTCTGTTACTTTTTACACCATCAATGAAAAAAAAAATAAAAAAAAAACCTAGCAACAGTTTTTGCTTGTAATTGAAAATATTTGAGATCATCGGAATGATATATAATATACACCTAGTGAGCACATATTTTATCTTTTTTTTTTTTATTATTCTGTTAGAATGTTAAACAAGTTGTTCTTTTGAAAGGAAATTTGTATTTGAAATGACATAACAAGATAATTTCAAGACTTTGAACTAACAAGCGGGCTAACAGGGGGGCCTTTGGCTAAGATGAGGGCGTGCATCTACTTAATTAAAATCTTTTTACTAATATTTATTTAGACACCAGAAATGTCAAAATAAATCTCTGTCGCACCTCAAATTAGCTGAGTCACATTTTAAATTATGGAAGAAAGAAGAAGTTAAGTTGAGCAGTCAATATTAAGATATAATTTTAAATATAATGTTTGAAATTTTAATACTTGAAAACTTCGATGAATATTTCACTAATAACAAAAAAGTCACAAAAGATAACCAATAAAAGGAAAATAAAATGGTTTTAGAAAATGTTATATACATTTGCTTTGGATCGAAATATAGATCTTCAAATATTAAACAAAAGTTTAACAAAATTTTTAAAAAAAAAAGCAAACTAAATTCAAAATTAAACAATATAAATTCAAAATGTTAAAAAACTTCGTTAACTTCGTTAAAAACTCCGTTAGAATTCGGAATATTTTAGTACAAAAAAAAATATTTTTCAAAATATTATATATACGCCAGCTGAAAATACAGATACAGTTAAATTTAACAAATGAGTAAAATAGTAAAATTTAACTAGTAAATAGTAAATGTTAATACCTTTGGATATTCTAGGAATATCTTAGGGAAGTTTTAGTAGTTTTGAAATCAAGTGAATTCGTTTCTTTTCGGGATCATTTGATGTCCATAAGAATAATAGGCATTTAAGTGTTGGAAAATGTATTCGACTTTTTGATTTCGATCTCGGGTTAGAGTTACACTAGAAAAATGTACCAACTAAACTAAGACTAACAAATGACACCTATGTTGGTCCTTTATCCTTAGAATGGATAACTACAGCGTGCACCTCTATTTTTAAAGTAAGGCTAAGGATTTTGTTCTATTATACTAATTAAGTGACTGCCTTAAAAGAACTTTAAAATAAGCAACTTTTAAACTCAAATTATCAAATTGTCTCTTTTAATTATGCAAAAACTGTTGGAAGTGAATGAGTAGCGAAATAAAATTGAAACACGTAATGATCGTAAGCAGAAGATGACCTCACATTTCACACAGTGAAATGTTTCAGTTTTCCCAATTATAAGACTCATATATAACATAATTATTCTTAAACTATTTATCAAGTGATTTCAAATAGTTTCCCACAACGTGTTTTATAGATTTATGAACTGGGACATCGTATTGTTATGGTATATTGGGTATATTTTTTATAAGAATTGGTTTACTCACCTTTGTTTTAGTGACAATATTCGTTGCCAATTTGACGACGGCAAAATTGCCCTTGCCAATTGTCTTTTCCAGTTCGTAGTAGCCAACGCGAAGGAGTTTATCCACTGATATTTTGCTTGTCGATGGCACTTTGTAGTTTTGTGGCGTTGATGTGGATGCTGTTGCTGCTGTTGTTGCTGGTGTATTGGAGGCCATAGCTGAGGCTGACTTTCTTCTTCTATTTTCTTCGATGTGATTATGGATATGGGATTGGTGAGAGTGCGAGGGTAAGAGGTGGGATGTGTGTTGACTCTCGTAATTGGTTGTAGCACAGGAAATTTCACTTAAAATGCATTTTCTTTTGCCTGCTGGCGGCGCAAAAACTTACACACACACACACTTACATATACGCGCGATAGATACAGTGGGTTGTGTGGTGGGGGCAGCGGGAGACACTCACACACATACACACACACCGAGAGAGAGAGAGAGAGAGACAAATACACGTAGAAGCAGCGCCGCCAGCAACAAAATATTTAATTTAATTCGATTTGGAGCGCGGCTTTAATTGAAGGCTTGAGCCCGACGTATGGTAGTGAGAGGGAGCGAGCGGGTGGTAAACGAAACCGAAACAGATAGAGTAGGATGGGAGGGGGGAGAATAAAAGTGAGGAAGAGAGAGAGAGGGCGTGTGAGGTCAACGGCAGCTACTTTTTAGGCTGCGACTGCGGCTCCAACAAAAGATTTGCCGCGGGGCCATGCCCCAAGTAAACGGTTGAACCAAACTTTGTTCTTTTACACTTGGATATATTTAATATTTTTTTATTTTTTTTATTATATATTTAATAATAAATTATCTCTTCACATTTCACAGTTTTGCACTTTGTTTTATCACTTTTTAATGCACCTTTTTAAAAAGAAAGAGAAAGGAAAATATATTAATTTCTTTTTAATAAAACACTTTTTAAAAGATTTTCGAATTTTCATTATTCTATATATACTTTATTCTTGACCAGCAACAGTAATTTCAACGATTTGTTTATATTTGTGTGGGTCTAAAAACTAATTCTTGTATACCCTTTGATCTATGAATAATGGAATATTCATTTTATTCGAATAATAAACTGTAATCGATTCAATTTTTCTATAACTTTAGTAATCACTTTATAAAATATTACTAAACAATTTTCATTTCGATTTTGTTCATTCTATTTCACTATTTAGATCAGTTGACTATATTCAAAGTTTTTAAAAACTTATTTCCTTACAACATTTGTTTTTATTTAGTCTATATACTTTCAAATTTTTTTCTTTTTTTTAAATTATTTAACAAATTATTTTTAAAATTTTCTCATATCTGATACTTTTATAAGATATCTTAAGTCCTTTTTCACTTAAAACTTTGTAATAGATCTTGGCTTTAATCCTTTAAAAATTTTATATATATTGTTGTAAATCTAAAAATTGTATTTTTTATAAATTTTAGCTTAGCTTTATATTGTTTTCATTTAAAAAAATGTAAGCAAAAACAATTGAAACGTTCCATTCATTCAATCTGTTAAATTAATGCAAGAGTATGAAAACTTAATTTTTTTGTTTAGTTTTAACCTTGATTATTCTTATAATATTTTTATCAATTTTTCTTTTTGGTCTATTATTTAAAGTTGGCTGAGGTTGGTTGAGGTGTGGCAGATAACCAGAACAAAAAAAAAACTGTTATCTCTTTCAACAACAAAAGAACAACACCAAAAAATAAAAGAAATCGAAAAGTAACAAAGAGAAACAAGAGAGAAAAAAAAGGAAGAAAGAGAAGGTAACTAAAAACCAGTGTCTGATCGGCTTCATTTTCTTATTTCTCTCTCTGTTTTAGTTCTTCTTTGATTCCTCTCGCATCTCCTTGAGATGGGAGACAAAACTTAATGGGTTAATGTCCAGCATCAAGGTCGTCCCAAGACCCAGACAGACGACAACACATCATAGCACATGAGAATACTCAGTTTCTTGTTGTTGTTTTTGCTGTTTGGTTTTTGGTCTTCTTATTAAAATTAATTTAGCGCAAAGCGAAAAGTGAGTGTGTGCCTTAAGTAATACTAATGCCAATTGAACAACATACAAAGCATACACACACCCACACACACATACATACACAGGGAACAAGAATCTCTATGGTAAAGGGAATGAAAGTGAGGTAGAGACACGTGTATGTATTATAAACAAATGTTTGTGTTGGTGCGAAAAGATTTCAGACAGCTGGACAATAAGGCCAACATTATTTTGTAGCATTTTCTTTCACGCCAAATTTGCACAATTTTTGCCAATAAAAAAAAACACATTTGCTAACACTTTCTTTGCGTTTTTTAATTGTTAGTGTTTATTCTCATTAACAAGAAATTACACACAAGCACACGCGCACATACATACATACATATATATTGATGTATTTATTATGTATGTATGTGTGTAGGTGGCTAAAGTTAACGGGACTGCCGCAAAAGTCAAAGAGCAAAACTGAATGAACTTCCAAAAAGTTGATGGGAAATATTGAAGCTGGAGCCTAATATGGTTAACAAACTTGGATGCCGATGATTTTTCCAATGTTCCAATGCACATGCGAAAAGAGAGAGACCCAAAAAAAAAAAAACGAGCACCAATGCCGGGGAGCAGCTGGTAAAGACGTCACAAGGTGCTTGCTTCCTGATATTTGCGTAGTAACGTGGACATTCACAACATCAAACTGGGGCAAAGTATTCTAATTGGAGGGAGGGCCTGAAACGGGATTCAGTGGGAAAGAGATGGATGCAGAGAGAGAGAGATAGTAAGTCGGAGATTTGTTATACTCATTTCAAGTGTGGGTATTATTATTTTGTCACGATAGTTGTAACAGAAAGATGCAATGTATTAATAAACTGAACAATTTATACAATACTCTTTATTAGGTATTCTATGCATTATTTGTTACTAATTGTTTTATTGGTTCTCTGTTTGAAATATTTCAAATAAGTTAACAAAATTTGAAACTATTAAAGGTTGAAGTTTCTTAAACAATAAACATGTATAACAGTTTTAAATTAATACAATTATTAATTACGACTAAATAATAAAATATGACTCTTTAAAATCAGGTTCTATATTGGGACAACTCATACACAAACTATATCCAAATTATCTTTACTAAGAGGCCATCAACTCGCCAAATACTTTAAGTTACACATACATAAAGGGTATAAAAATGTCGGTAGGTCTTAAATTACCGTTCAATTGAAATATATTCTGAATGAATTTCCTGAAGTATTGAAGACAAATAAAACGAATTATTAAAGGTACAGTCAACAAATAATAAGGGGGAAACGAAGACTGCGGGGGGTTGTTGGTATTACAAAATTTAATGCTTATACACAGCAAAAACAAAAAAAAAACAAAAGCATTCAAGAGAAGAATTCTACGTATATTTTTTTTATGTTTAAGGTTTTTTATTTCTTTACTGATAGTTGTATTTGTGGTTTGTTTGCTTTTTTAAGCAACAGCAAAAAAAATAATAAATAAAATGAAAGAAAAATCAGAAAAGCGAAAATGATTCGAAAATAAAAAACGAAATAAAACAGTGAAATAAATGAGCCAAGACAAAAGAGACGTAGAGAGAACGAACATGACTTGGACTTACATACAGCAGCCCAGAGCCAGACAGACTGCTGACATGAGGCAGAGGGGGACAACAATGGGCGGAAGGGGGAGATTGGGTAGCCGACAAGCGCCAACACGAATGAGGGAGAGAGAGAGTATGAGATAAAAAAGAGAGAGAGAAGCAAACAAACAAGAGGCAGCCCCACATCGATTGCAAAAGGGCAAGCAGCAAGGTGGAGATAGGGGCAGAGAAAGAGAGAAAGAGCGAGAGAGGGAGACTATAGTGAGTGGCAGTATATAAATGTGTGCGTGTGCATATGTGTGTATGGAAGCGGGGGCGCGCAACAGTTTCAGGCCAAAGCAGAGGCGTGACAGGTTAATGTGTGTGTGTATGTTGTTTTGTGTAGGAAAGAAAGAAAGAAGGGGGCATTGAGTTAGGATGAAGAAGGGAATCGACAGACGTAAGAGAAGGTTCAAGGAGTCAAAAAACAACAGCAAAAAAAAAATATTACAATCTGAAGAAGCGTTCGCACACACTGACTCACTTGTCGAGGTCACACACTAACACATACGCATATGTATGTATACTCAGAATTGTAAGTATGAGAAAGAGAAAACACCTGTCTGATAACAGTAGATCCCATAAGTCAAAACAATTAAGCCCGCAAGGTGTCCAATTAGACCACTAAACATCCAATTGGCTTTTCATCTCTTTTCTTCATCCGCTTTTCGCTTTACATATTTGCGTTTTACTGGAGTTTGCTATGACGTACGCACACACATACACAGACACATCACTCACACATTTGCAGGCTTATTGGCAACGCGCACACTCACACATTCGCTGGGAAAAACGGAAAACAACGTCACGACTTCCAAGTGGAATCGTACGCATAGTTTTCAGTGGTAAATTTTGTGGCTGCAATACATAATTGCCATTCATGAATGCGACTTTTTTCTGTTTGTTGCTGCTTTTGATTATTTGTTTCTCTTCCTTCTGCCTAAGCAGATGATGTGGGCGTGAGGAGACAAGCTATTTTACATAGTTCGTGTCACGTCACGACAGAATTACATGTAAATTTGTTGTTGTAGTTGTTTGCTGGTTGTTGTTGCGTTGTCTACTTTCTGCCTTCCGCCCTCAGCCTCCGCAAATCAGACAAAAGCTGCTCAAACACAAATACAACACACACCATACACACACACACACACTCATAAATTTATTTAATCTTTCGTCGTTTCATTTGCTTTTGCTCGGCGCCCGCTTACACATTACGATTTCCATCTATCTTTAATATTTGTTGTTTTTCCCTTCCTTCCTTCTTCTTTTTCTTTTTTGTTATTTGTCGCTGGCAAGATTTCTTTTCACGTTGAATTTATTATATTATTTCTCTTATCACTTTTGTACTTTTTGTTGTTGCTGGATCTTTCTCGCTGTTGCTGTTGTTGTTTCGCTTGCACTGAACTTGAACGCGTGGGTGTAGCGTATATGTTGTTGTTTTTTTTTTCTCTTCTCTTTTTACTTGTGTTTAACGATATCAAGTGGCGGTGTTGCTTTCGGCTATTGGAATTTATTTAATTTTCTTAAATTCTTACTGAGTACGGAGCGCAACACAGCTCTTATTGGAAACGCGCTCGCAAAACGACTAACAAAAAACAAATCTGTTAACAGTCCACCATTGCCATCTCTAAAACATCTGTTAAATAACAGAATCTATCAATTTGAGACTGTTAACCGAAAGCCAATGTGACCGTCGGACAGTAACCGGCTACTTAAAAGAACTCCCGCTGCCCCTGTTAATAAACAGTGCTTATCGATATATGATACCAATTTAACAGAAACGGCCAAATTTAACTGCATGTTGCATACCTTCAGGCGCTACTTAATCTGGAATCCGTTTTTCAAATAATTTGTTGAATTCTTTTTTGTTTTCTTTTTATTTTACAGATATGTGGAACATCCCCTTTTAATTATCCGATACGTTACATTTTCAAAACAATTGTTAATAAATTACATAATATTCGGGACTATTTTATGTTTGACTTAGACCCCAGTTCATACACTAATTTTAAAATTATCTGGAACACTTACTCCCATATTAAATTCTGGTTATTAAATTTTGCAAAAATGTTGGCAAATTATAGTGTTTATCTATAATTCGGCATCTGAAACAAATTTTTTAAGTCGTTGAAATATATTGTCAAACGTTGTATTATGAATTTACTTACCATTCACATGAACGGCTTTCGCAAGGGACATAGACGTATCTTCCGCATGCCTTTGCTTTTGATGATTTCTTTATTCTTGAACTCTGTTTGAAGCGGCATTTTAGTATTGGACAAAGGAAGAAAACCTTTCTTATTCGCTTTTAGCATTGTTATGGGTATTTCTAAATAAAGGAATTAACAAGTAATATTTACCTTTTTTCATATTTTAAATACTTGCCTCTCTTTTCGTACCATTCTGGATTTACTGACTTGATCCATCGCCTGGTACCCAAATGAAAGTTGCTTAGAAGACGAGCAACACAACCGGTATTGACCATTGTGAAAACGAATGAATGAAAATTAAAATTTAGAATTGTTTTACTATAAATGACTTTTTATTTATAGCGATAAATTTTGTTGTTCATCGGATATTTAATGGAGTTGAAATGAAAATTTACAAACAAATTCAGTTCCTCCATGAATCTACTTTGTCAACCAGCCTACTCCAACTTAAAATTAGTATAAACTGATTTCCAAACAAAGATAAGGTTAAGTTCTTAAACAAAAGTTTTCGTAATTTTCCCGTTCTTCTAAGTTAATTTACTGCCAGAGAAACTATGCATTTTGTTATCCTTTCGTCATTTCAAATTAGATGAAAATGTTCCTCAACCAGATGAAGATTATTGTTGCCTTGATTTGCCCGTCAACGTTTCGGTTCCAATAATAATTATGGCACATTACGTGCATCCAAAATTTTAAATGTACGTACAGATCTGAAACCAAATCTAGTAAAAATAAAAGAAAATTTTAACAAAAAAAAAAATAGTGAAGAAAACTCAAGTATCCAAAGGAAACCAAACAAGTGTTTATTATGGTCCGGCCCAAAGGCCAAATTGGCGGCCTGACCAACCAACTATCGATGAGTGCCTACCAGAATCTATTGACGCCTTATCGTCAGCATCAGGCGGGTGGCTTCGCCCCCAAACCTATTTCCCGTCAAAGGAATTTAGTGCCCTCAATGCCGGAATATTGGCATGCCATGTGTAATAGGTTAGTGGGCGCCATGCCCCGTATGCCAACAATGATCCAGCCAAATGCTAGTAGTCCCAAATTGAATCGTTTGCGGAGAGGATTAATGAAACCGCCGCCACCACCTAAAGAGACAATGAACTTCAAACCCTTCAGTACCAAGAGCTCAAGTTCTATCCAACCGCAACGCACCTGTCAACGCACTTTGACCATTGATAACAGTGACATGACGCTTCCAAAGGAATATAGGATTGGGCGACAGGCTCCTCTGTCTCCCAACGTTAGCAGTGCAACCAGTTCAAGCCGAGAGCCAAGTATTGAACAAATGAATGTACAATTTCAACAACAACAGCGACGTAGTCCCTACAGGACCTTCAATTTTGGCAAACTTGCAAATCACTTTATCGGCGAAAATGAAGAATCACAAGATCCTGCATCGCAGACGTCCATGCAGGGTGAGGTATTAGAGCAACAGCAACCTCTTATCGAGGAGTCAAAAGAATTTACTCCAGTTAGCATATTAAAGAAAGGTTCAAGGTCTGAGGCTGGACGAGATATTCCTGGTTTAAAGCAGGCCCAAGTAATCAACATTCTACGTTACATAGAAACCCCTAAATTAGCTAAAGAACCAGCCAAGCGATCATCTCCAAAATCTGCTACACATTTTAATAATCGTTGCAAATTCAGTGAACCTTTGATAGTAAAAACTGGCACTAAGCCCAAAACATCAGCCAAGTCTATTAGTAAGATCAAAGCACCACCTATTCCAAAGAAACCCCACCAGAAAACACAGTATACAACACAGCAAGAGCAACCTTTGCAATGGCAAAGGCAACCCATGGATTTTTTCAATTTTGGAAAGTGTGCTAGCTATTATTTAGATCCCTATCCTGAAGATTTAGAGCCAGAGTCCATTATGTACATGGCAGCCAATGCGATGGAACCACAGCGTACGCGTTCGAAAAGTATTCCAAAGAAATGTCCATCCCGAGCTCCATCTCCTGCGTCCAGAAAACCACAGACCACAGTATATCAAAATGATGAACGAAACCCTAATGAAAATAAATCGCAAGTATTTCGCTTTATGGATAAAGTGCCATCTGACAAGTTAGTATCGGAGTTACCCAAAAGAATAATGAAAATTACATCAAAAAAATTCTTAAGGCGTCTAGCCCAGCGGTTAGAGTCCGGGAATAATACCAGTACCGTAACTCTTACAGCGGATAATGCAATGAAATCTCGGGAACTGAATAAAACTGCCGATTCGAGTAAAATAACACTTAAGCCTGCTAAGGAACCTGAAGATGATTTGGATTTGGCGACACTAAAGAAACTATTGCGTCCAGATAAAATGTACGAATCAGAGTGCACACCTTTACTTGTGCCAGAACAAATTAGTTCAGAGAAAACGCAGAAGATCAACTTGAGGGAATTTTTCAATAGCAACAAACAAAAGGATATGGAAGGTGATCCTCTCTGGGATTCATTAATGCGTTTGGTAGTTCACATGTGTGATTCCAAAGCAACAACATCAAAATCGGAGGCAGTAAGTGCCAGACTCAGTGCAGGAGATGGTGTTGAGCGACAGCCAAAACAATATTCCGTTTATCTTTTGGTCAGCTCAGATGAGGATAATGAAAATACTCATAGTCGAAGCAATAGTTCGCTGGCAAAGGAAGTTAAGTCCAGTTGCAAGACCATTAGCTATAGTAATCTGACTCACAAAAAGACAGAGTACACAGAGCATTGTCATGAAGTATATCAACAAGAGCATGCCAAAAAGAAACGAAGGAGGAAAAAACGTAGTACTACTCTACCCAACTCCTTTACTGATTTCTCTCCCTACCTTTCCCCAAAGCTAATGCCAATTCAAATTCGTCGTCCTTTGCATTGGCCCAAGCTGGATTTCTCAAAGCAAGAAACCAAGCCATTAAGGACAAGATCGAGATCAAAAAAGAAAAAGGGATTGCGGAGAAAAGGATCAGTGACCTGGCGCTTTTTTGAACAGCAACCCTTAACTGCTCGAACCTTAGACAATGCCTATAGCACCCTGTTGGATTCCATTTGTCCTCAAAGCATATCCCGTTCAAGTCGCTCTAACTTAGTTAATTGAATGTCCTACACATTGCCTGCCTGGTAAGTACAGATCATGGAGAACGCCTAAAAAAATTACTTTTTTGTGAAGCTTTTTCCATGATCTGTCCTTATTGGGTAGGTATGATATTTACTTCGTCCTATGTTTGATAAATGTAAATAAAATTGGAATACTTTGGGCAAAACTGGAAACGATCTATTTGTGTACTAATTTTTTAAGTTGGCCAAGCATTTTTTAGCAATTACTTAAATTTATTTTAGTAGTTATTTCAGCTTTGTACACACCTTAAAAACATAAAGATCTATCACACACCTATAAATTATCAATAGCCTGAATTAACAGTTGATAATGTAATACAGAACTATTACCATAAAACACTTACAACATCTTCTTGTACTGCGGAATTCGCCAATGTTGGACATAGATGAACGTTTTGCCCAGTTGGGTTTTCTTTATAACCGATCGCCAAAAGATTATGTGGTTATAGAAAACAAAGGGAGTCTTAAAGGTACGTCGACAGACGATCCCATATGGAGTAGCAGTCAAGAATCCATAGCACAAACCATTCAAGCTGCATCATCACAAGCTACTATAGACACTCTAGTTCCGACAGAGGTCGTACTACCAGCTCCTCTCAAAGAAAGTCCATCTTATTTTACTATTTCTACAAGTTTTCTTGGCTTAGAGTGGAAGATACCTAATATGACTGATCGAGCTCCTGGCGGTGACAATAGCTGTTATCCATATTCAACATTCTTAAAGAATCCCATTGTGGCTAAGAGTGGGTATGGCTCAAATGGACTTAGCTATAAAAGTGCTTATTATGAAAAGTCTTTTAAGCTTAAAGAGAAGGATGCCCAAAGCAAGGATCGGAAACGTGAATATGCTAAGAGTCGAAGCCCCAGTTTTAATATTTCCAGTCGTCAAATAGAATACGGTGGGCTTAAAAAAGGTATGAGACAAAAAAAAACAATTCGGTATTCAGACACGGAATCAAATCAACCACGCAGCTTAGTTGCTATTGACGAGAAGAAGGAAAGGAAAGGAAAAAAGGATGTAAAAAAGAAGGAAACCGAAAAGGAGGAGTATAGGAAAAACAAAAGGAAAGATCAAGTGGATTGTGAGTGTGAACCAGAACCAGAACCTTCAAATTGTAACTGTGAAACGACCCAGGACGCAAACAACATGGAAGGGATAAATGCCAATGATAATCGTTATGAAAATTCACCAGAGGACTATTATTATGAAACTTCCCCCAAGAAATGTTCTGACCGAGATTGCCCCTATTCTCGTTCTCGAAATAACTATCCTGAATCCCAACAATATGGTTCACCCAGAAGAAAAAGTTATCAATCAGGGTCAAACAGTCCTAGAAGGGTTTGTTCTAATTGCCAACATGTTTCACAGTCGTTTCGTGAAGCAAGACCAACCAAGTCTAGACCATCCGGTTACACACAAACAGCTAAGAGGTCTAAACGAAAAAAAAGCCGACAAGGCCGTAATGATATGGACAAACCGTCTGATTACTTGGAATTAGGTAATTCAAAATACAAACCAGGAACAACAAGAAACCCTCTTACAGTATCCCATATGGGTCACACCGACGATGAATTGCTACCCCATGAAACTTTCAGTGAAGAATATGTAAGGCGAAGAACCACTTGCTCTAAACAAGAAGGTCGCAGATCATCACAACGACCACGCTCTAATGAAACACTGATGGAGAAACCTTTAAAATGCTATCGATATTCCAGCATTGAGAACAACTGCTGTGAATCACGAACCCCGCGAAAGCGTTGTCCAAAGTGTAATAAGCCTAAATCAAGGAATCCACCAGCTCCAAGGACAAACCAAGGTTGTTGTCCAATGTGCGGTATTTATGGAATGCTTCCACGTTATGTGATGCCTCAAGGTCAGGGTGTGGCTCCGGACTGCGAACGCATAACTTCTGTGAAAAAGAAGAAGACTTCAAGAAAACAAAAGTGCAGTTGCCTCACACGTATGATGCCTAAAACTCCGCAAGATTGTTGTTCTGTAAGCTATAAATTATTTTTATACTAAATCAAACTTAATTTTTTGACTCGCTACTAGAAAAGGCCCAAGAAAACGCCCAAGCCTATTTTCAAAATTATCTGCCGACCACGTCCGCGGAAACTAAAGCAGGCTTCAAAGCGACCCCACGAAGAGCCCTGCAGAATTACTTTCCACAAGATCGATTGTGACGGCACGCGATGTTGCGGCGGTAAATTAACACCGCCACGCGAAAATGGACGTCCAGTGTTAAACCGTATAACACCAATGCGAAACAGTGGGCCCAGAGGAGGTAGGTTACTAAACCTAAATCATATTCTTGTATATAGTTACTTACTTTTAATCCGTAGCTTATCGACACGGAAGACCAGTTAGGCGCATTACTTCTGCAAATCAGTCAATAGAGAGAACATACCATACTAGTCGAACATTAAACCGCCCGTCTACATCAACTGCCGTGCCAACTCGAAATATTCCCGTGGTTTCGTCAAGCAGCTTCAATAATAATTCGGACGAAACACCTACTTCGTCTAGAGAAGCCCAGATGAACGAGACGAGAGTTGAAAGAGTTAATGATAATCCAACTTTTAGTAATACTCCCAATGCGTTTTATCGAGGAAGTTTTCTTCAAGTACGTTCATCTGAAATGGATCGAAGCAGATACACTCCAGTTCATACCCGAAGAGGAAACAACTTTACAAGACCAGAACCTTATATGGTAAAGGCTAAACAACTTCGATCTATGCTGGGAGTTGCACAAAACTCCCACAGACAACGTGATGCGACAAAACCCATGCATAACAGTACAGGCTTTTTAGTCCCAGGACGGGGAATGGTGCGTCAATTTCACAGTTGTTGCAGCGTACCCGGCAAGTCTAAATATGGTTTCAAGTTGTTGAATTGGCTTAAAATGAGACCAAATCTAAGCAAGTCCGCGGTAACAAAAAATACCAGTGTTCCTGATTCTGATGACAGTCGCAACTCCTAGCGGAATACGTCAAATTGGAAGTAGTGCTCTTCCAAAATTAAACATGACACGATCTAAAATCGGCAAAATTATAGGCCACTACCGGAACTCAACCGATCGTAGGGAAGGAGGCCGCGATGGTAATCAAACTGATTGCTCTGAACATACAGATGATGAGGATGACTGCGGTCAGAAACCACAACCGCCACCTCCAAAGAAAAGAGGTTGCCCCAATAGCAATGTGCCTCGAGAATCTGGTGAGAATATATATATCCTAAAGAATTGTGATATGTGTCACGATTACACAGTGAGGCCATGTAGGAAATGCAGTTGCCCACTTAAAAGACGATCTGGTCAGCAACAAGAACAACAGTCACAGGAACCAGAAGAGTCCATGCCCCGGGAGTCCAGGCGTAATGACTCTTCGGAAGATTCAAGAGTAGAAGAACCCTCAAGAACTACGACAAATAGAGCATCAAATTCTAAAGTGAAAAAAAAAATGTACCGCCGTTCTGGAGGCAGCTGTGTTGTTTGCCAACTGTGTGGCCAAAATAATGTAGCTCAACCAACACCACCGGGTGGCTATGAAGGCATGTGTATCCAATGCAATGCAAAGATACAGAATGCCATGAACAATTACTATGCGCAGCAGGGTCCAACTAATTATGGATTTAATCAAGCTCCAGCACAATTCATGGGACCTTCACCGCAATGGCAACCCTATCAGCAATTACAACAGCAAGGACAACCCTATCAGCAAGAACAACCTTATCAGCAAGAACAACCTTATCAGCAAGGACAACACTATGACTACCAACAACCACAGAGTCTATCGTCTGATCACCCGCATGTTGCTTTTGAATCAAATAAAGAGCCACCATTCAATATAATAGTTCTCCAAGATTGTAACAATAATGCTCTTATTGATCAGCTGACCACCGCTATTAGTCGCATTGGGAACAATCCACAACCAAATCCGAATCCCTATATGAATGGTGGCATAGAATATCATTATCTTAATTTGAATGCGCAAGCTCCACCACAGTCACATAATCCTTATCATGGAAGACCATTGTATCCTCCGGGAATGGAAAACCATGGGGTCGCTTACGATTCATACCGATCACCTCTTGATTACCACCAACAAGGGATTCGTAAGTTTTCAAATTTCTTATAATAATCGATCTATTAAAACTATCTTATTCAATATATTCCCCCAGCTACCAAGCAGGCAAACCTTAGGGGTAATTCCAACAAGAATGAAGAAATCAGTAATAATGACTTTGCTAAGAATGAAATAGTCTATGTGAATCGGGAAGAAAATCAACCTTCTGATAAGGAAGTGCATTGTAATTCAGATACGTGTCCCCTCACTAAGTCTGGTACTGATATAAATGGTTGCACTTGCGATTGTGGATACTGTAAAAAGGGTTTTGAGACCAAAGAAAAACTAGCCGAACTTATTGCTAAAGCTCTGGAAATATTTATAATGGGATCGAAAGTTAAGGAAAAGCCACAAGATGCCAAGAGTGAAAAACCGGCGCAAAAAAAGAAAAAAAATCGCAACGGTAAAACGAAAAAGAAAGAAATACCAATCGAAAATCCAAAGGAGCCATTCCAAAATACATCTAACACAGTGGAGTTGCCACATGCTGGTTCTAGAGTGAATTCGTGGAGGGGGAGTGTTAGTACAATGTCCATTTCTGAAGAATCCAAAAATAAAATCAAAATTACTGCGAAAAATGGAAAGCGAAAGAAAAAATCCAATCGAGGTGATGGCGGAGGAGGAAGTTTTGGTATAGGAAGTCCTGGAGGAGCAAGTGCCAGAGGAGGAAGTTTCGGGGGAGCAAGTGTCAAATTAGGAAGTTTAGGAGGGGCAAGAGATAACAGCTATAGATTCTATGGCAGTAAATTGGTTAGCCCCAGCAATAGTCACCTTAGCAATAGAGTTAGAAGCAATAGCCGTAAAAGCAGAGAATTCTTTTTGCCCAACTGTGAGGAGCATAACTGTAAAGCAGGATGTGGAGCTCGTTGCTCAAAACCACCCCATGATTGTAGCACCGGTTGCAAAGGCTGCTGCCGAGCTGGCTGTGCCAGATCAACTACCGTTGGAGGATCAGGTAACGGAGGTAGTAGTGGAGCAGATGGCGATGGGGCAACTCGTACACGACAGATAAACTCTCGACATGCTCGCTGCTTTCAGTGTAATTCAGGCAAGCCTGGTCATCGGCAATGGCAAGAGTACAATGCCGATACTTGCCCAATGCGACAAAAGGACGGTGCAGAAGGTAAAGGAGCCTCTGGCAGTGGACGATGTTGCGGTGGCTATATGGGTAAACGATTGGCCGCTAAATCGTCACCAATAAGTACCGGCACAGGACTCAGTAGAATTGCCCATTATAGACCAGGCATGGATGAATATCCTGTGAATTATATTATAGACGGCATTTATTCACATCGCGGTTCGCTAGTACGTACAGCTGCTGGTGTTACCCTACTACAACAGGGACCCTTCCTAAGGACATCCAAGCATACACCACATATCTTACGCTTTAATTCAAGAAATGACAAAATGAAAACCTTCAGAAGACGGACAAGAAAATGGTTTTGAGTTCAAGATCTGCACCTCAGCAACTATTATGTATTATATGTATATAGATTTCTTCGATCAATGCCTATAATGCATAATTTTGATAGGTCGCCTAGTAGTGGTTTATAGTTTTAGTTTTCTTTTTTTTTTCTTATCCACATCTGTCATAAATTCCCCATGTAAATTTTGCAATAAACCGGCATGAGAAACAAGTGAACGGATTTATGTTATATTTCTTTTTGTGTTTGGCTTCCGCTTCCGTTTCCTTTTGGTCCAGATTAACTTCTTAGAGCGGTGCAAATCAAAAGGCATATAGAGAGAAAACAGAAACAGGGACAAAACAATTAACGCCACAGGCGTTTCCTCGCCTCTCTGACATTAGCCATTCGTTCCAGGGCGCAAAGTCACTAATCACCAAAAATATTGAGAATACATTCAACTATCCTCTTTTTAGTTTTTTTTTTTTTTTCTCTCTTTCTCATCTTCCTTTTCTTTTGGCCTGAACGTGATCATACACAAAAGGCTCGGGTTTGAGTCAGAGTCTGAGCCAACAGCTTCCTGTTGCTGCCTGTTGCTCTGTTAGTGTGTGTTTGTGTGTGAAATGAGCCTCTAATTGCCTAGCCTAGCCACATGTCCTGCTAGCGGAAAATGTTAATTGCAATCCAAGACAACGCACTTTTCCACACCACCACTCAGCAGGACATCCTTTTCCTTGTTATTGTTGTTTGCCAACATTTGTTTTTACAATTCCTTGCCCTCTATCTCTAGCTCCCTCTATCTATCTCTCCCTCTCTATCTATCTCTCCCTCTCTATCTATCCCTTGTATTTGTGTACAAAGTACGCGCCTTCCCTGCATTTCCGCTCATCAGGCTGCACATAGAGAGCAACAGATGATTTTCCCTATCTTTGGGTTAATCCCAAAAGCGAAACAGGATGCATTCATGCAGGAAATGCAATTGTCTATGATTGATTCGACATTTTTTGTTTGTCTGTCAAATATTTGCCCATGCAAAACTACCAAAATAGAATTGATTTGTCTAAGGTAGCCAAAATTGAGATGTAAAGTGAGTAAGATTGCTACCAAATTGAGTTAACTTTAAAGATTCTTTAACAAAAAAAAACTTTTAATAGTTTTTTTTTTAAGTTAACGGGGTTTTGCAACATATCCTATTTAAAAAGATTTCTAGGTTAATCTTTTAAACCCTGGATTAGGGCTCTGTTTTGAAACTTTCCCAAGATCTGTCTGTCATAGATTTTACCCTTCTTTTCTATTGCTAAATATAATATCTAAAGTATCTATTAGAACTTAACTTCAAGAGCCAAATGCTGATGCAATGTCTTTCCAATGATAGTCTAAGAAGATCCTTTGATATAAATTTTTGCACTGCATTAATGCTAATCGACTCAACAGGTCTTTTTTGAAGTTAACCTCTGGAACAGGAAGCTGTTTCGTCTTTTCAATCATTTACTCAGTAAAAGTGGTCGGAAACAATTATATTATTATTGTCTGGAATATTAGAACTAAGTACCTGAAACTGTTCTAACACTGTGGAATAGAATCTTTACAGTAGAACCTCTTGACCATGACTGGTATTAAGGATTGTTACACGTCGGATTGTGGCTTGATAGGAACTTTGGGTAACTTTGCTAAGGCTACATCTGCGGCTATGGCTAAGACTAATGCCTATCTGACCTCAGATTTGTGAAGGGAAAAGCCTTTGGTCTTTATCTCTTACCAGAAATATTCTGACCACACCTTGCCATCAGATCGTTGGCTAAGACAATAAGAGGGTTTTCTTGAATTAATTGAATGAAACTGCTTTCAATAAGCAAATAAAAACAAGCTTAACCAAAAAAAAAATATACAAAAATTAATGGTCAAATATATATTTTTTTATATTATTTTATTATTGATTCTTGGCCATAATAGAAATCAAGTGTTTCAGCAAATTGGTCTTTTCTTAATAGTACTTTAGGACAAGATGTCCTTGCATATTGGAGCCTAATGAAAGTTGAAAAAGTATTTTGAAGCATCTTCATCTTTTCTATTCTTCAACTCGGTCAAACTTTGACCAATTTTGTTAAATTGGTATTGAAATCTAAAATACTTCTTTCGGATCCGATGTTTGCAATTTTTAATGAAAATTTACGAAAATTAGGTCAAATTATTTTTCAACCTTCGAAAGTCCTAGAATATTACTACGAAAAATAGCAATTGACTGGAAGATGCCCGAATCAAAGCACTAAAAGGAACCTTTACAAGGTTTCAATTCATTCCAATTATTATCTAAATACATTTATCCTTACATTGTTAAAGTTTCCTAATCAACCGATCCTCAAAATTAGCACCTCTAACTATTACCGAAATTCAACATCCGTTTTCGGTTGCAATTCCTGATTCAAATAAACGTATCTTTATATAGAGATTGTTATTTCAAAATTTAAATAACAACAACAACTTTTGGTTTCCCCTTCTGGTTTATATGTCTGCCTAAATATTTGCTATTATAAGAGGGCGCCCTTTCCCCCTTGAGAAGTGCTTCCGCAATGTAAGTTAGTTTATTTATCCATTAAAAAAAAGAAAGAAAAGAAAAACTTAAATTTGTCGACGCAAAAAAAAAAAAAAAAAACAATTTGTGAGCTTTCTTTCTATGTACAAAAAATTCGTGTAAGTAGTTTGGTGTAGATTGTGTGTGGTTGTTGTGTTGTTGTGTGTGTGGTTGTTGTGTGTTTTTGTGACACGTTTTGTAAGTATCTTTTGGGTACGTTTTTGTTTGCCGTTAATCAGATTCATGACACAGACAGAGACGCATTTCTTCACTGCGTTCACAGTGTTCTTCTCTCTTTATTTATTTTCATTGTTATCATTTGAAAATGCCTTAATCCGAATTTATGAAATGAAAGCGGAAGTCTGCTGAGGTTGCGGCTTGGGCCCTGGGACAGATCTTGGGCATGTTTCCCCTCCGCCCATTGTCTTCACTCGTGGGCATGCCTCAGGTTCTCTGAAGGTTGTGTGGCATTTCAAATCTGATGTTTGGGTTTTTACGAGCGCATTTTCAGCTTTATTTTACGGTTAACTTTGTTTTGGTTTCATATTCTCTCACTTTTTTTTTTTTTTGTCCACTGATTGATTTAAACATTTTCGTTTTAATACCCTGTAAATCGTGAGAGTATACATAGACAAATGCAGAGACTTAAAAAATCATATATATTGGAAATATCTTTAGGTAATGAGAGCATTAAAACATAATTAATTTCAATACGTAATATGTATTCAAAGTTTGAATATATTTTTGATCCAATTGTTCCTATGGTAGCTATAGCATATAGTCAGACGATTTTGCTGAAACTTAAAAGAGACATTTTTACATATACCTAACTCAGAAATCCCAAATTTCGTGAAACAAGCAAGTTATTCAGCTAAAACTATATTCTTGAACGATCATTCCTCTGGTAACTATATCATATAGTCAACCGACTTGGATGAAACTTGATTGATATATAAAAAGGTAAATTAAATTTATATGCAACAAATTTTGTAAAGATTGCTTTGAAACTAAACAAGTTTTTATCCAAAACAATATTCTGATCATTCCTATATGAGCTTTAAGATAAATGCAACCGATTCCGATAAAACTTGGAGTATGTACAAGAAATTATATAAAATTTTCAAACACTCTTCTAAACTAAGAAAGTAATTAATGATAGGTCCATTCTCGACCGATCATAGTATCATATCATAGTATACAACCGATTCTGATAAAACTTAGTGTCTATGTCAAGAATATTTCATTTCGTGAAAATCCTTTTGAAAATCAACTTTTAATTACAAAGTTATTGATGTTAAAAACGGTATTTTCGACCGATTATTCATATGGGAGCTAAAAGATATCGTCATCCAATCGGGATAATTTTCAGAAAAGTAGACTAGATGCTAAATTTCACCTCTATAGCTTTTGGGGTCTAAAAGGAGTTCTTCTTGATCCAACAGACGAGCAGACAGATAAGGCTAAATCATTGTCTTGATCAAGTATATACTATATAGATATAGTCAGAGAAGCACCTTTCCAAAAACACTCAAATGGAAAGAAAAAATTATTCATGTTCATAAAATATATTTAATATTTATATTATATAATTTAAATTGGTCCTCTTTGAGGACCGATATTTCTAGGAAATCATATTTAAAATTTTTGGAGTTTATGAAGTATTGTAAATTCGAATAGGTGTCTAACAGTAACTAATATATAGAGGGTATAATCAAGTCGACTTTCACACCAGGGAAATAAATTTGTTTTTTTGTTTTTTTTTATTTTAGGATGAGGAAATACTGGCACAGCCTCTGGTGGTGTTAATGATCATTTTCTTTTTACGAGAGATTTTAGTCGGTGTTGTACATAAAACTGATTAGTTTAATTACCGCAGAAGGTAAGAAAACGAAAAGAAAAACCCTACTACTAAAAA
The DNA here is from genome assembly GCA_018903615.1 of Drosophila neocordata. Taxonomy (NCBI): domain Eukaryota; kingdom Metazoa; phylum Arthropoda; class Insecta; order Diptera; family Drosophilidae; genus Drosophila; species Drosophila neocordata. The sequence continues at coordinate 1,085,296 of JAEIGI010000007.1, read as the reverse complement.
AAAAAGAAAACTATAAACTAGAAATTTTGATAGCTTTGTCATCTCTTTGCAAATTGAACAGAAATAGACAGCTGCCTCCAATCTAGCCAGCTGAGCTATAAGCTATATTTTTAGGGCTTTAGAAATACCTCCCACAATTCTTGAATTTCATGAAAATTCATGGTGAAAAGTTTATGACTAACATGCCACACAGTCTGTTTATTGATTTATAGTCCGGAAAAGTGCCAATAAAACATTGCACAGACATACAAAAGTTAAAAACGGAACTGAAAAAACAGGATCAAAATGGGGATATTCCCTTTAATATATTTTCTTTCTTTGACTGTGAACTCATAAAATGCTCTTTTCTGTATATTTTTAATGACTAAAGAGAGGGAGAGATAGAAATCTAGGGAGTCTGAAATGTAATTTTCTAAAACCCATAAATCGTTTAGAAAGCCACCCCTCTTACCCAACCCCCTAACTATATATAGAAAAGAAGGCAGATTCTTCTTACTTGTGATAACATTTGATTAGAATTATATAGTAAAAATAGAACAGAAAAAGAGAGAGAAAGAGAGAGATGGAGAGTATGGAATGGATTTCGAAATAGTATTTTTGGAATTTGATATATTTAAGGCACACGCCCTAACCCATAGTTATCCATCTGAACTATATGTAGAGGGGAGAAGTAGGGGAAACGATCGATAATTAATTCAACTTCCTTTCTCATTAATGCACAAACATTATTTACCTTTAAACTCACGTAATTGAAAATAAACAATCAACTTTAAGCAAATAGCGAGAAAATTGTAAGGAAATAAAAATTACCTCACAGACTATAGAAAAAGTCACGTACAAAAGGAACAGAGAGAACAGAGAGGCAGAGAGAGAGAGAGAGAGAGAGAGAAATAAAAGAAGAAAATAATGAATAATGATAAATAAATTTAGTTTTTCTTGCCCTAAGCAAACATCCTTTTTATTTTTTTGCCTTCCTGTTGATGTGATGCGATCCTTATCACGTGTGTGTATATATGTAAGTGTACGTGTGTGTGTGTGTGTAGATTTAGATTTCTATATAGTACACACACACACACACAATGGATCCTTAAAGCATTACAATTGTATGTTAGGCAGCTGCTGCGTATGTGGACAGGATGAGACAGGGTTTAAGGATTAACTGTAAACAAGAGAACCTTAGAAAACCTAAGCGCATTTCAAGACAAATCGGCTCAAAGAGTGAAAGAGAGAGAGAGGGAGATAGCATGTTATCATTTGGCAGGACGCCGCAATCAATTAGAGCGTTCAAATTAAAAGAACTTAATTTATTTGCTGATAAAACTAATGATAGCCAGTCCATTAGAACCACTTGAAAAAAAAGGTGCAATTACAGGATTTCAACTATTACGAGTTTGAAAAGCATTTTTCCTTGTTTTTTTTTTTTACTTGGAATCCAGCTGCTGCAATTTGAGATCAGTGTGTAAGGAACACTACGCGTGCCCAGCCTCTAGGCTAGAGAATTCATTTGAATCTGAGACGTAATACGAGCATTTTACTTCACGCTTGTCTGTCTACATATATATATAACCAAAGAAGGATGAAAGGATTCATTGATGGCACTTAACTGCCTGCCAGTCAGTGTCAGACATATGTCTGCATGTAACACATGTTCCAGGATAATGCAAACGCACGCGTTTCAACATCTGTATAAATGCTCCTTTGTGACTCCTTTGGCTGCCAAAAAGGAAGTCACACCGCAGAAACCCCAAAAGAGAACATGAATTTAAATACATTTTACCATCTCCAAAAGCAGGAAAAAGGATTTCCTGTAATCATTCGCGGGGGTCTAGGAATTATATTCTATGGACGCCTGCATAATTAGTCAACAAAAACCCAAACAAAAAGGGTTCTTGGACATATGAATTCCATATCCATACATATAGATGGGCACGTGATGGCTAGTGAAATTAATGACTATCTTATTAATATGGAGGAAAAGTTATTTTTCTTCAATGGAACCTTCTGACTACTGGAAATTAAGTGTGAAGTGATTAATCGCTTTGAAAAGGCAACCGAGACAGAAAAGAGAAAAGGAGAAACGATAAAGAGAAGAAAGATATAAATTGGGTGACAAGTCAAAGTGTTCAGATTTTAATGGATATTGTAGGCAATTTCATAATAAAGAATCTACAACAAATGAATGGGGGGGCATCCTAATGATCATTTGATGACAGAATGGAGCAACTCATGATGAATGAGATATGTACATAAGGTTAGTTTCAAAAATGCTTCTATTTTAATCGGTAAATATTCAAATTTCAATTTTCCGATTCTTATATTTCTTTCGAAACGATTTGGTTTATAAAAACAAATTCTTTAAGTAGGGCATTAACCCTATCAATGTTTTTAGTTCGATTTTGGTTCGATCTCTTCAATCTAGTTCCATAAATACACAAATGTAAGTTTTTAAAATAAATATGAAACTATAAAAATATCATTCACCAAATATCAAGTTAATATTTTGACTTTAACCTTCTATCAATTGCTATCTTTAGGAAGTTTTTATCATATCTAAAATCGTTTCTTTAACTGATTCTTCAATCGTTGCAAATTAATCAAATCGGTCCAAAGTTGTGTTTTCTGATCTCATTTTCTATTAACTTACGTCTTTTTCTATACTTAAATCAATTCTGTTATTTATAATAAATAAGATTTTATACAAATCTATTTGTTAATATTTTTGTAATTATATAAAATTAAGTTATTATTTTATTAAATAAGAGAAATTTAGAATAACTTAAAGGATTAGCATAGCTGATATAATTATAATCTATCAAAATCTTTAAGAAGTATACAAAACTAGTAAAAGCTAAATTTAAAGACCGAGGTTTGAGAAAAGTGGTTTTTCATACTAAACGTTATGAGTCCATCGATTGCGTTGAAACCAATTTACTGATTTAATCTATCTAAGATACATAACTATCTAACATTGAAGCTATCTGAAATACCTATTTTACCAATTTTTATTAAATATTGAAAAAATTTTAAAGGGTATATAAAACTTATAAAAACTGCGCCTTCTGTAGAAAAATATAAATAATAATAAGTGTAATAGGAATTTTTTAAAACTAATTCTAAACCTTTTTCAAAGTTCTTAAAAAACCTTTGTTTTATTTACATATTTGATGTCAGTTTGGTTTTTTAAAAGATTTCTTTTGAATTGGAGTAGCCTAAAAGAGTTCGATCTTGTCAAATGTGCTTTATCAACCTATTAGTAATATCAATTAATAATAATAATTTGTAAAATTGTACATCATTAAGCAGCAATAGAAATAATGGAATAAAAAGTTGTACGATGGAATAAAAGTTTTAATATTTTGAATATTTAATAATACTTATACATACGTCATTATCAGTATTATTTTATACCTTTTTATGTATCAGTAAGCTATTGTCTTATTACCCAATTATATTTAAAGACTTTATCAATAGCTTTACGACCATTATAAATAAATAAAATTGTTTATCAATTGTGACTCCTACATACGTATGTATGTATATATGTATATATATGTATGAACCAATGTTCATTTAAACACAATTTAGTGATGGTAACCTTTTTCTTGTAATATAATTTTCATGTTGTAAGAAATTATGTTTCATTTATGTATGTGGCACATTTGCATTTCCTAATTGAAGACCTTTCCCCTATTTATTTTTATTCTTTTAAAAAACTTTCAATTTGACTTGGTCATAAGTATGGCATATGCGGGTACCAAACCCCCAACACGATCTACAATTATGACCACAGCTGTCAGCAAACAGCTGTGAGAGAGAGAGAGAGAGAGAGATAACAGAGAGGCAGCTAGAGATCTGGCACATGCGCAAACAGAGAGAGAGAGCAACCACCAATTACATTCTCATTCATACCAAGTGAATCATTCTCTCGCTCACTCTCTCTCTTTGCCTTTCTGTGTTTGGTTTCTCCACTCTGTGGACAACAAAACCCGCTGCATCAAGCTGATCGCAATCAGTTGAGAACGTGAAGTGCGCGTGTACAGTAGATGAAGAGCGAAAGGCCAGTGAAACGCCAACTATAACTAACGACGAAAAAGATATCTTATAGATACTTTATTTTGCGTGCAGTTTGTAAACTGGAAACCTCTCGACAACAGCAACAACAAGAGCAGTAGCAGAAACAGAAACTTGTGTGTTTAAGTGAATTACTAAAGAAACGTAGCTGCCAATTGCAACAATAACAGCAAACAGCCACACAAAAAAAAAATAAACTTTCGAAACCTGAGATAGAAAAGTAGTTCAGAGCGTGAAATACTCGTAAGACTTGGCGGCGGTGTTGAGATACATATTTTTTGGCGAATTGTGAAACAGTTTTATCTCTCTAGCTCTAGACGAGAAGCGAGAGCGTAAAATAAAAAAGGCACTGCAAAGCCCAATCAAAGCAAAGCAAAGCAAAGCAAAGCGAAAGCGAAACGCGACAAAACAAAAAAGAAAACAAAAAAAAGTGCAATTTCTACTACACATACATACATACATATGAATATATGTATATATCTTTCTCTTGCTGGCATTCCATGTAATTCAACACAGGAAGTTCTCCATATATATATAAACAAGACATCAATATATATCATCTGATTCAGATTTATCAACAAATCATAAATAATATATCTGCCATTACGGGTAGTCTCCTTTTGGATTAAACAACAATAACCACAAGGTAAGTTAAGCTTCGTTTATGGGCCTCATTAACACATATAAACATACAGACACACATACATACATACCTACACATACATACATATATATATTTGTATATGTCTGAATTGAAATTCGAAGGTTTCCCCCCATTAAGCTTATGCCTTAATACATACTTATAACCAAAAATAGTTGCTGTTGTTGTTGTTTTTGCTGTTTGATATGTCTTGACAAGGCAAAGAATGCGCTCAATATTTTTTTTTTGTTTTTCTTTCGCATACATATTATGAATACTCTTTAAAAAATGGGGTATATTCAATTGAAAATTCGATTCTTTCACAACAATTTTTAATTAAGCTATGTATAAAGAAAGCTACTTTTGGGACAAGAAACTTTTTTAAAAATTTCTTAAAACGTTCTTAAACTATCGAAAAATATATCTGCTTTATATAAATTCACCGTTTTTGTAATCATTTATTAAATTTTAAAAGTTTTCATTCGAAATTTTTAACCCTGTTTGGTATATGTATTTATTTATACATAAAACTGATGAAATATAAATTAAAAATGTTTTTCATGACAAATATTTTAAAAGCCCAAAAGTACTTTTATTTTTGAATTTTCAAAAGCCCAAAAGTACTTTTATTTTTGAATTAATTGATTATTAAATAATAAATTAATTAATTATTATATTTTTGTATTTTATTTCAATTTTTAATTATAACTTAGCTTTAAGTTACGAACTCTGATATCTCTGTATTAAAAAATGAGAAAAAATATTCTCACTAATCTTTCCTATATCAATTTATGAATGTCGTTTCGATATTTACTGAATAAAGTAAACATAATTACTTAATAAATTAAAGATATTAACTTAAAATATGTTCTCCTTAGACTACCTCTAACATAATCTCCTATTATAGAGCAATTCAAGGATTTCTTTAAATCTTTATAGTCGTTCCAAAGTTTGCTTTTAGAAGATTCTCCAATAGCAGATTAAAAGATTTATTTTAGTTAGTTTTTAAGATTCTCCACTCATATTAGATTAATTAAGGTTTTTACAAAGTTCTAAAAGTTTTATTGCACTTTTTAATATTTAAAGAAATAATTACCCCATAAAGCTTAATTATATCATTATATTGTTAAAAAAATCCATTAGATTATGGGTTTAATCGATCTAAATATAAGTATAAGCCCAAGAACTTAATAGTCTAATAAAACATTATGTGGTAATTAACTTTTTTAATATAGAAACATAACTTTCTAAACTTTAAACTAATAGATAATAAAAATACTCTATTTTACCTAAGACTCATTATAATGCAGAGTATAGAAATGTCGTCAATTAATATAAAATTTTAGCCTTGCCCTCTCTTGCTGTGTTTATTTAACTTTGTGTTGTGACTTGCTAATTGACCTCTAAAAAGGTGCTTTGTAATTTTTATTGTATTTTTTTTATTTTTTAATTAGCATAAACGAAAACTTTAAACCAAACCAAAATTGAAAGTGGAATGAATCAATAATGATTGCTGGTTGAAAATCAAATGAATGTAAAATCAAGGGGGTTAAAAAATACCTAAAATGAAAACTTCCTATAAAATTACTCATATTCAAAGTCATTATTTTGAGTTCATCATAAATGATTATTTGAAAGGCAATATAAACCAGAAGGCCAAACTAAATTTGAATATAAATACTGACTTTTTTATACTCTTGCATATTTTTATACTCTTTGTTTTGTTTGTAAAGATATAAGAAACGATTGGGGAAAGTTTGAAAAACTTTACAAACTAGAAACAAATTTAAATAACTTTAAAACTTACTTTTGGATTAGTCATTGGAGTATAAGTCATTCTTAAGAGAAACTGTTTTATAAAGTTTAAAGATTTCTTCCTTTTTGTTTAATTTGGAAGCATAGAAAAAGAGTAATTACTTTAACTAGGATCAATTTATGGAGCTTCTTCCTATTAAAACCTTGGGGAAACAGACGTTTACTTTATAACTTACCTGTAGATGAATCTATTCATCTATTTTACTGGCCATTTAAAATCACGAACATAAAAACTTTATATAGAATATTTCTCTTTTAATTTAAAAGAATCATTTTTAAAGAGCTTAAAAAAAAGGCATCGGTTTTCTTTTCTTTTTTTTTTTTGTTTAAAAACCGCAACAAAAGAGCCACACAAAGCGACACTTAAAATACCAAGACAGCAGCTGCAAAAATGTTGTAGCCAAAGAGAAAAGAACACAGTCAAAGAGAGAAATACATATAAAAAGAGGTAGATGGGGGGAAGAGAGAGAACGTGTGTATAAAAGATACAAAACGTAGTTTTTCAAGTCAATAAAAATGCAGTTTTTAGATGAATGCGCGCGCATGCGCAAAAGGTACCAAAAGGATCCTTTCATTCTTTCTTTTATATTTTACTTCTTTTTTGTAGAGTAAGGAGGTCGGTGGAGTAGGGGTATGATATAAAGAGAGCACAGGAAATACACAGTGAAACAACATTCTGTAGAATCTTTTGCAGCTGCTGTTGTTTTGCTTGCACCTGGTTGGACTATGGAATTCTTAATTAAATTTTCATGCAGCAATCTATGGCCTGACTCATATTTGTTTTACAGCTGACCCACTAAAAAGGAAATGACAAATCAACCAAAAAAAAAAACACCAACAATATATGAAGCCAAGGTTTCAATTGCATTTTAAAGATAATAAAGAAAGAAATGAAATCTTTTATTTGCTTTAAAAGTTTGATAAGAAAATTTAATGCAATTTCCTGTTGAGTTTTCATGAAAATAATAATGTTGCTCCACCTGGTTGAAGTTTTAGGTGTATGTATGTATATATATAGTCATCTTGTTAGGTTCCTTCACTGCATGTTATGAAGCGTGTCAATTGGAAGGCAGACACTTTTTACAGTGGGGTAGCTATGGCTCACTTCATTTCGACACGTGCGGGGTGTGAATATTTACTAGACAGTTTTCATGTTCAAAGGCATTTTCATTTAATTTCCAACTAAAAACAATTTCGCCCCGATACACCAAAATGCATTTGGCGCCATTCCGTTTTATTTTTAAAATGCAGACAACAAGAGCAAAAAGTCAAATGTACATACATACATACATGCATACATACATTGAAACATACAAGCATACATACATACATACATAAATGATCGTTGTTGTTGCAGTCATCGTCACACATCCGTCCATCATTTGAAGCCGCTTGGAAATGATGAATGGGGAATGAAACGAACAGAGTTCACCTCCCATTCCATATTCCATTCCTGTCTTCTCAGCCCCTCACATTATCTACCTCTCTCTCTGTCGCTGTTGCCGTTGCTTTTGGCTCTCTATGCAGACGTCAGCCAGACGTCGACGTGCTGCATCGATGGCGTTACATGATTTGTAATATCAGCAAACATACGTCACATCAGCAACAACCGCAACAACATGAGCAACATTTACGGAATCCGGTTCGGATGCTGTTGTTGCTGCAAAAAAAAAAAAGAAATTAAAACTGAAAAATTGTTTATTTTTAACAGATTATCATGTGTCGTCTGGCTTTTGTATTCCTATGGCATAAACATATTGCACATTTGCATCGTTATACATAGTTTATTTTGGTTTGAAGATGGCAAAAATCTGAAAGAAATTATTTCGTCAATAGAATTTTTTCCCAAGATTAAATATTAAATATACATATATCTTTCCATATGTATATAATAACTGAAAAAAAAGAAACGGAAACAAACTGGCCAAAATTGAAGAAACAGCAATAAACAGACAAGACACACAAATTACAAACGCATACAGATAAACACAGATATATATACATATATTGAAAAATCTTTGTATGTATATCAATAAGTTTAATAATCAGGGACGGATTATCATGAAAGAAAGATAATTTAATTAGAGATAAAGAGAAAGAAGAGGATCAGCCTTTGAAAAAAGCAGCTGAGTGTATGTCGAGATGATCATTTCTGTAATTGCAAGAGTTTTCTATTTTCTTCTATCTTCTATTTAAGATTTACGAATCAAAATTAGATTTATTTGATTTTCTGTTTAATTTTTTAAGTATTTTCTAAAATTATCAAGTTAATTTTCTAACACAATTTTCTAATATGTTAAGGAATGTTTACTATTTAGCATAAAGAATTAATTAGTTCAACTAGTTACTTTTATTTTTACAATTAATTAGTTTTAGCTGGTGCTACTAGTATGGAAAATATAAATTTATATAATGTACAGATTCTAATTATTAATATATGTCTTTATTTCAATTAGACAAAGGCCTTAGTTGATAGTTTTGTTTGCTTAAAACTTTGTTTAGACAACTTTTTTAAATAAATTAATAAATTAATGTAGATTAAAAGCTACTACTAGTTAGTATAAGAAGCATAACATAGTACAACCAGAAACTATTTATCTTTACATTATCTTATATGTGGCGATATCAAGTTTTCCTTGATAAGTTTTACTAATATAACTTGAGAGGAATAGAGAAAATATTATAAAATAAACCCTAAGCTTTCCATATACCTCATGTACATAGATATCTAAATTACAAGTACAACAAGTTAATTATGACTTTTATAAGTTTAACTGGATTTATAAATATTTTAAAGACTTAAAGGTTTTATAATGACAAAACTGAACAAAGAAATTAAGTTTGTTAAATACAATTTATTTACTTAAAAATTGAACACAGTTCAAATAATGTTGAAGTGACCCACTTGATATATAGATTACAAACTAAAAGCTTATATAAATATATATGTATATGATATAATGAATCATAAAATATATAAATATATAAAAAATGATTGCAAAAAGTTCTCTTTTGCACTTTTTTGCCCGTGCCCTTCTATATATGTCTTAATCCGGTCCTGATTATAAGTCACAGTCATATGTGTCTGCTTGGCTATATTCTTTTTTTTCTGTTTTTCTTTTTTTTTGTGGGGAGCCAAATTACGCACTTAAAGTGCTCGCCAAATGACAGGAAACGCGTCATTTTTACGAACTTCAAATTACGAGATTTGCTGTATGAACATTTCGGTGTGTCTTGGTCTTGGTCATGTATAGATCAAACACTCACAGATAAACAGATATATAGAAATACATGTGTATGTACATATATATACATATGTTTATTTAGTAGCTGCCACTAAGTAGTAATCACAATCAAAACTGCAAAAAGATAGAGACAGGGGTAAAGCAAAAAAAAAAAACGAGAGAGATAGAGAGAAGTCAAGGCAATTGTAATTAAAACTGGCGCATACATATCGTACAATTTCCTCTGCAATTGTATTTCTATCTCTTTCATCAGCATGTATGTATGTATGTGTTTAAGTGTATATGTTTGTCTGAGCATTTCCTTGAAACCTCTACCTCACTGTCTCCCCCGCATTGCTGCTTTCTACCAGTTCTGAGCAAACCGAACTGCATCCTGTGCGCGGGCGTCGTTGGCGGATATGGCAGGGCAAGACTTCCTGTCATTGACTTTGTCACACTGCGACACTAAATAGTAACAGAAAACCATTTCCTACCCAAAAGGCACAGGCAAAACAACAACACTAATAACAACAACAACATTTTGCCTCATGGCGCGTGCTTAACACGCGATTTTTTGTTTGAACAGGCGAAATGTCATTGCCATTAAGAGAAAACACTGAGACAGAGAGAGAGTAACAGTGGAAAAGAGAACAAAAGATATCGAAATCAATCAAACCAAACAGACAAAGAGTCAATTTTTACTCAAAGTACCAACAAAAAAGGAATGATTTTCTTTTTTCAGATGTTGACAGCGGAAGTGTGACAGACACACACACACAGAAAGAGAGTGAGTGAGAGTACTTACAGTTACATATTTGTTCTGAAATGTTCTGAGCTTATTAAGTCAGCTAAACCCTCTTAACTCTTTCCCCATTAAGCGGGGGGTCAACATCTACATGCATAATCTTTGAATTAGTTCACACGCCTGTCTCTTTGAGAGCGTGGGAGTGAAATATTTCATCTACACTGTGAGAAAAACAAATGTGGGAATAAATAAATATGTATGCTTGTGCATGCACTTGATAAATTTCTAATTTAATTATGAATATGAGAACAAGATAAGTTAAATCATTGTTTTCTTTGTTTTCTAATCTTAAAATTCGGTTAAGTTTTTGGAAGGGAATATCTAAAGCAAATAGAATACGAATTTAAAGATTTTTTAGAACCAGAAATATAAGTTTAAAATCTTAATATATTTATAGCTATTTAAAGATACTTTTGATTTACATTTCGATTGAAAAATACTTATACTAAATCTGCATACGAGCCGGAATGCATTTTTTCAATGATTTTTTTCTCAAGTGTATCCGTGTTCTAATCCGGATGTGGTCAATATAAATAGCTGACTGTCCACCATGGGTGGGCCCTCTGTTTGAGAATTAGAAATTGAAATGAAATAATTACAAATTCTTCTCCATCTTCTGAACTAGAATTATATAAAGCTCATGCTGTGTGGACCGCCTGAGGTTTTTTTTTTTTGATTCCTAATGGAATGAAAATAAGAAAAACTAGAAAAAAATGCCGTTTAGGCCATTCTAATAGTGTCACTTTAGTCAGATTTTGAAATGTTTTATGGGCATCCGCTCAACTGAGTCAACCTTTGTACAGGCGTGGGTCGTAATGATAATTTTATGCCGTTCCATTAGGGTCAAAACTCAAAGAGATTTCATACAGACAACAACAAGTGGCTGTCCCTTTTCTTTTCTCTTAAAGCTGGCAAAGTGTTGTTAAGGTATGAAACTTCATTTCTCCTTCTACCGATTGGTTTTCTTATTTTTTGTTGTTGTTGATTCAACTCATTTGTTTATCCTTGTATTTTTATTTTTCATGTTTTGGTTGGCATTGGCATTTTTCTTGAAGTTTCGTGGGAAACTTGGCTTGTCAATGAACTGTATAATTAAAACAACTTGTGTTTCCCTTAAAGAAGAAGAAGAAGAAGAAGAAGGCTCCTTTTTACGCACTTCCTTTTGACGGAAGCCACCGCGATACCACTATCTTTCCCTCCCTTCCTTTTTATGTCTCTGTTTTCAAGTCTTACTGCCCGGAAAACAATTAAAAGCAGGCGAAATGACAAATGGTTAAAAAGGTAAAGGGTACTACTACCAGGCAAATATATGTATGTATGTATAAATCCCAGGGCTTCCCCGCGGCTTCCGCTCTTTGCGTTAAACCAAAGTGAACCAACAGAAATGAACGGTCTTGATTTGGTTTGGTTTGGGTTGGCTTTAGCATTCGCATTTGACACCTTTTATGCCGGCGGATGTATCTCCATTCTGAGTGCGAGTAACTCGGCTTCTTCTTTGCTTGCGCCATTCTGTTGTTTGTGCGTTTGTTTTGCTCGCAACATTCGCAGCTGGGTCCCCATCGTTTAATTATTTCCGTCTTTAGTTGGAAACGGAATCGTAATCGATGCCGGGGCATGTTTTTCCATTCGCCTTTGCCATTGCCTCTGCCTTTGCTTTTCGTTTCTATGTCAGGCCTAGCCTCTGTCTCTTTTACTCTCTCTCCTCTCTCTTTCTTTCGCTTAGAGAATGTGTGCCATTATTTAAATTTGTTTGTTGATCGATATGACAACGTAATGATTATTCAGCGCTTCCTTTCGCGTGTGTGATCCGAAACCGCCCCAAATGGCAACAAGGTCAGATTTAATTTCGAAAATGTTTTTCATGTTTTGGTTTCTGCTTCTCTTATTTTTTTTTTAATTTATATACTATTATTATTATTATGATTATTGTTTATTTGCTGTTTGTTGTTGTTGATGTGCGATTAAAACAATTGCCAGCTTGTGAAAGCATTTCCGTCACCCCTAGCCCCTCCCACCAAACCAACTACCGACCAACCAACTGTACACAGAAGCTAATGAGTCACTTCCATTAATCAGCAACCTCCACAAACACACTCACACTCACTTACCCACACACACACTTATACTCACTCACTAATATCTCTTTCTCTCTTTTTGATTGCAGTCGATACGATGGAAGTGGAGGCCAGCTACCCCAAATATGCCGGACGTGTGCCACCCCTCGATCTTTCTCAGGTCAATGCCGGTGCCGAACAACTGCAACAACTGTGGGCAAATGCAGGAAATACTCCAACGAAACGTCATCATCCCTACCATCAAGTATTGGACAAATGCCGCGGCGGTCTGGCCCTAATCAGTGATGATAATAATAACAATAGTGTTACCGCCTCCACCACCAACATGAACCACAGCACCACCAATAATCAAAATCATACTATCCTGCTTCCCATGGGCTCTGATGGCCTACCATTGGATCCACGCGACTGGACTCGTGCGGATGTTTGGAAATGGCTTATCAATATGGCCGTATCCGAGGGTCTAGATGTCACAGCAGAATTACCACAAAAATTTCCAATGAATGGCAAAGCCTTGTGCCTCATGAGTCTCGATATGTATCTGTGTCGTGTTCCAGTTGGTGGCAAGATGCTCTATCGTGATTTTCGCGTGCGTCTAGCCAGAGCCATGGCTATCCTTTCCTAAGCATCATCCAAATCAATCTAAATAAACCTCTTGAGTGAATTTAGCCCCAAAACTAAAACTATTATTATATTAATTAAGTAGGTTGTATATAATTTAGTTTGAGTTTAGCTCTTAACTAGTCGCTAGGGCTCTCACTACTATAAGTTTTTAGTGCTATTTTGCATTTGTTGTAATTAATTCATATATATATACATACATATATAACGAACAAGACGAATTCTCTATCCCCTCTCCCTAAGTGAAAATTGTAGGGGATTGGAGTTGTTGTTTAAATGCTGTCCTATTAGTTATTTAAGCCACAAACAATGAAAATATAAAATGAAATTTTATAAAATCAAATGTAATCTCTTGAATTTACTTTTTTTGTGGGCGAAGACGAAATGATTGGGACAGATAATGTAAATATTCATTTATGTATCAAGAAAAAAAGGAAGCATCATGAAAGTTGTTCCTATTTTTACAATTGTTTCCTTTGTCAATTTCGAATTGCATTTTCAAATTAAACTCTGTAAGAAAAACTTAAAAACTCCTTAAGTAAAACCCAAAAAAAAGTATCTATATATGTACATATATAGTAAAGCCTAAATCTTCGTATTTCTTTTTCTTCTTCCGCTCCTTTCGGTATAGCCGAGACCTTACTTCCTTTGGAAAGACGAACAGACTTCCAATTTAATGGATATGATTATAGGAAAACAGATAGGCCTAAGCCTTTAGGACCATCTTCTTTCTAACCGTCTAGAATCTAGACACGTGAATCGTATCGTATACTTAAAACCGGATCAAACTTACAAATATTTTAAATGTTAAAAGTACATAAATACATTTGTACTGTGTAAACTTTTTTAGTTTTCCTCAAATTTGCTTTTACAGATAAGGAAACCTATGTTTTGGAACACATATTGTTCTAGTAAATAGATTTTTAAGTATAAGAAATCCTTTCCAGCGAATGGAAATGTCTCTACAGGAAGATTGCACTGTACTTTTATGGTAAGATTTCGAGTTGATTTTGGGAGGAATCCTATTAACGATTTTAGAGAACTTGGTTATATGGTTTATCTACAATTTTTCCAATTTCTGTTAGTTCAAATAGCATCTATGTAACTAAAACTATAGATAAATTTGAAATCCAGATACCCCCTCTTAATATAGTAGTTGGCTAAGTTATAGAAACAGCATTGTTAGATATGTAAACCACTAGGTTTAATTCCACCATATCTATTAAAAGGTTATTAATTTTTTAGATGGAAACAATGGCACTCGGCAATATTTTAAATTTGGACCTTTCCGCAGAGCCTTAAAATATCCTTGGCACACGGCTTACGCCTTAAGAGATAATATCTTTAATACCTTACGAAAAAGAATAAGAAAGAAATAATATATATAATACATAATGGAAAAGAGAAATTTATATTCAAATCTTGACAGTTGTATTTTCTAAACTCTCGACCGTCAGTTTTTTAGTTTCTCCTATTTCATTGTTCCAAAACAACCGTTCGTTCCTGTTTCATGAGTAACAACGTTGCGTTTTTGCTAATGAAGAAGGTAATTTTAATACAATTTGGGAAAAGTAACAATGAACCGTTAATAATTTCAAGTAATCTTAATCCAATTTGCTAAAAAGTAACAATGAGTACATTAGTTAGGCTTTAGTTAGGCATTCTAAAATGAATATAAATTTTATAATTTATCAATTATTTGCAGCTTATTTTAAATTGTTAAAATATTTAATTTACAAAGATCCCAAACACTTTTTAGTATAGTAGTAGTATGTACCATTCCCATTGATGTTAAGTTTTTCCAGTTCTAAAATTTTCATTTAAACTAAGAAACAAATATATAGGCAAACGAATGCTTGCCTTGGTTTTTTTTGTTGTTTTTGTTTTATGTAGTGTTTATATCTCTCACGATTCTTTCATCAGCAGAGACACAGACTCGATATTTTTCAATGGACTCTTCACTCGACATTGACAAGTCGAATATGTTTGCCCAATTAGCACATCATTAGGGTTAAATGAAATGCTCTAGAGAACACTGGAAAGGGGAAGAATGGGAGACAATTAGAGGGGAGGGTGGCTGTGCAGGAGCTGGGGGACTAAATGAAGTGCAATAAACTCTTTTGTTTGGCTTAACAAGAAGTTAATGTTGGGCAAGTTTTTTTTTATTTTTTTGTTATTATTTTGTTGTTGTTTTGTTTAGATGTTATACACTATGTACCAATAGATCACCCAAGATGTTTATTTTTAGAAGGTTTTACAGTATTTCGTTGATTAATGGTTGTGGGAGGGAATGGGTTAGATTGCGCAGCAGGCGAAATGCTTTTTCAATTTGCAAACCTAAAAAATAAGAGAAAGAACCAGACAGAGAGAGAGAGTGCAGAAGAGAGATTGCTAGATTGCAAGAGTATGATAGAAATAGGTAAACAACAGTTGAACAATTATGACTATGACAATAAGGTTGAATGATAATCAGCAGTAGCTTTGGCATCGGTAGCCAAATAGAAGCCGGATAGACACACACACACATATGCAGTGGCAAACAACAAAATATTTGTATACTCAAGCGCTCCATCCGCCCGTGCATCCGCTTGTTTTTCTATGAATGAACCCAGAATGAGAGAGGGAGAGAGCAAGTGATATAGCCTACAAATACATATACAAAAAATTTGTGCGCTTCTCTTCCTGTATGTGAGACTCATTGTCGCTCTCTTGTTGTTGTTGTTGCTGTTGCTTTTTTAGGTGTATTCACTGTTTTTTTTTCTTTCTATTTTTTTTTATCTGTAACTTTGCATTTAGTTTTATATGAAAAATATATATGTTTTGTAGTAGTTTGGAAGCATCCGGGATGTAGTTAAAAGGTAAAGGAAGTGAGACAAATGGGCCAAACCAAAAACGACAAAAGTGAGGATCAATTGAGAGAGAGAAAGAGAGAGATATCGAGTAACAGATGCAGAAGCGGGGGGATGAAGAGAAAATATCTTTTGTGGCAAGGGCCATTCTTACCATGTAATATGAAACAGATGTTCTGAGATATGTACCCACCTTTATACCTGTGCCACATGCCACATGCCACACCAGCTGACATTGAGTAAACATTGTCTAGTTGAAGGAATGCCTAAAACAGTTGTACAAACCGAAAGAGGCCAGGAGTGGCAAGTCATTTGAAAGTTTTTTAATTTATATACAAATTTCTGTAACCAAAATCGAAAATGTTAACAAGTTGCAAGTATTTGAAAGGGTATGTGGCATGTTCAATCCTAAAAACATATCACCTTAACTTCTTTACTTTTTAAGTGTAATGCCAATTAAAGTATATCAATCAGTCAGTTCCTTATATATAACTTGCATCTCAAAGATAGCAAACTGCGGCTTTAAGCCCGAATGCAATAATAAGTTGGCCATTGAACAGGCCCTTATCGAAGCCCTAGATGAGAAACTTGCCCCCGAAGCCTATGCTAAGCGGCAAATAGAGGCCCAACAACTTTTGCAAAGTTCCCAAGAATATTTCCAAAAAGCATGTCAAGAGGAAAAGGATTCACTTTTAGATGATGAATCGGAATCGAATACAGATCTACTTGAACCCAAAAGAATAAGATCAGAAATATTATTGGCCCAATACCATGCAATCTATGAAGAACAGCCCAAAGAACTTGCCAACACTTTGGAACGGTTTAACATTTTTACAGAATCCTTAAGTAAGTACAGTTGCCATCAACTGTATCAACTGTACTTACATTTTACTTTTACAGATAATATTATACTCATATTTTTTACCTTATGCTTTATTACTATCACAGTCTGTGTGATATTTGAAGCTGGTTGTCATAAGTAGCCAAAACACTCAAAAAAAAAACAACATTCATTCATAAATATTTAAACAATTATTTACCTTTCCAATCAATTTGATGTATATTAATCAAAAGACTATTGATCACATGCGCATAAGCTAAGCAAAACAGACAAAGAAATAGAAAGAGATAGCATTTAAGAAAAAACAGAATGATATCACAAAGCAAAACGAATAAATCATCTAAAGACCGAAGAAAATTGAGGAAATGTGCCGCTTATGTAAAGTAGAATATCCGTTGACCGACCGAACACAGCGACCCGAAGAACGGAAGAACGGAGGTGCGAAAACAATAAAAACGGACGGAAGTCGGTCGACGACGGTGATGACAGTTCCGTCAATCGTTTCTGTGGTTTTCACTACTACTGGGCTTAAGCTCACACAAACAGATACACAGACGTTTTGCCAATTTATTGAAAAACCAAACCCCCCCCCCACCGCCCTTCCTCTCCTACCAACCGCACACCAACCCCACCCCACCCCACCCCACTCCAATACACTCTACTTTGCTTTTCCGGCTCATGTCTTTTGCTCTCTCTAATTGAATTTCGTATGTCAGGAAATGACTTAACTAAAATGAAAATGAGTGATGAAGGGGAAAGAATTGTAAAATATTTTTCGGGGCAGTCAAGTGGCTTTTCTTCCAATAGCCAAGAACTTTGATTGTGCAATCGAGAACAAATAGTAATACAGGGACGGATTTAAAGTCAGAGAATTTAGCTTAAATTTTAATTATTTTAGATTTTGGTTAACTAAAAAACATTAACAAAAAATATGTTTTAATGATAATTAATATGTCTTGAATTTTTAGAAAATTTTACAATAATTAAAAGCTTTAATTAAATAGTAAATCTTGGGAATATTCTAATTAAAAATTTTAAATAAAACTGTAAGACTTTAAACTTAATGTTTTGTAAAGAATTTTATAGGAAAAATATAAATAATTGATATATGATATATGATATAGAGAAAACATACTTAAATGAATAAATATATGTATATCATATTAGAAAATCTTCTCTATCTCAATAATTATATATAATTATATTATATACGTATGAGCTTTTTATACTAATTAATACAGTGTTTTCTATATAGGTATTTGTCTGTATCTACGTATGAATTTCTAGCAAACAACTTTTATTATACCAATTTATATATACATATATAATAATCTTAGAAATTGATTGATAAACCTGTCATATATTTCTATGACATTTTAAAAATTTGAACTCTAAAATACTAATTCATCTTATTTATAAGATGATTTTTAAAGAATTACAATTATATAAGATAGATAACTTGAAAATTTCTTTATAAAATATTGGAAACCTCTAAAATTGTATAAAAAGAACAAATTATAGAGGTAAATAGAAATTGTTTAAAAAGATTTTCTATATAGAGTCATGATATGAGCACTCTTATATAATAAATATATATTTAATTTTATATATTCTATATTTATCTCTAGTGTGAATGATATATGTAGTAAAAATATGCTACAAAACTAGGTTTTAAGTAAATAAACAATCAAGTTCTATTATTACTCCATAGTGTGACTAAAAATATAAAACAATTTCCATAAATTTTCTTAATCCAATTTTATTTTTAACCTTTGGAATGTGCCTAGTATATTTCCAATACTTCCGTTTCGATCTTAAGGGCTTAAGAAAAGGCTCTTATCATCTGTTTGCTTGGCTATTTTTAAAGGTTTTAAGTTCATGATATAGTTCTTTCTTTTTTACAACTGGAGAATCATGTTAATGCCCTTTCATAAATCCAGCACTGTTATACTAAGAACTCCCTCTAAACTTCAACTCTGTATCCAACGTCAGTGGCCTTTTTAATTAGTTCATTGGCAGTAAGGCGCGATATTTCCCACGAAATATTTTGTATCCAAATGAAGCAACAGAGAGGAAAAGAGAGAAAGAGAGAGGGGGGGGGGGGTATAAACAAATGAAATGAATCAACACAAAGAACAAAAATGAAAAAAAAAGAACTAAATAAAATATGGAAAACCAGAGAGGGAGGAGAATGACAAACAGACACTTGTTCTTCTTGTTATACGGTTGGATTAGCATTCAAATTGGAAATTGGAGAATATGAAAGAATTTTGAATGAACAAAACCATCTAGAATTACAACAAAACAAAGAGAATTGAAGAGAAATCTTTCTTATTAATAATGTAAGCCCATCTTTTACTTAAGCCCTTCTTTGTTAACCCTAAATTGACCTAAACATTTGAAATATTATAAAGAAAAAGAATTAGAAATTCCTGCTTGAAAGTTGAAATACTTTTAAGAATTTTTTGTATTCTCTCTTTCAGTTAGTCGAATACATTGTTGGTAATTAAAAATATTACCAAACTTCAGGCGGTCCACAGCTTGAATTTTGTTATTTTACTTTTCCAATTGCTCTATTTATTATATCATTTCGATTCGAAGCATTTTCCACTTTGCCACATTTGGCCACCCATGAGGCATATCCACTATGTATATATGTATGTACCAACTTCCGTTAGAAGAGACACTAAACGGAATACTACAGAAGTCTTCTTCTTTCTATGCAGTCTAAACGAATTGAAGAGCACTTCAAGTTGTTCATTGAGTTTATGTTTGTTTCTTTACTTGTTTTCTTTTCCTTATTTTTCTTTGTTATTGTTGTTGTTGTTGCTGCTGTTATTTTCGTTTCTCACTCCCACGCTTTGTAGAGTTGAAGCATGAGAAGAGAAAAATCCCAAAAAAAAAAAGGAGAAATAATAAAAGCTATGTGAAATGTTTGAGAAAATGCTCATGCTTAACCCCCACATGTGAGGGAAAAGAGGGAAGCGAAGCAACTGAAAACTGTCATTTGCAGCACACACACACACACACATAAGAGGAGCAGAAACAATGAGAATATTATGCACAAAGAGTGAACTGAACTGAATTGCCATCAAAAGGAGAAGTTCATGGGAACGAACTTATGTAGAGCCGCCAACCGAAGTCAAGTGTAAAGAAAAAGAGGCAATTCCATGCCACTGATGTGTGGGCACATCAAGTGCACTAACCATCACTAAATATCTGTTAACATAAAAAATTTTGTAAAATTTTAAAGAATTTAAATAAAGATTTGACTTGAAATGGGTTATATTTAATAATTTCTTTATTCATTCATTATTATCTCAAATTCATCTTTTTAATTTCTAAATAATATATTAGAATTCGGTTTAACTTTATAGATCTATATAACATCGTTAGAAATATCAAATAATTCAAGAAAACAAAAAAACTTGCTTGAATTTGAAAATTTGAACTTGAAATTTTGAACTCTTGAAAATATAAATTTCAAAATGTTACATTCAAAAACAGATTAATCATAGTGCTGAAATTGCTGTGTTTATATTGATGTCTAAAGAACAAAGTTATCTCCAAGAAGATGGCTAAAATACCGCCTTATTTATTAAAACGGAAAGATTTGTTATGTTCTGACTTGCCAGTAAAGATCTACTCTAGCAAGATCAAATCTTTGTTTATTACAATTCAATTAATCATTTAGTTTCTATATCTATTCATCTATTCTTGATGTATTTATGTATGCATAAAAATAATATTTAATATAATTAACCCACACACCATTTGGTTTTTCTTTAAAAAAAATTGGTTTATGGCTAAGGTTTTTAAGGGATTGGAGTTTTTTAAAATTTGATTTCTAAGAAGAAAGATCTAAAGTAAAAGTTTTGAATCTTAGATTTGAAGGAAATGGAAATTAGAATCTAAAGTGAAAGTTTTTAATCTTTGTTTTGTATATACAAAGTCAAGTCCAAGTGGAGCCTAGAAAATGTCGGGAGTTTTGTATATATACCTAAATGTATATAGCTTAAGATTTAAAGTAGCTTAAAAGTAAATAAGTTAATAAATAATTTAACATAGAAAGACAGATGATCATAAAGAATGATAAGTAAGTACGCTTTATGGTTTTTATATATGATTTCTAACTATAAAATTTTCAATGTAAGTTTACAATTATGACTTTCTGTTGTTATTTCACAAGTTGAAAACAAATTATTTAAAATAAAAATAATAATCAAAATATTTAAAATATATGTCGAATTATTGCTAAAAGATTTTAAAGTTTTTATTTATGATTTTATATTATTTGCTATCTATGATATTTTATTAGATAAAGAAACTGATAATTTGTTGTTTTTTTGTAACTTACCTTTACAAATTTCCATTGGATTCTTGTACAAATTTTATGATCTTTTGCTTTTGCTCACCTTAAAAATTTCACCTGACCATAAATTTCACTATCTATCTGTCTACTCTCTCTTTCTTTTTTCTCTATCTCTCTCTCTCTCTCTCTCTCTTTCAGTATATTTATTTAATCTTTATTTCCAATTTTGGATTATTTCTTTATATATTTTAAATATGATTGCTTCATTCCTTACCCTCTTCTATTCTTTAAATGTTTAATATATTAATTAATTTAGTTGTTAATATATTTTGTCCTCCTCCCCCCTGCCCCCCTGCAAACAAAATGTAATTATGTTCACATATTTTTGTTGTGTCTGAATAATCAAGATGTAAGCAAAATGTTTATTTATGCAGGCAGTGTGGGCGTGTCATCACTTTCAATTTTGAGTGGCCAATTTGAGTGACACTTTTTTCTGTGTTGCTGTTGCAGTTGTTGTTGTTGTTGTTGTTGCTTGTCGCCTGTTTGTCAAGTCCGAGAGGAGCCTAGAAATTGTCTGGAGTTTTGTCTGCTTGGCGTCTGCCTCGTTTCCGTTTCCTGCGCATAAATTTAAATGAACGAGGAGTCGTCCACTAACAATATCAATTGACTAGAGAAAAAGAGGAGAAAAAAGAGTAGAAAAAAGGAGGAGAAAAAATATATATACATATGTATATGTATACATATATATGGTGGCCCTTAACAATGTCTCTTACCTTGACTTTCCAAAGCATTGGCAAAGTCATGGCTATGTTGGCCATAAATTAGCGCAACCAGTTTGCCACTTGGCCAGCTAGTCAGTCAGTTAAAAAAAAGGAGAAAACAAAAGAAAAGTCCAAAATGGATGAGGCAGCTTTCCCAAGCATGAAATTTTTTTCATTTTTTGCGCAAAAATATTTACTGTCCGGCCACACACACACACACAGACACATACACATGCACACCAAGAGCATACCATAGCATAGCAAAAGCATGGCTAACTACTTACTTGGCAATCGAAACTAGTTTTTCAGGTTCGGCGCATGGTCGCAAGACGCACTCAAAGACGAAGTCGAAGTTGGCGACGATAACAACAATTGCATGGCGCATGCCCACAAGCCTGGCATAGTTGAGCCTCAGAGCCTGGTTGCATGGGGGGGAAGGAAGGAAACATTTGTGGAATTTTAATTGCAAGGGAGACGACAACGATGACTACTCAGTGAGAACATATAGTAAGCATATCGCGTGATTGTGATAGATATAAATTGCCTTTAGATGGCATGGATCTTGTGAACTGGATACTGGATGATATGCCCCTTGACGAGGAAAAACCAACAGAGCGAATAGAATAAACCAAAGAAAATTTCATATGTTAGAAGGGAACAACGACTGTGATATACCCATTGAACAAATTATAATGAATATGAGAGTATATACAAAACTAATCATTGAGGGATATGTATTTATATAGAATGCAGTTCTAGAACATTTCAGTAAAAAGAAACTAAACACATCAGTACCTTAACTAGTTGAGAATTACAAGTGAATAAGAAGTAAAAAAGAGGTTAAGCCTCTTTTTTATTATAGGACAAGTAAAACAGTTTGTTAAACTTAAAAAGGTCAAAAATAAATACATAAATACGTATTTCGACAAATATTTAGAAAACTATTTTTGTACATATATGTTGTATATATTTACTTTAGATACTATTTACTTAGTTGTTTCAAAGGACATATCTAAATTTTACAGAATCTAGAAATCTTACTTATGCAATCAGAAATAACTTTTTTGTCTGTCACACTTTATTTATAGAACTGATTACTCCCATTCTGGTTACAGGGTATTGAAAAAATTTTACACGCTGCTCGAATTATAAGTCGTCGACATTTTTGCACTTGAGGTCTGAGAAAAATGAGCCAGCATAAATAAACCAAAGCGAAATAGAATAGACATTTGTATCTGCTTTTTGCTCGACTGCTGATGATGGTGCTTCTGATGTTGGATTGAAGATACATACGTCTATATGTATATATGTATCTTGGATCGTCTAGCCAGTGGAGCATATATATATATATATATATATATATAGACACACACACACACATTAAGAAACAAAGTCACTCACACGGAAGCCATAAGTAGCTAACTAACTTAAATAAAAAGAGAAGAAGAAAAAAATTAGATTTCTCTGCTCATGTTTCGGTTTTTGAACCCAGCAACAGCAGCAGCAGCACCCAACCCAGCACGCCTGTTGGAGCGTGATCTTTCTCCTCTTTGCTCCACTCCATCTCGGTCTGCTCCGCTCCGCACCACAAAGAGTGCAAATCACTTGGCCATAAACATGCTCAAGGATGCGATCGGTATTCAATCGCAGCTGCCATACAGATACTGAGATGATGCGTGCAAATCACCCAAAATTACAGGAAGCAAAAGCACTTGCCGAAATGGACAGAAAAATCATTCAATTATATATGTATGCATAAGCTGGGTTAAAGATTGCTTACCAAAAAGGCGACAGCTGGCTCAGTCTCTGCATAAATAATAGGCGTGGTCACAATGCATGTATGCGTGTGTGAGCCTGTGTATATAAATGTAATTACATAAGCAAAACTTGGCCTTAAAGGATTTTGAAATTTATGATAGGAAGTCAAGGGAATCAAAGCCAAAATGAGGTCAAGCCTTAAAGCAAAAATATTGCATATAAATAAAAGTGATTTATTATAAAGGTCATAGCAATGCCATGTTTAGTAACTGCTCTAAAGTAAACTGCGCGAAATGCATAATACTTTTAATTTAAATTTTGTAATATTTTTTATTTTCCTCAACATTTTTTAAATTTAAATTTTACAATAATCGTTATAAATTAACGGTTACCGTATGAAATATATTATACTCGATTCTCTTATAGAACGATACCTGCAATTACTCGAAATAGCCCGATTTTCGTTTACGTTTCCATTCTATCGAGGCGAATTTCATCTCTAATATCAGCTTACAAAGACGCGCGTTTTTCAGTTTGAGCTGGGATTCCCATTTTATTTGAAATATTAAACTTTCTTCTTAAATTTTCCTTAAATTAATGAAAATAATTTGATTTTTTGGAAAAAATGAAAAAAGCCACTCTGGAGCAGATTTTGACAAACCTAAAAATTTCTTTTGAAAAGTCAACATCTAACAACAATTCGGTAAACATACATATGTAGATCTATACTTATGTAGAACAGACTTTTTTATTAGAGTTCCTATTATAATTTCAGACAAGCGACGGCCTTAACTTATTACGCAAACTTGAGACTATATTGAAACATTCAGATAACATAATTAAATTGAAGAATCGCCAAATCGATAGTCTCATAACTTTAGCTGTAAAAATATGTCCTGATTCAACAAATGCAATTGAAACTAAGCTCAGTGAACTTCTTAATATAGAGGATGTTAAAGCTGAGTATGAGAAAAAAATCACCGATCTTAAGTGTGATTACGAACATCTACTTGAACTTCTTAATTTAGAGTATGTAAAAAAATCACCGATATTGAGTTTGATTCTGAAGGTCAACTTGAAAAGGCAAATCAAAATATAATCAATCAATGAAAAATACGAAATCCGAACATGATGTTTTGAATTGGTAATTTCGATTTTAATTGTGTAAGTTTTTGATGTATTATGAAATAAAAATGTTTTACTTTCCTAGTATAACAGTTCTTTATTAAAGTAACCTTGATTGATGTTTACTTTTGGGTAAGGTAGCACCTTTAAAAACTGAAACCTTGTTAATTTAAAGATTACCTATTTTTCCTTTATGTTATGAAAGTAAATATTATTATTAAATTTGTATGCAAATAAAGCGTAAATATAAACAAAATAAAGAGTGCAACACAGCAAAAAGAAAAAACAATCAAATTTCATATTCCACCCATCGCCAGCCAAACTATCGAGTACCCAGTGTAGAGTAACTAAATTAATACTTATCGATACATCGAGTTGACGGCGTGCTAACTAAAGTTGGCTAGATTTGGTTGTCGTTTATATTTATTTCTGAGTTAAATATTTGGTGTCGAGATTAAAATGTCAGTGCGAGCACTCGGGATACTTGGACAGGCCCGACACCTGTCTCGTCTTGGAGTGGCCCTCAGATATCGAGGGGCTACATCAGCCTTGGGTCTTGCCTTACGAAATCAGCAGGTGCCGGCTATTCCGGGTGAGTTTGAATTGCACAGCTTCCGGCGTGTAAGGTGTTTATGTAACTCCGGTTTTCAGTTCTCTCTGCTCGCAGATACGCCACAGACCCAAAAGCGGATTCATCGTCTGGAGTGTCTGTGGATAAGCATGAATTTCAGGCAGAAACACGTCAACTTCTGGACATTGTGGCGCGGTCACTTTACTCCGACCATGAGGTATTTGTGCGTGAGTTAATCTCAAACGCCAGCGATGCCTTAGAAAAATTCCGTTACACAGCCCTAAGCACCGCTGAGGCTGAGCTATCTGCCAAAGATCGCCCACTTGAGATTAGAATCACAACGGATAAACCTCAAATGCAACTGATCATTCAGGATACAGGCATTGGTATGACCCGGGAAGAGCTAATTAGCAATTTGGGCACAATAGCTCGCAGTGGCTCCAAACAATTTCTGGAACAGATGAAGCACGAAAAGCAGGCAGCAGAGGCAACATCTAATATTATTGGCCAATTTGGTGTTGGATTTTATTCGGCATTCATTGTGGCCAATCGTGTGGAAGTCTTCACCAGAGCCGCCACTCCCAATGCCCCAGGTTTACGTTGGTCGACTGATGGTAGCGGCACCTATGAAATCGAGGAAGTAAAGGATGTTGATTTTGGCACAAAAATTGTATTGCACCTGAAAACCGATTGCCGAGAGTACTCTGATGAGGATCGAATTAGAACGGTGATCAAGAAATACTCCAATTTTGTTGGTTCACCCATTTTATTGAATGGAAAACAAGCGAATGAGATTAAGCCCCTATGGCTTTTAGATCCGCAGAGTATAACCAAAGATCAGCATCAAGATTTCTATCGTTTTATTAGCAATAGTTTTGACTTGCCTCGATTCACGTTGCATTATAATGCCGATGTTCCACTTAGCATTCATGCCATTCTCTATTTTCCGGAGGGTAAGCCCGGTCTTTTCGAAATGTCACGAGACGGTAGCACCGGAGTTGCTCTGTATACCCGCAAGGTGCTTATTCAATCGAAGACTGAACATCTGCTGCCCAAATGGTTACGATTCGTCAAGGGTGTGGTCGACTCTGAGGATATACCCCTAAATCTGAGTCGAGAATTGTTACAAAATAGTTCACTCATACGTAAATTGTCTAGTGTTATAACCACTCGAGTTATTCGTTTCCTACAGGAGCGTGCCAAGAAACAGCCCACAGAATATGAGGCCTTCTACAGGGATTATGGCCTGTTCCTAAAGGAGGGCATTGTTACCTCTCATGATCCTGCCGAGAAGGAAGAAATTGCCAAATTATTGCGTTTCGACTCTTCAAAATCAACGGATGGAGATGCTTCGAGTCGAATGTCTCTGGAGGAATATTGCACAACTGTCGGACCGGAACAGAAGAATATTTATTATCTGGCTGCTCCTAACCGCATTTTGGCCGAATCCTCTCCATATTATGAGAGTCTTAAGAAACGCAATGAGTTGGTTCTGTTTTGCTATGAGGCCTATGATGAGTTGGTCCTGATGCAGTTGGGCAAATATAAAAACAAGCAACTTATATCTGTGGAGAAAGAGATGCGTGAGCAATCAAAAGAAACAGCTTCCCTCACGGACTTTGGCGAGGGCAGTTTATCCCGTTCTGAATTGGATACGCTAATACCATACCTACAGGATGAGCTCAAGAATCAGGTAGTCAAGGTCAAGGCCACAACGCGACTGGATTCACATCCTTGTGTCATCACTGTGGAGGAAATGGCTGCTGCCCGTCATTATATACGCACCCAAAGTCATCAGTTGCCGGAAGAGAACCGTTTTGCCCTGCTCCAGCCGGAACTGGAGATCAATCCCAAGTAATAGTTGATGATTTATTCATTTTATTATTTAATTTAACTATTTTTAATTTATGTTTTTTTTTCAGACATCCCATCATCAAGAAGTTGAACTCATTACGTGTAAGTGAGCCAGAGTTGGCTCAGCTTATAACCAGACAACTTTTTGCAAATGCCATGGTTGGCGCTGGTCTGGCAGAAGATCCTCGTATGCTCCTTAACAACATGAACAATTTACTAACAAAAGCCTTAGAGAAATACTAATTATTTGATTTAAACCAGAAAATCAGAAAATCTTAAATGTTATGCCAGAAAACTAAACAAATTAACTATTATTAAGCTATATGTATGTGTAGGACTTGTTATAGCGCTCGTGTGGAATATTATAAAAATAAAACATTCTATAAAAAATGTTAGTATATAAAGTAATATGTATTTTCCTGTTCAAGAAGATGTGCTTAGAGATCTGTCGATTTTTGACTTATCTAACAAAAACAAATCGAATAAGCTGTTGCTCATAAACGCATCCAAAAAAATTTTTCTAATTTTTATTAGCGGTTAACACTTTGGTGGAGGTTAACATTACACTATGCTTTTAAAAGTTCTTGTTAACAGACAGTCGGTAATCGGTTATTTTGGTATTCTTTCCGTTTTTCGCTATTGGTCACACTAGTACAGCCTCGTGACAAAAGTTTATAAAAGAAAAAAAAAAAAGTTCAAACACTTAGTGCCGTATCACCTACCCGCAAGCGTGCTTTTCAAGTCGCCACAGCAGCAGCAGCAGCGCCAGTAAAAACCCGAAAAAGAAGGCTAGCCCACAGAGCAAATTGCTTTAAATTAAATTTCTAATCACGTGAGTTCCAGTTCAGATCGAGAATATAGAGTTGACAGGGTTCGGTTGCATTTCGTTTCTGTTTTGATCCCAGATTTCTTTTTTGGAAAAAAAATTTTCTGCCTTATCGGAAATAAAATTTATTCGGTGGCAAATTTTTTCTCCTGCAGTGCTGAACAAGTTTCTGTAGTGTTTGAAAACACATTATCTTACTCATCTATGTCTTATATTGGTATAAGAGTAAATTCTTTCTTATACCATTCTGCTATTCCATTCTCTCATTCTCAATTCGTTCGTCGTCGCAGCAGCATTGTGGTTCGCAAGAAAGCAGACTTTCTACACACACATACATATATCTACACACGTATACATATACACACATAGTATATATATAGTGTATATATATAATAAAAATACTTTGTTTTAACTTGTACATACCTACACGAATAAAGCAAGAAGCGAACATAAAAGAAACCGTGCTAAAAACGCCGAAATAAGAGAAATAATCCAAAAAAAAAGTGCAAATCAACGAAACGAATTCAAATTTCGATTTTCATTTTGTAGCCCCCTCTAAAACAAACAAAACAAAAGCAAAATGTCTTCGGAAGTGAGCAGCGACAACCCAATCTACGGCCCCTTCTTCGGTGTTATGGGAGCAGCGTCCGCTATCGTCTTTTCAGGTAAGTTTTCAAATTGCATTTATTTCAAATTCCTATAAAATCGAAAATCGAACATTTTGTGTGGCGTAAAAGGTAGAAGAGGAAGCACTAGTCAAAAAATAAAAAATTCAATACATGCTCAAAGGTCTCTCTCACACACATATGCGCGTGACAAGCAGAAAAAAAAACCCGTCTTGCTTCATGTTTTAATCAGCCAAGTTAACGCCGGAATCAAATATATATATAATTACAAAACAAAAAAAAACAACGTTTTAAAGGAATATAGACCTAAATAACCTTTCATTTGCTGAAAATTTGTATTTTTCCACATGAAATCTTACTCATTTACACATACACATATAGACGAATGAGTAAAACTGCGAGAGTGCGCAACTCTCGCGCTCTCTCGCGTTTGGCATTGAGTTTGTATATGTGTGTGTGCTGGTATGAGTGAGCAAAAGTTACGGGTTTTTTGTCTTTTTTGTGGAGTCACAAGACCGCAACTCTTGTGGTGTTGCCATATTGTAGCGAATTGGTTTGTTGGTTAGAACTTTAGCAGGTGCCGCCAAGTGGCTAATAAATAATTGTTGGTAATAAAGATTTGCAGGAAGAAGCAAGCTAGACAGTGGAAAATCGTAGTATAATGTAAAAAACAAAATGCATAAGCACGTGACACTAGAATTCCTAGTATGTGCTAATTACCTATGTTGTAATGTTTGCCTTCAATCTAATACCTTCCCTTCAGTCAGCTGATAAATATTTATTTTAAAGCCATTGTTTGATTCATAATATAGATTGATTTCATATCAATGCAGGTAATCACATGCCAGCCACGATCAATTGACTACCCCCCAAATCCAAACACACACATCACATGCCTTTTGTGAAGGGCTATACCATTATGGTTTTATATTTCCTTCAAATCTTATCAATCTTAACACAATGATAGCAAAGTGACTTATTTACCAATTGCTTCACTTGTTTGATAAGATAAGATATATTATGAAAAGAATATCATATTTAGCACGCGCTCGCAATAGGGGAGTAGATCGGACGGAAGGGAAGGGGTCCTTCCTTTTACTCACACACGCACTCTAATTCAACTAACAATTAGTTTTGTCATAATCTTGCAACTGGTCTTGTGATCTTTCTGTTTGTGTGTGTGTGTGTTTAAATGTTTGCTTGGCTTATTAACGTCACATTTCTAATGATAGTAAGTGTGACTTAGCAACTAACTAAGTTATTCAAGATATAACTAGCTGCTGTCTTATGTAATTAAGAGGCCGTCAATAGCATAAATCAATTTCATGTACAATCTGGCAACGCTTTAAATTCAAGCTTACCCAGCTCCGCTCTCACACACACGATCACATGAGCATGGGAGCGAGAGTTGCAGTTATCTTTTTGCTTTTTGTGTTTTTTTTTTTTTTTTTTTTGTTTTATTCAGACTGAGTCATTATCGTTTTTTTTTTCTTTACTGGGGCGTTGTTGCTTTTGACTTTGAGTTTATCAGTTGAACATCCTCCTCCTCCTCATTCTGCTTACCCACATCACATGAAAATCCTTCACACAATGTAACAAACACCCACACAACGGTACACGCACTCACATACACAGATATATGGATAGATATTCTACTTACTCTCCTCTTCCTTGCGCAAACGCAGTAACTCAAAAAGAAAAAATAGTTGTAGATATACCGAGGAATGAAAGTAGTAGGCGAAATAAGATGAAGAAGAGAAATTAAAAAAGAAAAATTATATAAAATTTTGAATATGCTGACGCCATAGATAGTTTCATAGAAGTATCCAATTGTCCAACACGTGACAAGATGCCACCACGCCCGCCTCCCAATTCACCCTGTACATGGCATAACAGGGTGGAAAATAGGTTGATTTTAAAGAAGTTGTATAATCTTATCTTATCTGACTTGAAGATTATAAAAGAGAAATAGCCAACTAGAGGGATGCGGTGACAGCCACCTGCAGTTGTTATTTTAGTACAAGAAAAATTATTTGTTCTTTCATGTTGTTGCATTCCCTTCGCCCTCGCTCCCTGTTGTGTCCCATACATTGTGACTTTTACGTGGCTGACTGTCTCGCCCTCTCTCTTTCTCTCTCTCTCTTCTTGCTCTCTTTTGCACTCAACTGTGACGCCTTTAATTTGTTTCTGTTTTATATTTTTATTATTCATTTTTCAGTTGATTCTTCTCATTTTGTTTTTTTCTCTCTCCCATTTTTATAATTATCTTTTAAAAATGTGCTTAACTGTTCTTTTTTCGTTTTGTTTGTTATATTCTTCCTTGCCATCGTATTGTTCTTTTCCAACGCTACCCGCCCACGCTTATGTCTGGCCAGACGTCTGTGTTTGGCTTTGTGATAATTTTAAAATTCAGTTAAAACCAAACGAAAAACAAATAAAGGCAACACAATAACAAGCCAATGCCATTAAAAACATATTTGCAAATTTTTGTATTATTAGTTAATTTAAATGCAGCTCTCAGAAAAGGCGCTGAAGCGGCAGCTTTGTTGTTGTTGCTGCTGCTGCTGCTGTTGTTATTGTTGTTGGTACCTCTCAATGTCAGTTTAAATGAGTGAGCAAGCGGGTGATTGAGTGAGTGTGTACACACTTGCACACGCACGGCACAGTCAATGCTTAAAATATTAGGCAGGGTCTTTAAAATGTAATAATTAAATAATTTGAATGTACAAATTAACAAAAAGAGCCTTGCAAATAATAACTATAAACAATAATACACTCTAAAAATTTAATATATAGAGAGTGAAACATATTTTTCCAAAAAGTTATACGCATAAATTCTTATCACGATGACGAATCGAATTTAAAATACAGAAATTATCTGTCTGTCAGTTATAAATGAACCTGCCAAACAGTGCATTAATCATAAAATGATTTTTTTGTTATAGGGTGAACCATAACAAATTCCTTAGCAAAAAAATATCTTCTTTCTAAGTAGCCTCCTTAACAAAACCAAAAAACTAAAATTAATAGTTAAATGGATCTCTTTACCATAACTTTTTGGAATAGATTTGAATGTTAATCAAAAAAAGATATTGAAACAGATTTAGGTACTAATGCACCTACATACATATAACAAATACTTTATGTAGAGTTTATCACTAGTGCTCAACAAAAATTTCCATCAATTAACAAACGAAAATTGTATAGCAATGAGTATTATTCTCTTATTAATTGCAATTGAATGTAATGCGGGTTGTCGTATGGCGGGGTAGGTGGCGGGGTTCCCTCTTTGCGTTGAACTTGTATTTGTTTGTTGTTAGGAGAAGCCCAAATGCCGCCACTGCCGTCGCACACGCATGCTTTATTTTTATAACTCAACATGGTTTTGTGTGGAAGCAAAACCCAACCCTCCTGCCAACCCACAACACCCCTGATCCCCAATCCATTCTCAATGATGACCATTTCAATTTTGCGTGCGTCGTCTATTATGTGTCTGTGTGTTAATTCGTGTGTGTGCGCGCCTCTTTGTATTTGTATATTGATAGGGCATATATTTCTTCATTTATATAGATGAATCGAGTACATTCCGGTTTTTTGACGCTATTTTTTTAGTGACGTACTAGAGATATAAAAATAAATTTAAACAGATGTTAAAGGTGCTTCAAGGCTTTTCTCATTTTCTTTTATTTTTGAATTAAACCCTAAAATGAAAATTTAAAATGTTCCTTTAATTAGCATTAAATCACATGATCAACTGTACATTTAACTATAGCCAGCTACTGTTGGGAGCTCAGCTTATATTTGTTTGCTCTCGTTGAATTCGATTCGAATTTATTAGCAAGCACACATACACACACACACATATGCACACTAGATTGACCGTCATATCAAACTGGTTTTTTATTTTGTATTTCAATTAATATAAATTTGGCTATATGTACATAGAACTCTCCCCACTCTCCACTACCAATTTACCTGTTAAATTGACACCAATTCGAGTGAGTACACACACACACACATACATACATACATTGTCTTGCTCTTGGCCTTATCAAAACTGTTAACTGAATTTTTTACTTGACATCATCATAAATGAATTGAGAGCAAAAAAAGAGAGAGCGCCTAACAAACACCTCTCTGACCGATGAGAGTTGAGTTGAGTTAAGTTGAGAGTTAAGCTAAGCGATTGGAAAGAGGAGCATTGCCCGTTACGGGTAAGGGTAAGAGAGACAGAGAGAGAGAGAGAGCAGAGGATAGCGACATTTTTGCGGTTGTTGGAGTGGAATAAAAGTAGCATACAAAAAACTCAGTTAAGCGATCATGTGACTGGTAAATGTGACGTTAATTTTTTTTTTTTCGAGAATTTGCCTAAAAGCACAAATGATAGACATTGGATTTTCATTTTCATTGGTAACAATAAGGCTTATAATTATGTATAATGATCATAACAATATAAAATATATATTATTTTAATGGGCTATACACGTATTAAATGGAGTGTAAAGAGACTATTTTATATGTAAATAATAGTAACCTAATAAATGATAAAAAAAACAAAAAGATTAAGTTACATAACCTGATTTTTCTCTAAGAGAAGTTGTACAAGTTGCATTTAAAAATTGAATAGACTTTTTCTACTACTGCAAAGTAATGCAATATTTAATTAATGTACTTGAGAATTCTTTATGACTTTTTGTTCTATTTGTAGGTTTTTATGAAGCTTTTAATATCAGTTAATATAATAATTAATATGTTCTACGTGTTGTATGAAAAATGTAGACATTTAGCCAAATTATGATTAAGCAGTAAAATTCTTTATGTAGCTCTTTTTTTCTATATATTATATATATGTATGTGTATATATAGCGATAAAGGAACAATAAAGTCATTCAAATATGAATAATATAGTTTTAAATAACAAGTTATAAAAGGCAGAAGCTATCCGTTTACAGTCAAGTCAAAAGGCACACTTATATTACATAAAGCTCCAGCCACATTTTATTGAAATTTAAGAATTGCAAAACAAAAAAAATGTTAATTAAAGATATTTAAAAAAATTTATATGTAAAAAATTGAGTAATTTTTGTCTAGACAAGTTATTTTCTAAGCTAATCAATTTAATTAGATTAAGAAAGTTGTTAAGTAAAAAAATGTTATTAACCTAACCTCAAAATGAAGCTACGTAGAGGATTTGTTTGTTTATATACAAAGTTATTAGTTCTTTTAATCTAGAAAGGATGAAGAAATTTGTAAGATTTTCGATTTTTATAATAATATTTAAAATATATAATTAACGGCACGAATTAATGGAATTTTTTGTTAACATTTTCCTTGTAGCACTGGGCGCCGCTTATGGCACTGCTAAGTCTGGTACCGGTATTGCTGCCATGTCGGTGATGCGTCCTGAACTGATCATGAAATCCATCATTCCTGTGGTCATGGCGGGTATCATTGCCATTTACGGTCTGGTTGTGGCCGTTCTGATTGCCGGTGCACTGGAAGAGCCCTCAAAGTATTCCCTATACAAGTAAGTGTTTTGGTCCTTTAAAGAGGAAATGATCATTTAACTATTTAAGCCGCCGCTCTTTTTGGTGGTGTTGGCTATTTTATCTAACTTGATTTGTTTTTTTTTTAGGGGTTTCATTCATTTGGGTGCCGGTTTGGCGGTAGGATTCTCTGGCCTGGCAGCTGGTTTTGCGATCGGTATCGTTGGTGATGCCGGTGTCCGTGGTACAGCACAGCAGCCAAGACTGTTTGTCGGTATGATTCTGATTCTCATTTTCGCTGAAGTGTTGGGTCTATACGGTTTGATTGTGGCCATTTATCTGTACACGAAATAAATCAATCAAATCCAAGACAACAAAAAAAAAAAACACACACACACAAAAACAACAACAACAATAACAACCAGAAAATATTAAGAACAACAACAAAAGCCCAGCAAATAACAACATCAACAACAACAACAGCAAACGCGCAAAATTAAGAATGAACCACCAACAAGACAAGGATATAAAAAAAAGCGCATGCGCGGTGGCAACTCTGGTAGCAGCGATTGTGTATATAGCAACAACAACAACAAACAAACAAAACAATAACTTTTTATTCTAATTATTCTTAAATTGCTGGTGCGCCTCTGGTTAAGTTTAGTTTATCATTAGTTTTCCGTTCAAAAACAACAACAACAACAACAAAAATTACCAACAACAAGGAAACACAACAACAACAAAAAAAAAATCTATCAAAAGATTTAACAATTTTTGCAGTTAAGTTCATAAAGTTGTAATAATACCATTTTTATCAAAACTCTTTTTTCTCTTTTATAATTATTATTTTTTTGCGCTCCACAATTTTTGTGTGCTCTTTGTTATTTGTTTTTTCCATTATTATTATTAAATAATGTTTAGTGTATATGTAAAATTCGTTAAACAAACAAAAAAAGAAAAAAAAAACAACCAACTGTAAAGAAAATCAATTGTCAAAAGAAAACTTTGTAAAAACAAAATGAAACAACAAACAAATTTAGCGAAAATGGGCCAAAACAACAGCAACAACAACAAAACAACTGCAAACAAATTAATTGTTGAACAATTAAGAAAAACGAAATGTTATCCTTATCCACAACTCGTAAATGATAATGACAACTCTGGTCGCAACAGCTGTTTGAACGCTTGCAACGCCCTCTAGCGTTGAATGGAAGTTCATTACAGTTGCATGGCTGCCAGAGAGTCGAGAGTAAGGAAAAGGAATTTAACAAAAATAAAAAAAATGATTGTTTAACAACGAAAATGGAAAATTACTTGGCAATACTTCAACAACTGCTACAACAACAGCAACAACAACAACAACTACATGCAATCATACAAACACACCAACACACACCCACACACCAACACACACACACACACACGCATACATACAAACAAACAAAATGTAACTAAGTCCTATGTTTATTTTTAATTATTGTTCAATTCTAAGAATAATATATTAAAAATTTAATAATAATAAATTATATATATATATAATTATGATTTTTTTTGTGATAAGAAAATACATAAAAAACAGAAAACAATTATGGTATTGATATACATAATATATATACACAATATATATATAGATATACATATATATATAAATGGAAAAGAAACAAAAATCATTAACAAAATTATACATATGAACATGAAAAAGTTGTTATAAAAAGGCAAAGAACGAGAAACCCAAAATACCAATATGAAAAAAGAAAAAAAAAAGAAATCACACTCAAACACACAATTTTTCCGCTGTTATTGTATAGTAAAATGGTATAATATTATATATATATATATATAAAATATATATTATGTATAAAAAATATTAATTATGAAAATGTAGTAGCAAAATTATAATGAAAACAACAACAACAACAATATGATAAAAGATGAAAAGTCGTGCAAGAAACTCATACCAACCAACAACAACAACTACTACCCATAAAAAAAAATCAACAAGAAAAAAAAACCACAACAAAAAAATTGTAAAATCCCAACAAATTAGAAGTTATACTAAGTAAACAAAACAAAACCTATTAAGAAATCGATTTGTATTAAACAAATAACAACAACAATTTGTATTAGAATAAGCGCAACAAAACCAACAACAACAACACCTAAGACAACAAATAACAACAATCGATCAGCCAGCACTGCCTTTTGAACTCTAGACCCTTGAACACCGATGTATTCATGATGCTGAGAATGCGGAGGTCTTCAACCTGTTTTGGGTGAAAAAGAACAGAGCCGGACTAATTGATCGAACTGATGTGTGTTGTCGCAGGTGCTCTGTTATTTGCGCATTTTTCTCATAAATGCAACAACAACCAACCAATCAATCAACAACAACAACAAAACAACATACATGCACAAAAAGACAAGAAATTAGAACAAAGAATATGTTGTAAATGAGAAGGCCCATTAACAAATACATACACATACATTTTATATATTTGTATATAAAGTTTTGTTGCCGATCAAAGAAAAAACAAACACATCCTTAGCCGCTTTTACCCAGTTTCGTTGTGGTGTGTGTATCCTGCTAAAGCTGCAGCGCCCGTGTTGCGTTCACTTTACAGTGATTCCATCTGCAGCGAAATTGAAATCGAAGCGGTTGGGGAGAGTTTCTCATATATATACTAACGCACTGTTCTATTCACCCGTTATAATTGTTAATTGTATACATTTAATGTGAAAAATTCATTTCTTTTGTTGCAAATTCTTATTGTTATTTGTGGACTTTACGTTTTACAACAACAAAAAACCAACAACACCATCCATCATATATCATACAATCGAGCAAAGGTTTAGAAAACAAACTGTAACTGTGTATTCGAAACAACATCAAACATGCAACAAGCAAAATCAACATCAGACATTGTATGAAATAAATTGTAATTTCTAATTTCCAAAAAAAAAAAACGTTAAACTGTTTTCTTTTGTACGGGCATAATGTTTAAATTGTGGGTAAAAGGTGAAAAAAGTTTTAGCTGGGTTTTATTTGTTATACAATAATAGCAAACCTGTTTTAGCTGAGTTTTATTTTCTCACTTTCATGTGAATTAACCCAAAATTAAATTATAAAACTAAAACTTTTATAAGCTCAAGGAAATTTCCCTCTCAAAATTATGTAAGGGGGTAGACCGTCAAAATTCTTAAAAAATCATGAAATTGCTTGTATCTCGGCCATTTCAATGACGATCTGGATCTCCTTTGGCCAGATGAGAGTCCTTGTTGTTTAACGTCCTTGATAGTCCTTTCGACAGCTGAGAAAAACGCACTTTTTCCTGTAGAAAAAAACGTCAATACCTTGCAAGTCCTTTGAAGGATCAGGACAAAAATAGCGTCAATAAAAGCCAAATTAAAAGTAGTCTCTTGTGTCCAAAGGACATTATTATAATCTCATGGAGAGCTGAGTTATTAAGGTTTTTCTGTTTTTGGTCCGTTTTTCGATGAAATTCTATTAGTTTGCATTAGTTGCATACTTTTGGGCTGTAGAATCAGTAAAGAGCAATTGTTTCATATTATTATAGATTATTAGGGAAAACTACCCACAAAATAAAAGTCATAGTTTTTTTTTTATAATATTTTTTTCTTTCTATATATATATATATTTTTTTTTTGTTCGTCTTTTCAGCACGTTTACATTTTCATTTCCACAATCCTGATACAATCTAAGTTGTGTGGTGTGTGTTTGTGAGTTTTCATATAATATAGGTATGTATGTATGTATGTATGTTTTTCTTTTATATATATAGAATGTTGTTTTGATTACATTAGTTACAATTTGTAGCAATTGCCATTTGCTATTGCCAACATTGGCTCTAGTGCGGCCCCCTAAATCCTTGAATCCTTGGAATCTGAGGCTAGGGGGGCCAAAACTAAATGTAAACGTAAATTGTCTGGCGAAATTTTATTTAAAAATAGTTCAGAAATTGTTCATGTATAGCCTGATTTATAATATGTATATATACTAGTATATGGGCTTGCTAATCATAATGGATTTCCAATTAATCCGTTAATTTATTAAAGCAGTTTTAATAATTTAGTATTAATTATTATTTTTACTTAATGATTTCATTGAATTTTTTAATAATTAACTATTTACAAACATAAATTTTTAGCACAGGGCAGCAAAGGCGAATTTCTTAATTACTTTTTTGTTTTTGGTTGGGGGGCGGGGAACTATGTATAATAATTAGAACGATTTTGTAAGAAAGCAACAAGAAGAAAGGGAAATGGAAGGAAAAACGCAAATGCAAATTTCAAAAATTGATCTTAAGTGACAAATTTTTTATTCCTATTTATTTATAAATTAATTTTATTTAATTTTTACTTTGCTCTTAATTCTTCATTTTTATTTCTTTTTTTATTTTATTTTTGTATACGTTCCGTTCCCTTGTTCAATTTTTTTTTGTTTGTTTTTAAATTTAGAAAACTTGACTCGAAAAATTTTTTTGTTCTTTTTCATTTTAATGTTTGCAAATTTTTGAGGTAGTTTTATTTTTTTATTTGAATTTTGTTTTTCATTTTAAATACGTTAAAGGCTTTTAAAATTTCTCAAATGAATTAATAATTGTGATAACTAAACTTTAGCGATTGTTATAAAGTATTGCTTTTAATTCCTATATGTATATACATATATATGTATATATATATATATTTACAGCTGTAATTCTGATTCAGAATCGGCTGTTTGCATATCAAATTTAAATGAAAATTCTTTTGTTTTTTACCTTTATATAGTTAGAGCTGTACACTTACTGCAAGTAACTGATTATTTTTCTGTGTCATCTATGTATATATAGTCATCCGATTTTAAATTTTATAGGGTTTCTGATTCAAAATTAATTTTAAAATTGTTGTTTATGGTCAGTTTTAAGTGAATTTTAAAATATAATTGGCAAATTTACATTGAAATGGAAATTTAGAAAAAAATTTTGATCGAGCTATATAGAACATTTTGTGTGTCAATCAAAGATCGAATTGAAAAAAGTATGTATAAAAACTTAAAAGAATTTTGCTTAGAAGTCATGCAGTTCTCTTTTTTGATATATATGTGTATATAAACATATTCCTATATTGATAAGAAATATTGCCAAATTATATAAAATATCATGTATAAATTCATTAACCAATGTTGAGAAAAGGTTTAAAAGTTTTAAAGAAACATGATACGAAAATATGGGAGACAGAGAGAATTGTATTGCAATTTATATATAAACTTTAAATGAGAATTAATATCTCAACTTAATATTTGCAATTTATATATATGTATATGTGTATGTATGTATGTATCGGGTTCCTTGTATACAGTTGCAGCAGCTTAAAACTAATTGAATATTAAGATGCATTCTACTTTAAGACAACACAGAGATATATATTTAACTGTATATATATATATATAGATAGGATTTTTCCTTTTTTGTTTTTAGCAAATTATTGAATTACCTTCACTTAAAACTCTTTTAAACAATTTGTTTATACATTTTTTTTAATATTTTTCTTTTTCTTGGCAATGAATAGATTCTT
Source organism: Drosophila neocordata (assembly GCA_018903615.1). NCBI lineage: Eukaryota > Metazoa > Arthropoda > Insecta > Diptera > Drosophilidae > Drosophila > Drosophila neocordata. Next base: position 1,045,462 of record JAEIGI010000007.1, on the reverse strand, counting down.
TTTCGTTTTTTTTTTTTTAATTTCCCGTTTTGTTTGTTAAATTTATCAGTCGTTTTTAACAACTGTTTTGTGTTGTTGTTGTTGCTTTGTTTTCTTTTGTTTTTTGTTTTTGTCATATCTCATCGTTTTGGCAGTGTTGAGTAATCTTTATGGATTTCAAGTTCGAATTTCGATATCGACATTGATGTAATTTTATTTTCTTACCTTCTTAACATTTTTCTTAAGACATTTTATTTTGTTTTTGCTTTTGTTTGATTGGCATATAGACAAAAATAATAATGAGTTGTTTTTTTTCTATTCAGTTTTGATCTGGAATAACTGAGTGATCGTTCAGCATGTCGGTTTAATAACCTCTTCAATGCATTCGATGAGTTCTCATTTAGGTTTTCGATATGTACATAAAAAATATAAATTTATGCAATAAAAGCAAAGAAAGGAAGTAAATATTTCAACAAAATAATTTATAAAAAGCAATTTAAGGTTGTTTTTTTTTGCAATTTGTTGTTGTTTCTTTTATTATATGTGATTTGTGTTTTGTAAATGTTTTTTTTTACTTTTCTGTGTTTTTTTTTTTTGTTTGTGTTTTTATTTTTTTGCTAATTACTAAATTAATTGTTTAAATGTTAAATGTAAAGATCAAAACTAATTGTTCTTAGAATCTTAGTTTTCTTTCCTTTTTTTTTTTTTTTTTTTGTTATGTACAACTAATGTTTCATTTCGTTAAGGTTTCCTTTTGTTCTAGATACATTTGACAAATTTAAAGAGAATTTTTACTAAATTATTTAATTTTGGATTGGAACTTAAAACTGTTTTTGCATTGCATTGCTGTTCAATTTGAGTAGAAAATGTTGCTGTTGTTTTCATTTGTTTAAACTATTTATTTATAGCTGTAAATGCTTCAAGTCTTGTATTCTTTTTTTTTTATCTTTTTATTAACTTTTAGATTTTTTTTATTATTTTTTAATTTTTAATGTGTGCGTTACGCTCTCATGATCTTATATGAAAGTCTTGGCAAAATAATAAAATTAACATACAAATAAATTTAGAAAATTAGGAGATAACAAAACTCACGCACACACACACACGCATTAGCAACAGATATATAGTGAAAAGTAAATAAACAAGATATATATATACATATATGTATGTATGTATGTACATAAAGGAAAAGTCTTGGTATCTGCGTTTTGTGTTTCATTTATCATTCGTTTCCTGTTTTTGGGGCAGTTCAATTTTTCAAAATTTTACAACTTAAAGTTAAATTACAATTACAACTACAATTAGTGAAAAAAATTAATGTTAATTTGTTCATAACGGTTGCTTGAACATAAGTAGTGGGTGGGTCTATCTGCCAATTGAGTTGGCCATTGTTTTTTTTGTTTTTGTATTTTGTTGCACTTTGGATTTCTATATACAACAACAAAGGTGATAATGATAATGTATTGATTATGATGAGGGTTTGAGGATGGGTGGGTGGTCGAATGATTCATTCGTGGGTAAATTTACTAAACAAAAGTTTTGGATTTACATTTGAACATAAATCAATTTGAAATTAACAAAACAAATGAAAACAAAACTAAAAAAATCTACACCTACACAATGATAAGCGTGGCGTACGCCCCCCACACAAAGGGGGGCTTGTCTACTAACCTATTTATATATACTTATATATAAGTATATATACATATATATACACAAGATGGATTATATAGCGTGTATATATATATATATAAGATAACTTAGGGCTTATAGAAAAACTAAAACTACTTGTCACTGTTTACTCGTTTGTCGCCTGGTTTATAATTACTTAAGAGAATACTTTTTGTTGGATTAGATGGGCACCAAGGCATCCGTGGATACCATATGCTGATGCTGCTGCCGGTGAGGATTGGGTGGCTTGCTTTTGGGCGGTTTACGTGGATGTTTACGCCTCTGTTGCATTTGCAATTTGGCTATTGTCAGCACCTGTTGATAGCTGGATACAGTTTCGCAGCTGGCACTACGTGAACTAATGCTTCCCGAAATGCCATCATCCTCGTCGTCATCATCCTCATCTTCATCCTCCTCCTCATCGCCAATGTTTTCATCATCATCATCTTCGTCATCGTCATCATCATCGCCCCCATCATCACAATCATCAACTTCGTAGTCACTATTCTGTTCCTGCTCATTGATATTGTAATCATCGGCAAAGAGTTGCGCATCATAGCGCAATTTAAATGCCGTACTTAAAAGACTCTCTACACGAGTTTTTTCCGCTGGACGCATATGCTTTATATGCAGGACTTTGGTATGCTGACGCGTACGATTCGGACACTCTGGCAGCCATTCATCCGAAATTCTATAGGAAAAAATAAATCCATTTAGTTCCATTTAAATCTATTGATAAAAATTTCTCTACTTACATTTCACGTGGAGACCACCGCACAAAGCACTCATAACATCCTTGACTATTGCGTCGTCGCATTAGGCATTGACCCTGAAACGTGATGGCTTGAGCTCCATTTGTAAGAGTACTGATTTGTCGCAGGCGATGCTGTAATCCCTCCATTATCCCAGTGTCAAAGAAGTCAAACATGCGAGCTAAAAAGAGTAAAAAAAGAAAGGTTAAGGGTGAGTTTTTAAACCTTATATATAAGAATAATGCTTTGATTATCTGAACAACCTGCACAGATTTTGGAGTTTTTAAATAAAACCTATTGATACCATGATTAGTTGCTTAAGCTTGGAAAAGCTTAAAGTTTTGCAAACAAAGACTTTATTAAAAAACCCTTGTTTCTATGTCGGCTTTATGATATAGTCGTCCGATTTGACTGATACAAGACTTTAAATTACCTATATTAACAAAAAGCCTATGTACCTAGTTTTATGAACTTAGCTCAAAAACTACTATATAAAATACGCGTAGAAACAGACACTGCTAGTTTAACTTGATAAAAGGTTTTAAAAGGGTATAAAAATTGTTTTTACGCTAATGGACTTCCGTAAATCAGGATTAACTTCGTTTTCTAAATCGCAAGTTCGTTGGGATTTAAAGAATGATTAAGGTTACTCTAAATTCTAGCGAATGGACCCATTAAATCTTCTACAATTTCGTAATCTGACTTTAATTTATAACTTACCTGAAAATGGTTGACGACGGTAACGCAATTTCTTGCCATTCTTGCGCAACTGCTTGGGTACTGGTGGATCTGATGTTCGTTTGCTGGTGCTCTCCTTAACATTGTCTGAGGCATTGAAATGATTGTTGACATGTTTTTGCAATGCCAGCTGAAATGGTCATCGATATGAAAATTAATTAAACTTTCATGGAATTGAAGAAACAATCGTTTTTACCTGTGAACCGAAACGGAGGCCACAACCTTCGACAATGCATTTGAACTGCTTGGAACCGCCGTGCGAGAGGACATGTCGTTCTAGCCAGCGACGGGAGCAGGATTCCTTGTTGTACACCTTGCAGCCGACCCAGAGGCAGGCAAATGGACCCGTCTGCGTATTAACATGATGCGTCTGCATGTGATCCAAGAGTTTGGAGTTGCTCTCGTGTTTCTTGTTGCATTTATCCCAATAGCAGACGCCATCATGTCGCTTGGCTCCGGCCTTGCCACCGCTGCCGGCTCCGGCGGGAAAGCGTATGGTCTTTGGCTGGGAGAGAATAGGTGAGATGGCACTTTTGGGCAGCGTTTTGCTAGCAGATTCGGCTAAAGCCGTATCCACCATGGTCGTGGTAGACGAGCTATCATCTGGTGAGGCGGGCAGGGAATTGCTATCAGAATGAGCTGTGGTGGGCGGGCAAGCTGAAATGGATTTCATGCTGGAACTGGAACACAAAGACAATTGTTATTAGAGGATTTCCTTTCGCAGTTTTTGTGGTCAACTTACCTGGCATCTATAATAGAATTGCTGCTTTCGCTGTTACTCAAACTGCCACCAATGCCCGATTCGGGTGTGGGCAGATCCCTGAGACGTTTGTGCGTTTCTGAGGAGACAACCGATTCGGATTTATCATCTTCCTCATCGTAATTGCTGCTCCCACTGGAGCTTGAGGCAGGTGGTGGTGGTGGCAGCACTGCTGGAGCAACCACCACAGTTAGAGGTGGACTCATGCCCGTTCCCGTTGATTGTGTGGTCTGTGAGCAATCCTCGTTTCCACTCGAGATACATGATGAGGTAACCATTTCGCTAAGCATATCCGTTTGGCTGGCCGCTCTACGGCCACTGATACCACTCCCACTGGCACTGCCACTCCCACTGCTGCCTGATGGAGATGGGGCTGGTGAGGGTGATGCTGGCGTCGATGCTTCTAGCGAGAGATCAGCTGCTGAGCTCACCGAATTCGAATAACTGCTGCATGAATTCGAGTTCGAATTGCTGTTACTACAATCGGGCATCAGTTCGGGTGGTTCATGTACCACCAATTGTTGCACCGCTACCGTCCGTGGTGGCAATTGTCCAGCAAACGATTGCGGTGCCTTGGACATCACTAGTTCATCTCTCTGCATTGTGGAATCCACTGACTCTGTCTTGCTAATCTTGCTAAAGGCGGATAATGTGCAGGAATTGGAGCTAGAGAATGCTGGCGAGGATCTGCTGCTTGGCGAATTAAACGGCAATGGCGATGTCATGGTTATCATAGTGGTTTTAGGCACTATACTGATGGCACCATTCGAGTTCTTCACCAGATCAAAGAGATCCGGTGTTGACGGTGAGATCTGCATTTGCGTCTGCATTTGGGTTTGGGCTTGAGTCTGCACCTGCATTGGAATCTGTGGCTTTGACTGTTTGGCCAGACTCAGAGTTGGTGTTAGCTTAGATGGAGCTATGCTTACAAGCGGTGGAGTGGGCACACTCACATTGGTTTTCCTTAAAGCAGTTACCACATCTTTGTTACTGGATGTTGGCACTAGGGGCGGTGGAGTAGTGGGCGTGGCTATGAATTTGGTCTTGGGATGCTGCTGAGGCTGCTGTTGTTGATTATTGATCCTCTTCTGATACGGTTTTACGCCAGCAGATGAGGTATTTGGCCTTTTTGCATTTGAGGATGATGAGATGGTCACCAGTGGTGGCGGTTGACTCGAGCTATGCATTATGGCAGTTGGCGGTTTGGCCAACACTCTCGGTCCTGGCTGCTGGACCTGAGCCTGGGCAGTGTTCTGATTGCTATTATTCGAGTTGGTTCCATTGGCTAAAGGAGGCGGATTACTGGCAGTGATCATGGTTTGCTGGCTCTGTTGCTGATGCTCACCATTTGGCTCAAATATGGAACTTAAGGCGGGTAATGGTTGTAGATTCAAGGCAGCAGCTGCTGCTGCTGCTGCAGCCGCCTGTGCCTGGTGATGATGATGATGATGGTGGTGTTGCTGCTGCTGTTGCAGAGCCAATGAGGCGGCAGCAGCCATCTTTTGTTGCTGCTGTTGCTGATTGGCTGCAATGGCTGCTGCTGCCTGGGCTAACATGGCTGGTAGGGTGGCTGCGTTAAGCAAAAGTCCAGCTGGAGTTGCCATAAACACTGGCTGGGGGGCAGTTGCTGCTCCGGCTGTTGTTGGTCCTCCTCCTTGCACCAATCTGGCTACTTGTTGCTGCTGCTGTTGCAATGCCGCTGCTGCTACAATCTGTTGCTGGAAAAGCTCTTGCAGATTGGTGGCGTTCTGTGGCGATTGGGCAGGAGTAGGAGCACTTGTTGCTGGCAAAGATGGCAGCTTGGCCACTTGTTGCTGCTGATGTTGTTGTTGCTGCTGCTGATGTTGCTGTAGTTGCTGAAATTGCTGCTGCTTGATAAGCAACTCCTGCAATTCATTGCTACTCAGCAAGCCAAAAGGATTCCCACCTGCAGCCGCTGCTGCTGTTGCTGTAGTGGCCGTTGTTGTTGTCGCTGTGGTCACCTGCTGCAGCTTGAAGACGGTGCCATTGAGAAAGAATTGGGCTGCTGCCGCCTGGGCAGCCTGTGCCGCTTGAGCGGCTGCGGTATTGTTGGCGGCAGCTGCCACAGCCGCCTTGGCCACACTATTCAATTGCATGATATTGGCAGCAGCCGCCAATTGTGGTGGCAACTGGACTAGATTGGGCAACTGTACTGGCAGCTGATAGAGTGTGGGATTGGGAGCTGCTGTTGTGGCAGCAGCTGTAGGCACCGTTGGATTTACAGCGTTTGGTGGCGGAGGTGGTGGCGGTGCTGGAGTTGCGGTGGCCAATTTCTGACACGGCGTCCTGTATACCATGGATGAGGATTTATTTTGCAACATCTGTTGCTGTTGCTTCATCTCGGGTGTGCGTGGAGCTATGGCCACATGTTTCTTAGCTGGGGATTTGCCTGTTAGACCGCCAGATGATGAGGAGGATGAGGTGGATGAGGAACTGGAGCCGTTGGATGAGGAGCTATTGCTGCTGGGTGTTTTCCGTAAATTGGGTGCCACTTGGGCTATCTTTGCCGGTTGCTTGGTGCTCCTTTCAATCTTCTTGAGGGCGGGTACTGGCAAACTTGTTGTTGTTGTTGTTGCAGCTGCTAATGTTGTGGTTGTAGTTATTATTGGTGCTGCTATTGTTGTTGTTGCTGTCGTCGGAGGCGGGATTGGGTTGATTGTTGGCGGCGATATTACCTTTTGTGTGGTAACTGGCGTTGGTGTTGTCGCTGCTGCTGCAGCCGCCGCTGCAGCTGCTGCTGCCTGTTGTTGTTTTTGCTCCTTCAACTGGGATAATATATTAAAATATTTATTCAATGATGCAGTCGTCGCTGGTGTGCTCATGGTCAATTGATTGGCTGTGGGATTTGTATTGGCGGTATATGTTGTTGTTGTTGTTGCAGATGATGCTGTTGATGTTGCAGATGATGCTGTATGATTATTTGGTGGCGGGGGCGATAATTTGCCACCGGGAGTGGCTTTCATTTGGGATTTAAAGAAACCCGTTATTTTGGTCTGTGACTCTTCGAGGGCAGCTGATTTCAGTCTTTTGCTTGCCTCCAGCGGATCTCCGCGTGACTTTTTGGCACCAACTGTGACAACATGATCACTTGTCGCCATACTCATGGATCCGCCACTGGACGATCCATTTAGCCCGCCCGCTGAACGTTTCTTGTTGGCCGCTGATGCTGGAACGGCTGTTGATGTACTGCCCAGATTGGTGTTCCAGGGCCATTGGAGTGTGGGCAGCATATTTGGATTTCGTTGTGGCGTCGTCATTGTTGTTGTCGTCGTCACTTTGGCAGTGTTGATTCCCTGGCTAGTACTAATAACTGAAGCTGGCCCCGTTGTTCCGGATGTGGACACGGCTGCTCCAGTGCTGGATGTTGAGGATGCGGAGGTGGTGGTGGAGTTGTTGGTATTGCCTGCACTGCTGAGTATTTGTGGCGGCATCTTGTGGTTCGTCGACTGTTGGTGTTGCTGGTGCTGGTCAACGTCGCTCAATTGCGACGAGTGAGCACTATACGGAGAGCCTGGCTCGGATGCATCCTCACTGGAGCCAGTGCTGGAGTCGGCGCAGCTCAAAGATGTGGCCACGCCGCTAAAATAAAAATAAAACAAAGAAATTGTAGAAATTAAGATTACATTTGGGATTAGCGTGCATTAAATTTAATTGATGTTCGCCATTGGCCACACCTACACATGGATGTGGGAGTCGTATGGAGACTTAAATTCTGGTTTGGGCAACTCTCCTGCCACAGTGCTTACACAATTTTCCTTTTAGATAAACAAAACGTCCAATCAAATGCATTTTTTTAGCATTTTTAAGTCAAAACATGGAAAGAAGTGCAGCAAAACAAATGTAAAAACCACTATTTGAACCCTCTGTTTTTATCATAGTGTTGAGCACTGTTGGGAAATGGTCAGTGTTGTTGACTGTGGTGAATTACTGAGAGGGGAAGTTGTAGTTGAGTAGGCGCCAAAGAATATTTAAAAAACAGCTATTTTTACCAGTATCTTTAACTATTGTAAATAACCATAATCTTATGCTTATTTACTCTCTCTCTCTCTCTCTCTCTCTCAACGGGAGAGCGATTGCAAGAGAAAGAGAGAGAGGAGAGAAAAGACCAGCAACACACACACACCACACACAAAGAAAACGGGTCGATAAACGAAAGCATAAAGTAAACAAAAAAATACACGCTAAGAAAATAAAAGCAAACTCAAACTCCCAACTGCCCCCCTCCCTCGTCAAGCAACAATGTTATTCTCTCTCTCTCTTACCCTAACTTCTCTTTAACCCTATCTTTCTCGCACTCGTTGTATTGTGCCGTTGTCTGCCGACGTGCAACATAACCAACAACAACAGATTCTCTAATGCGGGAAAATTTCAGTTTCAGGTAGCTGCGGTGGACCCTGCACGCGACCCTATCTTCCCTTTTCATTTACTCCCTTTAGTAAGGGCCCCTCTTCCATTTGATGTTTGCTTAAAATTCTTGTTTCATTTTATTTTTTCTATATTGTATACTCTACATATAATATTATGTAGCTGGGATAACTGGGATTTTTGATATATGTACATATTTGTGAAATCAATTCATAATCTTCGTGGAAATGTTATGAATTTTAATTAATAGCATTAAAATTTAAATACAAAGATAAACAAATAATATTGTTTTTTTTTTTTTATATATGTATGTATGTACATTCATATATGAAAACGGTAAGTTAACGGCAAGCCAAATTAATGGAATTTTGCTATGGTGAACTTTATATTTCAGTGCTTTAATTTTCCTTTAATTTTATAAAATTAAAGTATATTAGCAATATAGGATAACATCGTTTTTTTTAAATCTTTTTGTAGTATTTAATTCATTTTTGATGTTTCATATAGAGGATTTCCTGTGCCTGATTTGGGTAAAATTTAAAGCAATTAAAGAGGTTTATTTTTAGACTTGTTGAAATGAAAAATTAGGTTTTCAAACTAATGATTTTCTGTAGTTGTTCTATACTGTGATAATATACAAACATACATACATACATTTACATATAAATATATAAGATTAGGAGTTCGATTTGCCTTGTTTCGAAAATTAAATACTTTTATTATTAATGTTATCTTGACTTTTATCCTTTCTGATAATGTTAGATATTCACTTAATTAATTTTAAACAAATTTAATATTTATATTAAAAGTGAAAAAAAGAAAACAAAACTAATTTTTGGTATTTAGGTAAAGCAACAAAAAAAAATATTTTTTTGAAATGATTACTACTTTTCTAAAGGCGATCCGGGTTTCAACAAATTGTTTGGGAATACAAAAAGAAATGCCCTTAAATCTTTTAAAAATCTTTCTAAATAATACAGCGTTATTTACGACTTCAATATACTACTTTTTATATCCTTTCAGATGTTCAACATTTTGTAATAATTATCAGTTATTTTTTATCGATTTTGATTATATTGTTATATTAAACTTTAGAGGAAAAGGAGTTGATCTCCTTCAACACTAACTTTGAACTGGAGTCAAGGTAAAAGAACAAGTTGAAAAATTTACATGACTGCAAATTTGTTCAAAAAATTATCCAGTATAGATTTATTTATTGCTAGAATAAGTTTTAATTAAGGAGCAATAATATAAGAACTAATAATTGGGGGAGGTTTACGAGGAGGTTTTTTAGTTTAAGAACCTGAAATATGGATTGTTCCTATATTGGAAACATATGTTATAAAAATTTCAAGAATTTTTACGTAATTTTTTTTCATCCTATTTCTATATAAATGTTATTCGATTAAAGAAATCTGTTTTAAATTGTCATATTATACTTTCTTTCATTTCTCTGACACAAAAGTAAACTTCTTTTTGACCCTGAACAACATTAGACTTTTGTTTAAACAATATAAAAATAAAAAAATATCATCAAGAAAGTGCCTAGTTTCCTGAGAAAAAGCTAAGTTATGGTGATAAAGATATGAATTATCAGGTATTAATACTGCATTGGTCAAATATAAACGAATAATAATTACTTTATCGTTAGAAAAAATAAGAATGTTTTGTTTTTGAATTCAAAATATTTAAAATAATTTATGCATGACTATAGATTTTGTCGTGTTAGTAAAAGGGTTTCGTATTTAAAGTTAAAGTTTGAAAAATTTAAATTCTGATTATTTATTTGCTTTTGGCTATGTTCCTATGTATATTTAATTGGTCATTATTCAATTTGATTTTATTTATATATAGCTAGTTCAATGACTTAATAATTTTATAGAGTATCAACAAGTTGATCCATTGACGCCGGCTTCATTAAAATTTCAAACAATATTTTTTTTATATTCATGCATATTTACTCCCTAACTTTAATAGAATTAACAAAAGGCAGTCAGAGAGTGTTCTTTTTCACACACTCTTTCATGTACACACACACACACACAGCGCACACATACATACATGCACATAGTACTCATTTATGCACTTGTGCTTTTCCGTTTTCTTTCTGTCCCTTTTCTATGTATTTTCATTTTCAGTTTATTTGCTTTAATTTTCGTTTTGTATGCAGTTTGCATTTCTGTTTGGTTTCTTGTGTCATCGTTGATTGCACTTGATTTTGAATGTTGCATGTTGAATGTTGTAACATTTATGCTTCTACTTTACTGTCCATAAATATATACATATATATAAACACATATGTATGTATGTATGTTTTTATGATAGCTTAGAATGTTTACGTAGGAATATGTTTCATTAAAAGAGAGATAGAGAGAGAGAGAGAGAGAGAGTGGGAAACAGGGAAAGAGGGTTATACAGGGAGCGGCGGCAGTGACTTGGGAAACCATGCCACCTGCTTTGATGCTGCCTGTTCAACATTCTTGTTGAACGCATCGTTAAATGTGAAAGATTAATGTTAAGTCGTTCGTGGGTTTTTTCTTTTTTTAGAGTTTGGGTCGATTGTTTCTCTTTTCTACATTTGGGTTTGGTTTGGGTTTCACTCTGGTTATTGTCGCTTTATCAGATATTTAGTAAGAGATACGTAGATAGAAATACTCTAGACATGAAGGTTATTTACCTTTTGCCTGCCATTAAGTGAAAATGTATATTGAGATGTTTGAACATCAGCAAAAGGTATTAATTACTCTTAAGCTACACATGTATATATATATTGTTTCTATATATTTTCTCGTTCAACATTAAAGAAGTTCCAATTAACAATGTTTTTCATCAAGTGTGAAGATGTTGGTTAACCTAGCGCCATTTCTTCAATACAAAGACAAATCAATTATGTTTTCTTTATTTGCCACGCCTACTTTCATATCCATTTATACAAACATACATACATTTGCATAAATTCTAATTTTAAAACCAATAAAAAACAATTTTAGTCTTAAGAAATTTGATCATAAAGAATGTAAACTTAGATGTTTTTCGAAAGTAGTTGAAACGTGAGACTTAAAATTGATTTTTAACATAAATTTGTATCATAAGAATTTAAATGTTTTTAAATTAACTGATCTACATTAAAAAAGTATGAACGAAATGATAAGCATTTAGTTTACGATTCGGAATGCATTTTAATGGAATTGGAACAAAGAAACTGCAAAACAGTTACAAATTGACAGAAAATATAAACGAAATCGAATGTAAGGATCGCAATAGATTGAATGGAATAGAACAAATAGAAAAAAACAGAAGTTTTTAGCATATTTGGTTTGCATGAGAAATGGAAAACTAATAATAATATTGAGCAAGAAAATTTAATGTTGAAATTATTATTAGGCTCTTGAGAATTTCGTTTTTAAGTGATTTAGATAGATTGTTTAATAGATAAATTGGTTGATTAGTTAGATTATCAATTCCACGATAAATTTGATTGCCGATTAATATGCCAAGTTCTAATGGTAATGGAAGGTTCGCTAATGGTTTTCCAATCTCACTGCCAATACAAATGTTTAAGTTCATTGAACAACAGGTCCAAAGGATCATGTCATAGATCTGAATTGAACAAAAAACTTTTAGCATGAGAGCTTATTAAACATACATTTAAACATATTTTTAACTCCCTTAACGCTTAATTTATAAAGGTGGAATTCGCATTGATCATTTATCCTCCTTTGTCCTTTAATTATTTATTAAGTTGGAATTCACATAAAAGAGCAGCTAGTTTTACATTCACATAAAACGTAACAATTATTCATAATTATTCACAGATGTCCTTCCAGCTGTTGCCTCAGTTAAGTAATTTCATTCGTTTCGTCTTATGCCCAAGCAATAGTTTTTAATAATTTCAATTAAGACTACCCTTCCCTAGTAAAACCTTACTTTAATTAAAACTTTGTGCACAATGAAATCCCATATATATATACATATATGTACATATGTATGCTCCGTACACTTGAACTGTATAACAGTTTAATCACAGTAAAGTTTTATGCAAATAAGTTACCAACTGAGAGGCAAGAAAGGAATGCCGGCTGCTATGTGGCGCCAAACTGTCGTTGCAGAGAAGACATCAAGAAGCTCATTTCGATAAAGAATTTGTGGCACATTCACAGAATATACATATATGTATGTATATATCGACTTGCAACAGACTACGTATTGGTATGTCATACCAACTAAATTTAATTGGTAACTAAACCAAATTCTTTTCAGAAGTCTTTATAACTAAACCGCAAGAAATGTGGTAACAATTCTTGTTAAGAACCGTTTTTGTTCTTTGCCGGCGGCACTTGTTTGTTTATTGTATTGTTTGTTCTCTTTCTCTAAAAGATTTCAAATTCAATTTCAAGCTAATTTGCTGTGGATATTCAATGATTATGGTCAAGATTAGTTAGCACGATTATTGCATGTGTATCTTTAATTTATTCATTTTCAATTGGCGCACTTTGACTTGAATTATGCACTTTATTTAATTTTCTCTTCTGTTAAAACACACATACAAACGCACAGGCACATATTAAATTTATAGAATGCGCTAACAATTTAAATTTTATTAGAAAATCCCATTAGATACACACACATATACACTCACGTGCTTGCACAAACACACACACATATTCACGCTACACGAAGGCAACTTCCATTTCCGCCATAAGTTGCCTGTGTATCCAACCAACCAACCCACCCACCACCCAACCTCACCCACCACCACCATCATCACTATCATTGCTGCCGTTACTCCTCACCCCATTCTATGCTAACAGAACTCGCACAATTGAGCACGCTTCATTTGCAAGGCATGAATGAAATAACGGATGAGGAATAGGGAGAGAGGGTGATATAGAAGAGAGAGTAAAAGACAGAGAGGGAGCCGCGAAAAAAAATCATTGCATATTTGCTTGGGCAAACACAAACAAATGCAAATGTGACATATACAAAACAGTTACACATAGACAGTAAGTATCTATGTTATTTAACATGTGATGTAAAATGTTAACTATGCTGTAATAGTTTTTCCAAACGAAACAAAAGCAGGCAACCAAAAAACATAAAAAAAATCAAGAAGAAAACGAGAAAAGAAACAGAAAATTGAATAGAAAAAATGCAGGCGCAAACGGAGAAGAAAACAGAGAAGAGGAGGAAACATGCGCAGCAGCTGAGCCGAAAGAAGAGTCAGAGTAGGGGAGTCGGAAGTAGAGCCAGAAGAAGAGGGAGCAATGCACGCGACGCGATGTAAACGTAATCGCCGCTTTAACTTTAATTTTTCGTCTTTTTTCTCCGTCTGTTTTAGTTAGTTTAGCTTAGAATTAAATTTGTTGCTGAATATGTAGATACTAACATTTAATGTTAGTCCGTGCTGCTACTGCTGCTGCTGTTGTTTTTGGTAATGTTACTGCTACTCCTGCTGGTGCTATGTATCCAAAGGATGAGGTTGTTTAATATTTGTTTTTCCACATACACTCGTACACACAGAACACACACAAGCACACTGTTGAAATTTGTAGCAAAATTTCTGTTGCCTTTAAAGCATTTTCTTTATCATGGTTTTGTTCTTGTTGTTTTAATTATCCACGCACAAACAACACTCACTCGGACACACACACGCACACACACACTTTCGGAGACGGGGAGACACGCGAAACATAAATTATCCGACCAAAAAAGAAGCAACAAAATTCCCAACGCAACGCGCTTCTTCTATGCGTTATGCGTTCCTTGCGCTACTTGCAGGCTCCGACGTCCGTCGCGTTTAAGAGAAAATGGCTGACTGAATTTGAAAAAGACTGTTTTCGGAAAAAGTCCATGTTAACTAACACAATCCTATAAAATACCCTGTTAAATGAGAGAGAGAGAGAGAGTAAGAGAGAGTGAAAAAACCTGGCTTTGTGAGAATGTTAACCACTAACATTCTGTTATCAAGAGTATTGCTCTTGCATGACTCTGTAGGTGAGAAACACAGGGAAAACAATGCAGCGAGAGAGATGCAGAGAGAGAGAGAGAGTAAACAAGTTATGCTGCCTCTCCCTCTCTCTGTGCCAGAAATTCCCTTTTTTGTGTGTTTGTTAGAGAGAGTTGTATTCTAAACGGCAGCTCTTCATGTTGCACGCTGCACCCACGAATGCGCTCTCTTTCTATATGGCTCTCTTTTTATGGTTTGTGGTTTATTCCCTACATTTTCTGCCCATTATTATTATTATTTTTATTTTTGTTGTTGGCACGTTAAATATTTCCTGTTTGTCGCCACCACCGCCGCCCGTCCTCATCGCCATCACTTTGAACCCGCAAAATGTGTGAAGGAGCAGCAACAGCAGGATGAGGGACAGCCGGGCAGAAAGGGAGGCAGGCAGACACAGAACGGGGCATTGTGCCACAAGGCAGAGGCGGTAACAGGCAGTTCATGTTATGGTCACGTAGTCTCCCCTAACTCCATTCCTCCCTTTCTTCCTTCTACTTTTTTTTTTTACTCTTCTGCCCGTTATATGCGTCTGCTGATGCTCCTTCTGTTGGTGCTGTTGGTGTCTCTGCTTCTGCTACTTGCGCGCTCCCTCCCTCTTTCTCGCACGCTTTTATTTTACTTTTCATCTCGTTTTGTTGCCTTGGCTTAAATGTTTATCTAATTATTTAGACGTTTTTCCGGGCGTCAAAAAACAAAACCAAAAAAAATAAAAAAAGGAAAGAAAACACAAAACGTATTTAATTTGCTGCATAAATCTTTGCCATAAATTTGTCACTGACTTGTCTCGAATTATTCTTAGGGTTGTGGTTGCGGGTACCGCAACATTTGGCAGCTGAGGGGGTTAAGGGCAAAGGGCCTTCCATTTGAACGTTGCAATCTGCTGTTGCCAAGTTTAATTAGAGAAAGTGAAATTATTGTTTCAATAATATTTCTATAGGAAAGAGTATCAAAACCGAAATGGTTTAAATTAGGGCCTAAATAATCCACTAATTGTTATTTTGGTGCAAGGGATTGTTGGTTGGCATAGAAATTCAATTTAACTCTTCAAGTTTAAATTGGCAATAAATTCATTATTAACGGGTAAAGTAATTGATAACTGATAAACATTAAAAAAAATTAAATATTTAATTATATTTAAAAAGTAATTAAATATTTATATTTGTTATTGTAAGTAAATAAAGATATCCAAAATTCATAAAAATTTTGACTTAAGTCTTGTTGAAATTTGTTTAACTATTAATGCTTTAAAATATGATTCGATTAGATCAGAAATTATATATCCAAATTTAATTATAATCGGCTTTAAAAGTACTTTTATACCCTATAACAAATGTTATGCTACAAGATTCTGTTATTACCATCCCTTTAAATTATATATCTTCTTAAAAAGGATCAACTGTCAGGGCGATCTCTGCCTGCTTGTTAGTCCTTTTGCCTGCGTGTCAGTCTAGGACTTCCCGTATCGTATACCTGCGCTTCTTACCTTTATAAGTACCAAGATCTTAAAGATTATAAAATGCTTAAAAGTACATATTTAGTTTAAAATATATAAATAAGAACAAATATTTAACAGTATATCGAACTACTTTCGAATGAAAGTAAAAGAAGTAAAAGTCACTTATATTGAAATACTTAGAGTTTAGATTTATTTTAGATATTTGTCGTTACTTCAAAGAGATAAATTTTATTAAACTATTTTTTGAAAGACTTTTTAAATCCTTCTAAAAAGTATATATCCGCCATTGAGATTATACTTATCCAATAATATTTAAAAATAATAAATTTAAGCTTCTGCATTATATATTAGAGTAGTTTAATTTAAAATTATGTTGTGAAACTTATCTTAAGATTTTCGTTTATAACAATTTTAAAATAGATTTTCGATTTATGATAATTCAATACAAACGAAGCATGACGAAAGAAAATCTTAGATATTTTGGGGCAAAGTGCCTCCACATCTGTTAGTCCTGCCATAAATTATGTAGCTCAATCCTTCGATTTGGGGCTCTGCCAGAAACAAAAACGCATCAAGTTCAAATAGAAATCCCCTTCTAACAATCATCAATTCCACTTTGATCAGGCAACAGCTCCGGCTTACAATTTACACAATTTTTGCTTTTTGTTGTTGTTGTTGTTTTGCATAATTTTGGCATATTTTTAAATGTGGGGAAAAAAGGTGAAAGTTGGCACGGTGGGTGGTGAGGCAGCCACTTTGAAATTTGTTTATGCGTCAATTTTGATTTATGTGTGGCATAATTCTAGGCGTTATAAACTGTTTTTGACAACTGAAAGAGGTTGGCAGCCCCCATACGTCCCCATATGAATTATGGGTAAAACGTGTACGTCAGTTTTGTGTTTTTTGATTAGGGTTTTTATCGTCTGCTTGTTATTTACTTATGCTAATTTCAACATAACAAAAACTACAAATAAACATGTATAAAGTTTACTATGTTAAGAACTAAATGTTGTATTTAATGCTTTCAATTAAATAAATTATATTAAATGAAATTAAATTTCATTAACAGCTTTACGGTTAGAGGATCACAGCATGTGGTATAGGGTGTTAATCGCGTCCTCCGTTGTCCTGTCAACGTGTGTGCGCCAAATGGAAATAAATAGTGACAATGTATTTACAATATTGGAAACCCTTATCAATCGTAACTTCTCTGTTGACATTGATAAAATGAAAGAGATGACTAAGAATCTATAGATTAAAGAAGAATATTCTATATGCTGTTATAGGAATACTGTAACCAATAAGATTGAAATACCTTTTTCACTTTTATAAAAGGTTTTCACTGATTAACTGTGTGCTAAGCTTAGAGGATTGGTTTTCGTAGAAGTTTGAGTACTTCTATTTAAAATATTTAACTGAGAAATATTTTAAAATTAAAGCGATATATGCCTCTGCTAGTAGAAACAATTTCTTTGAATGGAAGAAACCCTACATATTAAGTTATAATAGAAAACCCAGTTTAAAATTTAAATGAACGTAAGAAAAAAACATCTAGGAATATCCTGGTATACATTTTATACATATATTTTCATACTAAATTATTCCCCATAAGCTGTAGCTCAATTCAGTTGTGTTAAAACGCTTTTCTCGTTGTAATTGCCAACTGGTTTTAGTGTCTTCAATCCCAATGGAGAAGGCTTCATTTTTTTCTTTTACTCAATCTTTTACTTTTTTATAGCATTTTCCTTGTGTTGGTGTTGACAAAAAGTGTCGCCGCAAGAGTTCTTTTTTATGTGTGTATGTATTGTGTCTGCATCTGGTGTGTGTTTGTGTGTGTTTGCGTGTTTGTGTAATCTTTTTTTTTAGACACTTTTCCAAACTAATTTCAAACTTTACACTTCGAGGAGAAGGCCGACAGAAAAAAGCGCAGCGAATGCAACAGCAAACAACAAACAAACTAAAAGAAGGAAGAAAAAAAAATTGATTGCCGGACAGACTGACAGACAAACGATGGCGAAGAACTACGGGAACAATGTCAAAACAAATGTTACAGCGGTGAAGAGTGAGACGACAGCAGGCTGCAGGCGGCAATGCGTTTTTATGTTCCTCAAGTAAAACTAATTCGACTAGTTTATAGCCTGTAAAGACAATTCACTTAACAGTAACATTAAAATCTATCATTGAATAGGCATGCCGTGGTTCGACTCTCTAACTGTACAGGGTATCAAATAATGCCAGTGGGCAGCCCACACAGAGAAGCAGCTGTGATTCCGTTGCCGTTGTTGTTGTTGCTGTAGTTTTGTATTTGTTCCCAGCAAACAATGCATCCCTCTCACTCTCTTAATCTCTTCTAACGCAGGGCCACATGTTGCCCCGTTGCGGTTGCCAGGCACTGAGAACAACAACAACAACAAGAGCAGCAGAAGCAGCATACATATGAAGATTAGGAAACGGTTAATGGAATATGTAGAAAATCGCCATAAGGTGAGCTCAAATAACAAGAACAACGAAACTAAACAGAAAATTAATAGGGTCACACAGATAGCCTAATAAATTTGTCAGGCAGGTACTTGAGCAGATAATATATACATATAGATGTATCTAGAATATTTTAAATGTATCTATGTAGTGACAAGTGGTTTGGTTTATTTATCTAAGGAATTTTAAATAACATTTCACATAAATTTAAATTAAAATTGAATTACATAAAGCATTTGCAAAGTGTTAAAGCAAGTTAACAGCTTCTTATCCTATTTAAATGATATCAATTAATATCTTTCTTTATACCAAAACAAACTAAAACTTAATAAGAAGAGAAAGTTGTTTAGTCTTCAATTATTTTTTAAAGAAAATGTCATTACTTTCATTTTCTTCTGATTGTAATAGAAGAAAACTCTTTCATTATATTAACAAATAGCTTACAGGGTATTAAAAATTCGATTTTCTTCATTTACTAAAACTTGTACTTCCTTATTGTTGCCCATGGCTGCTGGTGATAATCCCAAGGCCCAGTATACAATTTTGTTCAGTTCCAGGCAACAGGCAACGGGCTAAGGCAAAGGCAAATTGCGTGTGCAAACAGTGAAGAACTGCAGCTTCATTAGCGAGGGTTGCTTCAACAAAGACATAGACATACACACACTCACCCATACATACAACCATGTGTGTGTCCTGGAGTTTTATTATTATTTTCTTTATTGTTTAGCGTGTTATAATTGGGGTGCCAGAGTGAAAGAGACGAAGAAGAAGAGGAAAAAGGGATGTTAAAGGCAGAAAACCCAGAACCAAGGACCAGGACCAGGTCCAGGTTAGGTCCAACAATGAATGCACTCGGCTGGAAGACCTACATTCTGTTTACTCTCCTCATAGGTATACAAATACATACATATATACATATGTACATATTACACCCGCTGCAAGTGGAATTGCCAGTGAATCAGTGTACTATATCTGTGTGTATATGTGTGTGTGTGTGTGGGATCAGAAGAGCTTAGCTCGGCTATTATACATACATATGTTAGTAGGGGGAGCATAGACAAGTACATTCAATGGGGCGAATGGCTTACACTGCGCTAAATAAAAGACTTCACTCACTAACATCCCAGCTATAAATATTAATTGGAAACTGTTGGTAATAGAAAAAAAAGGTAAATTGAAATCAATCTTACCCTCAATCAAAAGTACAAACATTTCATCAGCATCTACATTGATTCAGTATGAGTCCTTCTTTTTTTTGTTGTTGCAACGCAGGTGCAGGACTATGGAATAGACCATTATATAATTGCCAAGGCAACTAGAATTATTGTAAGAGCAAGAGGGGAACTATTTATAGATTTCTAAATTTATCAACTTGGTTTATTGTAATTTTTTAACAATATTCTTCAATATTTTGAAATTCAGATCGCTTCAAAAGAATTTTGATTAAACAATGAAATCCTTTAAAATCTTTGGTTACAAAATTAAGTTTTCTATAAATGAGAAAATCTGTTTAGATATAGGAAAACTAATTTAGTAGTATATGGAGGGACTAGGAATCGGAGGTCTGTTAATAAATCTTCCTTATTTTGTTATATGACTGAATACTTCGATAGTGAAAATATTATTTCAAAACTTTTTCTTATTCATTCTCTTTATTTTAAGTTTTCTTATTCATTCTCTTTATTTTAAGTATGAATTTCTTATTTTTTCTTTTGAATAAACTCATGTAGACCTTTATTAGAAATGATCGTTCAAGTTTAAATATTTCAAAACTCGAAAATAGCCGAGAAACCTCTTTAGAAAACCCCGAATTGTTGGATATAAACGTTGAAATTCCACTAAAAAATAATAGATTTAACTTAGAAACGTTGTTTTTTTTTAGAAAAACCTTTTATAAAACGCCACTAAATAAGTTTTACTAGGAATGGTTTTTAGCCAACATAATAATCAATTGATATTTCCTTAGCAATGTAATATTAGATTCTAGAATCATATTAAATATAGGACAAGACACTGAAAACCCAGAAAACAAGTGAAATTTTTAAATATAACAAATTTCAAGAGAGTATATTTTATATTCCATACGAAATTCAGTCGGATGGAGAATATATAATTATATATTGTAAAGAGTAATACCTCTATGTCGAGAACTTTCTAACTTTCGCTTTAATTGATTGCCTTTTGCTTTGACACTTCTTTTGCTTTAACAACTTGAGAATTATAACAAAGACTCACTCAAGGTTTTTCCATTCATGTTTAAGTAACAATTAATCCATGCAACATGCAACACATTTTACTTACAAGTATGAATTTACGAGCACCTAAGGATTAAAATTCTATTAACTTTTACTTTTACAAGGATAAACTATAGGATAACTATAGGATATAACTAGGATAAACTAATAGATAAATGTCAATAATAGCTTAAAGTTAAATGCCTCAGTAAATTATGGTAGTGAAAAAGAGGCGTGACTAAGCCCTGCAACCAACTTTAACTGCCAACAAGCCACAGTAGCTAGGAAACTAAAACTGCTTTCCCTTTAAGACTTAAATACTTCGAGACGAGGGAACATACTGGCAAGTACTTGACTGTTTAAGCTGATTGAGAATAGGAATAAAACTGCCTTTCATCTATGTTAGCATTTTACTATATGGCAATAGGGTGTAAAAAGGTATTTACCATATGCCAAACATTGTTTCCTTTATTTTTTCCTTCCTTTTTTTTGTGGCCTTTACAAACGGTTTCTAACTTTAATTGTCCGTTTCTTTAGTATGTTTGACTATTTCCCTTTTTCTTATTTTGTTTTTCTGCTTTTTTGTACTTGCTTTTTTTTTTTTTTACTTTATTTTTGGGAGGCAAGTACGCCTTGGGGCACAATAAAATGTTTAATAAATTGCAAAAGTGCGCCAGGAAAAACGAAGGCGAAGCCAAAGGCAAATGGCGAAAAGGAAAGGAAAAGAAAGGAAAGGAAAAAGAGAAGCGAAGCAAAGTGAAACCAAGTCGACGACACATTGTGCACAATATTCTAATGATGTTCAAGTGGAAGGCACACAACACACACACACACATACAAGCATGCACATACACTAACACATATATAGACATCCTGTGTGGGCGTGGCAAGTGCTTAGTTTTTTTATTATTTGGCATTCAACACACGTAAAATGTATTGAATAATTACATTGCTATGCCTAACGGCATACAAAATGAGAAAATATGTTTTTAAAGAGAAAGACAGAGACAGGTATAGAGAAGCGAACGGACATTGGCCACGCCCAGTTAACTGTTATAAATGTTTATCATTTGAATGATAACACACACAATCAGCTGATTGCATCTACATAGATTCTATATAAATTTAAACATTTCCTCTTGCTCTCTCTTACTTAGTGCAATTTTTTTTGTATTTGTGGCTAATGAGTGTTGCAGCAGGCATACCAATAAGGCCCAGACTCAAGATTGATGCATTTTGGTTATAAAATTGAATTTCGCTGGAACATTCACATCGACAGGAAATTCAATCGCTGGGCCATTGGCCTTTAAGTAGTGCTAAAGTATCAATCAAAATGCGTGCGGTCATAATCATAAAATTACATTGAAATTTACGAATGTGCGCCCAAGGTAAAAACGTCTAAAGGGCAAACTGGCAACTGGCAGCAGGCAGCTGGCGGCGGCGTTCAAGAAACAAAAAGTAAAAAAAAAACAAGAAGGAAACAAAATAAAAGAAATGATGAGAGAAACGCTTACCGAAAAAAAAACTGAATTACAAAAGATGATTTATCATTGCAGAAGGTTGGATGAGCTATAGTGTTACACAAGGGGGAGTTGCAGGGGTAAGGTGGGTAGATGATGACTGCAACTTGATTTACAAATTGGTTTGCCTGAAGGCTCTCCCTCTTTCTCTCTCTCTCTCTGTGTCTCTCTTTTGAAATGTGAGATATGAGTAACACTTGGTTATGGCAAGCCAAAAAGGTAAGGTCTGGGGTAAGGTAAAAGGGGGAAAGGAATTGTATAAAAATAAACTTTTTTTTTGTATTTTTTTGGCCTAATGATATATGAAGTCTACATGAAATTATTAATCAATGCTGATCCTAGAGAGGAAAAAAGAGTTTAATGCTTTCAAAATAGTCTAAAATAGGAGCATATATAGTAGATATATTTAAATATATATATATATATATATATATATAGAAATCACTTGGTGAAAAGAAATGGTAAAATGGATTTGGGTTGTCAGAGATATATGTATGTATATATAGTTAGATGGAATGATATGTATATATGCCTATAAAGATATATGGAATATTAAAAATATAATTACTGAGAAGGAAATCTTTTTCTGGATTTAAATTTTTTACTGCTTTAATTTTTTCAGTTTTAAGTTGTCAAATTCAAGTTATTAATTGCAAACATGTGAAGGATTCATTTTTTTATTCCTGTATAAATATATATGTATATATATTCACCTGAGTTACTTAAACATATATTACTTCATTTACTTTCACGACAGTTATTATATTTCAATCATAAACATCCTGCCTAGCTCCTTGTTATTCACAGTTCTTTTTATTCTCCTTTATTTTTAGAGAAATTGAAAGATTTAAGCTCGAAAAATGTAAATAAAAAGCAGAATAAAATTTAAAAAATTTAATTTACATAATTTAAATTACTTATATATGTAATATATGAACATACTATATAAACTATATTGTTGTTCCCACAAAAAAGTTTTTTACATAAAATAAAACCATGATATATACTCTAAATTTAGAAGAAGAACTGCGCGGAGAACTTCATTAGAAAGAGGAAAATTCGACTTTACTACATCGTCTTAATTATTGCACTAAAATTTGTAAAGTTTTGCTATATTTCATTTATGCACTATATGTTCTTTATTATTATATATTCTTGTTATTATATATCTTTATTATTATATGACAAGTGAATCTTGTCACTTTGTTCTATCTGATCATTTTATTATATCTTCTTTTGTCTGTTTTTATATTGTTTGTGAAGTCAAAATTTCTGTTCTTATCATATAATTATATAATAATAAGCGAAAATTGTATATTTTTTAATCAATCCTATATCTATAATTCCAATTTCTTTTACTTTGAATTATTAATATAGAGGAATTGATAAGTCTAAAAGTTACAGTTGAGTTTTATGAATAAATAGGAATGAAATTAAATTTAATTACTCTGTATATCCAAGCAGAGGAACTTACTAAAGTTAAACTCTATGAAATCGCCAATAATTTAAAATAAAATTCTCTTAACTTCTAAATTATAATAATAAATTCTCTCTTGACTTGCCAAAAATGCGAATTCGAAAAAAAGTTGAGACAAATATGATCTGCGTAGGCTTTACATACGTTTGGGTAACTTGTTCCCTATGGTTCCCGGGTACAACAAGTTTTAAATGTAATATCTTCTATGACCCCTCCTGGTTTAAGGTCAGTGAATTTTTTATTATACTATTATACTATTTCATTTTCCTTAAGTTATCAAGATGACAGAGATATAAGGATCATGTATAATATGCTGGAAATTCTTGAACTTCCATCTAAATATTTGGCTTGTCTTATAATTAAATAATTAACTTTAAACAGAATAAGAACTTTTAGATTTGATTATAAAGAGATTCGACCTTTAGATTGACCTTAAAGTAACTCTTCTACCCACTAAATATCCTTATAACTTAGCAAGGATATTGTCAGAAACTACTCAAATAAATTTTATATTAAACCGAAGAAATTTCTTCACTTTCGCTACAATTAAGAAAACTCAATACAAATTACCAATATCAAGAATTTGAATTTATAGCCAATTGTGAGATTAGTTTCCTTCAAATTTACACTCAAAATAATATTGTAATGATTTTTAGTAAAAGTTTTGGTATTTGTTTGTTTCATAAGGATAAATAATATTTGTATTGTGGTCTTGAATACCCAATTGTCGATTGATTGCAAATCAATCTATCCACACATTTACATACATAAATACATGAATAAATATTCAATTGCTCAATATCCCGCATATAAAGTTTTTATCTTTTGTACAATTTTATTTTATTTATAGATAAAATTTATATTTACTGTCTTTGGCAAAATTTTAGTTTTTTTTTCTTCTTTGATTTTGCAAATGAATATTGTAGGAAAAATGTTAAATAAAATATTTCTCACCTGATATACATATATATTTACACACAAATGTAAGAAATATGCAAACACTTGAGAGACTTGGAGATTTAGAGGGGAGAGAGGAAGGGGATGATATGGTCCACTGTCAATATTTAACTTTTAATTTATTTAAAATCAATTTACGCAAAATCTTTAGGAAAATCTACCTTAGTCAAGACAAGTAAAGTGCATTGGAAAAATCCTGCATAATTTAATTGTCTTGTTGTCGGTGTTAGTTAGTAGGAGTGCTAGTACTACCGACTACTGTGTCTGCATCCTGTCCACATGTCCTGCCGATGTCCTGTTGTCTCAATGTCCTGGTGTCTGTGTCTGGTTTGTTGTCTTGTCTCTGCCATACTCACATACCCCCACGGCACAATATGCAGCCAAGTTGTCTTTAATCCACATACGAATCTTTCACATCTAACGGTGAGGCAGAGGGCCAGAGAGAGAGACAGTGGCAGTTGCAGGTTTGCCGTGGCACGTGGGCCAGGTGGCCGCAATGGTAATGCCAATGCCTGTGCATAGTTCTGGTTTTTGGGGTTTTTGCGGTCCATCGTTTTGCCAAACCACAATTACTGTGTTTGCTGCAAGTTTTATGCCAATGCGGGATCTTAGTTACTAACGACGACGACTACCAAGTTTATTAAATTTCTAACAAAAGTTAAATCTTTAACATAGACACAATTGGGAAATATATATAGAGAGAGAGAAATACAGAAAGACATATAGAGTTACTTGGCACCTTTCACCCTAAATGCAATACAAATTAGCCTTTCGCCATGATTTTCATTGAGGCACTTGATGCGTTGTCTGGGCACCCGACACACGACCATAAACCAATGGCACCCACCATCCATATCTATTCCTTTCTTAGTTGCCATTGCATCTCTCTCACTCTTCTCTTCATTGCTGACTGTCGGTTGGGTGTCGACAACAGGCACCGACATTGGCGGCTCGCATTGTTATTCAAATGCTGCCATTAATACTTCACTAGCAATTGCAAATACCCGACAATGTGAAGACTGAGAATAGACTGGGAGTAGGAGGAGTAAGAGAAGGACATACATACATCCATACTACACCATTGCATGCATGCTCCGGTTCCGGCTTTGGCTTGGGCATCTCCACTACGTTGCCTTTCATACGATATGTATGTATAAACGAAAGGCAGGGGAGGAGGAAGATGACGACGGCATTCATATGTAAATTTTTGTGACTTTGCTTCTACGTTTGGCTGCAGATTTTATTTTTTCTCTCTCTCTCTTTGACTTTTCTTTCTTTTCCATCTATATTCTTGGGAAATTTAATATTGCAAAATGACAAAATATCAAGTGCTTTGAATTTCTATTAACCAACCAAATTAAAGTCTATTCTTAATCTTTTCTAAATCAAAATAAAATGATTATAGTTTAATCAAACAAATCCCACATATGTTTAATTAGATAACTGTTCATATTATCTTTATTATTGCTCTTGTCTAAGTAACCTAAAACCAATGAGATTAAACTAACTTTTAATTAACGCATAATATATGAAATGCTCATATTACCACATTAATATCTTTAGGCCATCTAGCGGCAAATGGTCAATTCGTGCCACTTTTAGTAAACATTTGTGGGTATCTAATGATATATTTAGTTATTGTTCAAATGAAAAAGTATACTTAAAATCTTAAGTTGTTTTTGCTGTTCTTTTTAATTTAATGTCTAATTAAAGCCTAATTGCTAACAGTTAAACTCTTACCAATTTAAAGTGGTCAGATTTCTTTATTACTTATTTATTTGATTATTAATCATTTATTGATTCTTCGTATTAGACAGATAGTTTTCTATGGAAAGGATGTGTTTAGTGGATCACATTTATAAAAAAGTTAATGTGGTACACACTTTTCATATTAGAAACTTGAAACATAAATTCAATGTTTATGCAACTACAAAGAACAGGTTAGATAGTTGCTAGGCTAAATATCTATATTTATATAAAAATCAATCGTAAAGTGTTTTGGTGAGCACATAACTCAATAACGGCTGGAACAATTTGGTCAATATTTTTTTCAAAGGTTCGTTGAAGTTCAAGTATGTTTTGTACGGCAAGAAAAAATTCGAATTATTGGTTTATACGGCGGTAGAAAATAAATATATATATTTACTAAGTGAATCGCATGAAAACGAAAAGACAAATTTTCCAGTTTTGGGATGGCAAATTTCACTATTTTAGTCTTAGATTTAACTTTTGTTCCATTAACAATTTGAAAGTCATTAGATGATCTAAGGCTATTTTTCTGTTTTTGGATAAAAAAAAGTATTGTTTATAATTTATTATTTGATTATAAATTATTTAAAAAGTTGAAGCCAAAGATCTCTGCAGCTATGACTTTATATATTGACTGAACTATTGTAAACAAATCTCCAAATATTAAATAGTTTAAGGTAAAACCAATTGGTTTTGAAGTTAACATTTGATTGTAAAGAATACGTATACTAATGTATATTTGTAAAACCAAATGATCTAAGATCTGAAGATACATATAATAATATTCGGACTACATAGAAAAAGGTTTAAATATTGAGGCAAATGAAAAATATTTCATTAAACCCAAAAATTAGTATATATTAGAATATATTAGAAATATATTATTTCAAAATAAGGGAAACTTGGCAAGGATTGAATTCTAATTGCTTATGATTTATTAATATTGAGAGAATTGGTAATAAGAAAGTGTATACAGCACTATTAGGTATCTACAAATTTATACAAAATAAAGTAAAAAATTTAACATAATATAAAATATTTTAATTTGGTTTAAATGTAGCTAGAGGGGACATTTCTGCTCGGGTATTTTAAATACCAATTTTGGTCGTATTTAATTTATTTCTAACTCATATAAAGTAATGTGAATTCCAGGACAAACCTTTCGAGATGTTAAACTTATCTACTTTGGGTAGTTCTATAGGTAGTAAAAGTAATTCAACTGTGTCAGCACTTGGACCTATGACCAATTATTTGATGAGAAAATGGTCTAGTTATAAGACTTTTGGGATATGATTATGCTATGTGGTAAGAATAAAGTGGCCTCTGGTGACCTCTTAAAGGGTTGGACTTCTTCTACCTTTTCGGCAATAAAAGATTATGCAAACAATTTTAATGAAATTCGTTGGAATGCTATATAGTATTTATATATACATACATTTGTGTGTATATATTATTATTATTTATATATATAGAAGTAAAGGAGTTACCTTTAGTTTGATAAACGAGTTATGAGTTCCATACTAATAAAGGGACCAGAAAAAGAACTTCATCATAAAAAAAATTTATTAAATAGGATTTATACAATTTACGGATATAGAAAGATAAAGAACAGAGAGAATTTTCTTATAGAAGTGGAAATTTTATAATGAAAAGAGAGAATTTTCTTATAAAAGTGGAAACTTCATAATGTAGAAAGGATATCTACTTATGCATGTTCCAATAAAGTAAGAGAACAGAAGAGAATGTTAAGGTCATTGAAACGAAATACTTCTTTATATAGAAATTCTTTAAAAAGAAGTTTGTCTGTATTACGAATATTATGTTTGCTGATGCCCATCACTTATATACCCGTTTATCTGGCATGTATAGGGTATAAATACATATATTGAAATGAAATCAAAATCAAAATCATTTGTATGTCTGCGATAAGTTTCTTCTTGTACATTGAGAGGAAACCCCGCATGACAACTACAACAATAATGCAGCAACAACAATGACACTAAGCAACATCAATAACCCGGTCCAAGCAAACAGAAACGCACTCACACACACACAAACGCACACATATAGAAAAACACATCAGAGACATCATCCCCCAAAAAGGTATTGAATTTCAGTTGCCCCTGCCAGTTGTTTCACGTCCCTGGCCTATGGCCCACGGCCCTTGTTGTTTCTTTTCGTTTTGGTTTCGTTGAAGCATTTAATGAATTTATCAGCTGTGGCCCATCGCCTGACCCAAAGCAAGCAGCTATCCCGTTCCCATTCCCATTCCAGTCCCATCTCGATGACGATGACGATGACTACTACTACTACATAATACTACGACTACTACTACTCCTCCAACAACTACTCATATGTCTCTTTGAGCTCATTCTGTTGGGTTTCATTTCTTCTTTAGATATTTTTCGTAGAACTCCCACCTCTCCACTATGTGCATTTCACACTCTCTCACACACGCACACATTCAAATACGTGTATACACACACATTTACACATTCATTGTAAATTCGTAAATGTATTTTTTCTGATTCTTTTTCTTCATCTTTCTGTTGTTGTTGTTGTTGCTGGTTTTATTACCATTTAATGGTTTCTACTATGAAAAAAAAAGTTCTCAAATTGTATAGAGCAGCAAGACAAGGGATCTAACAATTCCATCTCTTTGGACATTTGTAGGATTTCTTTTTCATACAATAGGTCTTCACTGTCATTAGATTTTCTTTCAAATTCTGTTGGCGTTACAGAACTGGTTGGGAATTATAAAGTTTAATTAAAGTAAATGTCATTTCTTTTGATAATATGGATTTTAGCAAGTTTAAAGTGTTCTTAAAGTTAAGTTATGACATACATATGTATCTATGTATGTATTCCTATATATTTTTAGATATTCTATATTGACTAACTAGAATTACAGCTGTCCTTAGAAACTGTTATACATAGTGTCTTTTTCCAGAAACTTCTGTAATGGTATTATAATGTTTTAAAATTGATATTCTTGATACTTCGTCGAGTCGTTTAAACTTGAGAGGAAAATTAAAGAAACAGGTTATTAGAAAAATGAGAAACGGGGCATAAGAAGAATGAAAGAATGCTTTAAACTTCAGAACGAATTTAAAGAAAGTAATTATATTTGTCAGTAGGTGGGCTTATTATAGATTTATAGAATTCGTCAATATTTTTCTATACTTTAGAGTTATTTTTGTATGGAAAACTATAATGTATAGCTTTTTGCTTTAAATAAAATGTTTTTTCCTCCAAAATGAGTTCTAGCTTCTGTTTTTCTTTCAAGGCGAAGAGCTTCACAGCACATAAGGTCTTCCACTGATTGAAACAAAATGAGCTAGGTGTAACATTGAAACGGTATTTAGTATTCTGCATATTAGGAGAAAAATTTTAAGAATATTCTACATAATAAGAGGAAAGCTATAATAAGGTTAGAAACCCATTGGTTTTAACAAAAGGTGTTAAAGTAGTCTTATGGTGACCTAATGAAAAGAGTTAATGCTATAAACCGAATGTAAAGAGCTCTATTTAAAAGCAAAGTACTTACGGAATAATACCAGGGTATGGCAGAAATCTTATTTACTGGCTACGAAAAGTAATAATTCAGCAAATAATAATGCACCAGCTTATTCAAACTAAATTACAAATCTTTCATATGAAACGTTCATCCATAACACCGAAGTGGTTTCGTATAGCATCTTTGGATCATAAAAGAAATTTATAGAACTTCTTGAAACTGTTTCCCAGGGTCTTTAAACAACATTTCAATTAAAATATTATAATAATTTAATTACTGAAGTTCTTTAATAAACTTGATTGCATTGAAATCTGTTTCTTTTCCTATGATTATAGGAAATCTTTTATTTGAAATCTTTCGACTCCCAATGCACGCGTATGCATATACACAGATGTAAACATGAATACACATTAACAAACATATGTATACGTGTGTGTGTATGTAAATATGTTGTATGAATACCTGGCTTAAAGGTCGCTGGTCAGACGATTTCCTGGAACATTCAGCCCACGATGCATAATGAGCACAAATTCAAGAGAATTTTTGCCAGCCGAAGAAGAATTCATTAAAAGTCGAACCCATCGACCGACCATCGTCTGAATTATGCAAACGTCATTCGAATGCCGTTAATTATGGTACCCAATCCTTAGTCACTCTTATATACTGTATTCACCTGGTTGAGTAGGTGTGCGCCTTGTGCAAAATCATTTTATAAATATTTCTTTTGAATTATTAAAATATCGAGATATTTTGTATGAGTTGCATTTTCAATAAGCAATAGCACCAAAAAAAGAGGGGAACAGGTGAACGAATGGCAAGTTTTAGTAATAAGTTTTAATTATAAAATAATTTATTGATTATTTTATTATTTAAACCTATTTTAATCACATTTGTTAAAGAAAAAGTTGAAGTTGGAAAACTGCCAGACGCTTTTCTCAAATTCACAAGTAATTAGTAAGCACAGAGATCATTAAGACAGAGTTGCCACTTAGTGATGATCTTTTAACTTCAAATATCTATTTGGTAATGAAAAACATTGTCTTAATGGTAATAGGCAAAAGAAACTGATCAAATTTACAGGATTGGGGTGATACAGAGAGAGAACAGAAGTAGTCAGGATTAGTTTTTAGGGATATCTCAATTCAATATCCTTTAAGCAGAAAAGGAAGATTATTATATGCATAAGTCTATTTGAAATTACATTCAAAAACTTCTTAATTAACTCTTATTTTAAAGACTTAAATCCTTTATTGAGTATTAAATGCAATTTTTGATTATTTTTTGGCAATTTTAATTACATGCAACGTATATCAAATGTCCAATTAGTATAGTGCTGCAATGGAACACATATGTATTAATGCCATAAATAAATTTGGTAAAATATTGATTCTGTGTACATATGTATATATGTATACAGTTATTGCTATATCAATTTGGGTCATTAAATCATTAAACAGCATATTTGCAAATTTTCGGCCATGGATGAAACTATTGTTTAAATTAGATTAATAAATTGTCATAATTTAGAGATTGATTTCATATTTTAGTTGTTGTCTTTAAATAGTTTAAGTTTTGCTTAAAATTTAATTTGTTAGTAGCCCGAAATATCAGTAAATTGAAATCTATTAAAGACACTTGCTAGAAGCAAGATAGTCTCACCTCCTATCCTATGATGTCTAGAAAAAGTTGTAAAGTTGTTTCCTTTTTTTTTTTTTTTTTTTTGTTGTATTTTTTTTTTGCTTTTTCTCATTTTTTCTTTCATTTTCAAGTTGCTTGTCATCTTGGTAGTCTCCCTTTACACATGGTTGTAAGAGACGACACTAAATGGCACTACCACAACGATTCTATGAGGATTCAAGTGATGTCTGCTTTTGAACTAGATTTCGTTGCCGAGGACATCTAATGAAATTAAATGTATCAAAGTAGAAGAACTGCAAACAGGGTAAATATATATATACATATATATATTTATATATATATATATATATATATATAGTGTGTGTGGGTGTAACTATTGAGTGATTGAACAGTTTACTGTCAGTGTCAGTTTTGGGTCTAAAGCGAACTGAAATTTCTACTACCACTTTGTCTAGGTCCTAGGTCTACAACTAGATTTTCAAACAGCCTCCTGTTTTTTTTTTTTTTGTTCTTTATGTAAGTGAGAAAATGTCCCAAGTCATAGAAGGAGCAAAAGAGTGCCAGGGAGAGGGGGAGGTAGGGTAAGAGAAGTTGATACGTGACTAGGAACATTATTGTTTGCTTATCTACACTTAATTGCTTCTGGCTACACTTAATAATATGGTCTTTGCAACAAACATACACACACATTCACGCACACACATCCCACTCTATGCAACCTCCACTTCACTCCATCGCCACTCGCATTCCCTTTCGTGGGAGGGAGAGGGGAAGAGTTCTTGGTCTTGGTTTGGTTTGGTTTTGGTCTTCGCGTTGTTTGTTCGGTTTCCCACTTTGCGTTGGTCGTCATCGTCTCCATCTCCATTTCCATTTCATCTCCATCTCCATCCCATCTCCAACCTCGTCATCGTCGTCGTCGTAGTCATTCTTTTGCAGCATTTTCATTCAGCTTGAGATTTGTTGCACCATAAAAAGGGCTTCTCGAGATTCTCTCTGTTGGCTTTTTTCTTTTTTTTTTTTTTTGTTGTTCGTTTTTGTTTTTGTTGCTGTGGCTGTGCTGCTCCATCAGAGCCAGAGTCAGAGTCATAGCCCAGTGCCCAGAGTCGAGGCTATTTGTTTGCTTGGCCCGTTGTCTTGTTTTTCAATTTTGTAGCATGAAAAATTTCATTGGAATTGGTTTTTATTGTGGGGGCCCCGGTTCTGATGGATTTTTCGGTAGGTACAAATTGTATGACGCTAATGGAGTATGAGGTACTTTTTTTTTTTATTCTTTTTTGTTGTTATTGTTGTTGTAGTTTATTGTGTGTGTGTCTTTAGATGAGTGTGAGTGCGAGTGTGGGTAGGTTTATGGTCTGAAAATAGTGCAAGGTGGTGGAGTCGGTTGAGAAGGTACTTTGATTTAGACAAGGCTCATTAGTTCAAGGGCTGTAAATGTTGAAGTAGTTTAGCCTCGAATACTATCAAATAAATGTCCAATTAAAGGATAAAGCAATTTAATATAGGAGTGAAAGTATTGGTAAAAAGAATTTTCTTATAAGAAAAGCCCCCTCTTCTAACATGGGAAACAATCTTAGTTTTATGTGCTTTAAATGATACAAGAGGCGCCACAAATGATGGCTTTTTAAAGTGATTGATAACGGTTAAAATCGTTTAATTGTATATAAACTAATTTAGATGGAAAATAAGTATATGTACTCGGACCCACTAAAATCTTATTATATATATTCTTTTAATTTATAGTGCAATTTCATAGTGATATTGTTTTGATGTCTTGACCATTTGGGTTAAAGTTTCTTATTCGATTTTAATAAGTGCAGGTGAATTAGGTTAGATCTAAGGTAAAAGAAAAAAAAATTTGATTAAAATTGATTTTTTTCTCTAAGTTAAAAAAATGTTCCATTTTACACAAGTAATATACTCTTTCATCCCATTTATAAAGTTCCCAGCAAATAGAAGACAGCATATTCACTTATATATAATACAAAAGGATTAGCTGATTTTAATAGAAAACATATTCTCATACTATATTCTTTGGATCAGGAAGATTGTTCTTCACTTGCTGATTTAAATAGAAACCTATTCTGACTTCTCTACTTCTACTCTTACCAGGAAGATTCAAAAGCTGATTTTAGCTAGGAATCATGCCCTATTATTATAGATAGTTTGAAAAGTAATACAGCTATGGAAGGTTGCCCTTAACTAGCCGATTTTAAATAGAAATTGTGTCTTTTAACTATATTCTTTAGATCAGGAAGATGGTTTTTTACTCTTAATTCTATTCTGATGAAAATTTGTATTCTTGATGATGAGTTTTCAATGTATATAGTAGTGCTAATCTGCAATATCATTTTGATATTGTATATTGCAGTTGATTGAGTTATTATTGGTATATATACATTACTTTTAGATGGTATATGATAAAGGTATTTAGAAGTTGACAGTTCGGATCTTAAGATATGCAGATCTAAGTGTAATTGTTAGATATATTAGTGTAGTTAGTCAAGTTAGTATAGAAGTTTATTGATTAAAATACACTTGACCAAAGATTTATATATATAAAATATTCGAAAAGAAAACAACTAATTAAAAATATCTCAATAGGCCACGCCTTCTTTTCTATTCTATACAAGTGTGAGAAAATTGCACATACACCTATGTACATCTGTTACTATATTGACCTCACAGTCGACCCTATCTAGCTGACATGTTGCAGAAAACTCCCTTGTGCTCCCCTTTCTCTTTGACATTGCCTTATTGCCCCATCAATCTTGAGTGCTAATTGTTACGAATTTTCAAAACCCTCCCCTCCCTTTGGTGCTCTTCTCGCAAACCTGGTCGAACAAAACCCGCAATTCCAGGCATTCTCTTCCCTTTGTCATTGTTCTTGTCAGCTGTTTTTTTTTTGGAACAGAAAAGAGAACAAAAATTTTCAAAATGGAAAAGTGGAAAATTCCTCTTCATGCTGTGTCAAATGCATTGAAGAACGACAATTGCTAATTTAGCATTGGACTTTCCTCATTTGCCTCCTTTACAATACTCTGCTATCGGGGTGACTGCAATTAGTGGGCGTGGCTTTGGCCCAGGAAGTGCGTGACTTGCAGACGGGCTATGCATGTGAGATATCGGAGTGTGTGTGTGTGTGTGTGTGTAGTGGCGACCTATGGGAAAATCAATGGCAATACTAGACAAAAGGGAAAACCATAAAGAGGGGGTAAAAGGGAACGGCAAATGACGACTGGTACATGACCAATAATCAGGCTAATAAACATTTCATTCACAGGCCTCATTGAGCGCGAGCCAATCATAACAACATCAACAACATTGGCGTCTGCATTATGCCAAATGTTCACAATAGAAGTCAAGAAAACAAAAGCCCATCTCTCCCTCCTGGTCTCCCGCAAAACTCCTCAATGTCTCCCCCAATCCACCCACTCATCCCTGCAAACATATGGCAAAGACGGGGGCAAAGACGTCTTTTCAGTTTCTTCGTACATTCGTTTGCTTTCATTTTCATCGCTTGATGGCTGTCATAAGGAGGAAGGCCCCGAAATAAACCGGAAATTATTGTTTTCGCTTTCTTCTTCACTATACACACAGAGAAAAAATACAGTGCGAGATGAAATAGCAAAGAGCTATTCAGCTCCCCGCCAAATCAATTTTACCTACAATATCTTTCAAATTCAGACATCGATTTGTGTGTGGAATACTTATAATCCGGATATATCTAGTTGACATACCTGAAATGAAATAAAAAGAAGGAAAGATTGACAGTTAAGTTAATTTTGTGAGAAGTTTTTTTTTTATGTTAATCGAAGAAAAAATATAAAGAATGAGAACTGGAATCAGCTGGATAGTTGGCATATAGAACAGAAAAAGTAATTCTATAGCTCGCACTCTAAAATCAAAAATATAACATTTTACCAATAAACAGGATTTTATCTATTTATCTTATCATGTTGCGGGTAAAGTAAATTTACTATATCTTTTAGTCGACCGATCCAACTGATTTTTATACTTTATCTGCACTTCAACCATATAGCTTAAAATTTAAGGTCTATTTAGTACAAAATGAAGCAAGCAAGTCGTCCCTGCCGACTTTGAGTATACCCTGTACCAAGTAGATAAATGAAACTCTTTAAAATTTGCCATTAATTCAAACTAAAATTTTTCTCACAAGCGGCAGCAACGAACGCATGCTATCTCGCTCACACTTACTACGCAGTGTCGCACTGGGCATTTCAGTGCAAATTTTACATAGATATATCTTTGATATTTCTTGTCCGATTTTAACGAAATTTGGTCAGCAGATACCTTTTGGCCATATTATTGG
Organism: Drosophila neocordata; assembly: GCA_018903615.1. NCBI lineage: Eukaryota > Metazoa > Arthropoda > Insecta > Diptera > Drosophilidae > Drosophila > Drosophila neocordata. The sequence goes on along the minus strand of JAEIGI010000007.1, from coordinate 1,009,816 downwards.
GTGTGCCAAATAGGAATACGCTACCATTAATATAACACTAGTTATTAGTTTTTCCTAAATTGCGGGGGCGGAAGTGGGCGTGGCAAAAATTTGAAACAAACTTGATCTGCGTAGACACTACACAAATGCTGACACCAAATTTGGTAGCTCTAGCTCTTGTAGTCTCTGAGATCCACGTGTTCATACGGACGGACAGACGGACAGACGGACGGACAGACGGACGGACAGACGGACAGACGGACATGTCTCAATCGACTCGGCTGTTGATGCTGATCAAGAATATATATACTTTATGGGGTCGGAGATGCTTCCTTCTGCCTGTTACATACATTTTAGCGACTTTAATATACCCTTTTACCCTATGGGTACAGGGTATAAAAACAGACAGATGGACAGAAGGATTTGACTATATCGACTCAGCTATTAATGCTGGTAAAGAATATAGCTTTATAGGGTCAGAAACGTATATTTCTATGCGTTACAAACATTTGAATACTGAGGCAATATAAAGGCGACGTTTATATTGCCTCAGTACAGACAAATATTTTAATTTAAAACTAGTAATATGTATATAGGTGTGTATAACCCAAGTAGATACAATTTGGATAATAAACTTATTATAAAAGTAAATACATATATATTTTATATAATGCCTTAATCCTTTCTCCTCATCTGGTTATCAACCGTAACCAGAGCTAGACATCTGAATATTGCAATCAGAATAAAAACAAGAACAATACAATACGATACAATACAATTCCCTACCTTATAACCTCCCCGACCCCCAAACACCTTCTCGAATTCCCTTACTATTTTGATTGTTAATCCCACGCAATAACCCCAACGATTAACCAAACCGAACCAAAAACTCCGCTCTGTGAAATTGCAACCAAAAAAGAAACTCAAACTCCCCAGATCACAATTGCAGATATTCAAACCGAAATACAAATGGTAACAAAAGGCCATGACGACGACGACGACGACGAAATGTGGGTAAAAACAATTCCAATTAAGGCAATAGCAACAACAAAACCCAAGAGACAGAAAACGGGAAGAACGGGGTGACACGGGACACGGGCTAAAGGATAAAAAGGTATGAAAATAAAGGCAAGCCAAAAAGTCAGTTACTCTCCAGCCCTGAGGGTTTCGGCAAACAGACAACTAAGTACAACTGAATAAGTTTATGGATGAGATTAAAGCCAAGTCAAGTCAAAAGAAAAAAAAAGACCTCCAACTTGCATAACGGAAGTGGCAAATGCAATAAAAGAGGGCAGAACTAACAACTGTCAAAACTCCCACAAAAATGAATAGAAGGAATGAAAAAATCACTTTTTTTTCTTCTATCGACCATACACTGTAAGAAATTTGCACTAAAATCCACCCTGATGAAACAAAAATCTACTAACCCTGAAGGGTAGAAAACTCAATGATGCTTGAGCCGTGGCCCTAAACCAATTGAACCCGCTAACGCCGCTTCGATGTTGGTGGCGGTCAATCAGTTTACAACAATAACAAATTCTGAAGGGTTAACACGTGGTCCGGTCCACAGGCCGACATATACCACATAAACTTTGGCATCGACATCATCCATCCATCCATCCATCTATCCACGTGCAAGTTACATGCGGGTTAGGCATTTTGTATATTCAATTAGCCGACGACGCGTCGTCGACATTGTCGCTGCTTCCATGTCGAACATTTCCGTTAGTTAAAGCGTCTGGTCTAAAAGGGGTTAAAGGGGTGAAGAGTCGCTCTGGTTATGGGGTTGAGTAGGAGTTAATACTCGGACTCGGATTCGAAACTTGGAGCTGGAGCTACCCACTTGTTTGCATTTCTAATGCAATTTGCGGCTGCAATGCTTTTGTTACTACTGCTAGCTCCCTCTTATTCGCTCGCTCTCTTTCCCCTTCTCTCTCTCTCTCTCTGTGTGTGGACTCCGAAATTGTGTGGCGTGTCGTGTCCATTAACACCTTGATGGTCATAATACATATTCATTAATTCGCAATACTGAGGGCGATTTGTCCAGCTCACACCCATGTAAATACTATGTAGATTGGATTGGATTGTGTGGGAAAGAGCATGCCATGGTTTAGGTCAATCAACTGGGTGGTTGGGAAGCATTTGGAATAGATGTACATAAAGAGGCATAATTAACCTCTTAGGTAAATGTTAAATTGGTACTAAAAAAAAATTGGTGGAGCTATGTTCAATCAGCGTATATATATATATACATCTAAGTTAGGGATAAAAGAATATTTACATAGGAGCTAATGCTAAAACTGGTTGAGAATTACAATGTTTTAAGCATTAATACTGTAAAGAAACTTTCCCTTAAAGAATGTTAAAAGATTAATTAAGATAGTACTATACTATTTTGTAAGAATTTCAAGAAATCTAAAAACAATTGTCGTAACAACTGATTAACAAGGTTTACTTAAAGACAATTAGTGTACAACCAATTGATATTCTAAAGGATATAAAGTTCCTTTTATTGCAACCCACAAATACCGCAAAATATGTTTCATTATTAATTAACCTGAATCCTGAATGGGGAATTTGGATCTCTGAAAAAGGGACAAAAAAGCCAGAACTGATTGACTGTTGTAATGTCAACCACAATTTCAAGATATCCACCCACGTTTGTAGCTGTAACATGTTTGTACCTTGGCATCCTTCGATCAACCGTAAAACACCTTTTTTGTGTCTTTCACATTAGTTAAAGCTTGCGGCAACAAGAAGACAAAACACAACACAACAAAACACTTAAGCACAACACTTTTAATTTAACATTGTGTGTAAAACCAAAAACAAGGGGAGTGGAGGAGGGGGTGGAACCGGAACCCCTTTCGTTTTCTTTCGCTTGGGGTTTTGTGAAAAAGGGTGAGGAGGGGGGTGGTGTAAAGAACTTGAAACTGATGCCCGGCACGTGGACATGACGAAACATACAGACAAACAGACGAATAGACAGACAGATACCAACAGATGGACAGACTGACATCAGGCGACTTTGCTTGCCAAAACAAAGGCGAAAATTGGAAATATTCTGACTGATACTATCAGGGGAAAGAAGGGTAAGAGGGAGGAAAACATATTCCAAACGCACAGACACGCACACACATACACACACATGCCGAGATAGACACACACACATAACATACACTATTTAAATGCGATTTGGTTGAGGGCAAAAAAGGGGAAGTAACTTTGGCGAGTGGCTGAAGCGCACCCTGATGCTGTTCCTCTAGTTGTTCCTGTAGATTGTGTTGTTGTTGCTGCTGCTGCTGCTGCTGATGGATGCTGTGTGGACACGGCGTCGTCGGCACGCGCACAAATTAGTGAGCAACCAAGCCAGATACAATATGAAAAGCCGAGAGCTCGTGCCAGTGAGTTACAGCAACAACAACAACAACAATGGGATTGCGTATAATCAAAATTAACATAACAATGCAGCGGCAACAACAACAACAACAACTACGCAAAGTGTTTCTGAGTAAAAAAAAAAGAGAAGAAAAAATTTAAGCCGCACCAAAATGAATTTGTATGGGTAAAGAGAACTTAAAAAATTGTTGCCGAAACCATGAGATTTTAACAATAGCCCAAGACCAAAAGCAAGAGCCCAGCTAGCTTCGCTGGTTCTTCATAATGAAAGGGTAAGCTGAAATCCAGGCGAGATGAGCCCACAGCAGGGGGGAAAGTGAATGAAAGATTGTAAACAAGAGAGAGCGAGAGAGATGATGTTATAAGCACGGCGGCGGCAGCACCCAAGCCATTAAACCGAGCTGAGCTAAGGAACATTGCTTACACGCACACACACACATAAATACGCACACTCGCACATACACACACACACACTGACTGCTGGAAAAACATAGATACATAAGGACTGAGAGTGTGAGTGAGAGAGAAGAAGCATACACTTCGATAAAGAAAATTCCCAGAGGGCACTTAATTTACTGCCTAGCGTTCATTTCATGTTCATTTCCCATGCGTTGCCCCACGCAATAATGCAATGCACTGTTGCCACACTTCACGTTTCATTAAGAAAATTGCCAGTGCGAGAAGTAGGGGGGAAGGAGAGAGAGGAATGGTTATAGATCGTGTGCCGATCTTTAGCTTTGCTATAAATATACAAAATATTTAACTGATAACAAAAGATATTTTCTTTGACTTGTCACAAAAGTCAAAACACTGAAGGAGTCGTTCATTAGTTACGTGACTTTCATTTTGATTAGTTAAAGGAGACAGAAAGTGTCCCTATATGTACATACATAGGTACATGTACATACATATACAAATACTTCTTCAGGTGAGTGTGATATCTATGTAATTTGTGTAGAAATATATTTGGGAACCATGTTGGGAAGACTTCTTTGGTGTGCCTAATCTTTTAAAGAGAATTTTTGCTTCTAAGTTGACAAAACTAGAAACTTGAACTAGTAACTAACACATAACTAATTTAAAATAGTGACTTTTAATTTATGTTTTATATATTTGTTTAAAGGTAAGTAATTATAATCATAATCTGAAGATCCCCGTGACCTTAGAACTTCTACATAAAAAAGTTTTCTGTAAAATGAACACTGAGTTGTGTAAAATCCTTTCGCCAAAATAGAAATTCGAATTCAAATTTTTGGATATTGCCGTGAAATTTACACTATACGTTATTATATGATAGATGTTCTAATAAATCTTTTGAATAAAGTTAGAATTGAAAATCTTATGAATTACATATATTTTATTTCATATTTATGTAACATTTAAACGGCTAATGAGGTAAAGGGCCTAATCAACTTTATCAAGTGTAAAGGTTCATCTTTAACGTAGAACTAGGACTACTTATCACTACTTAGATACCAGAGAGTGAACAAAATGATTGCAAAGTACGGAGAAAGTTTCTAATACCAAATGAACTCACTTACAGAATCTTATGTAACATTCCGGCAAAAGTTAATGAGATAACTCTACCTAAACGACATCTCCTGGAACAGTTGGCATTGGATCTGATCTAAAAACTCGCCAGCCTGTTTATTAATTAGACTTCTTAAATTATTTATAATTTCTGGATTTAGATATTTATTTGGATAACTAGCTTAAATATTTGGTTCTAGTGAAGCCAGTTTTAAAAGGAAGGTCTCACGTAGACCTGGTTTGGTTCCTAGTAGTGTATGAGTTATCCATTAGGTTTTAAGTGTTAAGATAAGAGAACTTTTAGTAAAGGATTAGAATTCAAAGAAAGTCCTTTTAACCACCTTTCAAAGTTAAACAAGAATACTACATTTAACTACGTTTTGAAGACTTTTATATAAGTTAGCCATCAAAATATTGAAATATATATAACTTATAAAAATGAGCTATACAATTATTCCTAAAACATGTTCTCTTCTATATAAATAATAATCCAAATTTAATCATCAAGTATTCCAGGTTATATTTAATTGATCATAATTTGATAAGATTACCATTTTACTTGGAACACATATCGTTTTACCTACACTGGTAACCAGATTGATTCCATTTTGATTCGATATGCGACCCTTATCATCTAGAGTTGAATTTCGCTTATCCATTTTGAACCCAAGTGTTGCAATTGTTTGTGTTGTGTTTCGTTTATTCTCTTGCCACGCGTGCCACAAGGCCACCGTTATAATCAACATAATGAGAGTTTGGGCCATAATGCCCATAATAATAGTGTGCCAAATGCCTTGTGTCGTGTCATTTGGTTGGCAATCTATAATAAGTATATTCCATCCTATAGGGTTGCTCTCAGCTAAAGGCAGTGCCAGAAGCGGTTCCAGAAGAGGGTTCTATGTATGTAGTTTGGTTTGCGGATCAGCTTCAAATACAGCTATACGGTTTCAGTTGTTGTTTAATTTGGAAAATATTTGAATTATTTAAAGAATGCATTTTGTTTTTTGTTCAATTTTAATCTCTTTTTAAACTCGAGTGCCAGAGTGTTTCAATGGAAGCTTAGAGTACTTCACTGAATGAAAAAAACACAAAAAAAAAAAAAATCAAGTAAAGGGATGGGGTGAGGATGGAAACGAGGGCTCTTCCCCTGACATGAAATGCCAAAAAGTTCTGTGTGAGTGTGTGAGGAATTTTGAGTGGCTCAACAAAAAAAAAAGAAGCTATATATATACATATATATGTATGTATATAGGAGAAACGGATGAGAATTGAGGATGAGTATAAAGCATTTCGGAATAGCTGTTGATATGAAATTTAACACTAAAATAAAAAAAGAAATCATTGAAATGGTAATCGAAAACTAAAGTCATATGTTTTATTTGTTGTAATATTAAACGAAATTAATATTAGAAAAGGGGTTGACAGGTGTGAGTGGAAATATATATGTATGTATGTAATTCCAAAGCTCCCATTGAACCTAATCTTTCGCCCTCTCTTTGAACTTTTTCCAACTCAATGGCAGTGTTATGGGGACAAGAGATTCGCTTCAGGGTCCTATTCTCCATTCAAGAGAAAATCAGAATTCAACTAATTTGCATTTTCGATTTGCATATTTACACAAAATCCAGCCTACCTACCTACCTAACTACCACCCGATGCAAATGTTCTGTCATTGAAATTAAATTGATTGCAAATACTGAAGATTGACTTGAAGTGCGATGGTTGGTTGCTGGAGTTGCGGGGGTTGGGAGGTAGGTTGGTTTAAACCTTGTCGAATCGTATGGACGCCATTCGATGTTGGCTCTTTGTTGATTTTTGATAACTTTTGCTTCGACCAAAGGGAAAGTCAAATTCATGGCATATAATTGCAGTTTTGAAGGGGTTGCTTAAAGTTCTAACTGAGCGAAAGAGGGACGAAATAATGCAACTGTGTATGTGCGCGTGTGTGTGTATTTCCAAAATGCCATTAATGAAAATCACAAACACAACGGTATTACCGACATAACCACACCCCGTAAACCTCTTCCCTGCTATGGTAAGTGCCACCCTAATTTGAAATTAAGCAGCGAATTCGCATGCGAAAGGAAGGGCAACAGTGGCAACCTGTCAGTCATTGCAATGAGTTAGCTAGTGAGCAGGGACAAAGTTAAATAGCCAAGGAATTAATTGAAGGCACCTACACACACACACGCAGCCATGATCCTAGGCCTAGGTAAAAGCAAAAGTTATAACTATTTAATAAACTTTTATCCGACTGGCCACTCAAAGTTTTTTTTTGTATAACTTTTTCTCATACCTTTTTTCTTGTAGTTGTTGTTGGGCAAATCAGTTGCGAAACAAGTTTATTGAACAATTTATCAGACGACTGGTTGGATAGATGGATCGATGGCTGGAAGGGTACTGCTGAGGTGTGGGCGTGTGCAAAGTAGTGGGTGTGGTAGGCCAACAAAATAAAAAAGGAAAGAAGGAAAAAAAAGGCAGCACGCGTCTTGAACTGATGTTGATGATGATGATGAGAATGCCCTGGAGTTCCACACCCCTCGCAGGATCTCTCCCTTTACGACACGTGAAACGAGAGGAAGAAAGAGAAAGAGAGAGAGAGAGGTAGAGACAGAGGGTGGTTAAGGGACAGGTTCTCCATTTACTCAGCATGCAGACGGAGAAGGACGTGACAAGGGTTTATGGGGTTAGGTGTTTTTAAGCAAGGTATGGAACTAGTTACCATCCCTTCCATTGAAAGGAGACGCCTCTGTGCTGCTCAACCCCCTTAACTATATTTACTTTGCAGGGATTTACTGTGCCCCTTCTCACTGTCTCTCTTTCTCTCTTAGCTTTCCCCAGATTAAATTCAACTAAACAAATTGGAAAATTTTATAAAAATTGGTTTATGATGCCGACATTTGTATGGCAACGAGCAGGAAGTGCGAGGGGCACAATATATATATATATATCAGCAGAAGGAAAAGTGCAACGAAGCGTTGAAGTCGTTGCCGGTGTTTGTGGAATGGGAAGGAGGTAGAGTGGTTTTACGAGGATGCTGAGAGTAAGCCCGCCAAGGTGTTAAGGGGTTTTTATTTTGTTTTTTTTTACTACTCGTTGTTTTCCCTTCGTGTTTCTTATTTGGTTCGCAGATCCTGAAATGTTGTCCGGATGGGTTTGGCATTGAATTGACATTTCGGGATAGCCCCAACAGGTGACAAAAGGCGGTAGAGAGGATTTGCCTGAATGATGATGGGTGATGGCTGATGTTGATGTATATATACACATATATGTATGTGTATTTGTTGGTCTTGAAAGTGCCATCAATAACAAGTTGACAGCAAAAATGGCAAAGTGGATGATGCGAGACAAATCAATAAGATGTTGAAATGTGTCAAAGGGATTGCAAAATTGTACAGATTGTGTTTGCTTAAAATTGAAAAACAAAAAAAAAAAAAAAAAAACGAAAACTTGCTTAACATTTAAGTAATAAAATGAAATTAATATGCCATTTGAAAAGTTTAAACTTCTCACCCATTTTATATTGTATGCCATAAATCCAATCTGAAATCTTTAATTTACAACTGGCAACGAGAGCAAGATGCTCTCGCAGCAGTCTAAAGCCATTAAATTGATAAATAACCAAAAAACTTTACTCATAATCGCCTTGAAAACTCGCAGTCTTGTAGTCAAAAACCAGACCAGTTGTTGTTGGTCTAAGATGTTGGTCTTCAAGGAAATTGCCATAAGCACACGCACACTGAGAGATGTAGAGCCTAGACCGAGTAAATCCAAACATTTATCAAAGGCAAACCTAGAGAATGTCCGTATGTTTGTCCTACTCACACTCACTTTGTCTCTCACTCCCCCTTTGTGAAGCTGTCTCACACTCTGTTTGTCCGTCACAATGTTTGCTTAAACAATTTGTGGGTGTCCAGGACCTCCTAGGCCGGATGGTGATCCATTTAAATTCCGCACATAAATTACCATAGTCGTCTCTACCAACATTCTACCATTCACTTCCTCCCTCTCGCTCTCTTTCTCATAGATATTTACAAGCATAGATATATATATGTATATAGTGTATATGTTTGGGCATATGTCGCTTTTGGGGCCAACTTTTTTGTCGCATCATTGAGTCAAGCTTTGAACTGACTGACTGAAACTGGACGACATATTGATGTATTGGCCAGTGTGCATTGAATGATTGTCAGAGCTCGAGGAGCCGATGCTGGCCAAATCATGTCAACGCGCAAAAATGTTACTAATATCACATCAAGCTAACCAACAACCACCCCGCGACAACCTGTCCCTGACCCCAGTACCCTGTTTCGTTCCTCATTCAGTTTTGGTTTCATTACTTTAAATGCTTTACACGTACACCATTTAGGCAGGCCGTCGAACAGACTGACATGGAGCGACACTCTGTCTAGGGTGTGTGTGTCTGTATGTGTGTGCTTTTTTTTCCAGCATTTATATTTTGTTTCCTTTATTGTCCATGAGATTTTCGAGGGTTGGAGCATTTTATTGTCAACGTTACTCCTGTCTCACGGCAAACGCATTTTGCACGCAATTCAATCTATTTTTGCTTTTCATTTACAATCTTTTTGTTATGGACTCTGCGATTCGAAATCGATGTCTGTCGCTAACTTTTCTCTCACATTTCTTGGTTAGAGAATTGCATTGGCCACATATTGCTTTTATTGCCAGATGGGCGCAATCAGCATAAAACTTTACCAAGCAATATCGAAAGGTCCTTCAAACAGTTGTTAAATGAAGTTCACTTTTGTGGCACTTGAAATGGTGCACGTAAAGTATAAGAGAAAGTATAGCTTTCATTTACTCTTTCCTGTCAAACCAAAACTAGTTGAGAATTTTTACGTCCAATTTCAATATTAAACAGGAAAAACACGGGTTCAAATTAAAATAAAAAAAAACTCAATTCGAATGGTGTTTTTGTAGCACTTTGTATGACAAATGTGACGAATGAAACACTTAAAATAGAAGGGAATGCACCCAATACTATCAAATTAACTACATTTTCTTCCCTTTTTTTAACGGAAGCGTATAATAATTGCATTTAATTGAACATTATTTAATTTAAGTCTAATATAAGAAAAAAGAACCCCTGTTTTTATAATGCGGACTACGTGACAGCACTTCCAAGTGTCACCCCAAGGTTTTGCATATTAAGAAGTTCCATATGTAAAGGCATATAGATTACTGAGTTTTACGAGCCTTATTGATTATTGATCAGCATGACGTTGGGGTAAAATGATATAGACTTTTATAACAAATGTGATGATGGAGAGATGAAGAGTTTCTTAGATCATAAGACTGAGCAATGATAGTTCTTTTGTAAGATGACTTTCATAGATTATAGACTATGCTATCGAATTAGCTCCATACATGTGTGACAATCAATTATCCTTTACCATAATGTAATTTATATTTAATTTGATCTTTATAGGTTAGGTAGGCATATACTAAGTTGATTCAATTAAATTTACACTTCTGTTTCTTTTAACTTTCTATTTTCTTGCTTAAATGGAAATTATTCATTTGCGAAAACGTCTGTTCGAGGGATATTAAAATCAAACTTTTAGGGTAAATCCAAAATTGTTTTGTATATTCTGGACTCATAGGATGAAAGGTTACCAGGCGCTAGGTTACAAGTGGAGTAAAAGATTTTCAACCCCATAAATTGAATATAAATTTTCAACTACATCAACACCCGAATCAATCAAAACCTGTTCTTTACCTTCTTTGATGTATCCCTTCCTTATAGAAAACATGAATAACTCTTTTATTTTTACAATTTTGTATCCTTGTCTTAATATAGTCAAAGAACTGAGTTGAGATAGGTATTGTAACTAAATCTTAACTAATTTAATATTAATAGATAGTAAAAAACTCCCAAAAACTTACACAATTTAAATGTTAGCCGACAATTTAATGGATTTTACTTTTATTATATAAATTAAAAAGTCAGCAAACCAATTTCCCGATTAGAAAGCATTCGTAATATAAACTTCAAAATTCTTTTATTAAAAGTGCTTTAGTAAGCACTATACAAATAAAAGTTTAATTACTAAGCTTTAAATTGATAAATTTTTAAAGATAAAAACCGATTTCAAGGCTAATATAAAATCAACTAGTCTGAAATAGGCTAAAAGTCTCTTTATTAAGTTGTTTTTTTCACGAGTGAAAGGGATTGATTAAAATATTCATAAAGTTTTTATGTCGATTTAATATACTATTAAAAATGCACTTGAATATCGTTTGCCACAAAAACCTTGGGGAGCTCTTCCAACATGTTGAATATTATATGGTCTACAACAGCAAAGAGAGGAAGGGAAAGACAAAGAGGGAGAGAGAGAGAGAGAAAGAAAGGCATTTCATAGCGAAATACTTTCTTCTAATGACCTTAAACATCTTGCTGAATGGCAATGCCTTAAGCATGCCACTTGAAGGCTAAAACAACAGTTTTGGCTAACAAAAACAGAGAAAAACTATAAAAAAAGTGTTACATGGACAATTAAGTTTTTATGTAGCATTTGCTCTAGGTGGCGCTAGTGTGCAAAACAAGTAAACAACATGCACGAACACGAACACGACTACACATTCACATACACTGATGAACGGAGAGCAAGCCGTAGCCGGAGTCAGAGTCGGAGTCAGTTATGTGGCGCCAGACGCAAAAAGGCAGACAAACACAGTATTATTATTGTTGGAATGGGCGGATATGTTGTATTGTGGGGTATGAGGAGTGGAGTTGGATTCTGAACACATTCTCAGTCAAGCACATAAAAATTCATGTGTGCGGCGTGTGTAGGTTATGTGTGTGCGAGTGTGTGTGTTCGTGTCTGGAAATGTATTTAAATACATTTTAATTAGTATTTATTGTTTTTTGTGGACCAAATTCCCCAACCCTCAAAGCCACATTTAGCACTTAACACTTGCCAAATTAGACATGCAACAATAACAAGAGCCCAACAACAGAAATAACAGCAACAACAGCAACAGCACGCCAATCAAGGGGTTAAGTTAATCAAAAACTGTTGCCACTTTTATTTTACCTATGTACCTACGTATGGCACTAGCCATATAACCCGTAACTACATGCATACGTACGTACGACAACTACCTCCGTTACACATCCGAACATCAATCCGGCAATCTCAATCACTGTCTTTCTTTTTGCCTATTTCGGCAAAGCAATTAACTACGCTTTGATTAACACTCCACATCCATGCTCTGCAACGACAGCGGCCGTTGACAATGACGACGACAGCTGCTGCCCACCCAGGCAAGATCTCTGCCCTGTCCTACTCTGTCCTCCCCACCGAATTGAGTGTATATGTTGTCGTAACAGACGCCAAACGCTACTCATTGCTTAGGCAGTGTCTGTTAACTAACAGCTGTCAATTACAGCCGCCAGCTTAGCCATTGCTGCTCCCACTGCTGTTAAGGTAATGAACGGCAGGAACATACATCCTACAGGATATACACAGAAAGAAAATTGATAAATTTACAATCAACTCACTGTTTATAGAACTAGTAATATAAGATTTCAATGGAGAGCGTTAATTATACACAATAAAATAAATATTGTCCTTCCATAGCTTTCAAACAATTCTAATATTTTCCTTGTTTTCAACACACAAGTTTCTTGTTCTTTTCATGTAATTTCATAGAAAACCAGGCTAAGAACTATAAGCAATTTTTAAAATAAATGTAGAGGTATTCATATTTGACTGCTGTCAATTCTTTTGATAAGTAAGGTTTAACAAGTCCTTATTTAAAAGAAGAGGGATAATTCATATCAAAGCTATTTAGAACGACCTTATGGGAATAAAAGGTATAATATGTATTTAAATTATTTTAAAAGTAACCTCAGATGTTTTCCATTTAATACTCTAACATCCAAAACAGTTTACCTCATAATACTTGAATTCTGATGGCTTTCTATGAAAGCTTTAATACAATTTAACATTGTTAGATATATGTATATATAATAATACATGAAGTTATCATTTGTTCTGAACAAATTTTGTTACGAAGGTGTACAATTTGTTGTCGTGGAGTATGTTTAAAATACCTTGAAAAGAGAAAGTATTTAAACTAAAAACTTGTATGGGAGCTAAATGATATAATGATTTGATTTGACTAATTAAAGAATATATTCTACCTATATATCTGAGAAGCTTATATACGGAGTAACGTTTACATAGCTCTAAAAACTAAGTCCTTTAGAGTCATAGAAACAAACAGGTAAAACAGGGTCAACAAAGGCACAAATGGCTGGTTTAACTTCACTTTTGATGCTGATCAAAAATGTGTGTACTTTATGGAATCAAAAATGCTTTTTTCTCTAGATTACAAATATCGGTTTGGTTTTGATTTTTACATCGCACATATTAGTTTAGGGTTTCGATTTCAACGGATAGTTCCTACATATAATCCGATAAAGTTTCGGTTTTGATCGGTTAATACATTACACACAGGTGCTGTCTTTATCATGTTGCAGTTTTTCGCCGTGTATTGGGCAGTACACTTTGAGCCAGAGGCCTGTAATTAAAGTGCAGTTGAAGCTTTTGGGCTTATTGCTAGTTCGTGCTTCGCTGTATGGGCTACCACTTTATTAAGCTTTCAGCTTCTTCATGTACATACAAGGTCCGTGTTTACTGGTGGTTGCTTGACATCCCCCTACCCTCCTTTCGTCTCTATTTTAGTCTGTCTTACTCTAACGGATGTGTCGCGTTAGGCTGTACTGTAATAAGTTATGACACTTTTAGCGCCCACTGTGCGTGGGTTGCATGTACATGGCCATGTATGTATGTATGTAAGTACAAATGTCTGTATGGGTTATACCATGTTCGTGTTAACAACCACCCCTTTTGCTTTCTTTTATTTTTCTTGCCTTTTTTTTTCCTGGCCACAAGAAGTTCATTGAAGCGCATAATCGCATGTTAAATGTGTTGTAATTAAAATATTAATTTCTTCTTCGTTTGAGTCTTAGCTTGTAAGTACGGTTTGTTGTAACTTGGTAGTTGTTCTTGCCATCATTAACATAATCATCATCATTATCATTACCATCTGCATCATCATAATCATCATCATAATCATCATTATCATCGTCGTCACCATGGTCTTCGTCATCGTCTGCTGCTTTGCGGTTTTTTTGGCTGCTGTTTAATTATAGTTTTCGGTTTTTTGGTTTTTTTTGGGGGGTTTTACATATATGCAGAGAAAGGAGCATAAATAACTTTTACTTGGGGTTGTAACTCTTAGATAAATTTGGCATTTAAATACATATTTCATATGAAAATGGCAAAAAGGACTTAAAATTTTGGATTGATAAATATTTAAAGACCAAAAGTGTGAAAAATAAATAGTAATATTGGGAGTTTTTCTTAAGAGAAACTGTTTACTATAAAAAACCAATTAGGACTTAATGTTAAGAGTGAAGTAACTACAGATATGCTTAGGGTGTAATAAATCCCTTTCTTATAAGAAACATTATTAGCAAATTAACAAATAAGTAAAAAGTTATTTGGTCTGACAGTAAACGTTAACGTCCTTTCAGTTTTGTTTTCATTTTAATTTTTATTTCAATTTTCATTTCAAAGTTTTTTAAAGCTTATTAAAGGACATTCATTTTATTCCATAAATGAACTATTTCGTGGTATAAACAAAACAACGTTGTTGTTTTTTCTATAGAATTTTAAAGGATGATTAGAAGTCTTAATCTTAATCTTATTTTATTCTTAGTCTGAGTTAGTCATAATGATGGATTGATAGAATTAAACTTTTCCACTGAATGAATAAGTAAGATAGACTACAAATAATAAGCAGTACTTCAATAGAAAAATGGATTTGGATTGTGGATTTGAACGCAAAATATTTGTCTTTACGTCAGTTTAATAGTTGCTCGCGTCCGGGTAAGAGAGTTGTACGTCCCAAAGCGGACAGTTACTCCACGAAACACAAAACAAGGGGTTATTAAATTTTGAAGAAATGGTTTTTGCATTTTCCGAATGTACTTATAGTATATTATTATTATAGTAAATTATATACTTTTTGGGTATCTTCCCTAAAATCTTGAAGTCAAACTGAAAATTATTTTCTTATATACCTGAGTTTTGAAGGACATGTCCACTAAGTGTAACCAACCTCTGAAAATTGAAAAGCGTTTTACAAGGTCAAGGACTTCGATATATCCGAAATTGCTTAACCGATTGATTTTATATTCCTTCTTTATATAAATCTAGTATTTGTCAGGTATTATACATTGATTGATTTGTTATATATTTCCTCTTTAGTATTTTTCTCAGGTAAACAACAAAGGAATAAATTTTCAAAAATTTATTTCAATTTATTTAAACAATTTAATTCAATAATGTCAATCAAATTTCTTGAAAATGAATATTCAATTATTTAAATAGGTATTTTTATGAAATTAGAAATTCACTTTAAATTGTTTACTAGTTTTACTTTTGTTATTGCCTAGAATCTGGTTTTGATGTAACATTTGATGGGTTTCTAATATATAGAAATTCTATCAGTAATAGATTTATTTATGATTCCTGTTCTAACTCTACAAAGTACAATTCCAAAGAGATTTTTAGTATTTTGTGTGCCATTTCATTTCCTGTTTTCATTATTTTCATTAATATTATTCACTTAATTATAAAATTTTAAAGATTGAAATAAAAAGCTCGCTTATTATAAAAGAGAGTGAGAAAAAAAGGAAATATCTTCTCAGTTTGCATTAACCACCCAAAAAATATCTAATATATATGTATAGAAAATTGTGGTGTTGTAATCGGATATAAGACTTGTTCTCTAGAGATCAGACTTTTTTGGGGGAAAAATGTTAAAACAAAAAGCTGAAAAAAAATAAATTGTAAAATAAAAGGGGGGCGTGCTAAAGACAAAGATAAAAAGCCGAAAACCTTTTGAAAGGCCCCAAGCCTGGACCACACATAGACGACCCCTTGGTAACGTAACTAAGCCATCATGCATAGAATTTCACATTTGATTTATAAAAAAAATACATAAAAAAAGTAACGCAACGAAAACAAGACAAAAATTTTTTGGTCTGTGTTTGAACGAAACCCCACCAAAAAAAAAGAAGCAGGTCCCCAAGTGACATTTGCAGCGTTATAAACAAAAAATTAAGCGCATACGTGAGTTGCATGTGAAAGTAAGACTAGAGGGAGTCTCTAAGCCAATGGCAATGGCAATGCGAATACAACACTAACAGCAGGTCCATATCCTCATGAGCTCCTGGCCATCCTGTGCTCCTCATGCGTGCGGTTCTGTTGTCAGACTGTCTGGTTGGGTCTATACAGACGTTCGTTCGTTCGTTTTTTGCTCATTATGTGCATAGCAGTTTTATAATAAATACATACCAACATCTATATATATATATATATATATGTTGGTATTAACAAAAAAAATGCTATGGCATAAAAACTACCCTCATGTATTGTATGTTATTTGTTATTAAACGGGTCCCAGGCCTGGATTGGACCTTCAGTGTCTGAAGAGCGTTCATGTCGCGTTGCATAGCGTCTCGTCGCCAGTCGTGCGTTTCAGGCACGGGGCAGGCATTTTGTAATCGAGACTGACCACAATTATATTTATACATACATATATATATATATACATTCCATGACCAGTTTGCGTATGTGTGTGTGTACGACCCGAGGATGTTTCACCTGTTACAAACCACAGACATTTCTCATTAGCGGCATTGATGTACAAGAAGCAAGCACCCCAAAAAGAGAAACATAGAGGAAAGGCGGGGGATATAAAAAAATAATAATAACAAGACCTTTTCGCAAGTCAAAGTGTCAAATGGTTAGGAAGTGACACCTTAAACACCTGCAGTCATTCCCAATGGACTGGTTAATTTATAAATTATTTGTTCTTTTTTTTTTTTTTTTCTCACAGTGTATTCGTACTAATTCCCATCGCAGTTTTACTCTTAACTTCATTTCTCTAATTGTTCACAGTCAAGAAAAACCAAAATTGTATTTGAATTCAATTTCTGATTGTTATCGGCTAGAAGGACTAAGGACCCCTCGGCCTTGTTGCCCGGCCAACCCTCCTTAATGGAGAAAGAAAGAAAAAAAAGAAGGAAAAATCTATTTTCATTACGTTTTCTAGTTGATTTTCTTTCCTTCTGCGTCCCCACCCTTCCAGGCGACAAATGGCTTTCGTTTCACTCGTCGACTTGCGGCTGATAAGCCGCCACCCAAAAACCCATAGATGGGCATAGATCAAATAGAAATAACCGTACAAGTAAACCAGCTAAACGGAATTTGCCATCCGAACGGAGACCAAAACCAAGACATAGCCAGGCCCATAGACTCGTTTCGATTTCGTAAGCACGTGACCAAATTATTATGGCCTTCTCCTGCCCAAAAAATGTGTGAGTGTGTGGCACTTTAATATATAGACAGATAAATATAGATAGATAAATATATATATATATATATGGATATATATATATGTATGAATACTTGAATAGTTGATATTTTGATGGTTTATGTTGATGTCTTGGGCCATTGGTTGGTGTTATGGGCAATTAGCATTTTTGGGGTTCATCTTCATCTTAAGGAATCTATTCAAGAAATCCTTCAGTTGAGCTTTGTGAGTTATGTAAATGTTTGTCTGTATGTGTGTGTGTGTTGGTCTTGTTGTTCGTCTATGAATTATGTTAATAGAAAATTTGTCACTATTGTTTACCTGACATGTTTTTCTAGGTTAATGAATATAAATGCAATTTACGGGAGCAAGAATGATTTAATGAAGGTCGTATGATTTACACGGAGAGGGATTGGACATGGATCCGTGGTTTTTATTCGGAACTGTAATACTTTGGGCTTTGATTTTTATAGCTGTAGGAATCTTTTTTTAGCTTTTCTGCTTTTCTCTTGTTTAAGTGGTATGGAAATTTCTCTAGTGACTATTTTAGGCATGAGTAAAATAATAAAGCTTTGATGGTAAATTCGGATTGGGCTTATTCTTTGTATAATGTAAATTGACTCGGTTGGTAACTCCTGTGGAAGCTATAGCACATAGTCGGCCGATTCTGTTAAAACTCAATATATACATTTCTATATATACCAAACTTACACATACCAAATTTCAGAATAATCGCTCCTAAAGTACCCAAGTGATTCATCTAAAACTATTTTCCTAACCTATCGTTTTTATATGATATAGTAAACCGATTCTAATAAAACTTAGTAGATATGTTATAAGGTGTATTAAACTTACAAATACCTATAAGATATAGTCATCAGATTGAGTATGATAAAAATGATAATACCATATATTATAATTTAGCCCTAGGCAAGGCTTTAATAAGATAATATGTTATACAAATTTATAATATTGTAAAATACAAATATAATATAACAAAATCGTTCTCAAACAAGTGCTTAATTCAGAAACTCATAAATTGATCAAATTTTGATACAATTATAATAATTTATCCCATAGCACATTGAAATCCAATTAATAATAAAATTTTACTTATAACCTTTAAAAGGTTTCTAATTTTAAACCTGGAATATTAAAATAGCTTTAAAGACAAAACAAAAGATATTAAAAGGTATTGAAGGAATATGTTTTAGAACATTTAAAATAGAAATACCATTAGTAAGGTTTATTGTTAAACTGTGACCGATATTGAGGTTGCTTAAACCCCTTAAAAACCTTTTATACACAGTCTTAAATATAAAGAAGAA
This sequence comes from Drosophila neocordata, assembly GCA_018903615.1. Lineage (NCBI taxonomy): Eukaryota > Metazoa > Arthropoda > Insecta > Diptera > Drosophilidae > Drosophila > Drosophila neocordata. The sequence continues at coordinate 991,163 of JAEIGI010000007.1, read as the reverse complement.
ACCTTCTCTCATTCATAAAACTCATCTTTTCTAGGCTTTGTTGGATAAATGGAGAATAAATAAAGGATTTAAATGGTGATCTACAAATAACTGACAGTTGGCCTGATCATCTATATAAAACTTGACAAGTAATTGGAAACGGCCTTAATGACCCGAAGCGCGTCAGTTCCTTTTAGAATTAGATCCCTGTAGAATACTCTGTGGAATGGTAACAAGTAATCCTTTCTAAGTACATTTCAAAATGCCACATGCTGTGACCGAAATGCAACATTTGTGTTCAAGGACACCCCCAAAAAAAAAAAAAAAAAAAAAAGAAATAGGACGAATGCACAACTGAAACAGTTGCGATACTATCGCATTGGTGGTGACTGACTGACTCACTGATAGACTCACTGCAGGAGATGGAGACGGTGACGAAATAAAGGAAACAAAAGGAAGACTGAGGGTGTTTCCAATGTCCAAACAATATTTCAAAATAATTTGAGCAAACAATTCAAGTGGCTTTGCGTTTTTCCGACACGTGCACAAAGATGGATATAGTAAACCAAATGATGAGACAGTCTTACCTGAAATGAAATTAAGCAGAAGAGAGGAAAAGAGAATTTAAATTAAATTTATCAAAAAATGGGAAAAAAAAATGTAGATTTAATGGCTTGCCCATATGCTGTTGCAGTCGGTGAGAGTCGAGCCAATTAGAAATCATAAATCTCAAACATAAAAATATTTTTACAGCCACAAATTGCAGGAAACATAGAAAAAATATAATTCCGGCTATACAAATTACTAACATAAAAAACCATTGTTCCTTTTTTCCTCTTTTTTTATGGTTTGGAGTTCCCGACTTGAATTGTGCGACAATTAAAAAAGGGAACAATCAAATTGTGTCCATTCCATTCCAAAATTTACTTCTTTTTTTGGTTTTGTGGGCTTTTGTTTCTGTTACGTTTGCCGAGCTCTTAATCAACGGATCGAGCCCTTTCCATGAAATTGAACGAATTTGGTAGCAAAACAAGCGAAAAACGGCACACAAATAAAAATGTAAATATTAATAAGCGTCAATATGCGTTCAAGCGAATCGCAACGGAGTTGGAGTCAAAGTGGGTGACGGAGACAGAGCTAGGCAAACAAACAAACAGCCGCTGAGACAGAGAGCGTGAAAGAGAGAGTATGAAAAACACCAAGGACACACAACACAACCAAACGGCAGTCAGACAGCAGCAGGAGACGGACGCCCACTACCTAAAAACAAAAAAAAAACAACAAGTAAACGAAGAAAAAAAATCCTAAAGCAGACGCCGCCCTAGGCACTGCAAACCCAAACCAAAAAAAAAAAAACTAAAATCCAAACCTAAACCTAAACCCAAACCATAAACCGAAACCCAACAACCGAGCGCCGACATCGATGTCGTCGTCGTCGTTTACCACTTCGGTGGACGCACTGCGGCGAGCGGCGAAACGCTAATGTGAGACTAAACACGAGCCCAGAGACCGAAACCGATTTCCGTCAAAAGGGGCCAATGGGTTTTTGTAAATGGTTACAGTGGCATGGAATTTGAAATAAGCTAAATAAAAAGTTATATATGCTATGAAGCAATTAATCACAGCAATTTTTAGAAATCAACGAATTAAAACTACTAAACTTCAATGGAAAACTTTTCCTTTTCCACCTAAAGGAAACAAAGTTTCTAGACACCTTCCCTTTCATGGAACGCCACTACCTTTTTTTTACAGAGAAAACGACTGTATAATTATGTGATTCAATAGACTATGAATAGATTGTAGCTTTTCTAAAATTTACAAATATTTTTCTATTAAAATTTTACTTTTACTTATCTATTTCATTCCACTGTAACGCACATCCCCTTTTGAGAAGCAACAGCAAAGGCTTCCCCTTAGATTTGCTTGCGCCCTTCACACGCTTGCAGCACCACCACCACTACCAGTCCTACGACTACTACCATTACCACCACTGCTGCCATTTTCAAACCCAAAACCCCCCCACACCGCGCCAAACACCGCACTCCCATCATCGTCATCATATCAACATCAAGTCATGGACTTTTGTGAAATGGAACTTTCAACACCGGAAGCAGCGTGTTGCATGTATTTATGTAGATATTAGAGCAGTGGCTAGCCCACTAACCCCCCGCCACTTTATCCCATCCCCATCCCCTACTGTTCCCATCCCATTGCCATCTCATGCCCTTCCTTTCGTTCCTCTTATCCATTTCCCTGTCTACCCTTTGCGCGCACATTGTCTCTGTCTCCCTCTATCTTTTACCCTCTCTCTCCTTCGCTCTCTTTATGTGGACCGAGACGAAACGAGCCGTATGGCACACACACAAAACGTGGGGAAAATTCAATGTTGTTGTTTTCATTTTCGTTTTTTTTTTTCTTTGTATTTTTTTATAAGCGCGACTATAAACCAGATTTGGCAGGACTCTTTACCCTAACCTATATGGCATATCGACACTGGTCGAGTTGGTTAGCTTAGGGAAAGGAGGTTAGAGAGGGACTGCAGAAAAAAGGACGTGGAGAGCCAGTCAAATTATGGTCCGTGTTTGTGTGTGCCCCACGGTGAAATATGCACAGCCAGCCGCCAGTAGAATAGAACGGAACAAGCAACAAGGAGAAGGAATGAAGGAAGAAGCAATTTTTTGAATGAAATTATGCATTCATAACCATTCGACGAGAGTCACAAAGGACGATGGTTGGTTGGGGCATAAGAAAAAAGGAGCGCACCGAAGAAGATGGAAGATGAAAAATAAGAACAAGTCGACAAGCTGGAACAGGTGACGTGAGCTAGGGTTTTTGACTTGAGTAAGCTACTAAAGATGACTTTTTTCTCTTCCTTTTAGTTATAGCATACATATATAGATATACATGTTTATATATATCTATATATATATATATATATTCGTGGTTGTTTGATAGATTGACAAAGTACAACATGTTACATGTGTTTGAATTAGATGGGTTTTGCTGGCAATTCAGCCAGGAGGAGCCCAGTTACAAGCTGTTGTCCTTAGCAAAACGAGATATATTTTTCGAAAACTAAACAAACATAAACAGTTCAAGGAACGGAAGGAAGGCTTGATTAAAGAGATTGAACTGCAGTGACTTCTGGGCAAACATACTAGAGAGGTCTGTAGGCAAACATAGTTAAGAGGTCGGTCTCTCTCTCTCACTCTTTTGGTCTTTGGTCAGTAAAAGAAAAGGATTTCCTCATCGTTGGTAAGCAACCCTTTTTACAGTTAGCTCGTGCCACCCTTAAGCCTTAAGCCCTAATCAAATGCAATGCATGCAACCCTATCAAAGGATTATGTACCCCTGGCATCAGAGAAGCAAGTTGTTATTGTTTGTTGTTCAATGTTGTTTAATTTAAAAAATGTCACGCGGACTTACCGTGCGCCTCCTACCCCTGTTCTTAACCCTACCCTTACTCCTAACTGTGCCTACCTCTACCTCCACCTTTCTACCTTACTTGTCCATCCATTGCAGTCGGCATATGCATCAGTAACATCAATGAAATGTGTAAGCCTTTTGACTCGATGCTACCGTCCGTTAGCTGGGGTCGTCCCTTGACCACTCGCCATGCAAACCTGTTTGATCAAAACTTGTTCTCAAGGGTTTTTGCTGACCACCGCTGACCGACCATGTGCCGCACAACAAAGCAAAAATGGAATGTTGAGATAGGGGCAAAAATCTCAATATGAACCGCTCGCTGTGTCGCGTGTTCCATCATACGAGTTTTTTTCTCTCCCCCCTCCTCTGTTTTACTTTTAGGGGTGTGGAGACTGTCGAATGAACGGTAAACGTTTTAACGATAACATCTGCGGTACAGAGTTGCGATTTTCTCGTTCTCTTATGAAGCGTGAGGGTTGCTGCTAGCTGCTTATTGCATAATTATGCCATTGTCCAATGAAGTTCGTAATGCTGCCTTCGATATAATCTAATTTGCAGTGACTATAGTCGAGGGGTTCATCAAACAAATGCAAATTGGGGTAGTTTTTATTTTCTATATATTTTTTTTGTCATTTAATTTGGGGAAGGGTTTACCTATAGCTATTTGACCCAATGACCCAGAATATGGGGAGCCAAAATACAAATACGTTTTTGGCAGCAAACATTCAGTTGCTTATCGAACAAAGGGATTAGATGTGGGAAAGCTTTCTGCCAACTGGCATGCTAATACTTTGCGGTACTCTGCAGTGGCTTTATACTGTGGCAAGAGCTTCAGGTGTTCAAGACACTGACTGGATGGTAATAAAACATCCAAAGGTAGCAAATACCATAAAATCCTTGGCATAAAGCGCACTTCATAACTCATTTGTTGCAGGCAATAGGCAGGGAGAATCTCCAACCATTCATTCACCCACAACTGACGACACTTACGACACTCCACGCTACTCCACACACCATGCCACTATATTCCGCCCTGGCACACCCCGTCATTTCGAGAGAGACATTACCCAATCCACAACGATTCAACGATGTCTGTTTGTCGGTTAGCTCATCGTGTGTAATGGCAACGATTTTCACTCTTTTGTATTTGATTTTCGAAATTGTAATGCAGCAGAGTTTCAGTTTCGGTATCGCTTACATTCGATACATCGACTCAACTGGGATGGGTAACGATGGGAGGTGTGACGAATGCGATACATTTGTCAAATTAGCTAGGGCAGATAAGAAGAAAACTTTTGGTTAAGGCATTGGAGTACACTACAGTAATCCACTTCTTAGCCAATTACAAATATTTATAGCTTTTCTACTACGTGAGAAGATTAGAGTAAAGCCTGAACTGATAAGAAATATGTCTAGATCAATGGCATACTGCCTGTTAACTTTAAGTTAAGTGACAGTTTGACTAAAATTTACATAGTCCATGGTAATTAAACATCTCTAAGGGCATTGAGTCGTCGACTCTAAATTGATTTGATATGCTCTAGATCCTTTCTGTATCTGTATCTGTTTCTGTATATGCCGCCTGTCTGCCTCGCTTTGTGTGAACGATGTTATTGAACTGAACTTGACATTTTGCACTGCAAAAACTGTAAAAAAAAAAAAAAAAAAAACAGGCAAGCAAACGAGCGAGCATGCACGTAATAAAAAGGATAATACACACAGATACACACAGCGAATTGCTGCGAGCTGCTGCTGCTGCTTCTGCTGACCCGACCCCAATTTATACGACGCGGGGCCAACAGGAGGCAGCTGCTGCTGCTACTGGCTGGTCGGGTCGGTGGTCGGTGGCCTTTCGGCCGTCAACGGCTCTCATCCTTGTCAGGCGAATCCGACGAGGACTACGACGACGACTACACGAATAATAAAAGTAAATTTGCTGTGGGGTGGTTGTAGGCTCGGTAAAGCCAGCCAGCCAGCGAGGCAGGCAGGCAGGATAAAAGGACATGGCACAGCATTTATAAAATTATTTGTGTGTGTGTTTTTTTTTTTTATTTTTTTTTTAAGAAGAAAATATTGAATATGCTTTTCAAAAGGCATACCATTAAGGCAAATGGCAAAAACGAGACACTGCATATTGCTCATGGCCTGAAAAGGTTTTCCCTTCAGGTTTCATTTTAAAGCTCATTTGGCTTTGGCTTTGGCTTATTGAATTTCAAATTGTTGTGTCTCTCCTTAAAAATTCGATTTGAGAAAAAATCATAAATTACGTCTGCTCCTCAATCTTATTAACACATTTTTATGTACAATAGAGGCTGCTATCGGTGGAGCAGAGTTTAGGGTCAGAAATTGTGGGAAAAACTAACCATTGGGGCCCGGGTAGTGTCAGCTGACAAAGTTGACATTTAAATTGCCATTTGGTTGTTTTGCCCCTGGGCAGATGGACTTAATGCTAAATTACATTTTAGGCACACTGTGTTGAGATTTTAATTAGATGTAATGTCAGCATAATGAGTTTTATGTCATATAGCCTCAGGAGGTGGTTGATGATAATCAACCGAATGGGAATGGGTGGTAATGCTTTTGATAGCTGAGATTGAGAAGGCGAGATTAAAAGTGACGATTTGAAATTTATTATTTAGGTAGAAGACGATGAATTTTCCAAGTAATTTAATAAGTGTAAGACATTGTAACAACTTCTCGTCGGGGTCACCATAAAAGGTATGAGTGTATTTATCAATATTTAGAGTGTTGTAATTGTCTTTGGTTAGCCATTCCCCCGCCATGGTAATTAATACTTAAGATTACAACTCAGGCCTAAATTTCTGGAGTATTTTTTTTGCTTTTTGTCAAATTTTCTCGTATTTCTTAAGTACTTGTCATAAACTCGTCAGCTTTTGGGAAAGGTTTTCATTCTTTTACTTTGAATGTATTCAGTAATTTTGCAGCATTTGGTTGACAATCTTCTAGTCGTTAACTTTGGCCTGCTCATTAGCAGCATAGACGCTTGCCTGGGCACACAAGGATCAGCCAAAGACTTTGTGCTAGATCCTATGGGTCCCTAGAACCTTATACAATTAAATGACATAAAAACGGATTAGGGCTTAGCCAACAATGCGTAAGTGATGAGGGCGGGCGGTCGCATGGCCACTTTATGGCATTTATGGCAGTGGCATTAAAATAATTTTTATGAAAATTAACTCAACTAAAAATAAGGCAAAAGGATAAACATGCTGCAGGGACTTTGCTTCCCTCTTTATATATATATATATATATGTATGGGTTTGTCTCCATCTCTCTTTGTGTGTGTGTGTTTGTGTGATAATTGTCGCCTGCCGAGGAGTAAGTATCCTGGATTGTCCTCCAGGCTGCTGGCTGCCTGTCTATCTGCTTGAACTTGGAAACTTGATTTTGCGGAAGAAGACAGGCAACACCAACAACGTGCAACATCTGGCGCTAAGTACAAACTGTGATACACACAGACAGATAGACCGACAGACAGAAATACATACAAACAGACAGACAGACAAACAGACAGAAAGGCAGATAGACAGACCAAAAGACGGACATACTCATACACACACATACTCATACATTCATATATGTATCCTGACCTGACTCGGGACCGCGTGGCTCCTCTTTAAGTTTCTGCTCGATGCGCGCGCAGTAGCTGCAAACGGCGGTTCCTGAGTCTGAGAAAAAGGAAGTTAGGCAAGAAATTAAGAAAGAAGGCAAACCAAAGAAAAAAAACATGCAAAAAATTGAAAGCGCCGTTTTGACGGCCCAAAACTTTTTAAAGTCGCTGCGAACGGCATTCGGTCATGGCAGGGGCTATAACATTAATGGCAAGGGGTGGGGTGTGGAATGGCAACGGCAGTGGAGTGGCAGTAGATGGATGGATGGATGTGTGGTAGTGGCAGTAGCAGTGGCAAGGCAGCGTGAGAACATTTTCAATGCAGGATATTTTAGTGGCTGCTCATCAAGAGTTGAACACACCCTGGTGGGAAGTTTGCTACCCTATCAGGCCCGCACATACAAACATACACACAAACAAACACACACGCACATGCACTTACACATATACCAACACCATTGTAGCTGGTGACTGACTACTTATGAAATTTCCCTATATTCTCAACACTTCCGTGTTGCTCGGTTGCTCTCTCTTACTCTCTCCTTTTCTCTTTAGTTGGTTTGTATGCACATGCGCTACGAGAGTAATAAAAAGAAATACTGGGCTAGATTTGCTTGTGTTTGTTGCTGTTGTTCTTGTTGTTGTTGCTGCTATGAAGTGCACTTCACTGGCTGGGTAAATATGTATAGCTAGCTCTTTTCTCTCTCTTCCTTCTCTTCATCTCTTCTTTTTTTGGTTGAATTGAGCGAGCTCCTTTCATGCCATGCTGGTCGTCGGCACGATGTCGGCGGTGGGGTTGGGGTTGGGGGTGTTATGTATTTTTTACAAGTGTTTAGTCAAATTCGTATGGCATTTTTTTTTTGTTCTTTTTTCTTTCTGTTCTTGTTGGAGGGAAACGGTGTTCTCTCTGCTTTCTATATATATATGTATATACATATATATTTGTAGATTCTGTGTGCATGTGTGTGTGATAGAATGTGTTTGTGCTTAGAGGGGGATAGAGTAAAAGTAAGCAGGGGGCCTTAGGCGAGGCGTTTTGTTTACAAAAGTGAGGTAAAAAGTTTGACTGAAAAGACGGAGCAACATTTTAGATGGGGAATTGATTTTCAGTGTGACGAAATGCCGCGGTATAGATAAAAGACCCGAAAAAAATGGCGCCCAACAGGAACGAGAGAAGATACAGGGTTAACAAGATGAACCTAACAGGTTATATAAAATGAAAGTTCAGTCAATCTATGGTAAACGGTTATTTGGTAATTGTATTGTTAGATAATAAGTTAGCATTGAGCAAAGATCTTTTAGTTTGTTAATGTATGTTCAAATAAAAGCGGCATCGTTTATAGTTTTCCCAAGTGGCTTTCAGCACTTTATGATACCCTGTAGGTAGTAAGTAATTGGTTATGTTAAAATCTAAGATATTGATACTACTAAAGAACAATAGACTGGTAGTCTGAAAAGGTCTTCACTAGGTTGCCGAAGACAGACGATCTAGGCAAGTCACTTTGCTGGCGTCTTTAAGCAAGTATTTTAGGGGCAAAAAAGCTGGTTAAGTCATATAATATTAGGATCATAATAATAGGGCAATATTAAGAAATGTTTCGATCAAAAATCAGTTAAAAACAGAGGGAACCATTGTAAAAAAAGAAAGGTAGAAAAAAAATCCGTGAATGGAACCTCTTCGTTTTACAAGGTATCTCCAAGTCGTGTCGTTATCTAACGCTGTACAAATTTTATTCTATGTTTTGCCCTTTCAAATGAAAGGATATTATGGTTGAATGGTATTTTAAGTGCATTTTGGAGTGCGTTTTCTAGTTTTTACCAGCTAATTGCTTTAATATCACACTCTCCAATTAGGCATTCCACTTCATGTGGCGCACACAAAAACTCTAAATGCGATGATGCCTCTTTCCCTTTCTCAGTCACAGTCCTGGTCTTTAAAGAGATCTCAACCACATCCTTGGCATCTTCGAAAACGATCTTAATAGCATTTCCAGACATCAGGCAACAGATGATTGACAATAAGGTCGCAGTAAACCGCAAGACAAATTTAAATAACTGTGTGTCCCGTCGAGACAAAAAGAGAAAAGGTTGCAAAGGTCTCGAGAAACCATGAAAAGAGTTGTTGTTCTTAGCAAAAACAAAAGACACCGAAAAAACAGATGATTGCCGAACCAAAACAAAAGCAAAAAGCAGAGAAAACAGCTGTCGAGAGTGCAAGGTGCAAAAAAAAAAAAAAAAGGAAGAAGCAACGAACTCAGTAAGGAAGGAGGAGTAAAAACTCTACCAAGACAGAAGAATGGTGGCTCAACATTAAACAGAAGCAGGAGCAATAATAAGCTAAGTTGTGTGTCTCCTTGGGCCTGCATGAGTGTGTGTGTCCCACCCGATGATTAGTATGTTGAGGGCCTCAGCCACAGATCGTGGTAGCTATTCAGTCAGGTAGCAGCAACCTGCATGAGTTCTTCTTCTCCATTCTTCAATTTCCCCTCGTTTTTGTGACTGCCTGGCTGCCTGTCTGCATGCCGCCAGCCTGTTGAGCAGCTGTCGTTAATGAGCCCTCACATGGAACCTACAACTACTCGTAGGGTTGTTCGGTATACGGTTTTTTCTGGTTGTTTTGTTTTTCTGTTTAGCAAGTAAATGCAATCTCCGCTTACAGCACATCTAATCTTTATGGACGGCTTTTTGTTTTCTTTCTGGGTTTCTCTATTTCTTTCCGTCGTTTCTATTTGTCAAACAAACAATTTCGTTTCCATTTTTCACAAAGTTGATAAATAAATGGTTTAGTTGCTTGGTTTGAATTTTGAGTGTAGCAGCACCGCAGGTTGTCCTGCAGGTACTCCATTTCATCTGATCCTCATCGACAGCTGAACATGCAGGTTTTTATTTTTCTGTTGAACTCCGGTCACGATCGACCTGAATTTTAAATGACGAATGATGTGTGTTTCAGTGATAAAAAGGATTTTCATGTTTTTCTTACATTATCCACTTGGACTTATAAATAATTATACGCTCTTCGTTATCAGAAGGAAACAAACGTAATTTCAATTGAAGTTGTATAAATTTCTATAAAAAAGGCGCCCAACGTGGAATTTTTGTTAAATTTATTAACCATTTCAAGGGAAGTGGATAAACCAAGAGGGGAAACTGTGTTTTCGCGTTAATTTCCTCGTTGATTAGCACCCAAATACACAGTATGGCCCACCAACCACCAAATTCTCCCACCCCTTGAATACTGATTTGCCCCAGCCCTTTAAATGCCCTACAACAACTGTTGCTCTCATCCCCGTTTTGGATTAAAATGGAATGGAATGGTACAACGACAACAAACACCAAAATACTTCGTTTGCGCATAAAATGTGATTTTAATCACTTTCCGTTGTATTCCCAGTACGCCGTCAGGCCTTTCCTCACCCAAATTGAAGATAACTTCATGTCTTTGAGAAGTTCGCAGTTTTCGTTTTTATTTAATTTTTATTATTTTTGTGTGCGAAAATAATTTCATTTAAATATCCTCACGCAAACACACGCACTCGCATAAACTTTGTCTGTGTGTCCTGATGCCTGCATGTTAATGTAATTTTTATGCTGATTGCGAATTTCCACATTTCCGGGCGCCCGGGCCGTTTGTTCACTTCTTTGTCAAGGCATTAAAGACCCTCCATGATTATGATGTTTACTCGGTTCGGTTGACGATGATGTCGCTAGGCTCGTTCTCGTTCCTGTTCTCAGTCCTCTTTGGCCACGGACATGGGTTTGGCTATGTGTGTTCAACTGGTTTTTGGTCGGCTTTTGTTTTATTATGCCGCCTTTTGTTTACGTCGTCACGTTACGTTTTAATCAGCAGCATTAATTTAATTTAATTTGATTTAATAATACATCCTCAGATGTTGGCATATGTCTACGGCTATAGACGCACTCTGCAATGCTTCTCTGATGCTGTTGCACTAAGTATGTCTAAGTGGCGGTCCGAATCCTGTGTGATCTATTGTATTGCGTTAAGGGTATTTCATTTAACCCATTGTAGGGGAAATGGGCTCGGCTTTTGTGTGTTTATTGCGGTGCTTGCTCATTAAAAAAAAAGAGCATACAAACGTAATCTTTTGGGCCCGCTTAATAGAACATTTGTCCATTAAAAATGCCAGCCACTCGAGTGGCCAAGTGGAAGTAAGCCTAGAATAGGTTTTGGTTAGGGGCACATCGGGCTATTTTTAATGAAAAGAATTCTTTGGAAACTGATAAAAATTCTTTGCTCTGCTTTTAAAATAATTGCGACAAGTGAGACGAATTGAAAGGTGCTATAATAGGAATTTTTAATTATATTTAACAAGAATTGTCAAGTTATGGTAGTATTTATAAACTCAAAATCCTATTAAAAATACTTTTGTTGAGCACTTTGAACATACTGTGATTGACGTTAAGAAAATTTTTGAGATGAAATACTAAATATCATGAAAACGCCTTACGTAAAGCAAGTATTGAAACCCTTCAGTTATGGGTTATCTTGGCTTTTGATTTATATGTTTTAAAGTTTCTAGCTTAACTACAAAGCGAAGTTCTTTGGGGAATTGCCGAAAAGACTATAAGTAGCCTACCAAAATATATGATGTTAGGTCTTCCATGAATAGCCTTTCTGTAGTCCATAGCTTGATAAATACTTTACTTTAATAATAAATACATACAATCAATAGATATATAATCAATAAGTGATTTCTAAGGCTCTTTACTTTCTAAACCACATTTGCAGTGTTTTCATACGCTTGACTTTCTTTTGCAATTGGAGTATGCCATACATGAGAGCCTCAGCTGTGGGTGGACAACCTGGGACATAGATATCGACTGGAATAATCCGATCACAACCACGAACCACAGAATAAGAGTAATGATAGTATCCTCCACCATTGGCACAACTTCCCATTGATATAACCCACCGTGGTTCTGGCATTTGATCATAGATCTTACGCAATGCCGGAGCCATTTTGTTGGTCAGAGTCCCAGCCACAATGATAACATCCGTTTGACGAGGTGAGGCACGGAAAACCACACCGAAACGATCCATGTCATAACGTGGAGCAGCAATATGCATCATTTCCACAGCACAACAGGCCAAACCAAAGGTCATGGGCCACAGGGAGCCCTTGCGACCCCAATTGATTAAATCATCCATTCTGGCCACAGTCCATTCTGCCCATGTAATTTGATCCCTGCCAAAGGGACTATAACCCTGCTTGGGTGGATCCTTACGAAAATGATCATAGACTGGCATAGTCTTTTGCTCTCGCTTTGGTATTAAAAGGGATGTAATGCCATTTCCATGGTTAGGAAGAAGCAACTTTAGCTTATTTGCATTGAAGTGACGCAGCATTTTTTCTCGCTCTCTGAGGGGAGTAAATATTTGAGTGGATATTTAGGATTTCTTGGAAAGTTTTTTTTATTACCTTTGTGATAGATTTGTTTTCAAATAACTATCGATAAGAAGTTTAGGAAAAAGGTAACTAATTTCTATTTTATATTTTCTTTCTTTAGTTTTTTGATATAAAAAAGATTTTTAGAAAGGAAAAGACTAAAAAATAACCAGATAGGCTTTAAAAATCAAGATACTCAAGTTACTTCTTAATTAATCATCATGTGTCATATCAGTTAGATCATGGGAATATAGTTTAAGAGCACAGAAATTGAACATTCAAGTTCATAAAACTAACACACATGTGAATAAACCAACATAAGTTCTTTAATGGTATTCAAGTTTAGCCGGGTCTAATTTTAACGATGCCGGCGACAAAACATTTAAAAGAACTATATCTACACACACACATACAGACACAGTTGTACACATATGATATAAACAAGAGTTTATAACGGTAGCCACCAGTTAAAGTCACGAGCCAGACATTGAACGACTGCTACGACTACTACGGCGACATTTACAGGTGGTTGGACTTGCATAGGTCGTCTAATGAATTTTATAGCCAGGAAATTATTATGGCATCGATGGGCCAGACCAGACCAGACCAAGGCCAGGCTATAGCCCTCTCTCTCGCTCTTGTTGATTCAAAAAGTATTTTAGGGGAAGGACTAGAGAGAGACAGACGACCGTGACAACAAAAAACAGAGGCAGGAAGGGAAAAGGGTATATATCAAGCCGAGTCGCATAGTCGCTGTGAAAAGTTTTACTCTAGTGGAACGAGTTGAAATTGGCAATTAACAAACCATTGAATCCAATAAACAGGATTTTAACATTTTGAACAAACATAGCAAAGGAGAGACAGAGAGAGAGAGAGAGCCGGAGTCGAAAACGGAGACATAGACTAGAGTGAAAGAGATAGAGAGACACATACGTAGGAGAGGCAGTCAAAAGGTAGCAAAATGCGGCACGTAATGGCGCCAGGATAGAACGTCAACGGTGGGAAAGAAGGCGTGGAAGGACATAGGACACAGGACAGGACAACAAGCAAACTGACGATTGCCGAGTGTCGACTGTCGACTGTCGACATCGCTATCCTTGTGTTTGTTTATATGCCATTTTTGATTATTTCTATGTACTTGTGTGTTAGTTAGTGTGTGTGTGTCTATATGTGTTAGTGTGCGTATGTATATATGGTTAAGTGTATTGGTTTCCGAGGCTCGTCAATGTTGTTGCTGTTGTAATTGAAACCTTTGAAGTGTTGCCAAAGTGCTCTGCTCCTCAGTTGAAAATTTAAATCAAAATGGGAAAATACATTTAAATTATTTTCAAAGGCTAAATTTCTAATTTTGTTGCCTTTTTCACATACATACATACATACATACAAACATACATATTACCCTTACAAATAAACTCTTGGTTTGTAATTTTAATTGGAAAACCCATTCAGGTATTAGCCAAAGACAAATGTGTGATAAGTCGCAAATAATCTGTTGAAAATTCAGAAAATATATATTTAAAAGAAAATTCAATAAAAGGAGAATATACTTAAAAGATGAACAGCAACAAAAAAAAAAAAAGAAGATAACCAACTTTAGTATGATCTTTAATCCCCTTAACATAAGGGGAGAGTCAGTCTTCTCAAGTATACAATACATACATTAAATTCCTTTTCATGCATAACTCTAAATATTCATATAATCGGATTTTTATTTTGGTATACATTGGTATCTTACCTCCTCCTGCTACTACTCCTTTTACCCCTCCTCCTCCTATTTCACCCACCATTCCTTGGCAGTTGTCGTGTAACAGTCGGCACTCAGCAGACAAAACGCTGACAACATTTCAAGTGATTTTTGGATAAAGGCAACAGCATAGAGACAACATTGTCGCTTAAGGAACACGCACACACATATATGTACATACATACACACCTCAACGGTGAGAGCTCAGGTGGCAATATGAGGCATAGTGTCGCCTTTGCATCCGCCTCTTGCCTCCTGGTGTCACATTTAATTCAATTGCTGCAACAGCACCACGAACCCAGGAGAACAAAAAAAAAAAAAAAAAAAAAAAAAGTGACAGAAGAAACGAAGGAAGGAAGGACAAAAAAAGATGGCAACAATTGCAGAAAAATTGAGAAAAAGAAATTGTACGATTTGTGTTGAGAGTGTGTGCAAACAAAAGCGCAAGTGATAGCAGTAACAGCATCTGTTATGGTATGGTATACGGGGGCGTGGCCATAAGGGATATATCACACAAGACACACAAGGCACACACACAGATACACACACACACACTAGATATCAAAGCGTGACAGAAACAGCCGTCAAAAAGAGCAAAATGCCTGAGAAATGCTGTTGATGATGTTGAGGAAGATGAAAGAGGAAATTTACGCTAATTTCCTTTCTACAAACTTTATACGAATGAACATAAGTTTAGATAGAAGAGATACTTAACTATAGTATTTAGCTTCGTGTCACGTTTACATCACTAGTTAATACACGCATTTCAGCAAATTTGAATTGACAACGCATTTCCGCATCGCTGATGTGAAAGAAGAAGAATCCTTCAATCCATAATTCCATTTGAATTTCTCCTTCCTCTGCTTTCCTTTTCATAGATTTTTTTTCTTGTTGTTGTTGCTTTTTCCTTTTCATACATGCGGAAATGTCAAGGAAATGCATGGAAAATACTTTTATAGATGAATACTTCTTAAAGTGACAGCTGGCAGTCGGTGGATAGACAAGTAAGATAAAAATACAGAATTCGTTACTTTTCTGGCCACAACTAATAGAGCCAACTGCTTGGCTTGCTATCTCTTTCTCTTGCTCTTTGTCTGTCTGCCATCAATTGCTATAAAATATTTAAAATGCTTTGAAATCGCCCAATTCCCCAACACCACCCCCCTTCCTGTTCGCTGCTCGACATAACATGTTGAATTTTTAATGTGAATTTTTGGCAAACATTTTCAGTTTTTCCTTGTTTCTATACTTTTTCCTTTTTTAGCTGGCAAATATATTTTAAAGCATACTTCTCAGGTAAGCATTTAAATTGGCAACAAATCTGCAGATTGAATAAAGAACAGAACATAAACCAATAAGTAAGAAAGGGGAGGGGGAGTGGCATGAGAAAGAGATAGAAAGATACTCATGAATGCCAGACGGTGCCAGGCAGCTGACTTTTGGCCTCCACTGTAGACACAGTCATGTGTGAAAGACAACGAAAGGCATGTGCCTCGTTTATCCTCTTCCTATCAACCACCTTACGCCCATCTCAATCTCTTCCTGCTACACACACACGTACACACATATACATAGATACTCTTTCTACTTTTTCTTCCTTTTTTTTTTGTGTTAAGCCATGTCTCTTCTCATCCATGTTGTCTGCTCGTTTTAATTTCTCTTATTTCTTTTTTTCTTTCACCATTTTTGCCAGTTACATATTTTCACACTTTATCGTTCAGCCTACTTCTCTACTCCATTGCCTCCTACTTGTCTATCCTTCTTCTCCTTTACCACTTTGTGTGTTATTTCGGTTTGGTCTCTTTTTTTTTTTGGTTTGTTTGTTTATTTGTTCGTTCGTTCGTTTTGTTTGCTCCAGTCTCTGTCTGTCAAATGAATTATTTGCATAGTTTTGGGCGCATCAGCTATGGAAAATTGCATTGCCACCATTGCTGTACCATTCCATTTGGTATGATGGGGAGACTAAGCACGGATTTTCCATCATCATTCAGCGTCAGCGTGTAAATATTTATTTGATGCCTGAGTAAGTTTTAAATACGTCCATCCAATGGCATAGAAATTTATCTCTATGGCAAGCGTCTGGCTAATCGGTATGGCCAATGCGTTTTAGAAGTGCTCTAAGTTCAATTCAAATCTGTCAAAATTGGGGGGAATTAAAGCAACAACAACAACAAAAAACGAAAACAAAAAAGTACTCATAAGGGTGGTTGCATCACAGAAATAACAACAGATGTTGCTGCAACAAAAATGTTGCAAATTTACCATCACATGTTAATTTCAATTAAGGCGAGATACAATGAAATATATTTTGAATATTTTATATTCTGAATACAGATGTTGCGTGACCGAAATCTTTATTTATAATTTGAGGTGGAACCATTTTGTATTGTTGTTAACATAAGGGTGAGTCAATTTACGTTAATTTGGCTTTATTAATTAATTATTAACTTGTACATGGCCAAATTTTTGTAAACATTTTGGTTTACTTGTCTATAGCTTTAGAGTATTGGATTATATTAAAGATCCACAAAGTTTTAGTTTAGAGTTGCTTCAGCATTAGATCACTTATTAAGGAATCATTGAGAATAAAAATTTAATTCGTGTTAAACTTTGAAAATGTTCCTATTTGATATATATCGAAGCAATGGTTTATAATAAGAATTTGATTATTGACTTGATTTGAAACAGTTTCTTATACATAGCTTAACTTTCTGACTTTTTTTTACTTAACAAATACATCGAGTTTATTCAGGAGTTTTGTTTGACGCCTCTTCTTGGTGTCTTTTGACAGCTAAGTTTTAATTATACGAGTTAAGAACTATTTCATATGATATGTTTAATTATTTCTACAAGTTGTACACAACACCAACACCAACAAAACCTTCGATGTTTATGTTTTTTTAGATTCTTACAATGCCGAATAAACTGAAAATATAAACCCACTAAACTTGTCTTTACTGATCTAAAAAGGTTTTTATAACTTTAAAAATTGAGTATTAATAGAGACATTTTGATATTGTCTAATTAAATTTTTCTTTTTATTCGTTGGTTAATTTTTAACATTGAAATTCGGCTATACTCTTTATAGTATACAGTTTCCTATGAATGAATTCCTAAAGTTCATAGTTAATCTTAAGTATTAAAACCATTTCCAAATAAAGTTTTGATTAGACCCTACAAAAGTGTTTCCGATTAACAAAGCTTCATCATGGGCCTGTCACCATCATTTTGAAAGATTTATAACAGATTTTTCAAATTATTTTATTCAATTTTATTAGTTAAATTAGGCATTATAAAAATTAGAAAAATTAATAAATAATAAATAAATACTTTGTATAAAAGTTCAGGTACTAGAATTTTTTCCTTTATTTAAATAAATAAGAATTTTTCGCATTTTGAATTCAAAATTAAAGCGGATTTCCTTCGTTTTTTCCTTAATATTTTTGAAGCACGACTTCTTTGAGTTATCTCTAGACTTTTGATGACTGAAAACTGTCTCATTATGAATTTTATCGAATTTTTCGTAGTTGAAAAAATATTTTTAAAAAAATAAAGGTTTTGTGCAATGGTTTTTATGTATAAAATACTAATATATGAAGTATTTTTTTTAATTTCGAGGTAATATTCATTGCTAATAACATTTCTGAGAATTTTTTTAATCCGTTTGCTTTAATCATAAAGTAATTTTCCAATCAAAATTTTAAATATTAATTGAAAATGTGGGAAAATTATGTAAAAATTTACTTTAAAAAAAATAATTAAAACTTTATTTGATTTAAAGCAGTTTTAATATTGGAAGTTGACTTTTTTCCTGTGTTTCAAGTTATAAAAAAATAAACTAAAAAAGAGACCTTGCAGAAATTACAGATTTAACTTCTATATGACTAAGGACTGAAGTAAAACCAATATCCTTATAAAACCATCGATAACTCTCTCAGTTAAAATTATAAAAAAGGTGAAAACTTAAAGCTAAAATAAAAAAAAACATCTTTAAAAAACCCCTAAAAATAAACCCAAAAGTATGTTTATATATAAAATAGCTTTTATAGATTTTGGTTATACTACCAATTAAATGTAAAAATTCCGCGTATATTTTCAACTAAGAGAGCCAAACAGAACTTTCTTCAATTCAATTGGACAAACAAAAAGACCTCTCATGTTTGGTATAAATAAAATCCAAAGTTAGGTTAAAATCTCAATTGCATTTTATTTTGCCTTTCAGTTCATATTTTATTGGAGTTGGAGGCAATTCCTTTATTTCACACGGTACATTCAGTCTAAAAAAAAAAAACCAGAACGCTAATCAAAGCCGGACGACTACATGGAAGCACTTGAAACTTGGTCATCGTGGAAATAATCGTAAAGCTTTAGCATAAAGCCCTAAACTGAAATAGAGGGCGAGACCAGGCGAGACCAGGGCCGAGACCTTGCCCTTAGACGCCACTTGATGTTGTCCAGTGCCAACTATTTTTGCGGCAACTTGATTAAAAACATTGCTCTGGCCGAAAATGAAGAAAAATGGAAAACTAAATGACTTTCATTTAGCGATGATGCTGGCGGTGATGCTAGCGGTGGCGGTGGGTGGGTGGACCCACGGAAACGACAAACTATACCGATTTGAACGAGCGGCCAGAAAACTTTTCAAATAGACATTTTCGAAACGGCAAACTTTTCATTTTCCTTCTTTTTTTTCGCTTTACTTGCTTGTGTGTGTGTGTGTTTTTTTTTGTGTTTTGCCATTTTTTTCTTCTCTCTTTTTTTTTTTATTTGCTTTCTATTTTTATCAGCAGTTTCAGACTAAAAACAGTCGGCCGGAAGTTTAGCCTGGTCTCTGGGTTCAGGGTACGTTTTGGTTTGGTTTGGTTTGGTTATTTCATACTGTGGTTAGGCCATTTAGAAAAAGGGGGGGAAATACCAATATGAGTAAAAATTGGAGTTGGTGGAAGTGAAGTTGCACAATTTATGATGTATGCCCAGAGAAGCGGAGAGAGAGAGAAACAGAGAGAGATAGAGTGAGAATAGATGTGAGAGGGGTCAGAGTTTTTGTGTGTTTGGTAGTGGCCGCGGTTTGAGAAGGTCGACACAAGGTCCAAAAAACCCAAACTGGCCTGGCCATTTGTGACACCCGCATTTATGTGCGACTATTTGGTTTATTTCTAAATGGAATCACATCCACTGCAACAAACCAGCGACAAATGGGCAGAGACTGGACTATTCCCTTCTTACTGCTTTTTGGGATACTGCCTCTGTTAGAGTAACTCACACACACACACACACACACATTTAGACACTTAGTGGTCTTTATTGGTTGACTGTTGTTGTACTATGTAGTTGGCCAAAAATAGTGTTGTTGTTTTTCATTCTTGTCGCTGGCTCCCATAGTCGACCATGCGGTTGTTTGGTCATCTCATTCCCATTTTCCTTCTGTTTTTTTTTGTTCACTTTATCCAAACCTTTTTCCTGCATTTCATTCAATTTGGATTGTTGGCTATACACACACACACACACAGTATACATACATATACACGCACACATGTGTCATTATAGTTTATGTAGTTTGCGGTCACATTTGGCCACGGCCATATGGGTTTGGGTCAAAAGTGGGCTGGTTCTGACATCCTTTTTTGTTCATCGCCCCGCCACGCCCTCTTTGTTTCCAGCTCTTTAAGTTTCCCCAAAGAAGAGTGAAAAAAGCAACCTTCTCATTCGAGTGCTAATTTTAAATGTATATGGATATTTTATTGCTGCCATTAGAGTTATTAGATGTACTACTTGTTGGTTTTGTTGTTGCTGTTGCTGTTGTTGTAACCCTGGTCAAATGCCTGGTTTTAGATAAGAGCGAATGTTGAGTGTTCGATTTGATAGGAAAGAGGAGTAGTTCTATTAGGACTAGCAAAATCGTGCTTCCATTTGATAGGAAACTTTGAAGATGAAGTTTTGTCAATTGTCTATATATAAATGAATCCCATTCGATAAATAAAGAAGCATTTGTAAATGGAAAGGAAGACAGGGAAAGATAAGAAGATGTAATTTATTTGGTATTATTTTTTGGCTATTGCCAGCTTTTACTTATTCAATTGGATTAACTATTAGAAGAATTATTATCAATTAAAGAGTCTTTTTAAGATGATAATTAAGGGACTGAGGAGTAACATTTGAGATTCGAAATATTGGACAATTATCGATAAATAGCAAACGATAAAAATAAGAATATTCGAATAAAGAACTTAATTATAAGTGGACTTTTCTTTTAATGTGAAATTATAACGTTAAAAATAAGAGAAGTGAATGTACTGCAGTATAAGAAGACTTTGTAATAATTTAAAAGCTTAATATAGTATATTAGTGTTAGAAAAAACCATCGATAAACATAAATAATAGTTTGAAAGGATATTAGAGGAAAAAATATGCGATATTTATTGATAGCACTCGATAAATATTAGAAAATGAAAAAGGAAGAGATATTTAAACAATAAAAGCTTTTTAATGGAATAAGGCGCTCTTTTCAACTGTAACTAAGAAGTACAGTTAAAATTTGCTTTGTAGAAGATCTCCAATTGATTACATAAACGATATTTATCGATATCACTCGAAAAGTATGTCTATAAACATTACAAAATGAAATCAAATGCTTTCTAGTAAAGTAAAAACGAGATTAAAATTCTCTTTTGATTTTTCATCAAGCCAAAAAATTTAATTATACTTTCTGGAAAATCTCCAATTGGAAAAAAAATTCGATATATATCGGATAACACTCGATAATATAACGCTTGTAAACATTATATTATGAAAGAGGAAGACATACTAGCTGGTAAAGATGATCCTTTATTAAAGATTTGGAACGGAAGACTAACAGAATTAAATTTGAATATATATTAAATGAAAAAATTTGAATCCTAACAAAAAATATTAAAGTTAAAGACAAAAAATTAAATTAAAATTTATATTAGATGTAAAATTTGGTCTTTCATGCTTACTCGGCTGCTTCAATGTTTAACCCAGAAATAAACCCAGAAAGCTTAGAAAATCATTAGCAATAATTATCGATATTTTACCAAATATTAGAACCAAAAATAATCGGAATGTTTGCAATATACAAGGAACCATAAATCAATAAAAAAGTTAGTAAACTTCTCTTCAACAATATGAAAATCAATAATTTTTGCCTAATTCGCTGAGTTTTCTTTTTACATGATTTGTGGGGAGGCTTTTTAGCACTTATCCTTGGAACTTTGTTATCCAACACCTTTTTATTCACATAAATGCACACACACGCACGTGCACACACACACACACACACACATACACACATGTTAAGCAATTTGTTTTTTCGGGCTTTGAGTGCTTTTTTGGGTTTTCGCTTCAACTAGAAATTCTTTGTTCTCCGCTGGTATTTATGGCCATTTTGTTGGGCATAGGCACCCTGGCTAACACGCATTCACTACCAAAACCCATTTTCGATGGGGGGGCGTGGAATATAGCAACAGCAACAACAACAACAACAAACACTTCTCGCAACAATTTCGCATAAATCAAAATAACTGTCAACGGAAGCGGCGTCCATAGTTTTTCGGCAGGAAAGAAAAAATCAGAAACCTAGCCACCGTGGCCAGGAACAGGAAGGCGACCCTGGCCTATACATACATACATACATATAGGAAATCGGTGAGAATGGGAAATATTGTGCTTTGGATCCGGTTTGCTACTGTTTTGGTATATCGCATAATGCACATGACCAGTGTTCCTATTAGCTTTTGCAGACGCAACCATCTCCTAAAATGAATAGCCAATTTTTTTGCCATTTGTTAAAGACAATGTCGCCATAATTAATTGTTCAAGTTTTGGTTGCGGTCAAAAAGGATATACATGTACCTAACTGTAGACTAAAGGGAATACACTTTACAGTCTGAAATAAAAAGAGAGAGAACATTGTCTTTCATCATATCTATATCATATATATTTTAATAAATGTTCGCCTCTCAAGTCAATTGTTGTGGTTAATGAACCTCATCGGGAAGTCGCGAGTTGAGTTCAGTTTTTTTCTTTTTTTTTTTTGTCAGTTCGTTGGACCATTATGATCATTAAGTGGCATGGCATTTGATGAAGTTTTAATATAACAAAACAACAAACAACATTTGCTGGTGTGTCCCGAAAAACATCTTTGGCTCTTTGCCTTTTCGTGGCCCAATCAAAAATTAATGAGTGCCAGGCGCTTAGAAGTGATAAATCACCTTGACAAAGGCACCTCTGACCATTCGAGGCCAGACTATGGCCAGGACCAGGACAAGGCAGTTGAACTTAAAGGCAAAACGAAAGAGACAGAGAGAGAAAGAGAGAGAGAGATGTAATGGGGGAAGTGGATGAAAAAGTATGGATGAACTGGAACACGTAGACACCCTGGCAACGATATACAAATGAAAATTACCTTCTATAGTATAATAATAATAAATGTCGACTTTTGTAATTTGCTTTAATTGCCAGCAAATGTGCCACAGAGAAAGCCAGCAAATGAGCATAAAGTCCAAATGGAGAGTGGCACAAAGAGAATATAGGAGAGTGGGTTCGGTTCCATCTTGGCCGTCTCTAAATCATGGTCTATACAAGTAACTTCTGCTACATTTCGGTATGAATATTTATATAATAATTCATTTAGAAAGGGTTGAAGATGAGATCTAAAAGAAATTAATTGCCGAATGGAGGAAAATGGACGGCGTCTGTAACCTGTAACTGGCATCTCATTTTGTATTTCAAACTTTAGAGTATACATTTTTCGGTTCTTTATTTTTTGTTGTTGTTGATTTTTTTTGTTTTTGTTTTCGTTTATTTGCTCAGTGAGCACTTGAAGATTGAGTGAAATGAGGAATGAGGGTGGGTGACTGAGGGTAAATAATGGGCATGCCCATTTCCATGTCCTTTACCGTTATACGCAGCGTGACGTGGTATTTATTAATTTCTTTGACAAATCTGTTGCATACTTTCAGGCGCACTGAGTGGTATTCTTCCGCTTCTGGGCTATACCGTTCGTCTTTCATTTTACCACTCCTTTGCCCTTCCTTGCCCTCCTTTCTGTTTTGAAGCACTTTGTCAAACTTTTGCAACAACTTTGTGGCACATCAGCAGGCGGGCCAAATAAGAAGAGATGCATGGTGCGGTATGAAACTGGAAAGGAACTTCAACTTGCTAAATGCCCTGCCATTACACAAACCCACACACACTCTTAAATACACACACACACACTCAAATTCTCTTACACACAGACTCACACATTGAGCCGACAGGAAGAGACGGCGAGCGTACAAAACACTTGAAAAACGCAAAAGTAATAAACTTAATTGGTTTGTTCGCAGTTACTTTGCTCGCTCGCTCAGTCAACTCACTGTATCCTCCCGCTCCCCCTGCCCCGTCCCTCTCTGGGCATCGTCCAAAAAGAATGCCACGCCTCTAGTAACACCAGTGGAGCATTGCGTGGCATTTTGCGCTTTTAAGTAGCAAAGTTTTCTTCTATTTTATACATATATTTTTTTTCCCTGTGTTGTTGCTTTCTCCTCTTCCTCCTTTCTCATCTTAACTCTCGCCTGTTTTTATGTACATTCGCTTTTCAACCAAAGTGTTGAAGTTTGCTCTTCGAGTGGTAAAAATAGAGAAACTTTTCGACTGCATTTGAAGCAAATGTACATAGAAACAACAGAAAAAAATATATATATATATCGCTCATACGCCACGTTGAGTTTTCCCTTACCCCATTTTGTAGACAAATGCTTATTATTTTATCTAATGAATCTGTTTTTGGCTTACCTCGTCTGACTTTGCCACTGAGTCTGGGCCATGTTTTATACTTATATATGTATGAATATGGCCAAACTTTCTCAAGTGTTTCCCTTTATTTTTATTTTTTTTACTTTACATTCATTTTTTCTCGTTTTTGTGCCAAAAAGAAACAGGAGGATGCATTTCCATTTGCTTTGCCTTCATATCTAAAGTTTTTCTGTGTTTTTGTAAGTGCTTATATTTGCTAGAAGGGTTTTTATTGCCTCAACTGTGTGGTGTAGCCTGAGTAATGGATATTTTATAATGAATTTCTGGAGCATCTAATAAACAAAAAAAGAAAGAGTTCAAATTCTCTACGGAATTCTCCAAACATGACAGTTATATGTGTGTGATTTATGCAAGTGTCACAAGATTGTTAGTAAAGATTTTTTATTTAAAAAAGATATGCTAAAAGGAGTTTTTACTAGGTTATTGTTTGCTGACTGAATTGAAGAAAGTTTAAAATTATTTTTATTATTCTTCTGTAAGCAAACTAAGCATGAGTTCTAAATAGGAAAAGATTTAAGTTACATTTTAAATGGGTCAGCAAATCGACAAACGTTTTACCAAAGGAATTAAAAATCAAATCGACAAACGTTTTACCAAACAAATTAAAAATCAAATTAATCTAACATTACAATATAATCTTTAAGTAATTTAAAAACCTTACTTAGATAACAACTTAAGCTTAACTTCAGAGTTAAGCAAATTGGAAAGGAAGCAGATTATGATTGATATATTAAACTTTGTTTACAGTAAATTGTAATCTGTTATTAATGATAATTTCTATCATTTTAGACTACTACTCAATCTCTAAATAAATGTGAATCCTTTTTGAGATCTTCTCAAATTTGATATTCTCAAAATATTTCATATTATTTCTTATCAGTTGAGATTAATTAAAATAAAATAAATAAAAGAAAAGAAAAAAATGCAATCTTTAAATTAAATATTTTACACTTACTTAATCAGAACGCTTTCGCACAATGTATAAGCAAATAAGCCACAAGCCACTCAGGCCTCAGTGTCAACTTAGCACATAATTATTGCCTGCATTTGGGGGCAACAACAGGAGAATATGATGACGATGATGAAGATGATGATAAAGATGAAGAGGTAGAGGTAAAGGTAAATGTAGAAGGATACACATAGGGCACACACAGCTTGAAAAACAATTTTGGGCGCCAGAGACGCGAAGTTTATCACGTTGAACGTGTGTGTCCTTTGCACACAAACAAACAAACACACACACACACACACATGCTTACGTATATATAAAGAGAAGTTTGCAAGTTGCGAAAGGATAACGCAAGTTGGCGCCTCCTTCTTTGTGTCGGTCTGACAGTCGAGCTTCCTGACTGGCTGGCACTCAGGACTAATTGAAGCTAAGACTTGCTGGCAGCTCTTCCTGGCTGCATGAGGAACTTACCTGTAAAGTAAAAAAGTTATAAGAGATAAAGTTAGTCAAATCGTGTAAATTATGTTTAATAGATAAAAGTGAAAAAAGACTGAAAAGATATAACGGAAGAGCGTTAGATATAAAGTGAAAGACGAGTCTAGACAGAAGTCTTTTCCATTTGTTGCCGTCAGTTGTCTTTGGTTCGTCTTGGACTTGGACTTGGTTGCAGTCCTGTCATATTATGTCACTGAGAACGACGACTTCTTTCAAGCTTTACCAAAAGATAAACAAGAGATTTCTGTTGGCCCTTAGGCCCGACTCAGAAAAAAGGGAATAGAAAAGTAATCAACTGCTACCCGCACAATGACCAGCAGCCAACCATATGGAGTTGGAGTACGAGTTGAAGTTTGAGTTGGAGTTTAAATAACCAAGAAACAAGTGAGAGAACTGAGGATTCTAAAAACTCTTTTTGATTGTATTGTCTGTTTACCTGGCAGAAAAAGGCTATAAAAACAAAGACAAATAAAAGTGAGACAGAGCGAATGTGGAAATTCAGGTTAAACAGGGTTCCTACACTATCTACATTGGTTTTGTTTTCTTTTTTTTCGTCATCTTTCTTTCCTTCTGCTCTGCTTTGCTTTGTTCTCCTTCTCTGTTTTTGTAAGTGGAAGTAGAACTGAGAAAAGAAGACCAAAAAGGATGCAAAGTCATAACTCAAAAGTCTAATAGCACCAGGAGATGGAAGAAGCCAAAGAAGAGGAATGGCAAGAGAGGCAGGAAAGTAGCCGCAGACGCCAACATGTGACTTAATAGTTTGACTGGGACTGACTGAAGGAGGCTGGAGACTGGTGAAGTCTTGTGGCCAGCATTCAACTGGAAAAAAACCACTAAAAGCAAAGAAAGAAAGGAACGTATGAACGAAAGAAGAACGAAGAGAGAAGTAGGCAAAAGGTATCAGACGTTCTTAACATGAAATCACAAGCAAACACACACACACACGTTGAGAGTGACTTTGACTATAGACTAAGGCAAACATATGTTCCCTCTGTTGTTGTTGTTGTTGGCATCTTCGTCGTCGGCAGTCGGTAGTGGCTTCATCTCAGCAGG
Source organism: Drosophila neocordata (assembly GCA_018903615.1). Classification (NCBI taxonomy): domain Eukaryota; kingdom Metazoa; phylum Arthropoda; class Insecta; order Diptera; family Drosophilidae; genus Drosophila; species Drosophila neocordata. Next base: position 964,665 of record JAEIGI010000007.1, on the reverse strand, counting down.
TTGTCCTCCTGCAACTACACCGCCCTCTACATGCTTACTCCTCTCTTCCCTATGGTAGTTTTTCCCGTCACCAGCAGTCGCATTTAAGTCAAATGCTAAATGGCATTTGGGGACATGAAAGAGACCAAAACAGCTGAGTCTCTGCCTGATCTGGGTACGATGCTGAATTTCATTTTCCTTTTTTTTTATTTTTTGTTCCCCTTTACTCTTGGCCATCTTCTTCTTACCACTAACAGACGCTCCTGCCTCTTTGGTGTCTGCGGTTTTTTGTATACATTTCGGCCTGAGACTCTTTTATTTTTTTTTTATACTCTTTATTGTCAGAGGGTAAGTTACCAAAATATTGTTATTGGTCTCATAAAGCATATATATTCTAGTCAGATTGGGAACATTTAACCTAGACACTTGTTTTAGATTCTAAAACTGATGACCTCGAATTTGTCTTAGGGGTTTTTATGAGGTGATCGGCTTTCAAATTTCTAAGAAAGGTTACCAAGGTTTTCTATGACTGCCTTATTTAAGTTATCCTTTGATTTCGTCATAGTCGGCGTTGGTCCATATGCTTTTTATTTAGGTTAGTTTCTTTTGTGTTCCATTTAGTACTGTTCCGTTACTGTTTCATATTGTTCCGTTTGATTACAAGTTCATTCGTTTTACGTTCCATTTTTCACGTTTTACGTTTCATTTATGTTCTACCTTGTTAAATTTCAGTTCTATTTTCTGCTTAAGTAATATTACTAATTTTCATAGTTTTTCTATATTTCACAGAGTTCGAGTTACGATTTAATTCTTTTGTTTTTCATTAACATTCGTTCCATTTATGTGCGATTTGTGTTCATTCCGTTTGTGTTTTTCTTCTTGTTTCATTCCATTAACGTTTCAATTTGATTTTTAATATTTTTCTTTTTTTGTTTCATTTGGGTTTCACTTACGTTTAATTTTTTTTATTACGTTCCACTTTTGTTCCATTGGCGCTTTTTAGTTTTGTTCCCTTTTTGCAGGAAGTTTGTTTTGTTCCCTTTTTCCTCACAGATATTGTTTAATTATGTTGCAAAGTTACTGACAATTACATGTAAACTGACACATTAGTTTTGAAACTGAAACAAGAAGCATTCCTTTTTTTTTAGTGAATAAACATAAGCAAAGAGTATCGCGTATGCGTCACACAAAACTCAACTCTCACAAAAGATTGTTTTTTCTGGTTTTGGTTTTTTTTTTAATTTTCGTTAACCAAGCAAAAGGAAAAAAAGTGTTAAGTAGCGTTCGGTTTGGCGGAGATCCTTCTTGCAGGCATGTGGGTAGTTTTGACTGGCTTGTCAGACTGTCACTTGCAAAAAAAAACGAAGTTTGTTCAGTAAGTAGCATATATAGGAAGGCAAGTAGTTAGTCAACCAGTAGCTCAAGAGCTTAGCTGTGATACAACAGCACATCACACGTAAGGGTAAAGTAATTGCAGTTGAACGAATTTTACGTAAAATATAGAAGATTTACCTGTCACAATTTTTGTTATTTCATTTTCAGCCAGTACAAAGAAGGAAAGTAAATTTCATCTTAACTAACATTAAAGTCTTTCGTGGCACGTTTAAACCCAAAACAGTTAGCTAATTTCTGATTGCTTTGCCTTCCTTACCTTTTGCACTATTATTTTTCCCTTATCGTTTTTATTTGCTCCTTTACTCCATAAGCATAATTGCTTATATATGTCTGGGCCCAAAACTTACTCACGTGCCAAAACTCATGGCCAAATAAATATCCTTATGTTGCCTTGCCTTACGCCTAACTATGGACAACATTTTACTTACATTTGTAGCAAAGGTAGAATGAAAAGTTTTATTTTATTTTTTGTCCATTTTCGTACAGGGAAAACTTTTTGCAGGACTTTACCAAAAGTCCAGTGTTGACAAAGGCCAGCATGTGGAGTGAGGCAGAACGACTTTCGGTTTGATAAATGTGAATGTGTATGTGTCAGTGTGTGTAACTTTTACAACTGGTAAAAGTAAAAGTGAGAATGACAGCAAATTAAACCTACCAAAAACTTGAGTGATGCCCAGAACAAAATAATAAAAAAAGGGCAAACTCTTTATGTTCTTTATATATGTTTGTATATATGTTTTTGTGTACCTTACTTTATCTTCTTTGGAATTTTAATTAAAATAGGAAAATAATTTCATGTTTTACTTGGCAGTGAAACCAATTTAAAGCCTTCCGCTTCTTTAAAGTACCGCTTAGCATTCACGGCTTGTCGGAAACAGAAACAGAGAAACAGGAGCTTCTATTTTTTTGAGGATTTTTTCATCTTGGGCAATAGATTTACATAATCTTAATGTAAATTTTTGGGGTGGTTTTTTTTTGTTTCTTTCGTTTAGATGTTGTTGTATTTTAAGGCAGACAGCAATGTGTCAACAGCAATAACAACAAACACTTTAACGTTTAAAACATCTTGAGAAACGAACACACATACACACACATATAAACAGTGTCTGCAAATAATGGATGGCCAAGCAGCAACAATCCGTTCCACCAGCGACAACATTGAGATGACAACGGGTTTTTCTCCACTATGTTGTTTTGCGTGTTGCATGTGTGTGAAAAGTTGACAACAAGCAAATAAAACATTTGCCTCTCACTCACTCACACGTTGTTATTCGGTTCTATCGCTGCCAAAAAGTCAATTGACTGTGAAAAGCCAAGCGAGTTTAATTTCCAAATAAAAGGGCTGTGATTTTATAAGAAAAGGGGTTACAGAAGTCTAACAACGGCACGCGGGTACGGATGCGAAGGAACTATTAACGCACGTCTTGGGCCACTTGAGACAATGCGGGTTGACACAACCCTTCCTAGAATTTATAGAGCAACACTGTCGCAGGATTTTGAGACCCATTCATAACCAGGTTTCTTCCTCAATATAGTCTTTATCTTGCGGTTTGTGTCCACAAGAACTCTATTCAATTTACAGCCCTCGCGGGCCCATACAATTGACGGTCGTTAGCATAATTATTACACACGGCTTAGTTGGGTTCGATACGATGGTTATTATTTGCTTTCTTCTTTTGGGGGTGGGTTTTTCTCAGGATACTTTCGAAACGAATGTGGGGGGTGTGATATATGAGCTAATATCCGATACCATCCAAAAATCAACAGTACCAATCCATTAACCCACCACCCTGAATGCTCTAGATATTACATTCGACACTTTGCTGGTTTAATTTCTAACTCACACAAAAAAAAAGTGAAAGGAAAATGTATTTGAAATTGTTAAAGACATTTTTCATGTCCAGCCCTGGGGGGAATTGAGTGTAGACTTTTTTACAACAGGGAAAAAGGGAAATTAATGCGGTTACAATTTTTTTTGTCGCAAAAAACATATGAAGTTAATTTCTTGTTTGTTTTCTAAGAAAATTGATATAGCCGGAAGCAAGAAATGCTGATAAATTTGGATTAGGTGAAGGGAGAGGCAAACCATTTAAAACACAACTGGAATAAGTAAAGAGTATGAGATATTGACAATCTTGTGACGATTTCAAGGTAACTGTCAAGCAAAATACGAGTATCTTAAGCTTAAAAAACTGACAACGGCAATTATTATTAGACAGTTAGCATCAGAAAATGTCAAAGCTAAGGTGGTGACCCCGACGTGATTTATTTATCTGTGTATAACTTCAAAACTCTGCCAAAGAACTCGTAGTTCATACAAAGTTATGTTAATTGTTAGGCAATATTGCTTTCTTTCTATTCTCTTTTTGGGAAAAAAAAATATCGCAGTAGCTCTTCAACGCTTAAACTAGTTAAGAATTACTACTGTATCGAACGGAAAAAGAGCCAAATAATAATACTTATCTATCATAGACTACTATATCAGTGTGAGAAACTTTGTTCAATAATAATTGAACAGAGCCTTGATAATTTTGAATAGTGACATTTCTATGTCTATTTTCTGTTTGAAAAACAATATTCAGGGATTAAACCTATAGATATGAATTTTATTTGCCAACTTGAGTTTATGATTAGAACAGAACATGATCACCACACAAAAGTTATGATAAAATATTAAGCGCTGTGATTTTTTAACTATTATCTCTTAAGTGATCACCCCGACGCGACTTCCAAGGTTTATTGCCTTACAAGTTACTAGAATAGTGCAAGTATCTCGCTTACTCCCTGAAAAATTTAAGCTGACAATCAATAAACTAAGAGTTAGAAATATTTCAATTCTTGGAGTCAACAAACTTGCTATAACCTCTATTAAGTTTAAACTTACATTGTATCCTTACCTATTTTTAACAGATCTTCAACAGATTATTAATTCAAGCTACAATATAAACCCCTTTTCAAGTTTCCAAATGAACTCTCTAATCTGGCTAGTTCTCCATTACCTTGAGTAACTTAAAATTTTTTTAACCTTCAACCCACTCTGATCTATCATAATTTAAGTTCTAAAAGGAACCCTTGCAAAAGAAAAGAGTTTAAGACGGTTTTGCTAAATACTTATTTGTCAGATTCCAACCTTTTCAGTATTCATTCCATTTGCTATCCACGTAAACCATTCTCAGGCTCTGAATCTTTTTATCAACTTGCACAACTTCCCTTAAAAAGTTCTCAACTTTTACCTTTTTCGGATCATTTAAAGGTAAACAACACCAGGCAAGAAGTAAACCCTATAATTAACTATCGCACCACACCAAAAACTTGAAAACGTTTTTATGCTATTTAAAAATTAATTTATTCCGAGGGAGTCCAAGAAGTAGACGGGTCTGGCTTCGGTCTGGTCTGGGCATGGGCCAAGCTTGCCCTCAAACAAGAATCAGAGAATGGTATAGAGAGAGGGGAGAGAAGTAAAGTCAAGCAAGTTGTCCATGGGTATTCACCATCTGGGCTCAGTCAACTCGCTCTAATGACAGTTGATTTAGTTTTGGCGTTAGTCTAAGGGCTTAGATAGATAGTTGGTAGACGGCATCAGATCATTAACTTTAACAATTTCGAATGCTAACGGCGAAATGAGAATTGGGCACGTGATTTCGACGCGAGCCTTGAAGCACTTGAAGAAACGACACTGGAGAATGAGCACAATTTGGTGTAGGAGAAGTGTGGTAGAAGTGAAGGTGTATGTGGAGTGGGCAAACTAGAGACAAAGTCTAGGGTTCGGCAGTCACAATTTGAATTTCACAAGCCATTGATTTTTATTTGATTACCACGACAATGAAGAGACGAGCGCGGTAAACTCTTTGCCCTCCTTCTACTCAAAAGAAAAAAAAGAAACTGGGTGAGACCAGGCAAAAGTAGAAAAAAGGGAAGTTGAAATTATTTTCACCAAAAGTTTTGCTCGAGTACGGTTTTCTTTTTTTTTTTGTCTTATGTTTTATTGGTAGACTGGGGGCGACAACTTTGCATGTCATTCAAAATGCCGTTGCTGTCTCTACCGAAAATGCTACGTGAACCCTTTTTCTAATGCCTCCGTGAGAGGTACTGTGTCCTGGTATTGGGGAGTTTCATTTTACTCTGTGGCTGGGCTGTTGCATTTGAAAAATTTATTGCAACAGGACACGAGAGCTGCCCCCTTTTTTAGGAAAAAAAAAATGTGGGGTTGGCGTCCTGGGACACAGCAGGCGGTGGTCCTCATTGTCGTAGTCGTCGTTCGCCTGTCAAAAGCATGTCAAAGGCATTGCCTCCTGCTACCCAGTGCATCCTTTTTTCGCAACAAGAAAAAAAAACGAGAGAGAGAGGGAGAAGGAGAAAAAAAAAACTTGAGACAATCGAATCAAACTCATTCGCCTGAAATCATCGACGTGTAAAATTACGAGATAACATTGTTAGCTGTCCCAGGCAATGGCGAGTCCTTGTGCCGGTCGTGCCATTCCTTGGTCCTGGTCCTGGCCCTTTTCCCGGCATTGGCAATGGGTGCGCTCAGCCACTCGTGGAAATGTGTTCAGGATTTGAAATTGAATCGCGCAACGCTTAAGCAAGAAATCAACGACACAACGACACCCATTGACGACCACATAAATGTCGAACTATGCAGCCAGAGTCGAAGGGGCCAACTGAAAGAATGGGTAAGGCAACAGGACAACGAAGGGGAAAGGCGGGCAATACAATGATGGGACAGGCAACATTGACAACTTCTACTTGTCAGTTGTAGTGTAGTATAGAAACAGGAGTTGGGCATAGAGGAGATTAGTAGTCATGGCCACTATACCAAACTCATTCCAACTTAGTGTAGAGGGCAGATTTTTGAGGTTTTCATTGTTGGTTAGATGAATTTTGTTGTTTGAATTGTCAGACAGTTGGTCGTTTGGTTGGTTGCTTTGGACTTAGTTTAATTGGTTTATCCTTTTTGTGATGGGGTTTGAAAATAACTGAGAATCCTTTGATTATGACAATGTGTGGTGTAATTAAGTCGCTTTGTTCATCAACTTGATGTGTGAATTGATAGCTTGGGCGCATCATTTTAACTCAAGGGTTAGTCAAATGAATTGCATTTAGAAAGAAAGAAATGAAATATTTGACTCGAAAGTCACTACAAGCTATTCAGACTTTTAGTTTAGCTTTAATAAAAGAATGTGGTAAAGATATAAATAGGAAAAAGGAGCATGTCTATCTTTAAAAGTGTAAAATATTGCATTAAAGAAAACTTGTTATTCTTTTCACGTAGCCAGCTAGGAATAATGTCTAACTGATTTGGGGAATTGACTTCAAACTGTGTTTTTACCCTTGCATGATAAATTTGGCTAGTGGCTAGCAGACAAAAAGGGGAAAGCATTTTTCATCATTCGCACGATATATATATATATATATATATAAGCTCGAATGTATACTGATTCAATGTTATTTATCTTTCTGCCCAAGCTTTTCTTAGTCCTAAGGTTAAGACAACCAGAACTACAAAAACTACAATTGCGTTGCAAACTTCCGACCAAAATGAACATAAACTTTTTGTAAAAATTTATATTATATAACCGTGATGTCTTTTTCTTCAATTAAGCCTTCTTTTTAAGCCAGATTGGAGTCAATTATAGAACCCGTTAAAGTGTTAAGGAACTTAACCCTTTGATTAGTCTTTTGTGTATTGCAATTTTCTGTTTTGCCATTAAATTTATAGATGAAATGTGTAATGGGTATGGAAACTACGGTTCCTCACACACACACACACAGACACCCTCTCTGGTGTGAATTGCAACAGTTGTACATGAATTCCAACTGTCTGCATGAAATCTCACCCATAATATTAGACTGTCTAAGTTTGTGAAGACAGGAGAACAGACAAACATTATTATAACCGTAGAATTCTTTTGCTTTTAATTTGCTTTAGCAAGTCGGGCGTGTTTTCCACTTTGGCCATGCTACGGACACATAGCAGGGCCAATTTCCAAGAAAGCAACTCAAGAGAATTTAAGTTTAACTTTTTACGCTTGAAGCGGCGCGTCCGACTCCAAGTCCAAGAGTCCAAGCCAGAACAAGAGAAAGGGAGAGAGAGAGACCAACAATTCAGCCGCCAACCAGCCATCTAACCATGCCCCCCAAACCTAATGCCAAACATGGCCACAAGTTCCCGTTCTTGTGCCACACCCTGCCCCTTAAGCTCTACTCTGCTTACTCTGTTCGCGTCTTGTCTGCATCCTTGCGGGGCCACCCGGCTGGCGAGCAAGTTTTGCTTGTCTCTTGGTCCGTTTTTTTTTTTATTTTTTTCTCATTTTTTTTGCTTTATTTTTATTTTTTTTCTTCTGTATTTTTGCTGAGAAATCTGTTTTTAAGTTTCAGCAATTTAATATTTTAAGTCTACAAATTGTTGCTGCAAAGGATTACTCTTTCGTTTGGCCTGGCTTCTCTCCTACGGTCCTCCTGCTGATGCTTCATCTCCCTTTGGTGTGCATTCTAATAAGCTGCTAATTGGTTGCTGATGCAGACGACCATGTTGTCGCTATACTTAACTAACGGCACTTTTATATATGAATATATATACATAAATATTACTTTCTCTATCCCTTTCTCTTATGGTCTGTGTCTCATTCGCACTCCCTTGGCGGTTTTGCTTTCTTTGCTCCCAGGCTTAAATGCTTTTAGTTTGAAATTTCATTCTACGAAATAAGAATTTAATAGCCTGTGGATTCCTCCCGTCATATAAATAAATTATATATATATATATATAAATTTTTTTTACTTTTTCAGTTGTCTTGGTCGCGTTTTTCTTTATGGCAACTATTAAACTTTTCCATCATCATAACTGTTGTTGCAATTTTCTATCTCTTTTCCTCTACTCCTTCTTCATTTACTCTCTGATTAAGCCAAAGTCTAGAATTTCAAGCTGCCTTTCCTTAAGCCAGAACACCCCATTCCAATTTACCTTCAGGTTTCTTTCAGCTCATCTGGAAAATTCTAATTATTGAAATTGATAGTCAAGAGTTTAACGGGTGATAATTAGTTTTGACTTGGATGCTTCTGCTTCTTGCTGTAGATGTTGATGTAGAATGAGATTGAGGTTTTTTTTTCGTGTTTTTGTCTTTCATGTGAAACTTAGTGGGAAAATTTATTTTTACCTTGTAATCAATGATTAAATGGGGGATATTAGGTTCGAAAAAACGAGGAATCTGTTAAAAACAAAGCGAGATATCTAACAAAGTAGAAAGTGGTTTAACTTTACCTCTTACTGAAAATCTGACGTTTTATATTTCTTTCCGATAATCACCTGTTCGTTGATACACCTTTTCTTTCTTGTCCTTGTTGGATTGCAGGTTCCCCCCATGTATTAGTTGTTTTGACCGCTTTATCTAAGTGACCTTCACTATCATAATTTGATTTATTCTCTCTTAAGACGTGCTTCTTCTTCATTTCCTATGAGGATGGCATGTTCGCTTAGTCGTTAATAGGCGTTTTAGCAATTGCCGTGCTGCGGTTCCTTTATTTACTATGATATACTATTCCTTCAGTCGTCAGAAAGTTCTTTTTTACTGTGACCCGCAAAACAGTTGTAAGTTTTCTTATTTTCACTAACTGATTGACTAGGATCCGTAGGTATGCTAACGTATTCCTCAATCCACCTGCTTTATTCCCCTTTTCAGTCGGACATTTCTTCTTCTTTGTTTTGCACCTAGAAACCGTTTGCTTACACACAAAGTGATGATCGTGTGATAGTTCACGATTTACTGTTTTATATGCTCACTTATTCGTCAATCCCCATCTCTTTTTCCCTTATAAGATGTAAATTTTGCTTTTTTAATCCCTATTTTTAATCCTTTTCAATTTTTTGTTTTCTTCAGATAGGCCTGTAAGTCCGGTGCATCAATTTTGCGTCATTTAGAGCCTTCTTCTTTGCGCGCAAATTTAGTAACTCAGGAACGTAGTGAGCTTAACTTGTAGTAAACTCTAGGAAGCGTAGTGTTACAGTGGCTTACCATCTGAGAGGTAACTCAAAGTCGTCGTTTGGACCTTTTGATATTTCAATCTCCATTTCCATTTCTTAGCGTGACGAAAGTTTATTCTTAAAGATTTCACTTTTCAAAAAAAAAAAATGTCGGCTTCTGATCCCAATCAGCTAGACAATGCCAGTGAACCCCTTCTTTTCTGCGTTTACTGAGTTGATTTTCTTCTGTGAAAAACCCTTGTGGTACATCCTCTGTCTGCTAAAGAAAATGCTGTCTCATCAACATTTGACTTCAAAGGCGAATCGTTGTGGAACATTTTCTACAACAACAATAAAATGTACTATGCGGAAGTAGCGGAAGTCCTGTTCATTATGTCCTTGGCAAACAACAGGCAAAGACATGGACTTTGTCCGTTGGCCAACTGTTTTCTCATCTTGGACCCGTCATGGCCCGTCTGTCGTTGTATCTCTTTTCATTTTTTTTTTTTTGAGGAAAACTGCATGTAATCATTAAGAAGAGCGTCAAGCAAGTTTTCTTTTCCTGTTCATCATTTAATTCAGTTCTTCGTGTTCATTTTTTTTGTTTGGTTCATTTTTCCGGGGCTTCTCTATGAATGTTGCATAAAAAATGAAGTTAAAATGCTTCTTTATTTTTTGTGTGTGTGTCTGTTTTTTCGTGTTTTTTTTTGTACTGTGGTGAATAGGTAATCCGAGCCTGCAACTGACGGCTGCAGGAGAGCCTTTTGGCTGCCACGACGCTCAATGATGATGATTGAAATGCGATTAGGGTCGGGGTGACCAGGTTTGCCGAAATGCCTGGGTCCAGTCAGCCGACCAGAGATTTGGCCACTGACGCATAACAATGAGGAATGATGAGGGCAGACAGTTAAACGGTACAAAGGACAAAGAAGGCATGGGCTAACCAAAGAGAATGAGGGGTATGAAGTGTAATGAAGAGGTAGCCTAACTACCTACCTACCTAACACAACCATACACACTTATATACACACACACACAGACATTAACAGACCAATACATATATATAAATTGATGATGTGCGGAACGAAGCAACCAAATCATCTGTATTATGGATTATATAATCTCTCCCTCTCTCACTCTAATTCTCTCTGTTTCTCTCTTTCTCTTTGTGTGTGTGTGTTCTATGTCCATCAGAGTTTGTTGGTCATGTTGAACTTTAATTTGCTCGCTCATTCCCGGGAAGTTAATTGGCATTACGTGCGCCTCTTCGATTGCTTCCTTTACTCCTCTTCTCTGATATATATGTATACTCTCTCTCTCTCTCTCTCATCTACTATTGCCATCCTACTTCTGCTTATTGGCAAATGCATTTACAATATGAATTGTGCTTTAATAGGGCTTATTACGCTTTTTTGAACCTACATATTGAGTAGCATTCAATGGCCACAGTTGTCATTGGCATCTAAGCGGTTTTAATTATAATTGAAAATTTATTTTTCGGTTGGCATACGGGGATAGGATATCAAAAATATCAACAGGATTGTTATATAATTTATGTATATGCATGATATAATTTCAATGTGGAATAGATATGGTAAATCTGCGTTTAATTTGTGGAATCAGTTGAATTAAATATTCTTTAAAGGAATAATTGTATGAACTAATTGAAACTACAATGAAATAAACTCTTAAAATCAATAATTTATAAAGTTTTCTTTGATTGTAATCTGCTGTTAAAATTGTTTTTACTGGGTAAATCAACATTTCTTAATTTATTGTAAATTATTATAAACATTATTATGCTTTTCTTACACTAAACAAAAAGGTAGGGTTCTATAAAAATTGATGAATTTTTATACTGCTCTTTATACTATCTAAGATAGCATTCCTAAGAAATCTGTAATTAGCTTTAGCTCATTTCTTTAATTTCCTAAAGGATCAGAAACCGTAATAGAATATTATTTTTAAAAAATAATATTCTTTAAGTTACGGAAACAGCTCTAAGATTTATAAACAATTGTAGAATGCGGATTGGAGGTTTTTTGTTATTGCCTTTCAATTTTATTATAAATAAAAAAAAAATTGGTTAAAATATTACTTATAAATAATTTTTATAGATTTCGCATTTTTATTCTTGAAATATTTTTGCTGAAAAATTGAAGTTTTGTAACTATTTTGAAACAGGAGCTTATCCTTTCATATATTTTGTGTTTCTCACGGTCTCAGACTTAGTCTCAGACAAACAAAAACCAACTCAATTTTTAGAAACGATTTTGCAATTAATTACTAACTAAATTTTGGTTTTGGTTTAACCTGAAACTAATGAACTATTTCAGCTCTGTAGCTTTAAGGTTCTCGGAGGAGATCATGTTGAGGACAGAGCTAAATCAACTTAGCTTATCGTTCTGATCAAGAATATATATACTTTTTGTACCATTATTGGTTTTCATTTAATTTCATTAAACAACCACTGGGGCGCTGCTGTGTTCATTGACTAAGAAAGTAATAATTTCCCAATTCTAAAGAACTTGGTTTACTATAATCTTTTCCCTATTGTTTTTACTCTTGTAAACGATTAACAAATTAACATTTTAACTATCTCACATTTATGCAGTTTACCTCAAACCATTTAAAAGATTTATTAAATATTTAAATTGGTATACAAGTCTAATAACTTTACTTTTGAGCATATTAAAGTAAACCAATTAAATATTTACAATATAGTCCTCATATGCAGTCGTATAGTCAACTTAAAAGACACATCGTTTTGGCTCCCTAGGGTCACTCAAACTTAACTTGCCCTTAAAAAGCCCTTTGGTCCACTGAAAAAATATGCCTACTCACCCGAAGGTCTGGCCTTAAAAAGCAATGGCAATGGCAATGGGCAAAGGGTTTTTAATACTCCTACCAAAACTCTGTGGCTAATGACCGACCACACAAATATATCATCATTAAGCACGGGTCGCTTCTGCCAGCCAACAGAAAGAGGCATCAACTTACTTTCGTTCTCCATCTTTTTCTGTTTTCCTATCTCTTTCTCTCACTCTTTAGTATTCTAAACCAATTAAATGTCAATTTGAAACACATTTTACATTTCATTGCACAGAAACGCGCTAAACACCAAACGGACAATCGAGAAATCTGAAAACGCTTTGCCTTCCAAGTTCATTATCGTTGGTGGATAATCAGCCAAGTCCAAAACATAGAGTAGGAAAAACATTCAAGGGGCGAGGTAGGGAGTAACAGAAGATGGAATTGATGGGGAGATTGGAAGATGAAAGATATGGGCAAGGAGAGAGGGGTGTAAACATGGTGAAACTGGGCGACGAGAGCGTGTGATATTGACAGCCATGGACAGGGGCAACAACGAATGCCCAGAGTCGGCCACATAAATCATTTCCAGTTTGTAGTTGTAGCCAAGTCAGGAGACCGCAGATCAGAGTTCGGTTCATTTGTTAGTCATATCTACTCTTTCCACCGATATATATATATATATACAGATATCTACATTTATCAGACCAATTTATTTAGTTATTTTAAAATATTCAAATTTGAGTTTGAACCTGAATTTCGTTTATCAGCTAATAAATATAAATCTTAATTAATACTTAAAATTTTTCCTTTTCAATTTTATTTCTATGGTAAGAGCATTCAAGTTTCTATCATTGAATTAATTGTGATGACTTTCCTTTCATTATTTTTTCGTTTTAATTTCTTGATTGAAAATCTGGTCGCAAAATGCGAAACATGTTTGGCAATTAATTGGTTAATCAAAATGATTAATTTGCATGAGCTAGGAGCACGCTTTTGCACAAGAAACAAAAAAAAAAAACTTAAATTAAATACATTTGAATGGTAAAAGTTAAGGAAAATGAAAGAAAAATAAAATGAAAAGAGAGTAGAAAAACTACATTAAAGAAAACTATAAAAATAAAATGCCTGCCTGAGGCATTAAAACTTATGAACATTGAGGATACGAGGGTAAGCTGAAGACTTCCTCTTGGTAAAGAAAATTCTCTTTGTTTTCTTTATAATCTTATTAAAGATTGTTTTGTATTTATCCTAGATAGATATCCTATGAAGTGATTTAATCCTGCGGTCTTCTTTTGGATGTTTTCTATAAAAAGGAATTTGTTCGGGTTCTTGAAATGGGAAACTAGTTTTGTAGATGTTAGATAGGATGACAAAAACTCTACTTATGCTACTTACCAAAAAATGAATACTATAAGAGAGTTATTATCATTCTGTTTCAAATCTGCATATCTCTTCTATTGAAGAGCCATGTTTGGGTTCTTAATTCCTTGTTAAATATGGTGAAATACTTTCAGGCAGTAGCTACAGGATATTATTTGTTAACGGTTAAACCATTTTAGGAATCTTTATATGCAATATCATATTACGAGTAACATCTTTTGAAGATGGTTTGTAGTGATATGTAAGGATTATATTGGCTGAATACCGATTAGTTGATCCTTTCTGAATTGAACAGATTTTTTTTTATAAGATTTTAAATAATAAATCTTATATATTTATAAACAGTACTACTTTATTTATGGATAAACAACAAGAATTATATACATATTCTTACATTTCAATCCCTGTAAATAACTCTAGAAAAATAAATATTGTCAATTTCTTTTAATGAATTTTCCCAGAACCGGGAAATACTTTTCTCCTTCTACTATATTATAATATCAATAAAGAATATTAATGAAAATAAATGTATATAAAAGCTGTGTCTTCAATATCAAATCATTATACAAAGAACTTCATTATATACAAGTTCATTAAGAGGAAGTTCGACTGTAGTAAGCCAAATTTATATAGAAATCCTCTAAAACCTCAAGCAGATTACTCTTTAGCAGTTAAGATACTCTATACTTCAACATCTTATAGAAAAAATTGAAATCAAAATAATTTTCTTTTGTAACAAGGACAACTTCTCGGAATGCCCTCGCAACTAAATGGAATTAAACCAATGTTTTTACCTCAACAAAAAGTTCAACACATTTTCTGTTAGCTTTTGTCACCTTTATGTTGTTTTCTTTTTTTGTTTTTCTGATTTTCAACTGAATTCGTAATATATCATTAAAGCATAATTAAAATTAATTAAATTGACATTAAGCATACGCCATGTGGTGCCAGAAGCACAAACTGAAGTGCCAGCTCTTCACTCCTATGAATTTTCCGCTTAAGGTCTATGAAAATGAAACAGGGGAAAAAACGCTTTGGCATGAAAAATTGAAAAGGACATACACACACACACACACACACAAAGAGAGCTATGCAAAACCCATAGAGAAACAGGGAGAGAGAAAAAAAAAGGACAAGAACAAGAGAAAAAGAAAGAAATGAAGACAAAGTGATGGCTTGGGCTTGGGCTGATAAAAAGCGAATGAAGGAAGAGCAGGGCAAAGGCAAAACTCAAGTGAGTAAATGTCCATCCAAATGCCACGTTCCTTCATCACTCCCTCTCATTCCCCTTCTCTCTCACTCTTCGTTTCTTTTTCTGACTGGTTTTCTTTCGTCTCTGAGATTCGGTTTGTGGGGTCCACACCCTTTTTTTTCATTTTTTTAGGGCTTAGGCGCAAATGGTATACAAAAATGACACTTCATAAAACTGAAGACAATGATAATGATGATGATGATTCTTATGAGAATGATGATGATGATTCTCTTAATGATGATGTTGTCAATGATGATGATGATTATGATGTCTTGAAATGTTCGACTAACTGTTTGTCTTTCTGTCTGACTGACTGTATCCTTCGTTTTGTCTGTGTGTGTGTGTGAGTGGGATAATAATGATTTCAAAAATGTTTCCAATGGTTGCCTCTCATCTGCTGCGTAAAGTGCAAAAATTTCATGTTTTAAATTAAGTAATTTGCATAATACTTAGATAGCGGAACATCACCCATCCATATTAGGATGGTAAGGGAGGAGAGAATTGGGGATTTGAGCTAGGCAGGCGTCAGACAAATGGGAATTACAAAAGATGCCAAGTAGTAGTAGTCCTTGCCAAAGCATTCGTATGCAAATATCAAAAGGACTAAATGAATATATCCACAGACAAACTGAAGAAAACAATTTTCAATAAGAGACTCTTTGCGATATCAAAAGAAAATGTTCAAAAAGCCCATTGAGAAGCTTTTCAAAAAAAATAAAATTTGATTAAACAGATGCTAAACTAGCAAAGAAAATTGTGAAAAATATAAAATTTATTAATAATTTTGTCCTTGTTGTTTTTTTTTGGCAGACAAATCAAGCTTAAAAAATACACTTTCTCTTTCTTAACTTTCAACAACTTTATCAACAATGAAAGGGAGACCCATTTCGAGATATAAAATCATTTCAATTTCTAAAATAACGCCAAAAGGCATTTGTCTCCTTTTTTTCTTACCACCCACCCCTCACCCAGCTTTTGCAATTCCGAGCGCGCCAAAGTGTGCAGCAAAAATTTGCGCTTGACTTGGCTTAAAAGTCGAAACAAAATAGAATAAAATAAAAAACAAGAAACAAAAAAAAAAAGGAGAAGGAATCAACAGCTACAACAGCCAAATCAATTAAAAAAGTTTATTTCAACTCGTTCACCAGTCAGACAGAAAAAAAGACAGACAGATTGATACCGGGGGCAATGCAGGAGTAAGTACTGACAGGGATTAAGGATTAAGCATCTAAATTACGAATGCTTAAATAAAATATTCCTGTCTGTATTTTTGGGGTTAGATGCGGGTGAGCATTAATTAAATTTCAATGCAATATGAAGAAAAGGCAATTGAAATTGTCTACCGCTTCTTTTGAAAAAAAGGGAAAATCAGAAAGAAAAATTTAGTTGTGAAAAAAGGAAAAATTCTTTCGATTATATTACATTCAAATATACCCCTCCATTTGTAGACAGACAGACGACAACCATCTTCAGCCACGCCCCTATGCTTGGTAAAAACTTTTTTCTTGCCTTATTTACGCCTGCCAAGTTGGGCTGTAATACCCTTTATAAAAAGGGTATATTAAGTAAGTAATTATGTAAGTGTGTAACAGAAATATAGGAAATGTTTTGTGTTTCCAAAAAATGATATATCTTTTTGATCTGATTATAGCTGGAAAC
The DNA here is from genome assembly GCA_018903615.1 of Drosophila neocordata. Lineage (NCBI taxonomy): Eukaryota > Metazoa > Arthropoda > Insecta > Diptera > Drosophilidae > Drosophila > Drosophila neocordata. The sequence continues at coordinate 948,229 of JAEIGI010000007.1, read as the reverse complement.
AATCCTTAGGTAACTGACTCAAAGTACATATTCCTAAAAGCATTTGAGGGCCTAAAAATGATTTAAATTAGTAGATCTCTTCAGGTTTACAGAATCTTTTGAAATGTACTATAAAAGACATTTTTCAAAATCTTTTCAAATATATTTATTATTAAAGATTTTGAAATATTGTATCAACAAATATCTTTTCTTCAAAGTTTCTAATAATAAATAAATCTTTCTTATAATGAAATAATAATACAATAATCTTCTCAATATCTTTCCCATCTTTGGATTACTTTACAATAATGTTGTTTTAAAACAAAACCAAAATCAAATACTCATATTGAAATTGCTGTCAATGATTTTTATAGACATGATCTAGTAGACTACTTAAAAGTTTACCCAATAACGAAGGTAGTTCCATCGGATTAGCGGTTGTTCGTTGCAAATTGTTAGGAGCAAAATCTATGAGATATGTCTATAGACTGTGACATTAATATGCAGAAAGAGGTCACACTTTTGTTTGGCCACATTGGCCACATTTTTATGTCACTAAAACGCTCGATACTTGACATATTATGAGTTATAGTAGCAACATTGAGCAAGGTAAGGTCACACTATGCTTCAGTCGTTCTAGTTAGGAATAAAATACGATCTTGGAGATAACTAAATTTTGATTTTAAGATTTAGATCTATAAAAATATTTAGTATATTTTGACATATTGGAATAACTAAAAGTTTTTTCAAAAACTTAAGAATTCAAAATGAATTTAAAAATCATCAAGTCACAATTTTCTTTCGTTTTTGAGTACCTGTTATCCTATCCTTGACTTTAAAAGAGTATCAAAAAGTCCTCAGTACGACAAACATTTTGAAAATTTTTTTTTCTTACGTACTTTGTACTTTTTCTTTCGAGCCTGAAAACTTTTCCCTGTTTACTTCTCATACAGTTTTTTTTTTGTTCATTTTCTGTATATATTACGATTTTTTTTTGGCGCAGACATTAATCTTGGAAAAGAAAATTTGCATGAAATTAAAAAAGTAGAAATACTTAAGCTACCAAATAACAGCAACAACAAAAATGTCCAACAAAATTTCAAATACAGAAAACGGAAAAGTGAAATTTGTAAGCACTTAACAACCAAAGGGACGCATTGGAATTGCTAGGTCCTTTGTCATATAAGAAAATGAAATGCTTTAAGCTTTAAGGTGTTTCTATTACTTTTTATTTTATTTTACGTTTAATGTTTTATATACTCTTACAGAGGTTGTTTCACAGTTGTTCGATTGAGTAAGAGTCTTGATAGTTGTGATAATCCAGGCATTTCCATCTTCCATTGTTTACCATCTCAGTCTTAAACTTGCCTAAAACTAAGTCTTTTTATGCAAATTTATCGAACTCTGCTAAATTATAAATTAGCCATATAAATTAGTATATATATAATATTGTAAATCTTATTGAATTCAATCGACTTAAAGATTTCTGATATAGGCTACGAGTTGATAATGAATTAGTTGATTTAAAAAGATTTTTTTTCCTGTTTTAAAAATATCATACAATAATTATAATAATTTAATTAAATAAGTAAAATTTTGTATTTGTTTTGTATTATTTATAAATTTTTCAAATATTTAAACAAATTTGTCCAAGACCTGAATATTATTTTATGTAGTTAAATTTCTTTAAATTAATTTTTTATATTCAATCAAAGCGATTGATATAGAACTCAATTTTTTGTAAATCAAGCATAATATCCCTTTTCTGAGTTGATTTGACCCTGACGCTTCCCTTCCGCAATATTTAGTTATAATATTATAGTTCTAATGTACTAAAGCTAATTTAAGTAAAAATTCGTTTTCTAAGTAAAAAATGAGTTAAAGTATCTAAGTATAATCTTTCCATAAAAAACCAAATCTATAGAAAGAATAAAAAGAATATCTTGAAACTTAATATATTTCGTTATTTTAAATATATTTTATGTAAACTAAGTATCAAAATAGATTAATTTACTAATCACTACTAATAATTATTAAACTTCATGCATTTTTAGTATCAAAATAGAAGCATTTTCTAATTACTTCTATTAATAAGTTAAGCCTTTTTTAAGTTTTACTTATTAGGATCTTATCTACGCCTTGTTGCCTTATAAAAAACTATTATTGGCCATAAAAAAGTATAACAACTTGTTTCTTCTTAAGAAAGAGAACATAAGTAAAACCAAAGTTAGCCTATATAAAACTAATCTCTTACTTAGATTCCTATTGAAAGCTTCTTGTATCATCTTACTAAGATTTCTATTAACGTATTGTGAAACGATATTTGTTAGGGTGATTTTAGAATCTAAACTTTCCTATATGTATATGTATATAAGCCAAACGCTAGTTAGATTTCAATTTTATTTCTATATATAGATATAGAAATAAAATCTGTAAAGCAAGCAAATTTTGAAGCTAAAATACCTTTCCATTTCCTTATTGAACTAACATTAAAGCATTGTTATTTAGATACTAATTAAAGGCCATTGAAATAAATATTAAAGACTTGACTGGAATTTGTCTTGGCACCTCCTCTTGCCCCTCTTTTAGATTTTTACATGCCTTGGCAATACTTTAAATATTTAATTACGTAATGCCGTTAATTCTCTGGCCCCAGTCTTTTTGCCACTTGGCAAATTTGTTGGGCGTATTAAAATAAAACAACAATGAAGGCAAAAAAAATGAAGCAAGCAAGTCGTCCCTTCCGACTTTGAGTATACCCTGTACCAAGTAGAGGAACTTAATTAAATCAAACTCCTTAAAATTTGCCATCAGTTCAAACTAGAATTCTCCTCACAAGCGGCAACAACGAACGCATGCTATCTCGCTCACACTTACTACGCAATGTCGTACTTGGCATTTCAGTACAAAATGTATATAGAATATCTCCGATATCTTTTGTCCGATTTTAACGAAATTTGGTCAGCTGATACCTTTTGGCCATATTATTAGGTGTGCCAAAAAGCAATACGCTACCTTTAACTTTACTCTAGTTATTCGTTTTTCCTAAATTGCGGGGGCGGAAGTGGGCGTGGCAAAAATTTGAAACAAACTTGATCTGCGTAGACACTACACCAATGCTGACACCAAATTTGGTTGCTCTAACTCTTATAGTCTCTGAGATCCACGTGTTCATACGGACGGACGGACGGACAGACGGACGGACAGACGGACAGACGGACAGACGGACGGACAGACGGACAGACGGACATGTCTCAATCGACTCGGCTGTTGATGCTGATCAAGAATATATATACTTTATGGGGTCGGAAATGTCTCCTTCTGCCTGTTACATACATTTTAGCGACTTTAATATACCCTTTTACCCTATGGGTACAGGGTATAAAAATACACAAAAAATAAAGAAAAACCATTAAAACAAAGCAAGCTATGAAAAGAGAAGCTTTTGCTTTTGCTATTGCTATTCTTTTGTTGCCGGCAGCTTTCAGTTGCCATGGCCTGGCAACATGCCTCAAGTGTTTGCGGTGGCCACCCTTGCTCGTCCCACCCAAACACTTCCTAGAAAAAAAAAAGCAAAAAACAACAACAAACAAAAAATAGCACCATACCCAAAAATGGCGCTTGCAGTACTTTCTCCTGCTTTCGCTCCATCTCTCTCTTCCTCTCCGTTTTTCTCACTTTCTCAGAGTCTGTGCTCTCCCTTTCGTTGACTTCTTTCCTCTGGGCCTTGCCAGTTTTTGGTAGTACAATGGACGCATTTGCATTTGACGCAATTCCGTGTGGCATGCGTAGAGAATGAGCTTGGAGTGGAATGGGAGTCCTCATCATTTTCAACCTTCCACCCGCATCCTCAACGTTAACTTATTACTTTAGTCTGCTTTCAGGCGCAAAAATTTCATTCATTCATTCATTTGCCGCTACATCCCCTCTGCTCTTCATGGGCCTACCCCATGGCCAAGGCATTTGCGTTAAAATGTGATTTTTCACTTGACTTTTTAATTATGCGGCAACAACAGCAGCAACAACAAACAAATAGCAAACAAAATACACCTACTTCAGCATTGTTCTTGTGTGTGTGTGTGAGAGTGTGTGTGTTTGTGCATGTAATGGTATATGTAAGTGTATATCTCTGGGTGTGGATGTGCACATCAGCCTAAGTAAAAGTTAAGCTGTAAATCTAAAGGCTTAGACAGGCAGAGAATGGGTAGAAGAATTTAGTCAAAAGCCCCTTTGCCAGACTAAAAAGGCAAATTACCAGTGGTGAGAGCTTCCAATCAGTAAGGACTTTAAAAACGAACCAACTATTAAAATTTATCCAAACAAAACAAAAAATTTAAGTTTACTAGAGTTGAAATTAGACTGGGATAAATAAGCCTAGCAAAAAACCTTAGTCATAAGCTAATGTAAGGAATTTTCGAACATGTTTTCTTTTCAAAAGTAATTTACACAGTGACGTAGAAGTTTTCATAGCTTCAAAAGGGCTTTTAAATTGAAAAATACACAAATTGGTAGGACATTCTTTTACTTAAGAGTCAGCAGTATTCTAAATAGAATGAGGCTAAATGAGAAACCTAAAAGTAAAAGAAAACTAGTTTGAATACCTTTGCAAACTTTTAAATAACAATATTTTTTTTAGTCGGATTGTTGTTGATGGGAGCTATAGCATATAATCGGCCGATTCTAGTGAAACTCAGTAAACGCATTTCTATATATACCAAACTGACACATACCAAATTTCGTGAGAATAGCTTTTAAAATAACCAATTTGTTCATCTAAAACTTTTTTCTTGGCCGATCGTTCCTATGGGAGCTTCATGATATAGTGAGCCGATTCTGATAAAACTTAATAGATATATTAAAAGGTATATAAAACTGACAAATACTTTTAAAATAACCAAGTTATTGCTTGAAATCCATATTCAAGTCTCGGAGAAAATTGCGTTGATCCAGACAGACGGACAAGGCTATATCAACTCAGCTCGTCGCCCTGATAGAGAATATATATACTTTATATAGTCGGAGATGCTTCCTTCTATGCGTATGCGTTCTAACCAAAATGAATATACCTTTTTTACAAAGGTATAATTAGAAACTAAAAACAAGCTTAATTATAATTGGAACAATGATAAGTTCTATATAATTTTCTTGGTTGTATATGTTCAAAATAACTTCGTGGTGATTTAGTAAATTACTACGAAGCCTATTTGAACACTAGAATTTTAACAGTCTTTATCTTTGGAAATCAATCTGTTTTTACTTTTAAAGAGATTTACTCTTAAATGTTTTTATAATAACATTTCTTTTTTAATAATAGATGAAAAAGATGAAATGTATTTAAAATTGAGAATTTTATCATATTTCGATATCTCTAAGTACATTAATTTTTTCAATTTTCGAAAGATATGTTTAATTTTTAAGTTGAACATTTGTCATTCAGAGACAGGAAAAGGTTTTAGTAAAATTTAAAATTATATATATATGCGTTTTATTTAATCTTAATAAATCCAGAAACAATCAAAGTTTCATGGAAAATTTTCTTTAAAAAGATAATGACGAAATGCTAGATATTAATCGAATAGTAAAAAACATTTTATAAATTTTTTTGAAAATTTTTTGTGTTTGATTTTTGGCTGCGAACGAACTGTTATATACAGTAACTAAAAAAGAGTATAGGAACATATTAATTTTCGATCGAAAAAATAGATAATTTAAATATGCAATTAGCTTAAAAAGAAAATAATCTATTGACATTTTTCTGCTGGTTTTCGTTAAACAAAAGCTAACAGATGATTGATTTTCCCTATGAATGTATATATACATATATATCTTTTACCATATCATGTTCGTATTCAATTGACGTCATTATAGTTGTCTTCTTCTGCTTACACACACACACACATGCACACACACTTAAACATACGTTTGTGGCTTAGTGAATGGCATTCATTAAATGAAATTAAAAAAGCAAACTATTAATAAAACAAATGAATATACAACTGACAGCTTAGCACTTTCCCCCTCTACTCCTCCCTTTTCACAATTCCCAACTGACCCGCTTTTGTCCTCCACTAGCATTAAAACAGAACGAATTCATCCAATGAAGGCTTTTCGACCATAAACAAAAAGTTTCAATCTGAAAACCCACGCGCCATTCGTTACAATGAACATTTTGCCAAAGCGTTGCAACAGAAAGGAGGCTGGGATGGGGGGACATTGAACAAGATGGGGAGAGTTGGTTGAATGGTGGCAACACAGGGTAGAGAGCAGAGAGCAACGGTTAATGATGACAGTAAAATGACTTAAATCGCTGTCAATGTTGACACTTTAACAAATTTTTTCACTTATGCGCTTTTAAATGCAATCCGAACGAGTCAACGTGCAACATGAAAAATAATTATGCGAAATATTTGTAGCCAACAACAACAATAACAGCAACAGCGAAAACAAAAACCGCTTTGCTTTTTTTGTTATATTACAAAAAAAAAAAAAAAATGTGCAAAATGTTGTATGTTGTATGTTAAATGATGATGATTATAATAATAATGATGATGGTTAAGTTGCTGTTGTTGTTGTTGCTTGGATGCCTGGCGGGCGTGTTCATTCAACCGCATATAAATCGCAACAGCAACAACAACAACAACAACTATATACAACAGGAGGTTAGCTGGAAACGGACAGCAACTGCAACGGAAACGCAAAATGCGCGACGCGCCACCAACTTCTGGTAGGCGTGGCAGTTATGGTGAGGGAGGCGGCACCCCAAAAAACAAAAAAAAAAAAAAACTACAACAAATCCTGGCCAACAACAAAAACTTTTGCTTTAACTCTGGCAACCAGTTGATTGGCATATGTATTGGTAGGTAGGTAGGTAGGTAGACACATAGGTGCTCCCCTGCCATGTCTGCTCTCCCCTCCCTGCCACACTTCTTTAGCCACCCTCGTATAGCAGCAGCAACAACTACAACAACAACATAATGAAAAAGTGTGCCTGCAGCTTTTGTTGCTTGACTGACTGACTGACTGACTGACTGCGACTGCGACTCCGGCTCTGACTCTTTGCCTAGTGGCAGCGACTGCCTGTGGTTACCAGCCAGGTCGATTGGTCGGTCAGGTGAGCTAAAAACGAGGTGCGGTACCCTGGCCAGAGTTTGGATTTTTTTTCCGATTTTTTTTGTATTTTTTAAATTTATTTTTTATCTTATGATAAAGCGCGAGCTGCAATGCGCACACTCTCCTCTCCTCTCCTCGCACGCTTTTCTTTCCCTCTTTTATCCATCCAATTCCATTGCCCATTATGAGCACACGCTTCATAAACGTGAGGAGCTTGAATTGGATGTTGGAAACCTGCCTCCCAACTGTGCCTCCTACCACTGTCAATGTTGCCTGCCCCAGGCAGAAGCGGCAGCAGTTTTGCTGCTAAACATTTCTCATAAACATTGCGCTACACTTTTTCTGTGTGGGCATTTTTGTATCTACATTCATGATCCGTCCAATCATATATGGGTGGGTGTTATGGATATATAATTTTTGTACAAATCAAAAAAAAAAAAATAAATAAAATGAACAAAAAACCTATCTTATGTAAGTAGGTGTAAATTGAGTTTCGATTAAAGATATGAAAAATCGTTGGTAAAATTTATGTTCTCTACAATTTGTTAGTTAGGGGGAATGAAAAACATTGCCTAAGTTATATATTGAGTCATAATTCATTTAAGTTTGGTAGTCAAATTCATTTTCAATATGTTAACAGTGGCCTTTAGCACCGGATGTAACTATTGGCTATATGTTAGCTTATTATTATATTTATTTGGTTAAGACCATTATGAAGGAGACATACAAATTAGTTTGCTATAATTTGTATTCTATCTGTAATATAATAAAAATTTATTTTGTACAAATTTTTACAAGGAAGAACAACAAATAAAACCATAGTAAAGATTGTCTTTTATATACTAAACGAGAAAAACATATATAAAATAAAGAAATATAAGAAAAACAAGAAATGTAGACAGAGATAAGAAGTAATTTAGGTAAAAAGGTAAAAAAAGAAATACGAAAAGATAAATCGACAGATTTTTATAGCTAAAAAAGAGATCTATTAGATACATTGAAAAGTAGTTTGAGATAAGAAAAGAGAAAAATAGAGAAAGAGATAAGAAGAAAGAGAAAACAATGTTTTAAAGATAATTCGGATAAAAATAGAAACAGCATATTTAAAATAGAAATAGCATTGATTTAAAATAGAAAGGTTAAATTTGAAAAGATTTAACAGTGATTAAATTTAGTATTTCTTCTAAAAATAAAGAAGGAATATAGATAAGAACAGTATATATGGGATTCATATAGAAGGTTGATATTTGAACAGATTGAGCGGAGATTTATTATTGTATTCCTTCAAAAGACAATGACAGGATAAAGATGGGAACAACAAAAATTGGAAGGCTTAATTTTAACAGATAAAACTGTAATTAAATGTGGAATTTCATTTAATAATAAGATAGTATACATAGGAAATGCATATAGTGGTTCAAATAAAACTAGTGAAATAGATAAAACAATGATTCAATAAGGTAATCCTTCTAGAAATGCAAATAGAATGTAGATAGAAATAACATACAATAATTTAATGTAGAGAGATTTGATTTGAAAAGATTTAAAAGTTATAAAATATAGTAATACTTCTAAAAATACAAATAGAGTATAGGAAGGAAAATATTTAAGTCATATTACATAGAAAGATTTAAGAGGGATTCAACATGTGTTTCTTCATAAATTAAAATAGAATATAGATAAGGAAAAGATTAAGTGATTTTGTATAGAAAGATTTCATTTAAACAGATTTCTAGATCTTCTACAAATAAAAATAGGATAAAGATGGGAAAATATCAAAGTATTATTGTACAGAATATCTTGATTTTAAAAGATAACACAGTGATTTATTTAAGTAATCCATTTAATAATAAAAATGGGGCTAATATACAATGAATTAACATAGAAAAATTTAACTTCAACAGATTTAACAGTGATTTAATATATTATTCATTTTAAACTTAAGGATTTAATTTTAATATAGTAGTGATTTAATATAGAAATCTTACTAATAATGAAGATATAGGAAAAAACATAACTTGATTTAACATAGAATAATATAATTTTAACTGATTTAGAAGTGATAATTCTTCTTCTTGGAATAAAGATAGGATGTAGATAGAAAAATATTAATGTGATATTATACAGAAGGGCTTCATTTTACCAATTTACACAGCGATTTACTTTTCCAATCATTTCAATAATGAATATAGAAACTATATACAATAATTTAATATAGAAATAAATTGTTTGAATAGATTTCGCTGTAATTTAAAAATAAAGATTTAATTTGGTATTCCTCTTTAGAAGAAAAGTTTCATAAGTGATAAGCCCTTTATTTGCAGGAATAGTCAAATTTTAAAAATAAGATGAAGGTTTTTTTAACTGAAATATAATTTAAATTGTTAAATTTGTTGTTAATATTTAAATAAAAACTTTCTGAATAAAGAGCATAACATCAAAAAATAACTTCTAAAAAAAAACAGAGCAGAAGAGATATGTTAAAAGAGAAGGATAAAAGGAAAACATTTCGATTAAGCTATCAAGCATGGCAATAAACTTCTTAAAAAAAAGAATAAAATATATATAATTAAAAGACCTATAAAAACTAATATAAAAGTAGTTACCTTAAAAACCAGTTAAAACAAATAATTACTATGAATACTTAATTTCTACTCAATTTACATATTAATACTCCTATTAAAAACTTCCGTGTTCTCCCCTTCGTAGAGTATTTAAATTTCATTATTGCTTATCCTATATCATGCACCGTATGCCACACATCATTCGAGTCGAGTGTTGCCCCACCGCCTTTCGCCGCGAGTATCCTCGTTGTCTTTTCATAATCTGCTCGGTCTTTCCAGATGCAGCATCTTGCCACAGTTACTGCCACCGCAGCCTCTTGCCACTGCTGCCGCCGTCACTCAGGCGTTGTAATTGAATTGTTGCTGTTGTTGTAATTGCTTTGCTACCGTTTCGTCTTTTCTTTTTCTTTTCCTTTTTTTTTTTAATCAACCATCAGCGTTGTGTACCTCCTCCAGCCTCGTTTTTACTCTTAACTTTTTTTTTTCTTTCTCTTTCTTGGTAATTTTTGCGAGGCAGTTGAAACTGGTTTTCAAGTTTTTCACATAACTCGTCGCATATTTTTGCTGTCGGTGCGTATTAATTTCAATACACCTTGCCCTTGCCCTTGCCCTTGTCCCCCCCATTCTTTGTTCAATGGTAGATCTCCTTCTCTCCTCCTCCCCATTATCATTTAACTTCCCAGCAGCATATGCAATCCGTTTTTGGGCAGCCGGTTGCGCGTGCGCTCGCATCAGTAATGAGCTGGAGCCACCTGTCGATGGCATGTTTCGAAAGCGGGAGAGAGAGAGAGAAAGAGGGGAAATTGAGGGCAATCCGGGAATGAAAGAGTAAAGAAGTGGAGGAGTACCAAGAGCCGGGGCGTCATGCGCCGCACGTCGCTTGTAAATAATTCATGTTGACAACTATTTTAGCTTGTTTTACTCTAGTTGGTCACGGCATCAAACGACAACCCAACGACAACAACAACGACAAGTATCAGCTGAGTCAGATTGTCGTTTTGTTGTATTAAATTATGATTGACACATTGACTGGCTAACTGACTAACTGGCAGACTGACTGACTAACTGGCTGACTACGTCATTGACTGATTGCAATTTACTCTTATCGTCTTCAGGCGGGTTACCATCAAAGGCGGTTCAGCCCGAAAGCCCACAAATGTGAGTGTAAAGAGTGCTTGGGCTTGTCGTTATCAGTCACTCTGATGTTATTGACCTTTGAGTTGACCAGCCAACAGAGAGAGAGAGAGACAAGGGAGAGGGAGTAAATGATACAGTGCGTCTGATGTGTGTGTGGGACACAGGAAGAGGTAGAAGTTGGCAGGGGAGGGACATTTTGTGTAATTGAGTTGTTGACTTTAAAGTTTAAATGTTGAAATAAAGCGTGCGAACAATTTATGAATTAAACAAAACATTTAAATTGAGTTTAACTTTTTTTACAACGACACTTTTAATACACTAATCTAGAAAGAAAATGTATATAAAACAATCTGGAATTGTAAAATTACTTGATGACCTAAGTTTCATAATTAAATTTTATCTAATCTTTTCTATATTCACATACGACTATATATCAACAAGATTATCTTTAATATTTTTGCATAATATATTTAATCAAGATATTGAAAATTTATACTAAAAGGTTTTATTATTTAAACTATCTAAATTGCTTATATGATATATAATATGACATTATATGGTCAACTCTTATTTTTATCGCTAAAATGTATGTAACAGGCAGAAGATAGCATTTTCGACCCCATAAAGTATATATTCTTGATCAGCATCAATAGCCGAGTCGATTGAGATGTCCGACTGTCCGTCCGTATTAAAACGTGGATCTCAGAGACTACAAGAGCTGAAGTAACCAAATTTGGTGTCAGCATTCGTAGTCATGTAATCATGCTCTCCTTCTCGATTCTCATATATAGTAAATAAGAGCGCGTATGTTCAATGTAAAATCACTACTGTCCTCCTCGCTTCTCATATGTAGTACATAAAAGTACGTATGTTTATTCAACAACAACTTGTAATGTGAATTTTTTTTTGAACTGAAGGCAAATTCGCATCAGTTTGGTTTTATAAAGTTTCACTACTTGGTACCAGGGTATACTTAAAGTCGACAGGGACGATTTGCTTGCTTCATTGCTTTAGAATTCTTAGTATTAAAAATATAATTAAAGTTAAAATAAAACACTTAAAGTTGGGCCAATAAGAGAATTTAGTTAATATAACGAAAATATATTAAATTTAAAGCACATTCAACCCATTTGCTAGATAGTTCCCTACTTTAATATATTTCTGATTCCATAAAAAAATTTTCGCATGGCTATTAAATTTACTTATTTTATTTAAACTCTCTGTTTTTAATATTTATCTCACTTGAAAATCATTTGTTGCTCTTGTTGTTGTTGATGTATATATAATCTTTTATATCCCTCTAACTCCACTCTTATACTTACCAGAAGAAAGTTTGTTTACTTTAATCAAGTCTAAGGCATTAAATAGGATTTGTGTCTGTGTATTCCGCTTACCTGAAAATGAAAACAAAAGTGCAAAAACACAATATGTTAATTAAAAACCAAATTGAAATCTAAATCGTATATGGAATGGGTCTAGATGGTAAGTAATTGTATGGCTTGAGAGCAATTAACAAGTTTATTGGCCAAAAATGCACAAATCATGTCTGTTGAAGTCATTTGCCTTGGGATTGCAAGGGAACATTTGTATCTAATAGGAAAACATATTATTCTAAGGGATGAAATGATATACCAGGGATGCAATGAGGCATATGACTTCAAGTATTTGTTAGTTAACTATTTATGGCAATTATGTTGCTTGTTGGAAATGCAACCCTGATTTCTATATCATTATATCATAAGCAGAAACTTGAAAATTAAACTTTTTACAGGCAACAAATGGAGAAATAAGCAAGAGAAAAACAAATGCAAAAGTTTTCTAATTAAAATTTCGCAAGTTTTTTGGCTTAAACTCCCAGAGAACTAACACATACACAAACAAAACATATTTGTGTGTGTGTGTGAAACATTTAAACATCTTTCTTTATGTTTTCCTTCAATTGTTTGTCGACTGTGGCAGCAGGAAAACTTACTTGGCAACCCTGGCTGATGATCTGTATTTCCCCCTTTACCAATTTCCCTTACTTTTGAGTTCTAATTGAATTAAGAGCAAATCACGCGTGACACGTGAACAACAAATGAGCAACACACACACAAAGGAGATGAAATAATGTCGTGCTTCATTTTAGTCTGATTATTATATTTCATATTTATAGTTATACATATTTACAGTCGAAAATTCTCATGATGATGATGATGATGATGCTTATGATGATGAAGTTGATGTTGGTAATGAATAAGCCAAGACGAGCCATAGTCACAGTCAGAGCCAGAACCCAGAGTCGTTGGCAACGTCTAGACACACAAAACAAACATAAAACGAAACGAAGCCTGGCAAAAAGAGGAAAAAGCAGCCGAAAAGCTGCTCAGCATTTGCAATATTGGAGCAAGAAAAGGTGGAGGCAACAAACGACGCCAACGCCCCACTTCCTACCCCCCGTCCCAATGTTTCCTTTTTGTTCCCTCCTAACTCTCTGCGTGTGTGTAAAGTCAGCTTCCTTCTAACTCAAACCAAAATGAACTTAACGCCTCTTTAAACTTATGAAACATTGTATCCTGTGAGACGCCAGGGTTGTCGTTGCCTGCTGAGCTACTTGTAAACGCCTCCTTTCTCATATTACAAATTTATTTGCAATTTTTTGGTAGAAAAAGTTTCACGAATTCTATTTTCAAAATGAATTTTGCATTGTGTGTATATTTAAGTTGTTTGTTTGTGAGAACTAGCAGTAGAGTTGCCACGATGCTGTTAAGCTACAATATGGTGACAACTCTAAGGTAATGTAAAGGAGCTTAAAAGAAAGGTAAGATAGAAACCAGAGTAACCTTATCAGAAGCAACAGCCAAAAGGGGAAAAATGCAAAAAAAAATAGAAAGTAGAGGATTCGGGATACCCTGTGAAGGAGAAAACCTAGATTAAAGAATATACATAGTTAAATTTTAGCTATTCTTAACCATAATTTGGTTTTGAAACCCACAGGATACTCTTTTAGTCATAACGTTTAATATACCTCAAATAATGCCTGAATTTAAAAGGTATTCAAAGGGCGAGAGGTAGAAAGAGATTGTTAGAGAAAAACAGCAAGCAAAAAAATATAAAAAAGTGAGCACGAAACCGGAAGGAAGGAAGACACGTACACATACATATATTTATATATATAATATATACACACACACACCCATACTCATACATATCGACAGTAAAGTGCCAAGCGACTTTTACAAGGGTCGACAAATATGCGGCGAACTCTCTCCTCGTCAATGTGTAGCGTACCAGCGAATGAACGAACGAACGAACGAATGCTTTAATGCGCCTGCTGCCTGCCTGCCTTCCCGCCTATCTTCATCGTCCTGTTTGGTCTTTGTCCTTTTTTTTCCCAAACTCAACTCAACTGAACTCGACTCGACTCAACTGACGGACGGATGGACGCCCTTTTGGGATGGCTGCTGCTGCTGCCGCCGTTGTTGTTTGCCCCCTTTTGGGTCGAGTCGCACCCCTCGGGCCACCGCTGTGTGTTAACTTAAATATTTTATGGGGTGTCAGCATTGTCGATGTTGGCGCGATTGTCTTTGCCACACCCTCCCCCAATACTCTACCCTAGTCCCTTTTTTTTTTTTGCACCCATGGTCGACGCGGTCCGCTCTTCTTTATCGTGTGCGTGGCTTGTCTTTTGTTGTCGAGGCTAAAGTAATTTCAAATTGATAAGCATCGCTCGCTCCCAGTCAGACAAGGACAAGGACCACAGTTGTTGGGCGGGGTATGAACTAGGTCTAAGGAGTCTGAGGTATATTAAACTGATTTGTTCCATGACGAAATTGGAAGCAGTCAACGTCGTTTTGCCATACGTCGCGCTTTTCAAAGTCAATTGAAATTAAGTAACAGATTTTTGTGAGCTATTGGCAAATGAGAATGAACCACGAAGGGGGATGATAATAGTCGAAAAGGAAGTTTGTTGAGGGTGAAGAAGAAGAGGGAGAAGCAACGGAAGAAGTTGGTGTAGTGGTGAAAGAGAGCTTGCGGTTTGAACAAGGTAACTAAAAGGATCGACGAGGGGTTAAGAGGGTTAAAAGCGTGTCGTGTTATCTTGATGTTGTATATTTCGCGGCTTAGGGAGAAAACTTGATAAGAAAATGTTGTTTTATGTGCAAGGAAATTAAGATTTTTCCACATAAAGCTTATGAAAGATTTTCTTTTTGCTTGTTTTATATATATATATATATTTTTTGTTTTTCCCATTATCGTTTGTAGACTTCAATTTATCAATTTGGCACCCAACTAACTCATTCGCACACACATTGAGTGGAAAACCTTTGCAAAAGAAAACTTCACTTTACAAGTGTCCAAACACACTCTGTTGCTCTCCCCGTTGTACCCTCTGACTTTTGTAAAGTCGAAAGTTTCGCCAGCCACTTGAGAAGTACATCAGAAACAGAGCAAAAGCAAGAGTAAAGGGAAAATTTGCATAACTTTATTAAGAGTCCAGGCACTTAAAAGTGCAGTCGGCAGACAAACTTCAAGATTGAAGAGTATATATATACACACACAGACACACACATATACAGTCATTCATTGTATGTTTCAGGCATCTCGGACAGCTGTTATGTTCTCAACTGCAGCTGGATGCAATCCGGTAGTCTGTTACTACAAGTTGACCACATTGCGTATACGTATTATTATTATCATCAGAATGAAGGGGCAAAGAGACAATAAATTATGTGTCAATTACAAAAGCCAATTGCATTAATCATATGAACGACTTGAGACTGACTCAATCTCTTGTTCTCTTTCCCTTTCGGTTACGAGAAAAAGGCGCCAGCCATCTGTTTAGCTTGTCAAGAAGTTTTCAGAGGCGTGGTCAGCGCCAAAAACCAAAAACGCAGCTGCAGTTAACCAAAAATTTGTAGATTTTGGTAAAACGACTGACTGTTAAACTGGTTTTGCATTTACTTCTATTTCTACCATGGGGCTTTATGCGTAAATTGTCATAAATTTAACACACTCGACAGTTGAGTTGAGAGCAAAGTTTTTCCCCTAACCCTAACCCGTCTACAAATGTCATGTAAATGTGCAACAGCCCGGAGATGTAGACTGAGGCGTAGTCACAGACGTCGACAGAGATGTCGACGTGTCCTGAAAAGCCGCCAACTGCTTTTAACTGTCATTAATTATGTCAAAATAAGATTTAAATGCTTTTTGTCTGTACAAACATCTTAGAGAGACAACAGCACAACCAGTAACCAGCCGTTCTACCCCCTACCCTAATAACCGAAAAACATTTAAAGAAGGAAGGAGTTTAGTCCTCTACTTCCCCTTTCCTTATAACTTTCATTATTTTGTATAGAATTTCTCCTAGAAAGAGAGAGAGAGAGTAAAACTTTTCAACCCATCGACTTTCTTTCCTCAACTAAGCTGCCGCTGCATAAATACACCATTTGTTTAGATACGGAAAGACTGTTTGTGTGTTTCGCTGGATTTAGGAGTCTTCTTCGGTTAGGGGGATGATTATGACAATGGGTTGGGGTGGTGGGTCGGTATGGGCGGTGCCAATGCCAGCTGTACAAATAAACTTTTCATTAATTATGCACATTTGGTGTTGGGGTTTTTAGGGCCATAATGAGCATATTTTTTTTTTCTTTTCGGTTTAATAGAATTTTAAATGAGATATCTGTTGAAAATTGAGAAGCCTGATGATAATAATGATTACCAAAGTGTCTAATTGGATATACAACTAATACTATAATATAATACAATTTATTTTTTAAGTAATAAAATGTGTAACTAAGGCTTATATTACATGTCTACTATAAAGATTGATATCAATCTCCCGCTGGTCATAGCTATAATTTATTCACTACAAAAAAACAAAGAAAAGACTCTGATCACGCCTCATGATCATAACTTTTAACGATCACTCCCCAGGGGGTTAGGGGCTAGGGGTATGGATGCAAGAACTTAATTTTAACTGCCCTTTAATTACACGCACAGAATTAGCTTATAAAAATAACTTTTTCAAATGAATTTCATTTACATTTTTTGCCCCCTAAAATTGTCATAAAACTATAAAAAAATATAAAAACGATAATACCATCAGACTAAAGCTGAAAAGTATTTATAGCTTGATTGCACATAAAATTAGAAGATGAAAAAAACCAGAAACAAAAACGTGTTGAAGCAAACTGCGAGGAGGTGGAAGTTAAAGTTGAAGAAGAAGTTGCCACTCCTCTAGATAGATCTCTCTGTGTTGCTGATCGCGTGTGTCTCTGGGTCTGTGTGGCGGTGGCATGCTTAACGGCAAAATAAAATAAAAGTTCGCGTTTACGTAATTGCAATGCCAAGTTGTTTGCCCATGCAACATGTTGCCAAAATGGAGAAGCAAAAAAAAGATAAACACAAAACCCAAACACACAGACACATTGAATATATGACCAATTTTGGCAAAAAAGTACAAAACATACAAATTATTTGCATGGGTGTCGACTTTGGGAATACCCTGTATGAGGTAAATGTAAACTAATAGGTCTTGAAATTAAAACAAAACTTGTTAATTAATGGTAAAGTTTATAAGTAAAGTTAGTTTTGTTTTTATATCGCCTAATTTCTTCTTAATGTTATGAACACACTGGAGCCACCAGAGGCATAAAGAGTTTGAGAGATACATTTAATATTTTAAGTGTTGAACAATCCTTTCTAAAGCGTTAACTATTATTTAAATGACTGCTGGATATAAAAGTAAAAAGATAAAGAGCTTTTTATGTATTTGACAGTATCTTACGAGATGCTAACTAGCGCCACCTAGCGGACAGTATGACAAGGCAATACCTTTCGCATAAAGCAACTTCATTCCAATTTGTTTAAAATTTTTTTATATAAATCAACTTTCAAAGAATGTATCATTTTAGAATCTTAGATCTAGATATAGAGCTAAAATCTTACTATATCTTTATAATTAAAATGCATTTAGTAATTGGTTTCTGAAAACAAAAAAAAGAAGTAATCCAAGTCATTAGAAGTTTAGATATATTCTCTTGATGCTACGTTGTCTAAAATTTTCAATTACGATCTGTTGTAATTCAATTTAATAAAAAATGACTTGTTTATCGAAAAAAAAGCAAATTATTAATTATTTTTATCAAATTTAATACCGAAAAAACAAAAAAGTTGATAATGCTTTTCATTCATATAAAAGTTTTTCAATTAATAAGTGGTGAAAAATAAGTATGGAGTGTTGGAAAATAAAAAATGTAAAACTTAGCAAAAGAAAAACTTATTAGTTCTTGATGATACATACAAATATATCTATGTATAACATCTATATATCTTTTAGCATTGGAAATTTATACTAAAATTCAAATTTAGTCTAGCTTCAGATTCAGTTTCTCGTTTTTCTAGTTTCTAGTAGGATTAAAGCATATTAAGTTAGAAAATAGTTAATCTATGGCCTCTAAGATTATGGATTTTTATTCAGTTATAGAAAGTTTACTGATTAGTTAACTTTACAGATTGATTTTATCTATAAGCCAGCAGATCCGTGGTTTAGCCATATGTATATACCACATATTATTATATTATATCTTTAACCACACAGGCTTCTCCCTTTTAAAGCCTCAACATTCTTAAGTCTTTGTCTCTCTCTTTCATCTCTCTGTCTCTCTCTCTCTGACTCTACATTAAAGACTTCTCCAATTGCAAAACCATTGCAACTCAACACGAGATGGAACCCTGTTGTGTTTGCCTTCGTTGAACCAATATTTAACTATAATTCTACCAACAACAAGAGAGCAGGTGAAGTAACATTTTAATAATCTTTATCTACCCTTTTTTTTCTCTTTGGCCTGGAATAACGCTACAGGGTACTAAAAGATATAGATTATTTAAACAAATTTTCGTTGCCAAGTTGCCAATATGTTGCAAGAGAATTATTATTATTATTTATACCCAATATCAAAGTTTACTCTTCCTTTTTTTTTTTTTTTTGTTATTGGCAAACTGTGGCAAAGCAAAATTTATTGCTGCTGGTAAAAGTTTCATTGCCAATTTTCTCTGTGGCAGGGTGAAGAGGTGGCATAGAGATGATGAAGCAACATAGCAAAATGCTATCAAAAGTGCTTAGAAGTTGTTATTTAGCTACTTTTGAAAAAGATTGCAAATACTCATAACGATATTTGTGAGTGCAGTTTTCGTTTTTGCTTCTATTTTATAGAAATTGGAAGTTGAAAATTTGTTGAAATTGAACTGAATAAGATTTAGAGTTTCCCTCAACTAGGTAAAAAGTGAATACATATGTGAAATATGACTTAGTGTTTGAACTTTTGAAATTGAATCAATTAATAGAAAGAGTCTTTGAACTCTTACTTTAGAACAGTTTTAAATGTTTACTTAGAAGAAATTTTTATATTTAGACAAGAGAAATAAAATTAAAAGTTATGCCTCAGAGGTTTTTTAGTTTAAAGTTATCAATTTGAAGCACAATTTGGGTTTCGAATATAATAGATAAAGATATATAAATTTATATACTAACGACTGTACTCTTGGTTAGACTTATTGGTTAGAATTCTCGACCCACTTTGTTATTCTCTCAGTACATTTAACAATATTCCATCAATCTGTCAATTCTAATTTTAATTCCATCACTCAATCGGCAATTGAAGAGAAAATAAAAAAAAAAAACACAACAGAATCTGTGCGACCTTTGTTAGGTTCAATGACAATTCCCAGCACACCGAGACAGGGACACACCCTTCTCCAGTTTGCAATATCAACTTTGCAACTTTGAGTACGGAGATAAAACCTTTAAATAATTCATTGCTATCCCAGGCCCCCATAGACTACCTGGCGCTGAGCTTTAAAATATAAATTTTATAAAAAGAAATCGTTGGAACGAATTTTTGATACCTTATATTTATGTTATATGTTTTTTTAATATGTTAAATGTATAAAATTAAGTTGAAGAACATAAACAATTCGGACTTTTGTTGGGATAGAACAGGACTCTTATATCATCATCAAGTAAGAACTTTTAGAAGGACTTTATGAGGATTTTAAAAGCCCAAAGGAAACGATTTTTGAAAGAAAAAAGAATGGTATATAACCGGTTCAAGATAGCGTTTCTATTTTGGAGTTTGATAACGAATATTTCGTATTTTATATATAGGTATATAACCGATTTAAGATAATGTTTTCAATTTGGAGTTCCATATAACCGATTAAAGATTTTCATTTCCAGTTGAAGTTCAACTAGAAATATTTCAGAGGTTTCCAATTTTAATTTTCAATTTTTAGCAAAGAAAATAGAAAAATTTTGAAACTCATGAGTACCTTAGCTTCTATATACCTTTTTTAAACAAAAACAAAACAGGGTAAACTTTTGTAGATTTATTTTGCTTTTTTTTGTGGATTTAAACAATTTTTTTTTTCTTCTCTGATTTCTTGTTAGTTGCATTTGGCAAAACTTGCCTCAAGGTTAGCCACATTAATATATTTTTTTTGCTTGCTGATTTTTTTCAGTTGTTGTTGTTGTATTTTTGCAAAAAGTTAATTTTTGCTATTCTGCGAATTTTTGCCACAAAATAAATGGCAAAACGAGCAAAATGCGGATAGCAACAAAGAGTGGGGAAACGGGGTAAGCGGAGGCAAAAAAAAAGAATGCAAAGGTTGAATTTTTATTTTGTTGACTGCAATTTGATTGTTAATGTTTCCATTGTTGTTGCTGCTGCCGTCATTATCTAATTATTCAGTTTTGTATTAATATATGTATATATATAATAGATGAATAGATGGATGAATGGTTGGTTGGATGAATGGATTGTTGGAGATGCAAAAGTCAAGGTAAATGCACAATTATTATTATTATTTTTGTTCTCTCTTTTTTTTTTTGCCATATTGTGCGAAATATTGTTTAAAGGAAATAACAATTATGAAAATGAAAAAAAAAAATTCAAAATTTTAATTAATGTTCGAGCACAATATGAAAGTCTGGCCAGATTATAATAATGGTTATAATAATGATTTCAATTAATTGATTGGCAGAAACAACTTGAATTTAATATTCATAAACATAAGTGCCGACAGATGGAGAATATTTCATATATGGGTCCATGGAGTGTTCATAAGTACATACAACAGATAACAGGGGAGACAGGGAAGAGATAAGGGGGGGGGGAGGGCCCAATGCAAGTCTGCCCAACTGACTAACTGACGGAATGACTATTTGGTATACGCCAACACAACCAAACACTCAATGCGTTGTGTCTTCAGAGTTTATGAGCGGCATTTAAGCTGCGATAAATGGCATAATGTGCCCTCATAAACCGTCGTACGACGACTATGGCAAAAGCAAAAGCAAAGCCACAGGCAATGAGAATGGGAATCAGAATTGGTATGGGGTATGGGAATGGAAACGGGAGCCACTCTACTCCAATTGAAGCGTCGCGTCCACGTCCGCGTCATAATAGGCGCAAAAAACTGCACGACAAGCAACGAAAATGAAAATCGCCTACAATAAGTGTGAGCTATATATTCCATATGAACAAAGAGTGAGAGTCGATTAGGGTGTTACCCTTTAAATGAAATTGGAAAAAGATTATTAATATATAACAAATATGTGGTAGTTAGACGACTGATTATTATTCTATTTAAAACTGAATATGCGTTATTAAAACTTCCGAATATTTAAAAAACGCTTCTCAGATTCTCATAACACTTAATGACTGCCGAGTACATGTAAACTCTATATGGAGATAGGGACTTAGATATAGCTGGTGTTTTATAAAACTATGAAATATTATTTTTTGTGAAAGAATTTCTTCAAGATTTGAGCTTAAAAACTTTGTTGCATAATCAAGTGTAAAATGAAATAGAAATAAAGGATTTTTATAATTAAAATATATGTTTAAATCTTGCTTCATTCCAAAGAGCACACGAATTGCTTTTTATAAAGTCAGATTCTGGGCAATATTTTGGCTTGTGCTTCTCTGATCTTGTTTAGGTGGCATTTGGCGACTAAAATTGGATAGCGTACTTCCTCAAAATCCTAACTTCGTTGTACAAGGATAACTTTTATTGACTTAGAAGATTTCGAGGTTCATCCTCCCTTTGCTTGTCTAAAATCAGTAAGTTGTTAGACCTGTTAAAAATTTTTCTATAAATATTTCGGATTTTATGATCTCTTGTGTGAACATATTCATGTCTCTGTCTTCTTTTTAAAGATTCATTAATTATTGATTATTCTCATTAACCGGAACAAAATTTATATGATTTATACTTGTATATCTTAGGATTATAATATAGAAAATTTAAATTAATTAAAAAATTTTTTAACTATCATATAATATTTTAAGATAAATGGATAGGATAAACGATAGTTAAAACTTTTGCTACAACCCAAAGCTACTTTAACATTTAAAAAATATTTCCCTAAACATTTTCCTACAATATCTTACCACTTAAATTATATTATTTATATATATTTACAGATATAATATAAACATTGAAACAATAATAAATTCATTTCTATATATAACAGCTCTAATTAATATCATTTAAGTATCATCAAGCCAAGTCTAGCCATTTTAAATTATAATTAAAGGGTATGATGGAAGAACAAGTACGAGTATGAATACAAGAATGAGTACCTATAAGTATGAGTAGGGGTATCAGTCGGCAAGTACTTCGCCTGCCCTGGCGGCTTATGAAAAATGTGTGGATTTGTCAACAACAACAACAACAGCAACGATAGCAGCAGCAAATAACAAAAACAACAACAACAACAACGACAGCAACAATTACTTAATGCCCATTGTATTGCATTTCAAGTTGGCAAATGGAACAAAATGGGAAAACGAGACTCGTAAAGGGGATCGACAAGAAGTACAAAGTAAAGCGAAAAAAAAACGAGAAAAAGAAGAAACAACAGCATATATAAACAAAAAACCAGAAAAACAACATGAAAAAACAGAAAAAGAAAACAAATAAAAGAAAATAAATGCAGAGAAAATATTAAGCTAGCGAAAAAATAAAAGAGAAAACCTAAAGGGTTGAACATACTAGATTGTATTGTATACTCTATCACAGGTATGCATAAGATAGTCTTATGATTAACTTAAGTAGTAGGGATGATTCTATACTCTTTACTTAGCCATCTAAAATCGATAAAAGATCCTTTCAGACCTTTTATTATCATATTATCGTTTAATTATTTTATTATTTCCAACTTTTCGACTACATTTTAGAACGCAATCAATTGTATATATTTTAATCTAATACTTGGATTAGTGTTAATGCTTTTTAAAAAGTACCCAAAGCTTTTCCTTAGATTAAGACCCTTGAACTATAAAAACCAAAAGAACTATAAAAACCAAAGTAGTATAAAAGAAATCACATTATCAATGAAGTCTTGACAAATATGCTTCAGTTTGTGTTATTTTAGAATCTCAAATTCTTTAGAAAAGTTCGATCGGACCAATTCTTTAACTTGTAGTTCGTACACATCTAAGAAGCTTATCTACCAGTTTTCAATCAATTAGCTTAAAAATTAATGTGTAAAAGATGCAAAGAAACAAACAGACAAGGCTAGATTTGAGTATTGATGCTTATCAATATATATATTATTGTTATGGGATCGAAAACGTTATTTTCTATGCATCTATCCAATAGGTAATGATATATTAGTAAGAAATATTGAAAAGGATTATCTTGAAGTCTAATTACATTCAAAAGCTATCTTGTAAAGTATATTTTAATATTTTGATTTAGAAAGCTTGTTAGGTAGATTCACGTATTTCCGGTAAAGTACAGCCTACAATGTTACTAAAACTAATAAGCCGAATAAGTAGACTTGGCTTAATCATCACGGCTTGTCATGATGAATATATTCTTCTTCAACAAATAAGTAAACAAATACGTTGGAAGAAAGCGTATTCAAAAAGTTCCTCAAGAAGAAGCACTTTTTAAGTAGCATTCAAAGACAAGATGTCAGGGCGGTGGAAGGTAGACACATCGTCACCCAACTGATGCAATGGAAAATTGGGGCAAAGAGACTTGTGACAGTTAATAAGCGACATTTGTGTTTCTTTTTTTTTTTGAAAATAAAGGATAATGCTGCGTCATATGTTCCGCTTTATACAGACAATGGCCGGATTCTGTTGATTGCAGTTAATCAATCAATCAATGTCAATGTGTATGGCTTATAACATATGACAAATTATCAAAAAAAAAAAAAGAAAAAGTGAAAAAAAATACCTCCTTGTATTATGTACATAACAAGTTAATTGAAAAACAGTTTTAAATTTGGAATAAAAATCGGCTGAATATATCTATTTCTGTTTAAGATAAAGTTACTTTAGCAGAATTTATAAGAATTAGGTGGGAGAACATCAAGAACAAGAAGAGAAGAAGTTATAAGGCCTAGTTATAAACAAAATGTGAAAGTACCTTAATTTCAAATAGTTTTGAAAATAATTTTTTTTATAAATTTGTTAAGACCTAAGAAATCTTTGAACTTTGATATTCAATATTACTCTTCAGATTTTTTCTTTTTTTCTACACGACATTTAAATTTTACCAATTTAATATTCTTTTTTTTTCTTTTTCATGGAAATGTATTTTTTTTTTTTGATTGTAGAGTTGAGTGCCTTCACTCCATATGGAGAAAAAAGGTCTTTCTATCGATGTTTGGGCTTTAAGCACTTGCCTCCTGTTGTTGTACATGTCAAAATCACAACCCTAAAGGCTAACCCCAGCAAAGGCATACACATATGTACATATATATATATATATATATATATATATAAATACATGAATCTAAAGCTTTACTCGATTATATTCCTGATTGCTTTCCGGTGACAGACCCCGTTCTGCTCCTTCACCCCGTCTTGTCTCTTTTTTGCTCCTGTGTGCCCGGTGGGAGCTCCTCAACAGGCGGCCACGCTACTTTTGAATACGTCGCGTTCCTGCGGTAGCTCATGCAGAAAAATGCGGGACTCAAATCAAACTCAGGGGTATTCCTTGTCTCATTCCATACTCTTGTGGAAAAAAAAAACCCACGAAAGAAATAAATAAATACATGTATTGTATATTGGAAAACTTGGGGTTAGTTAAAATAATCATCCAATCTAGAGAAACATGGCCACTCTTCGTATGATAAACCGTCAACTGTAAATTAATGATGATGAGTTTGAAAACCCGCATTTGAACACTTGGACACTCGCTACAACACTCAACACTAACACTCCACACTAACTCCAAGACCACCAACAACTCGAAGCCGGGGCAACTGCAATTACCATAAACATGCAAAGCTTGTGCAGCTGCTGCAAACGAATTAAAAACTTTTCAGCCAACAAAATATTTGAAAATAACGCAGCAAATGGTCAAAACTATCAACGGATACTAAAAATGAGAAAAAAAAACCAAAAAACAAAAACTAGAAGGATGCAGAAGAAGAGGAGTTGGTGGCACAGAGTGAACTACTAATGGAGGTGAAGATGGTGTGCCTCCAGGGTATAAAAGTAAACCGGTGGCTTTAACTTGTTCCATTAGTTAGGAGGTATAAACGAATTTTCCGAATGAATTGGATTAGACATAAGTTGATGAAGAATCGGATATTTGAAATGTTATATTAACTATGTAAAGTTTTAGAGTTTTGAAACAGTTTTGAAAAGATGTAGGATTTATATATACATATATATATCTTTTTTGTTTTAAAGGTTAACTGAAGTTACTTCTATATTCTTATTACCTTATATGTGTATCTAAATAGACAGTTTTAAGTAAAACCGATAAGGAATGGCCGGGATTATACCAGAAATAATCACATTTCAAAAAAGTTATTTAAAGAAAAAGTAAAATTTCGATCAGAAATCTAACTTCATTGCTAATTAACCTTAGGAGAAAAAGAACGCCGATGCGAAAGAAGAGGTAAAGCCATACAAGAAACTAGAGAAAAGGATTCCGAGAGAGAAAATTAAACCAGCCAGCAGCCGCAAAAGTAGAAGACAAAGCCGATTAAACTCACAGTTATCCAAAGATAATATCCATATCCAAATTTAAAAAAACAATATTCCAATGTGCTAATGTTCACATCTGTAGACTGAGTTCTTTGTTTATTAGTTTTACTCTATAAAAGTGCTTATGTCAATTCCAAAATATTTTTAAGCTCATCTTTTAAATGTGAATATTAGAATACAGAATTTCTATAACATGATTATTTGTTAATACTTCTCAACATTTTTAAAGCTCGTTAAGATTTTTTTAAAATTTTACATAAAATATCCAAAGTCATAGAAAATATTTTAAAATTCTGTATACTTAAATTATTATTTATATCTTTTTTATAATGCCCAAAAGGTTTTAACTACGTTTAAAGTTAAATTCATATCTTTTTAAACATGTTTCTAAGAATATATATGTTAAAAAATCATTTCTATTAATGTTAAAGAACATTAAAATTTTAAGTAATTCTAGGTATGTATATCTAGTATATTTCATATATCAATTCCAAGAATTATCTAAATATTTACGACTATCAAAGCTCAAGTGACAAAATTGTAAACTTTGACTTGGGAAGTATAAAATTTCTACAATGTCAAAGAAATTTTATACTTCTTTAGTCTAGGACCCTAAAGTTTTGTTCGCCTACCTATTTGGGAAAAAAGAAAGCAAAGAACGAAGAAGAAAGGAAGAAAAGCAGATTGAGTTACTCAAGTAGACATAACGATCTTTAAGTGGCCCTAAAGTTTTTAAGATAGAAATATTAAAGTCTTATAGGTTAGTTGTTTTAAAAAGTCTTAGAGATTGGTTGAAATTTCAATATATCGATTCCATTTACAGGATATTACCAAGTCCATACTCTAACGTAGCCCATTGAAAATTTTGTTATTGTGTTTTTGGCCAAATGTTTTGTAGTTGACTTCATTTGTTAGTTGCTGTCGCCGCTGACTTCTAACTTTGTCCGTCTCTCTCCAACGTTTAGTTTATTTTTATAATTCTTTTTTTTTTCCAGTTTATATTTTCTATATATATATATATTTATATTCTATTTTGTTTCGTTTAGTTTCCTATGCAATTTTTGTATATGTGTTGTTGGCGTTGTTATTGCTGGTTTTTGCAAGTTGTTTAGTTGGTTGGTTGGTCTGTCGGTTGGTCGTTTTGTCGTTTGGTTGCTTTTTTTTTGTTGAAGGTCGTTTAACAATTTTGGAAAGTACATTTAGAAGTTGTTGCCTGAGAGCATAATTGTTGCAAAATGCGGTTCGGTTGATTGTGAGAGAATGTCAGCAGATGTAAATCTACGAAAAGAAACGGAAACGATTGTATATATATATATATGTATATATGTATATAACCTACCCCAAGCTGCAATATGTTGACCTCAGACCTCTGAAATGTTGTCAGTTTACGTTGACATATTTGGGAAACATTTTGTCAAAAGTTAAAAGCGAACAAGACATGGCCAAAATGGCGGCCCACAAAAGAGACAACGATGATGGCTTCAATTTGGTATTGCCCTAAGGCTTGGGTGAGAATTGAATGGATTCTTTCTCTCTCTCTCTCTCTCTCTCTGTCTCTTGCTCTCTCTTTTAGTTGGAAAACTACTGGCAATAAGATTATATTGTTGGCATTTGGCCAAAAAAATTTATAAATCAGTGGGACAATTTGTGCTGATTTAGTGACATGATATACGGAAAGTTGAAAACAGAATGCGGAAAAGAAAAATGAAAACGAAAGAAAAAAAAACAAGCTAAAAAGGACAAACTCAAAGCCAAAACACCAACCCCAAATAAAAAACCACCCAAACCACTGTCACAACCCCCCAATCCTCCTTCAGTGCAATGAAGTGAAAAACGTTATAAATAAGTACAAAGAAATCTTTCCCCCCCCTTTCAGTCAAAAATTAAAATAGAGTGGGGACAACGATGTGACCGAGCTTGAGCTGAGAAACTCGAGCAAGATAAATGAGCCACAGAGTAGCAGCCAATTAGCTCAATAGAAGAGAATACACAGTGTAAAGAAGAAGAAAAAAAGAACTAGAAAGAAACAGAGGAACAGAAAGGGAGAGAGAGAGAGAGAAGCATAAAGTTTTGCCAGACTAAATGATGATGGTTAGAGCGAGTCAGATGACGGACATTGCCTGGCAAATTGCCAAGGAAAAAGTGCAAAACCAAATTAAGTGACTCAAGAAAAAAGTGCATAAAAATAGGCAAAATAAAAAGAAAAAATAAATGAAAAAGAATGAAGAAGAGCCTAGAAATGAGTAAAAACATGGCAAAATTATTTAAACTTGCAAAATGTTGACTATTTAGATACTCTATAATGTCAAAAGAAGTAGAAATTATTAGAAACTGGGTAGGGGATTCTATATGAAGTTGGAGAAGAACATTTGTCATGTAAGAATTGTTATAATCATATATAAAATATATTAAAACAATATGACAAGCAAAAAAAATTCTAAACTTTATTTAACGTTATTTTTTAGAAAGTTCTAGAAACTCTTTTCAACTGATCTTTTAAGGAAATAAAAAGATTTAAATTATACTTACAAAGGAAAAATAAAGCCAAACAATTGAAGTATCTTATAGGTTTAGAATAATATATGGTACTTAAATGGGGGTTTAGTAAAAGTTTGATAAATAAATAAGTGTTTGATACTATATCTTTATCTGTAAGAGCAATTAGTTTTAATAATAGATAGAAAAAATTAGTTCTTATAATCACATATTAGACTAAACCTCAGTCCTTGATAGCTAACAGATTTTTGACTTTCCATATACTATATAAAGTTATGAAGTTTAGTTTTGAATACCTCAATATTTGATCACAATTTAAGCAAAATTTAAATGAAAATTAAATAAATTATTGATGGTACTTCTTTTAATAATATTTCCCATTTAATTTTATTCCATTTTGATCTAATTTTAACTGTACAACCAAACCAGATATAAGACATAGATTGAATGTATTTTTTATGCCATAGTTAGAAAATTTTCTTCAAAATCTTGCAATTAAATATTTTTTAATTTATTAAACTTTAATTTTGTTTTACATACTAAAGTTTTAAAAACAGTTTTGAAAAATAAATAATTTATATAACAATTTAAGTTCTTTTATTCCATATAATATAATTTCTTACTTTTCAATTTCCCAACAGACTTCATAGTACTCTGATGATATATTATTAAATTTGTGACTTCCGCCTAGTATAAAGATCCCTAAAGTATGAATATCCTTTTAATAAACAGTTTAAGCTTTGAGGGTTTGGTTTTTTGGTTTCTATGAGACCTATTTTGGTTAAATAAGTACAGAGTAGAAACTATTACCAATTTGCGAAGACATTTTACATTGTATAAATATTTTAAACTCGTTTTTAAGATGGCAACAATTGAATTAAGTATATTATTATAATATTATAGGTTTACATATGTATCTCTACTCTAATATTTCAAAAATAGTCTGTATAGATATCATGAGAAAAAGTCGATCTTAAGGAGAGACAATCTCTTATTTTTAAAATTCCAAATCGAACATGACACATAATTGTTTAAATTAAATTTAGTATAAATCTACACATTCAATTTCAAATTATACTTTATTACTTTAAATTCCCTAGTCAAAAGAGTATACAACTATAGTCCTATTAAATATCCATTTTTACTAGGCTTTTTGTTGCCTGTGAAGACCATCAAAGAAAACTTTATGTATGTATGTAAATTTTTGGTATAAGAAAGTCTGATAAATTAGCCGAGAGCAAATATGTTTTTAACCCAATTTAGAAATCTTGTCCGAAACAGCAAAATGTCAACGTACTAAGCTGTCCAAATAAATCTTGGCCCCAAAAGAAAAACAAATTAAAAAAGAAACTTAAAGAATAAGCAACAAAAAAAAATGTATTAAAGTTTTTTTAAAGCATTTAAAAATGCTGCCAATTGAAGTTAATTTCCCTTTTGCTCTATCTCTCTTTCACACTCTTTTTCTCTTACTGTTCTCTTTCTGTATTAATTTATGCAAATTACAAGGAATAAAGAAAACAAAAGGGGGAAACTTTAACTATTCAAAAAAAGGGGAAGAGAAAGTGTAATAAAGGACACAGGGACAGTTGAAAGTGGATTACATTGACCAGGTAAATGGAGTGGTTGAATGTGCTGGGGGGGAGGGGTTGGTGGAATGGCTTCACCTGCCGCTTGTGTATGGATGGGTTAGACACTTGAATGTTGTGGTCACAGCGTAGTGGAGTGAAAAGGAGAGTTGTGTGGGAGTTAAGAGAGAGAGAGAGAGAGAAAGAGGAAGGAAGTTAAGGGGCAAAATGTCGATGTCAATGAGTGTGGGAGTGGTTGTGGGTGTGAAGTGCCAATGGGTGTGGAGAATGAGGTGTGGAGAGCAACAGTATAGTGGTATGAGTTGGCAATGTGCCACGCTGTTGCGTAATTAATTGGCCATGTTGCATTTGAGTGGCTGACTGGAGTGTAGTAGTACAGAGAGACAGACAGACAGACGACCGAATGACTGACGGCAGATTCCAGCTTTCAACTCTCTCACTCTTGTTCTTGTTCTCTCTTTCTCTTGCCTTTCATCTCTATCCTGAGTATTAATGTGGCAAGGGTTTCACATTACAACAGCAGCCACAATTGAATTTTCTGCTTTTCTGCTATTTTCTCGCTGCACTTGCCAATTGAATGAGAAAGACAATGTAACAAGTAGCATGCCACAAGGGGTAACTGCAGGGCATACAACTGTATGCCACTGAATGAGTAGGTTAAACTACGTTCAACCACTATAATCCCACTAGTTGCTACTACTTCACGCCCCCTTCTCGAGCAATGCCATACGGAATTATTAAATCGACATTAAGTGACGATTTCTGAACAATTGAAATATTCTTGTTAACATTGTGGAATGTTTTCCATCAATTTGAAATATTGAAATATTTAATCAACGTTTCCATTCATTTTGTTTCTCTTTGTGCCAACTTTACTATCCGCTTATCAACTTTTTTTGTTGTTATTGTTGTTGCTAAAGGAAAGGAAGAAAAAATACCTTCTTCTTAATCACATTGAATCAACCACAATGACCAGGGTGCCCAAGTTACAAAAAGTTCCCCTAACCACCACTCCACCTTATCCTCTTCTTGTTTACCTCGTCCACAAAAGACACACAAATACCTGCAATCAACGCCATCTAGATAAAATAACAAATATAAACAAATAGCGGCTACATTTTTACATAAAATTCTGGAATTTTTTATATAAAAAAATATAAAAAAAAATACACACAGAAACGACCCGCGGGACCACAAAACAAAAACGACAAGAAAAAGAAGAAGCAAAAGAAGTAGAAAAGGAAAATAAAGAAGGAGCAAGAGAGTGGCCATTTTATTTATTGTTATTTCATTTCGACCGCAAATTAAAAGCTATGAATAAAAGCACCAAGTGGAGCAGGACAGAAAAAAAAACCAGCAACAACAACGAAAAGTGGCAACGTCAACAGGAGAGGAGAAAGACAGCACCGAGAGGGACGGAGAGAGAGAGAGGTGAGGCAAATCAGCCAAAGGGAAAGTAAAATTCTCCAACAATAACAAAAAAAACATTAAAACCTACTAAAGCAAAAAAATCAAATAACAAATTCCTTTAAATAAGGTAAAGGAGTCGACTATAAATTACTCAGGATAAAGTAAAGAAAATAGTGATAGAAAGCATAGAAAGAATAGAAGAGGAAAGAATTATACCTAATCAAACTTACTCTAGAAATTAAGCAATATAATGACTTTTAAAAGACTCGATTCCAAACTTATCTTCTTGGGATTTGGCATTAAGAGTCCAAAGGATCAAGTAATATATATCGAAAATAAATCTCTTGAATATAAATTTATATAAGAAGTAGAACGCAATCTTTGACTCCAACTATACAAAAGTTTATTTTATTGGACTTCCATATTAAAGTTTCTATTCAGAACTTTAAAAGTATAAAATATTTTTAAGTATGTGTATAATAAATCTCAAAATTATATTAATTTTGGATAAAAATGTAAATAATAAGAAAATAATCTATTGGTAAAAATGAATGGTTAAATACAAAAAATATTCAGAAATTAATATAGTTCTTAATATTTGAAAAATAGATTTCAGAAAGAAATGATGATTATTTAAATTTTAAAACTCTTTATAATCTTAATTTTTATATCACTTTTTAAAAATGATCTATGGTATTACTAAAACTTCCTTAATTAAGGTAAATTACATTATTACATTCCTAACTTTTTGACTCTACCACTTCAAATTATCATATTTTTTATAGAAAAATCATATATGGTATATATGAAATGATATATATATATACATATCAATTTCAAAATGTACAAATATCAATTCAAATTCGACCAAATTTTATGATAATGAAGCAAGCAAGTCGTCCCTGCCGACTTTGAGTATACCCTGTACCAAGTAGAGTAACTATATTAAATCAAACTCCTTAAAATTTGCCATCAGTTCAAACTAAAATTCACCTCACAAGCGGCAGCAACGAACGCATGCTACCTCGCTCACACTTACTACGCAATGTCGCACTTGGCATTTCAGTACAAAATGTATATAGATATATCTTCGCTAATTCTTGTCCGATTTTAACGAAATTTGGTCAGCTGATACCTTTTGGCCATATTATTAGGTGTGCCAAATAAGAACACGCTATCTTTAATTTTACTCTAGTTATTCGTTTTTCCTAAATTGCGGGGGCAGAAGTGGGCGTGGCAAAAATTTGAAACAAACTTGATCTGCGTAGACACTACACGAATGCTGACACCAAATTTGGTTGCTCTAGCTCTTGTAGTCTCTGAGATCCACGTGTTCATACGGACGGACGGACGGACGGACGGACAGACGGACAGACGGACAGACGGACATGGCTCAATCGACTCGGCTATTGATGCTGATCAAGAATATATATACTTTATGGGGTCGGAAATGCTTCCTTCTGCCTGTTACATACATTTAGCGACTTTAATATACCCTTTTACCCTATGGGTACAGGGTATAAAAATTAAAACCATCTACATAAACATATATACCTAAATCGTCTGGTTTAATCAAAAGTATAGAATTTGCACATTTACCAATGCCGGAACTAATTTTATAGACTCTTTTTTTATCGTTTAGTTACAGGGTATCAAAACGGAAATAAAAGCTTATTAAAGCCAACACAAAATAAAGGCGATGAGACAGGAACAGGAACAAGAACAGAGGCGGCAGTAGCGGGACTTAAAAAAAATAAATAATGAAGCAAGCAAGTCGTCCCTGCCGACTTTGACTATACCCTGTACCAAGTAGAGTAACTGTATTAAATCAAACTCCTTAAAATTTGCCATTAATTCAAACTAAAAGTTTCCTCACAAGCAACAGCAACGAATGCATGCTATCTCGCTCACACTTACTACGCAATGGCGCACTGGGCATTTCAGTACAAAATGCATATAGATATATCTCCGATATTTCTTGTCCGATTTTAACAAAATTTGGTCAGCTGATACCTTTTGGCCATATTATTGGGTGTGCCAAACAAGAATACGCTACCTTAAATATAACACTAGTTATTCGTTTTTCCTAAATTGCGGGGGCGGAAGTGGGCGTGGCAAAAATTTGAAACAAACTTGATCTGCGTAGACACTACACAAATGCTGACACCAAATTTGGTTGCTCTAGCTCTTGTAGTCTCTGAGATCCACGTGTTCATACGGACGGACGGACGGACAGACGGACGGACAGACGGACGGACAGACGGACGGACAGACGGACGGACAGACGGACAGACGGACAGACGGACATGTCTCAATCGACTCGGCTATTGATGCTGATCAAGAATATATATACTTTATGGGGTCGGAAATGCTTCTTTCTGCCTGTTACATACATTTTAGCGACTTTAATATACCCTTTTACCCTATGGGTACAGGGTATAAAAAATATACAACAAACACTAAATCAAACATTACACCCAGCCAAAAGGAGCAAAATTGGAAGGAGTGAGTGCCCAAACAAAAAAGAAATCAGGCAAAAGCCCAGAAGGAACCAGCTTTGGCTGATGCCTGTTTTTTTCCTCTTTCCTTTTTTTTTGTTGAGCATAAAGCAAATGCCAGCAGTAAAGTAAATATCCGTCTGAAACATGGGCGTAGTCTTAAGGGATATGTTATTTGCTTCTCAAAGTATTCTATTAGGGAATATTGGGGGAAATTCTTTAACTGTGCTTTTTCGGGATATGTTTGGTTAATAAAAACAATAAATAGGTAGAACATTTGATTTCTTGAAATAGGACTAAGAAAATATCTTTTAAAAAGTGTGATTAGGACTTTTACAAGCTTTTTAAGAGTTTGGTCAGAAGGTTTGGCAATTGTATTAAGAACCAAAATAAATATTTTTGAACACACCCAAGAGAAAAATGAAAAATTTAAAAAAGAAACATTTTTTAATACAGTTTAAGATTTCGCCTTAAAGTCAAAGAAGTTGAATCAAGGCCATTACAGGTTAAAATATCTACAAAATATAGAAAGGCTTTGCTCTAATATCGAATAACTTTTTCAACGATATAGCAAAAGGATTGTGTATCCCATTAAAATCCTTAGAAGCTTTTTATTTTTTAGTGTCTAGTTTAAATTTTTCCCTATTGGCCAGAAACTTAAAAAAACCTTAAGTTTACTTTTTGCATTAGTTAAACTAGAAAAAGATTCACTTCGAGAATTTGTAGTTTAAAAATGCTTTCTAAATTTGGCAAGTTGTAAAATTTTATGGTATTATATCTTAGTTTCTTAAATTATGCCTTAATTTTAAAAATTTGTTATTATTTTTGTTTAATTTTATTCAGTTTTATTTAATTTTAGTATTATTTATTGAATTGTTTTGAATTTTTTTAAATTTATCAATTAAATTAAAAGTTTTATTGAACTTTTTTTAATCTTATTTAATTTTATTAATTCTTATTTAGTTCAACTTAAGATTATTCAAATTTTAGTTAGTACTTTTTTTATTCAATTTAAATTTATTTGTGTTTATTTTTTATTTTTATTTATTTAATTTTATTTCATTATATTAACTTTTTTTGTATTATTTAGTTTTAAGTTTAATTTAAATTTTTTTAATCTTTTTGGATTTATTTTCGTATTAATTAATTTAATTTTTTTGATATTATTAAATTTTGTTGTTTTGTTGTTGTTTAATTTCTTTACTTTTATTTCATTTTAAATAATTTTTAATTTTAATTTTTTTATTCCTTTTTCTTACAAAGCCTTAAAAATATCTTTCAATAATTGTTAATCCTTTATACTACGACCATGTGGTAAAAGGAAGCTGCGGGGCAAAGTGGGCATCCTTTTTGCAATATTAAACGTAGCAATGACACCCATGGGTGCCCGTCAACCCCTACCCAAAAAGGCACCCAGAGGGTTAAGCTTACTGCGTTATATGTATGAGTGTGTGTGTGTATGTGTATGTGTATATACTATGCTAGACAACTAAATATATACACCTAGTTATTTGTTGGCATTTGCCCGTTTTGTGGCTTCTGTTTACATGGGACCAATAGCAGTATGACGATGGGCGGGCTGGGGGCTGCCAACAAAGTGAAATATCAAGGGAATTAAAGACATTGTGGGGATTTGCCATGAATGCCATGGCTGGATCTGACTGAATGAATGGATAGATGGATGAATGAATGATTGTTGACTCGACTCATAGCCATAGTTAAAGCCAGAGTGTGAGAGAGAGAGAGAGTGAGAGTAAGAGCTCTACTTGGTCGATTTTATAGCTTTAAGCCGCTGCCAGCAGGCGTGGCCATGTGCTAATGTTGATTCCTGACTTCTTCACGCTTTATAATTATTAAAGAATTCCTTCTTTTAGGTGTTTTTTTTTTTGGTTTTACTTGTCCTTAGAGCTTTAATTTGACTTGAGAAAGATATGTTGAGCCTTATTCCGACAGGCCCCAATCCCTTTCCATTTACCAGGAGTGGCATCAATTTCAAAGTGTGTGTGTGTATGTGTGTGCGTATGTGAAAGTGTCCTTGTTGTTGTAATCATGAAAATGCCTTCGAGCATTGAGACGCTGCCGCGTCGCCCCGTTTGGCACAATTCAAATGGGAGAACTTAGGGAACGCTTGACGTTTGACGCTTGCTGCTAAACTAAACTTTTTCATGTTGCCTTTCCTTTCTATTCTCTACGATTTTTTTCCTTCTTCTTCTTTTTTCTCCGCTTTCTTTTGCGGAATGGCATGACAAAAAGCACTCCAAATGCATTTGTATGTGTGTGTGTGCTTGCTGGCATTGTTGTAAGACGAGGCGAAGGAATGAGTATATATATGTACATTCATTCATTCATACATATATCCCTTTGGCTTATCCTACAACAAAAAAATAAAGAACGAAACGAAACGTCAGAGAGAGAAAAATAAAGAATGAAAGAAAAGAAGAATCCATGGGAAAGGCGTGTGTTCTTGTCGTTTTTTGCCTTTGGGTTATACATTTTCCTCGCTCATATTACACCAAACAGAAGCACTTTGCATGGGATTAGGTTTTTAGGTACAAGTATGTTTGAAGTTCAGTAGGGGTAGGCAAAGAAGATAGCAAAGCCACTGCCATTGAGTGTGGCAGGAGTGTGCCAGGACTTTATATCCTTCTCTTATGTATACATATATATACACATAGTGTGTGTGTTTTTTGAAAGTCTTATAAGCATCGAAAGGGGTTAGTAGATTATTAGACAGCACACAAGTTACTTTCAAAATTGAAAGCAAAATAAATAAATTCCAATGGGGATTCTTTAATAGCTAATATTTTTTTAAGACCTCTATAAATAACAAATAAATTAAATTTTCTGTCTAAACTAAATGCTATTTATGAAGAATATATATTTTCCATATAATCTAAGTCCTATGTAGGTATGTATAGTAAATAATTTATTTATTTGTTTTATTTCAAGGAATATAAAAACTGATTTGTTGCGTGGCATTGCAATCTTTAGGTCGACGAGGCTTAACATGGCTTTGAACCAATTTTCATAGGAGGTATTTAAGTATTAAATAAGTTGGCTTAAGTTAATATTTTCCAACACTCCCGAGTTGTAGTGTTAGAAAATATTTTAAAATTTTAAAAAAGTAAACATGTTAAAATATAGGAATATAAATATTTTACTTTACAATAATTTATATATCGTATATGTATATATCGACCGATCTGGCAACCTGTTCTTTAAGTCATACCTCAGTAACAGAAGATTTTAGGTGAAATGCGAAAAAAACGAATCACGTATAGGATGCATACACGTAGGAATGGTTGTCCCTGTACACAGCTTATGTACCACTCATAGAAAATAAACAGATCCTTGCAGCTACCTATGCCGATGATATAGTATTTGTAGCCATGTTTACAGACCCAACTGAAGAGACTGAAATTCTTCAAGAACAACTGAATCTTATTGAGCCTTGAAAGTCTGATAAGATGATGCTCTCAATCAAACGCCGGCATAACTGTATAGCAGGACATCCATCAGTTCAAATATCTCGCCCTCACACTAGATAGACGACTCAACTGGAAATCCCATAACAAGTTAGAAAAGAAATACTTTTTATTTCCTTTGTAAATATATAGTTTTTTAAACGATTTTCTGTTGTAAGAAATTAAAATTGTAATTGTAATTACAAAGTGAAAACAGGCTAAGCAAGCTTTTTTAATATACATTAGCCAAAAGCATTTTGAAAAGGACTTAGGACAAATCTCCAAATAATTAACTTTTATATGTAATTGTATGCATTTTAAAACTTCCAAGAGAAAAGTGTTGCTTACTAACAAGGACACTAGCTAACTTAATTAAAACCAATGACTAAATATCGTAATAAATACTAGGAAAAGCTGTTCCTTACCTAATGTAGAGACACTTGTTTATCTAATATGCAATTATCTTATTTGGGATTCCAATTATAATTATCTATATGCCCCCAAGACTACACATTTTAGGCAAAACTAATTGGACTAATATTTATAAATATATACAAAGTATAATAAATAATATTTACAATCTTAGATAGAGTATTAATACAACAAATAATAAGAGGAGAAGTGAGGCAATTCTAAGTCTACTATTTGAAATATTTAACTACTTTAAAAGATAGAATTTTTGCAAATCCTTTACTCACTATAAAAGATTTATAATTTAATAGGTTTAATCTCATTTAAACTCAAACAATTGCCCTTTTTAGTATCAGTTTCTCTCTAAAATTTGAAATAATTTAATTATTATTTTATTGTCAATTTCTCGAATTGACATTATTGATTTCCCATTTAGAGTAAGTAAAATTGCAATGCAATGCAGATTTTGTATAAATTCTGTTTATTAAATTTTCTTTAAAATATTTATGTATGTATGTAGTTTAAGACTGGTAAGGGCAATTTATTAAACCTCAATGAACATGCTCTTGTTATTTGGCGCCATAACCAACCTGCACAACCTGCTAAGATTCTTGGTTCATTTTGTCTGGGCCAGACTCATTGAAGCATGAAAGCGCTTTTCGCACTTGCATTACTTGGGGATTGCTTGTACTTTTGCTTATCCCCCTTGCCGAATCCCCCTTTTAGCCATTCCTTGATATACCTTCACTTAACAACAAGAATTGTGAATCCGACTCCCACAACCATATCAGCTACCATCCAAATGTCACGTTGACATTAGCCTTACAAGCTCATGAGCTTGCTGTCATAAACTTTTATTATCATTACACTTACGTCGTTCGCCTGCCTCTGGCTGTCATATTTGTTTTATTGACTCCACCATCAGCAGCAGCAGAGCAGCGGCAGCACTAGCACCAGCACCAGCAAGAGCACATGGTTGGAGTTGGATTCGGGGTTTGGGTTTGGCTATGGTTCTTCTAGTGTCATGCTCTACAAACTGCAGTCAATGTCCTCTTTGTTTTTCCTGAAAACTCTATATCCCCCCTGCTTAATACTTCCCCCTTTTTAGTTGGGGAGGTATATGGCAAATGCACTTCTAACATTTGTCAGCGTGTGAAGTGGTTTGCAGTCAATGTGATAAGATTACCGGCCCTGATAATACCCCCAGCATGAGACATTTCCTGGAGGCTCAAAAGCCTCTGACACTATGATAACTTTTCCCAATGCTTCCCATCTCACTCACTCACTCACTCTTACAATCTGTCTGTCTGTCTCTTTCTTTGTGTTTGATCAGAGTATGCTTCTTGCCAACACTATTTATTTTTATGAGGCACTTGAGTGAACATTTCTTAGTGCTGAGATTAGCTTCAGGCATAGAACAACACAGGAGCAGAGCTTTTCATTCACATAGGTGTCTGAAGTCAAGTAACGTTCTATTTATTCATTTGGAAATAATGCAATAAAACCAAATATTTATTAAATCAAAATCAATTTCATTATAACTATATACAGGGACGGATTAAAGAGCAAATTGCGGGTATTAAATTATTAGCCGGCATATAAAGTTATCTTCAATTGGTCAACAAATTGTTATCAAATCTGTTTGAGTTTCTACTTTTTGTTATATACACTCAATGCTCACATAAAATATGATAATTTATGGTAGGAATTTGGTTATTTAAAACAATTTTCTTAGTAGAGCGTGCCAAAAGCCATGAAAGCAGATAATTTAGTTAAAATAAAGATAAAATTCCGTTGATTAATTAGGTTTACATACGTCTTAAATACAAATTTTGCACCATTCAAAGTAAAATTTATTTGCTAAGAGATCTATATGATATATTGACTTTATCATATATCTAATTTCGATAAAACAGAGCTATATGATATATCCCTTCTATCGAGAAATTAGGAGATATACAATAACTGCAGCAAAAAGAAAGCTATACGTAGTAAAACATTAGCTCTGTAGATTTTAGTAGGGTCTTGGAGGAGACTGATTTGATCCAGACAGACGGACTGATGGAGACACACACGCAAAGGGCTATATCAAAACTGGTCATCATGCTAATCAATATAATAAACATTTAATATATATACAATCGCATATCTTCCTCTTTGAAAGACTATAACAAGTTTTTTTTAAGGTATTTGGGAAAAAATTTAAAAAAAAAAGGAAAGGTTCGTGCAAATTTGATTTACAAACCTTGTTAATAATA
This sequence comes from Drosophila neocordata, assembly GCA_018903615.1. Lineage (NCBI taxonomy): Eukaryota > Metazoa > Arthropoda > Insecta > Diptera > Drosophilidae > Drosophila > Drosophila neocordata. Next base: position 908,317 of record JAEIGI010000007.1, on the reverse strand, counting down.
TTTTTACTAACTAATTGGAAACTGTCTTGGCCAAGTCGGTTGTCCTAGTGCTAGTACTCTCAAGAGAGGTGTCCTTATAAAGAAGAGTTGTTCCAAAAAGCAATTTCGTTTGACTAAATTGTCAATTGTATACTTTTGAAAGTTATCCTCCCAATGGTAGTGTTCCTTATAAAAGTTTTCACAGTACTAATCCTTCTTCAATAAAATGAAACACTTTAAATACTGTATAGCTTGAATTGGAATAGAGTATATTTCTTGAAGTTATTAACTGATAAGTTTCCTTTACTTTACTCATTGAGATCTTACAGCTTAAAGTCAGGGTAATGTTTCAATACTCTTCCTTTGAAGTTCCTATTTATAAATTTTTTGAAAACTACATAATCGCTTCGTTGCTTATTTTAAATAAAATTATTTCGTAGTTTTCTTCGTTTTTTCATTAAAGAGATTTACTATAAAGTAACATTTTCTTGTCTAAGCAGCAGCATTTTTTATCTTAAATAGGATACAAGATTTAACCAATTTTGTAAAAAGTAGTGGACCAACATATTGTAAAGATATTATTAAAGCGTTTTCTAAATATGAATGGTTTTTAAATTTTGCAAACATTCAATTTTATTATTACTGTCTTGTTAAAAGACATTCTTGGAAAAGCTCACAATAAAGAATCAAAACTGTCACTACACCTAAAATTAATTAACAAAGGTTCTCAATAAATTTACTCCACTCAAAAGGTAATATTTTTACTCTTTAAAGTTTAAATCCTACCTTGCCTTAACACCTTCCGTGCTTTACATAAGGCGCCAATTCTAATTTTATCAAGTCCCTTTTAAACATTTATCTTAATATTTTCGAAAGAGAATTACCTACATACGGATATGTATGTATTTTATGTTACTTATTACCAATATGTTGATTTGCCCCATCATCCCCTCATATATTTGACGTTCCTTTAACGATTTTTAAAGCCATGCAGCAAAGCTTTTATCGTTAAGCTGGCGCGTCGTTCCCAATACGAGAGTAAACAATCGAAGACTTTGCTACCGCATTACATTGATCCCCAACCAGATAGGGTAGCAAACAATTGTCAACTTTAATGTTATCGCAAGAAGCACAAGCTTATCGAATTTTCATCGATGTTGCACACACACACACACACACGCACACACTCAAACCACATACTATATAGATATATATTAAAATTTAATCAAATATTTACACAGAGAAACATAATAAAACTAGAGAGAGAGAGGAAGAGAAAGACCCTCCCCCTTCTAAAAGAGTGACTTTGACTATTTGGTGTGAAATTAATCACTGATGACGATGACATGCCATAATAGCGATAAGATCCGTAACGGAATCAAACAACGACAAGTCTTTGTCAATGGTCTAGTCACCTGTTATCGGAATTTTTTTTGTGATTATGTTGGGATTTTCAATTTTTTAAAGGGGAAAACTCTGTCGCAATGTTATAGACCAATTACTTTTCATACTAAGTAATACGATTAATTTCAATTTAATAACTGCAAATCAAATATTTAATTGCCCCTTATCATAAATCTTGATAACAAATGTGTATAATTATGCCAAACAAAGCACGCAACACCAACACCAACAACAACAGCAACAAGAATAATCACAAGTGCCGAACAGAATTTGTAATATTCGCCACATAGAACAAATTGGAGGAGAATAGGAGAGGGGAGGAGGGAACCTATGTAGAAGGAGTCCAAGCCAGAACCAATTGCTACTCGTCGAGTCAAACTACTAAATAATTCACGCACACTCATGCACAAGCTTCTACTGGAGAGTCAACAAAATAACGGTTCATTGCACAAAACTAATAATTACATAATGAAGCAAAGCACAAGTTGAACTTTGAACCAAGAGCCAAATCGTATAAAACGAACACAAAACAACAACAACAAGAAAGAAATAATATTGCCCACATCAAATACGCAACATTGCATGAGACGCAACAGGCTAATCGTTCGTGTGTAGTATGCAACACAACATAAAGGATAAGGAGCTAAGGAAAAACTATTTATTTAAACAAAGAATTTAAGAGAATTGCTAGAATAAGTTGGCCCTGCCTTAATAGCGATTTCAAGAATATTTTAGTAGGTAACATTGTAAGCCACTTTAACCTATCGATTGGTTTTGATGAAGGCTTAAAGAGCTACTTAAAAGAAGGAAAAAAAAATTATTAGTACTAGTTGATAATAGGTAAAACACTAAGAAGGAACTCTAGTACTGCAAGCTTTTGCTGCTACGTTTAGTTGTAATTCTCAAGTGGTTCTAGCGTCGAAGAAGTGATATAAATTGTGCTATTGCAAGCTTTATACCACTGAATGAGCATTGCAACTGGTCATAGCATTAAATGAGTATTACGAATTGTGTTTTTGGAAGCTTTCTTTCTTTTTCCGCTATGTTTGGTTACAAAGAATACGTAAATTATTGGGTGAAAAGAGTCCACGTTAAGGCAAATATAATACAACAAAGAATTTAAACTTAAAACTCCATAAGTTCGTCTTATTTATTAGTAAAATTAGCTACAGAACCTTAGGATTATATCAATACCATTTATTAGTACATTATCATTAACCTGGCCTACTAGTTGAAGAAATATTTGAAAGGTCTAATGGCGTCTAATGTTAAAGGGGTTGTTCCGGAAATAAACTATTCTTTCGTGCATAAAGTAAAGGCAATAAAACATTATGTAATAGCTAGTATTATTACTTCACGCTCTCTGTTTTTACATTCAATGACTTCATTGTTGACTTTCTGTTTTACTTTCTTCTTCAATTACTTTACTCTTTTGTATTCTTTATCATTTTTATGCTCATCAAATGCATTCTAATTCAATTACAGGTCTCCTCTTTTTATCTTTGGTTTGTTTTCTTTACTTAAATTTGCTTTCTTCTTGCTGTTTAGTACCCCATTATTTTATTATGTCTTTCTTGTTTGCTTTCTTCCTTTTATTGTCTGTATATTGATGAGATTCCTTGCTCCGTCTTTCACCTCTCCATTATTACACTTTTCATTGTTTCTTTCTTTTCAATTATTTTCACTGTTTCCTCTTTTGAATTTTGAACAAATGCATTTATAATGTTTCCCATTGCCAGTTTAACTCTCATTCTTATTTGTCGTTCTGCACCTTTTGCTTTCTTTTTCTTTATTCCTTTTGTTTTGCTTTGTTTTAACTTTATTGACCCAATTTGTAAACTTTTCATATTTTCACTCTATGTGTGTGTGGTGGCTTACCGTTTACGGCACTTGAGTTGAGGTTTGCTTCTTATAGGATCACCTAAACAATATGCTTTCGACTTGGGTACTTTGGTACTTGGGTAACTTGCCTTCGACAGCTTTTACGTAAAAACAATAACAAAGCACACATAATCAACACTTCATCCTTGTGTTAGGGGTTGTGGGGGTATTGGCCCAAAGACTTTTATGGTCGAACGTAACATAAAACAACTTCAAAAAGTCAAAAAAACATTAAAGCGCACACAACATTGTCTATGACCAGTTTTGTGGCTTAAGGGAAAAGGAGAAGGTGAAACGAAGGTATTGTGAACGGGAACGGGTACGGGAGTTGCAGTTACAATTGGCCATCGTGTGCTGTGAGTGGAGGTCAATGACAAGCCCAAGTCGAAGCACAAGCACAAGACTAAGGCAACTGCCAACATCCAACGAAGCATGCATACTAAGCACCACCACTACCACTAACAGTAGGAGAAGGAGACAAGGCAAAAGATGGAGAATGGGGCAAAGGAAAGGCAAGGGGTGACCATTGGCCAGAACCCAAACCCAGTCACAGTCGCAGTTCCAGTCTCAAGTCCCAGACCCCAGTCCAAGACACAAAATGCATTCGTGCGTATGCCAATGACGACGCTGCCAGTTAACAACACGATTTGTTATTGTTGCCTCCCTATCCAAACCCAGCCCCCGACACAGACCCAGACCAGGCCAGACCAGACCAGAACAGAACAGAGTAGACCCAGGGCCAGACGGAGGGAACCTTAAGCCTAGCAACCTGCTGGCTTTGCTGAATTTATTAGCAGGCCGAGTCCGCAGCCAGTGCATTGCCAGCTCCCAGGCAGACACACAGACACACCAACAGACAGAAAGACGGACAACCATAAAGACAGAAGAAAGAGGGACAGAGAGAGTGAGAGAGACAGAGATCCGGGGTAGCGTTCAGTTTGGGTTGATTCGGTTCGTTCTTGGGCACCGCATGCTGCACCGCATTCCTTTGGCAATCGATGAGTAAATAATGACCAACGCAATGCAACCAAACTGGGGCGAATCAAGAGTGTGCGAGCGGGTAGTAGGAATGAGGGGAAAACAGTGCAGTAGGGTCGGGGCTGGTGTGCGGGTTGCCCCCATCAGAGGCAACGGCAACGACGACGACGATGATGTCGGTGCTGTTGTTGTAATCACACTCAGCATGCATTTCAACATGCTCGAGACCCCCTCCTACCCCCATCTCCACAAATTATTCCTATGGTTCTCTCCCCTTAAGCATACTTTGTGGTTTCTTATTGTTATGGAATACCCTTACAAGACAAATTATTCAAAGGGAATGACTGCAAGGGCACAGATGGCATTCGTCTAAATATAATCACAATTTCATTTGTTGCACTTAGAATGTTCTCAAAGGGAGAACCGAAAACTGGTAACAAAGTAAATTCCATTAAATTTATAATTGCATACTTTTGGGAACTATTAAAACTTAAACACAATCAAATACAAAAGTTTGAAAATAATTAAAAACTTTAGTTTTGTTTTAAGGTATGATTAGAGTATACAGAAATTCATATAAACAGTTTTGCAATGGTTTTTTGTTGTTTCTTGTTGCTCCGGCAGTAAATTAACGCCTATTGTCATTGGTGCGGGGGAGTCCACATTCTCCATATACAACCACCACCACCACCACCAAGAGGGAGTCGGCCCATTATAATTTGAGTTAATTACGTATTTTAGCTATATAAATATTTCATTTATCATTAATGTATGCAGTCAACGACAAAGTGGGTCCCAGTATCTAGCCCATTGCTTATTCAGAGCTCCATTCATTGGACCTCTCCTCGCATGCAGATTGGAGGCAACAGCAACAACAATAATGGAATACAACACAAAATCGCCAACGCCCAGAGAACAAACAAATTTTTGGCGTGTGTTGCACACGACCTATGGCCATTTGCCTCCCATCCCCTCCCTCTTAATCCCTGTGATGCCCCCCAATTTACAGTGTGGCAAGCACGCGTAATTGAATATGAATTTATAATGGGGTGATTCCGTGGATTGTGCATTCTAGTTTCTATGTGCACTCCCTGATAGCCAGATGTGGGAAGGAAGGTAAAGGGGATGATGGGGCAGCTAGCCAATTCAAGAGAATTATATTTGACAAAGCCCCAGGGTAAAACAATCTTAAAGAGGGGAAGGGCCAAGAATTGTTTCTCCTTACCATTGTGACTTTTGGTTAATACAAATACAACTATGGCATCATATTTGATTGGCATTAAGCTTTTGACCAGATAAATGATGCGAAATATTTCTAATGGTTTTTGAAGCCATTAGAAATTGGATTTTTGGATAAACTGTCGAAATCAATGAGCGGGAAATGAAAGCTTTAGACTGGACAAAACAAATTGAATAGCTTGAGCTTGAATAAGGATTGAAAAAAGAAATAAAAACATGGTAACAGAAGGGTAAGTTGGTAAAAAAAAAATTGCTCCAAATATTATAAGCCCTTAAGATGGACAGTCTAAAATACTTGACTACAAAATCTACAACTTTAAGTGGTATCGCAAGTCATTTAAATCTTCAAGCAAAAAGGTTTCGGGTGTGTTACTAAAACGTGTTGGCACCACCTTCAGAGTAATGCTAAATTTTCAACTTTGGAATAATTTTTCAGATCGTGGTCAATTGGCAAAAAACTGAAATAGTGGCAAAAAACCCCCCCTAGAGAGTGTCATAAACTTGATCAACCCCATAAGAAAAAGGCTACAACATGTGCAAAATGCTAAGAGAGTCCATACTAAATATTAAGATTTTACAAATTAAGTATAGCTAGTCTTATATATTGAATTTAGAATCAAGTTTATAAAATGTGTTTGTTGAATCAATTACAGAGAGCCCCTAGGTAAACTTATCCAAGTTTCCAAAGCGTTATTTTATAAGTTTACTGGGAGAACTTTATTTATTATCCTTATTTTTCTAATATAATTCTATCAGATTTAAAATTTTTCACTTTTAAATGGAAAAATAACCTAATTTTTTTCAAAAACTGCACAAACAAAAAGTTGTCTTGATTAATGAAAGGATGGGTAAAGAACTACTTTGCTTATATATGCACACAATAAATTTTTCATATGAACATCCTGTTCTCAGATAACTTAATTAAGGAAGTTAAATGCCCACCGAAGTTTCGCTTGCTTTGACCCCCATACGGACAAACGGACACACAACTTAATTAACATTAGCCTTGAGGGCTTCCACCAAAGACCCTTTTTACAATTCGTTTGCACTAACAAATTGCCATATGCATAAAAGTAGAGAGAACAGAACAGAACAGAATAAAACAGAAATTTTCACACGCTCCCCGGGTACAACTTTGCTTTGTTCATTAGCACAACCAAAAGGAGCATTTGCAGGTAGCAAATTGAGTCGAAATGTTGCACAAATTGGCCAAGTGCAACAACAGTAACAACCGAAAAACAACAATAATGCTTAATAATAATGTGAAATGCAAATACACTGATGGTTTTTCTTTTTGGCTTAACTGCACTTGTGTGTGTTACCTGTTGATATTGACAATGGTTGGTTTCACGTTCAGCAATTGCAGCAACACCATTACCAACACCAGCACCAGCTGTTACTGCTTTTTGGCCATTAAACAGTAGTCCAAGACGACCAAGGAGTGGCCAACTGAATGGCTGGTTTTGCATGCCTTGCAAATTAGACCGCATTAACGCCACCAGGCAAAAATACTTTGACTATATATAATATACATATATATACCTCAATATATACATATATATATACCAATATGCCTCCTTTTGTATATTTCACTTACCTGCAATGAGAAATTGTTATGGAAAATGTTAAATAAGTGTGAGCCAATGAAAAATAGAAACAGAGACAGAGAGAGAGAGAGAGTGAGAAGTAGATAAAGATGGGATAATTATGTAGATTAGCAAAAGGAAGTTTGTATTTGCTTTAGAAATTAGCTAGGCGATTGTATCGTTTGTTCTACCTTTCTTCTATCCTCTATCCATTCTTCATCCATCCTCTATCCATGTCTATTTGGTCAGGGTTCGTTCTGAGTGATGACTAATTGAAGGGCCTTTGTAGAAAAGTGGCCGAGAGATGAGGACCAGAAAGATAAACTTTGTCTGTTTGTCTTAAACGCAGTTGAACGAACTATGGTAAAAGGCTCGAGGACTAACCAATGGTAAAATGGACAATGCAAGCAATGTTGATATGGTCTAATGAGCGGAAATATTTACTCAAGTTATTGAAACAACTTTATTAAATATTTTTGTAAAAAAGAGTTGTAGAAGGTTGTAGTATAATCTTTTTAAGTATTACTAAATAGCTGTCCAAAACCTTAATAAGAATATTGTTAAATAAGACAAAAAGAGTAAAAAAGCTTTATATTTTCAAATTTAAATATTGTTGAATAAATATTTAATCTAAGTACATTTATAATAATATAATAAAATTTCGTAAGTTCAACCGTTTTCCAAAGCATTTTTAAAGCGGTTTTTTGACATAAAAATAATACTAGTTCATTTGGAGAAGATCTAAGAATTAGATATTATAGTTCTATTTAATCTTGCTTTCGAAACATGTTTTCTAACGTAATCTAATGTGCCTTTACTTTGGAAGAAAAACTTTTTGTAAGGTGTAAAAATTTCAAAATCTTCAATTTATAATTCAAATTTATTGATTTTAAGATTCGAACTGAAGATCATAATAACGAATCTTTTATATAAGCAAAAGCAAAGCTAATCACTCTCAAAATTACAATCCCAAATAACTTTGATTCCATGCTAAAACTTATTGTGAATTATAACAAAACAAATGAAATGCAGTGTAAATAATTTAAGCTACCCAATTTTAAAGCATTTCTTTAAAAAAAGGTAATTAGGTTGCAATATTTGCTTAAATAGCAACAAAGTTAAGCAGATAAGAGAAAAAGTAGTTAGCAATTACTGAAAAGTATCCCTTAACGTAACCAGAAGTCTTATTACCTAACTTTACTCGCCGACCTATACTTATCATGATAAATAATTAAGTCCATTAACAGGAAAAGTAACAGTGTTGTGTGCTCATTGTGATGCACTTCAAGAACCTTACGTAACTACGTGAAAGAAAAACCAATGTGACAATGGGAAAATTAAAAACAATTTGAACAACTGCTTAGATCTTTTTACACAGAGGGAAAGGGAAAGAGAAAGAGAGGGAGAGAAAGAAGAAGGCTAGGCATTTGTAAGAAGAAAAGAAAATCCATGGTTCTATGTGAAGCTCGAATGGCTCAACCACAAATCTAAATTACGCGACGACCGTGCACTAAATCAAAATGTTGAGGGCAGAGTCTCAACTTTGAAAGGGAAACCCAAGAGCGACCACAACAATAGTGGGCAAAAGGTATAAATTAAGTGAGTGCGGCATGCGGCAAAAGCCAAATGAAATTTCAACTTGTAACCCTAGAAGTGTGGACGTCGACTACGATGAGGACGCACCGCATTATAGCGCCCTGGGGGATGATTGCCATGGTCGAAGTGTTCTGTGCTTGGTATCGTTTTTTTTTTTTTCGGTTCCTAGGCAGTTTTTCTTTATGTGCTGGTTGTTTTTTTTTTCCAAGTTGTTGTGTGTGTGCGTTTTCCCCCCCTGCCTTTTGTTCTTGTTTTGTAATTAGCCATAATTCACTTGCCTAGACTTTGCACTCGCAAGACAAAATGAAGCATAAAATATTTATGCTACCTCACTCATTCACTCTTTCTCTTTTTTTCTCTTGCTCTATCTCTTTCGTTCTCACTCTTATTGAATATCTTTTCTCTTTGTTTTGCTCTGTCTCTTGCAGGGAGAAACCACCGGAAATATGCAATTTGACGCAATTTGCATGCAAAATACCAAAAGACCAACTCCAACAGACTCAACTCAACTCAACCACTTGGACTTGGACTTGGACTGGCACGTGGTTGCAGTTGCATTAGGTGATGCAATCATTTCCGCTCCGAACGATTGCAGAAAATCAATTTCCGTTTTCATGTTATAAGAGAGCGAGAGGTAGAGCAAGAGGGCGAGGTAGATGAACAGGAAAAGGTATAGGGATACGTACGTACAGGTTTAGCAATATGTATTGGTAAAGGAATTGTAATAGGGGAAATACCCTTTGGCAAGAATTATGCGTGTGATCTCCGTTCGGACATTCTGTAATTACTCGTAGGGTTATTTTGGGGGTAAGCTGTCAAAGTTGAGTCTTTTGCAACATGTGTGCACAACCAGCATGTCACAAAGGTGTGCCCGAAACATATGATGGCTTATTCATGAAAAATATCTATGCAATGCATTGAGTCTATACACTTTTAAGTAATTCAACAACGAACAGATGGTAAACTTGTTTAAACAGTTTACAAAGTAGCGAAAGTATAAAAAAGTTGCATCTATTAATGGAGAGTTTTATTACTTATATCAGGAATTACTTGTTGTAACTTAACAGCAGAATATAAGATTCTTTTAAGGTACTAAAGGATTATATACAATGTAATACTTTTTATCAAGACTTATTTTAGATTTTATATGTGCTCAGACTAATCTCTATCTAAACACAAGTTTAAGTCATTTCTAGAACTTCAAGAGGTGAAATTTAAGAGATTCAATGATTTGGTTTTCAACATTGCAGAAAAAAATACTGAAAGAAAAACCAATTGAAATTTGAATCAGATATCTATGGCATTGCATACTATAAGTATATAAGCAGTATATGTGATATAAGCTATGAAAATTACACTCTATGCCATAAAAAGTTCCTAAAATAAAACTATTTAAATATCAAATTCAATCTGATAAGACTTAATTTTCAATAATTGAAATTTTATAATAAATCTATATCATGTAGATTAATTTCTATATAAATGACAATGTAGAAAAGTCCTTGTACTTCTTTAATTTTTATTTTTAATATGTCATATGAAGTTAAACAATTTGCTTATAATTAAATCTATATGTTGTAGTTTAAAATCTTATCAAATCTAAGAGAGTTATGGTTCTTCTCTCTCAAGTCATCTCTACTTAAATCAGATGCTTGTAACTAACTGCATATCTTATCTATCTATATCTTCTAGTTCAAATATATAAAAGTCCTTGTTCCTATTCAATTTAAACTTCTAGTAACTCATAATTAATTTAACCAAATGCTTGTAACTAAATTTATATCTTTTTCTTTGACTTTTATATGAAACATAACGTTTTTTTTATGTCTTTGTACTTGTTCCATTTGATTGCAAGATTCTTTAACTGCCTTAAGTTCTTGTAAAAAAAAGAAAATCTATTATTGGCATTAGTTTAATAAATTTTATGTATGTAGATGTAAATTTAAATGGCCCATTTTGCTTTGCCTTTTAAAATTTAATATGGCATACTAAAAAAGTATTATGTTTTCATTGAATTTTTATTATTATCTTAACCAAGACAAGCTGTCATGTCAGAAGTCACTTGCAGTTCTAGAATTAATTACAGGCACCGGAATATATATACACTTACTTGTCACTGAATAAGAGCACAAAACTAGAATTATTTTAAAGAATTTGTTTTAAGCAAAATTCGGCAATTTTTCTCAAATTTCCAAGCAACTTTTCTTTTGCAAAATATTAAAAAATTTATATATTAACATTTAGTTCTATATCTTAAAGTTAGGGAGTTCTTTAAGTCGGTGCTTGTCACTCAAAAATATACAAGTATTCATATTTTTCCTGTTAGTTTACTCAGTTTTTCTTTTCTTATTTATTTATTTATTTTTATTTTTCTTTTTATTTTTTTTTTTTTTTTTTTTAGCGTAACATTGCAATGAAAACCTGTCTTGGCATCAGAAACTACCAGCAGCTGTAAAATTAAACACTAGACACGCACACACACACACACTCAACATAAAGACACACACACACGCACATACAACCATATGGTGGTAGCCTTCTGGCGATAGTTATCGCCAACTTTTGCAGCTTCAACTTTAAGTCCTCCCCCGCCCCAACAACATCTTGGTGTCCCCTTCTGCCTTCTCATTGCTGTAACTTCTTGCTGTTGGCATAAACATTTTCTTTTCATTAATTCATAAAGCATACTTTTATTGAGTGGCAACACATGAGGCAACAACGAGAAGGCAACAGAAGGCAACAGATCTGAGGGCGGCCGCATAGGGCGGAGGGCATGGCCTGGGCATTAAAAATGAAAAGAGCGACAACAAAAAAGTTGCAGTAATGGAAATTGTTTTGAGCAAAAATTACTTAACTGACTGACTGAGTGGCTATGGCTATAGCTATAGAGCTATAGTGGTTGTGGCAACGGGCTGGGGGCATAAGGGAATGCCGTTTGAGGCACGCTTCGTTTGCCACAGGAATGTTGTTCAAATAGAATCAAAGTTGACTTGATGTTCTTGATAATATTCCTTAGCTGTGCGGCAACTACAACAAGAGAAATGCTGCTCCTACTGATAAGGAGTGAACGGGAAGACCTTGTGCAGCACAAAGATGATTAGTTGGAATGTTTGGCCTCAAAATGGGAAGAAATGATTACATGAATACTTTAAAGAATGTTTTTTATTAGTTTTGTAACTTGTTTTCTTAGATATTAAGTAAGTTTTTGTAATCAATTAATTTGCTAAACATAATGAAATTTTTTTTTCTTTTGTATTTTCTTTTGTAGTTTTCGTCTTTTGTTTACATTACGGTAAAAGGAGGAATTGGCTAAGGTCAAAATATTGACCTAAGAACTGTATAAGAGCTGTCTATGTGTTAAATCTTTAAAGACTTAAATGCCAAACAAGGGTAATAATTGAATTAAAATTTCTTTCAATTAAGGTGAAGTGAGGTCCAAAAAAGGAACTTTAATCGATTGCAATGGATCAATTTGTTTAATCGTGGAATCTATCAAATTAAGAAGCAAAATAATATAGATATATGAAAACCTGAATATAAATTAGCAATATAGAAAGTAGTATTAACTTTTTCAACACTCTCTGGTTAAGTGTCCATTTGATTGGCATCCTTAGCCTTAAAGCATAACCAGTATCAATGTATTCTACCAATTCATATTGGGCATGCCCTTTTCTGGGTGCATCCCAACTGTAGCACTAAATGCCTACAACCTCATGCCCAACTAAGTGAAGGGTGTAAAGTCCTTAACTAACGGCACGAGTTGCGGAAAAGAATTCGGAAATACACACAGTATTTACGAGATAGTGAAAGAAAAGTAATAGAAAGGAACTGTAGTTTCTAGTAAAGGAAAACTTGTCTCTGGACTGATCACACGATTGAGGCGATTATAATCACTGGACAGGAATCGAAAGGGTTTCCTGCATAGTTAAATAAGTGGTACAGCTTGCTAGAGCTAAGGGAAATTGATTTCCAGTGTGCCTAAAAGTTACAAAGAAATCTGTATTCTTTAAAAACTTAGTCGAGTCTATATCACCATTTAAATGCTTCTACATACAGTTCACACAAAGCAATATTCTTATGTATATAAAGAGTTTTATTGATAGTTAAGTTAGACAAGTGGGTAGACCTTAAAAAATTCAATATACTCTTAATTGACAACTTTATGCGACAAAACTCAACTTTTCAACTGTCTTCAACTTTTATTCGCCCACGACAGCCACTGCGCTTCTTCAGACTAACCGCCTTGCCACCTTACATACAAAGAGCCTTGCTTAATATATGATCAATTTTATTATATAATACTTCTTTTTACATTTCCTAATTAAATATTTCTTGTAATACCAATTCGTTAGCCATTAGATATTCACTTGGCTCTAAAATTTAAAAAAAAATTGGCATCTAAATTTTTCTTTCTATTACAGTATCTATTCACCGTTTTATCTCCAATTTCAGCAAGCTCCACTTATACAATTTTTTAGTACATAACAATAAATATTGTGAGCACCTGTTGGATTAAAATCTGAAAAGTTGTTTGTTAGTTGTTCCAGCTTTCTAAAAGTTAACTGTCAGGATTAAAATCTTCTGTTATGTTCTTTCTCGAAATATATTTTTTGACAGTTGTGTTGGCTTTTAAGATATTCAATTAATATAAGCCTAAAACCAATTTTCTATTTCTACAATTCATTTTAAACATTTTTAAAGCTTGAGGTAACTAAATCCTAGACAGACTAAATAAACCTAATCTAAGGGTTCTTTTGGGAAAATTTTTTAATGAATAATGCCTGTCCAGTTTATTTGATATCTTGTTTTTTCTATTTTTATACTATTACAAATCGAACCCCAATTTGGTATCTATTTCACCTTAGGGTATAGATTTACAATTGAGTTCCATCTCACATGCTATTTACTTATCCATCTCCTTTACTTTTACTCCTGCTATTCATTCTCTTGTTGTCTCTCCTTCTCTGGTGTAGGAAGCAACATTAACAACAAACAACAACGCCATTCTAGTACTAACCATTTCAATCTCGTTTAGCCTCATAGGCTTAGGCAACTTTTTCACTGCGTCTTTACCGGAGGCGCTTCACGCTTCCACCGCCAACAAATGGAACAAACGATGGATGGTACGTACATACATACGAGTGAAGTAAAACCAACGGGGAGAATAAAAACTCCCTCATTGTTTATCTAACAAATACAACAATTCCGAAAACAACAACGCTCGATGTTTATTTTGATTTGTTCCCACTCCATTCCTCCTTCAAAACAATCTCCCACCTTACCATGCCCATATATATATATATATGTCTATACCACCACCAGACCGACCGACCGGGCGGGCGGGCGACCGACCAACCGACCTCCCCTCCAGCTGTTTTAGACCTTATCTAAAACTCAATGCATTACACTTATCTATGGTACGAGCTAAGGCCACATACGGCGTCGTCCATAATTTTGTTTATTTAATTTTTATGTCATGTGCCGTTTTGCCGCTTGTCGTTTGGTTTTGATGGACGAACCCAAGTCTTTGCCTCTGCTCCTCTGAATATTCTTCCTCTCTCTCTCTTTCTTCCTATCAACGACCTCATCATCATCATCATCATTGGCAGCATCAACGACGGGAGCAGCATCTTCTTGTGCTTGCTGCTCCTGGCATAAAGTTGTCATGCTTCAGTTGTTTGATTGCCTTTGCCTTTGCCTGGCTTGCATTTGGCCCCCAGGCGGCAGGCAATGGAGGCGAACTTACCATTGCGACTCGAAGCATTTCTGATATGTCGAGTATTCCCCAGTCAAAATATTCCTTGTTATTTCTCAATAAGAGATGAGCACACAAGTCTTTCATCATAATGATAATCACGATAAATGAGATTATATTTAACGCAAAAAGAATTGCAATTCTTATAGATCAACTTCTTTATGACTTAAATAAATAAGATTTTGAACAAATTCTAAATGATTTTAGTTTGATTTAGAACCATTTTATTGAAATAGAAAGGATATGGAATATAGAGAAATACTTTGAAAATAGTAATCTGTTAAGAGTCAAGTAAATTAATATGTTTTTAATTTACAATCTATAAAGAACTATAAGTTAAATTTCGTCGTTTTCCGCTATGAAAAAGATATATAGTTTATAATTTCAAATAAGTTTATTATTATCAATAATCTTTATCAAAAATTTAAAAGGTTTTTCAAATACTTTGAAAAAAGTTTTAAAAATATATATTTGAATTTATATATATTTAATGATATGTTGATATGCATCGATACGATTTATCGTTTCATTAATGGAAGAAGTATTTATATATTTTAATATATTATTCATTAAAAAAAGTATATATATGTTTTTATATATTACTAATTTAAAAACGATAGTTTTAGTTCTGCTTAAGCTAATTTTGATATACGATAATTGTTTCGAAGATATCGAACGGTTTTAAGTTCGATTGATATTGGATATTATTTTTAGTTTGAACTTTTCGAAAAACTCTTAAAAGTTATAAAAATGTATTATTAATTTTCATCATTAAATATTTGGAATAAATTTTATAGCTTATAAGATTTGTATTAAATTTATATTGGATATTGATATTTAGTTTGAAATTGTTTTAAAAGGTCTTTAAATTGTCACATATCTTTATGATAATATATGAAATCAATGTCATGGTTAATCTGATGAAGTTTTAGGTTGTAGTGAATCCCTTCGTACAATTCTATATAATATTAAGATTTCACTTTATATCTTTCCAGACTGATGAATATGTATAGCTTAACATATCTATTTATTCCATTTAGTTTCGTTAACTTAACTTTATGTTCAAAATATCGTTTCATTTGTTGATTTTCAAGTTCATTTTTTATATTTCCTTATAGATTTTGCAGAAGCTAAGAATCCTTTTCCTATACACAAGTCTATTAACGTGAGTTTCGTGACACGTTGTCATCTCTAATGCACCTAGCTAGAAGATAGACAATTTTATTTTCATTTTCCATTTGAAATTTTCTTTCGGTGTTTTCTCTTTTTTTTTTCTTTTTTTTTTTTGGTGTATCTCATTCTCTACGTCTTTACCACTCTGTTCCCCCTTCTCTCTATTCCACTGTTGCTTTTCTAATTTTAAAATCGTCTTCAAAATGTTGTCTACCCGGGCGCGTTGTTTACGGAAGTTTTTTTTTTTTATGGTCCCATCCCTCCTCCTCATCTCATTCTCCTCTGGATTGTCGATGGCCCATCGTCTGAGTGCATTGCCATGTAGTCCAGCAACTTCACATCATTGTCGTAGTCGACGTCGTCGTCGTCGTTGTCTGCCTCATTCTTGTATCTTTGTATCTTTTGCACTGTACTGAAGTCAACTTGTTGTTCAAGTCAATGTCGTTCCATCGTTGCCTGACTCTGTGTCGACAACTGCGGCAAACTTTAATTTAAAATCTATTAGACAGACACAGTAAGTTTTTCTTCTTATTGTTGTTGTTTTTGTTGCTGTTGCATCGTTTGTTATTAATTGATTTCCTTATTAAGCTCAAACAAAAGTGCAGACTAAGTATATCTTTTAGACTAAAAGTTGTAGAGTTTGTCTATGGCTAATTAGAATGTAATTAAAAAATTTTGTCTACCAGGGTCATGAAAAAAGTTTTTGGCAACAAAAAAGAAGGAAAAAAAAACTTTTTACGGCTTTAACCCCTTAATTCGTTTCGTTTCATTTTGTTTCTTTCCGTTTCCGGCATTTCTGGGACAGCTAAATCACTTTAGTCTTTTTCCTCCTTACCGTGTCCATTCGAAAGAAGTTGTCTGCGGTTTTCCTTCTTGTTTTTCTTCTACTTTACACTGCCTCTCTCTCTCATCCTCTCTTTGATTCTTGTTGGTGATTCGAAAAGTCATTGGAAATGGTTTAACACTTGACTATTGAGTTGCATAATGATTGAGTGAATTGAGAGATAAGCGCGATGAAAGAGAAGCCGCAGGAAAAATAAGTGAACCTGGGTAAAGGGGCATGAAGTAGGCGTTAAGAGTTCATCGATTGAGTAAGTGTTGATTAAAGTGTTAAAGAGTTCAAACAAACAAGAGGAAATATTGAAAGTGCTATATCCAAAAAATATATTGGACTTCAGATTCAATAAAATAAACAATAACGGTATAAATAAGAGTATAATGCAATTGAGTATATGTTTATTTGGTGATGACATAGTTAAGATTTCGAAAACAATGTAGAAATATTTTTTCAGAAACTTGTTTTAATTGTTGAAAGTAGGTTAAAGGTTGCAGAACTATTGTAAAGAATCGTGTATACGATATGTAAGAATAATACTTTACTCTTACGTAAAAGTTTTCGAAATGATAGAATAGGAAAATAAAAAGAACTTAAAGGTATTCATTAGATATATATAAAAAAATTGTTTTATTAAAACTATATATGTAAAGTAAAAAAAAATATAAAAAGTATTGATTTTTCAATGAAATTGTTCGGTACTAGAAGTATATACAAATATTACGTAAATCAACATTTCTTAATTGATCATTTCTTTGACTATTGCCTGTACTGTAAGACCGCTCCAGAAGGCACGCTATGTAATTACTTGAAAAAATATATTCTTATAATTCTTAAACAGTTCTAGCCACGTACTGATATTATTCCCTGTCGGTGCTAAGGATACAAATTCGAATACAAAGATATTACAAAGAAT
This sequence comes from Drosophila neocordata, assembly GCA_018903615.1. Classification (NCBI taxonomy): domain Eukaryota; kingdom Metazoa; phylum Arthropoda; class Insecta; order Diptera; family Drosophilidae; genus Drosophila; species Drosophila neocordata. The sequence goes on along the minus strand of JAEIGI010000007.1, from coordinate 890,975 downwards.
AATCTGAATATTTTCTTATAAATAGTTTATGTATTATATAATGTAAATAAGTATTAAATAAGAGCTGTTATAAAACGTGACCAACACAGATCCCAAGTTTACTAATATATATAAATTATAGTGTAAATATATTATATATTATATTTATATATCTAATACGATTAAAAATATAGCGGCAGGTAAGTCAAAGAAAAAACCTTTACTCTGAGTTTAGTTTGTAAATGAGGTTCTTAAACCTTCAAAGCGTACTTTAAAAAAAATTACAAAAATAAAAACAGTAACATATATTTAAAATATTCCGTAAAACACTCAATCTTGTGATCAATGTCATTTTTTAATAACAACAAACAATGCTTTTATTCAAAAACCCTAGAGCCTATGTTCTCAAAAGTTCTCGGAGGTCGACGAGCCTTTTCTTTTAAGTAAACTCTTAATCATAGAAGAAAGCGTAAACTTTTACTTTCTTTTATTATTATTAGTTACCAGACATATTCATATTTTTGATTAAATATCCTTTTTCTGTTTAGCTTATCCTTTTAAGTTCGTTCATGTACAATTTTTAAATTTGGAAGAGTTCGGTAGATTGTCTTAGAATATATTAAATATATGCTCTTAAGGCTTCAAAGAGGTTCTAATAAATTTGTATTATATTTTACTTACTTGACTTATATACATATAAGAATTGATATGTATATAAAAATCTATATATGTATAATTACTTAATAAATTTGCAAATTTTCTTTATTATCCTTTTTATTCTGCCAATGCTTAGCCAATGCTTAAGAAACTTTATATACATATATTGACTTTGCTTTCAATACACTCTAAATGCACTACTTTAACTAAAAGCTATTCAAGTAGCCTTTCTCTTTTAACTGGTCCTTATGTATTTTGGTTATTAACTTGATGATGCTTATTCTGCTTTTATCCATAACAAATATAAATATATACATATATAGATGGAATATAACTTGAGGCTTACTATAACTAAATCATATATATACATGTATATAATGTATGTTTCTTTTATTGTTTACTCAATTTGCAAAACCCTTTTGAATTTACCCCTTTGGCCTTAATTTGATTTTGATTGTATTTTTGCCTTTACTTTGACTTCCTTCCGCCATTTGATTTTGTTGATATTTGAGAAGGCCCAAAGCATTGAAATACATTTAATATTATTATATTACAAATATATGATGATAACAAGGCAAATTGCAATTGTTTAAGAAAAACTTTAATTGAAACTTTTTCTTCCCTCTCTTCCCCTCCTTTTGTATGGTTTTCAATCGTTCAATGAACTTTGCCTTTTCTGTTTTATTAATGAAGTATCAGTTGGCAACTGATTAGCATTTTTGTTGTCGCTTTTTTGTGTTAATAAAAATAAATTTTTTTATATAAAATAAAAATATAAAGAAAAAAGAACACTCGCGTCAGTGGAAATGCAATTTAAATTTTAATGTGCTGCCTTTTAGTGCATACAAAAAACCAAAAATAAAACAAAAAACAACCTCCAATTCTGCACACATGGCAATAATGCTATGGCTATGGCTGTGGCAATGGATAAATGGCAACATTATAGGGGTAGGGGGAAGTGCTTCGGCAATTGCATGCAATTTCAAGCGGCAACTCGTCGCTGCTGCTGTTGCTGTTGCCCTGAAGTCAAACATGCTGCATGTCCCCATCGTAGCCCCCCCCTCCAAAACTAACCAGAATCAACTCACGCATTGATACTTCTCCCTATACAGACCACTACCTTTCCCCTTCCAGTTTAAACTCTCCTTCTCCGTTATTTTTTTGCTTTTTGGTTTACATTTAATTTACTCGTTGTGGGTTGTTTTTTTTTTTAAGGCTCCTTCTTTTTTAATACTGGCAAATGTCAAAAGTTAGCACGGTATTGCAACTCATTAAAGTATCAGAGAAACAGAGAGAAACGGAGATTTTTTTCAAATCTATAGCAGATAATCGCCAAGGCAACTCTAATGTAATGAGACACGAAAACTTGTACAAGTTTTTTTTTCAGATTGTAGCAAAAGATTGGACACGGACAATCACCTAAAGGAAAACTTTGTTTTTAAGAGTATATATAAAGTTAAACTCTGATCTAGTTTACTTAAATTATCATATTTTGTATATAGAAGGAATATAGTATATAGTAATTAAGATGTTCCCACGTTAAAGTTACAGACATCAATCCTGCAGTTAGAGACTCTCAACACTTGTTAGTTTCCTTTCACACGCACAGTGGTTTTGACCCAGTTTCATTGCCTCGGACCACGCCTATTAAATACTTCGTCTCAAAGTCCTTCTTCCCACTTGAAAGCTTCAAAGCCATGTTGGTAGTTCTAGAGTCTGATTTAGCTTCAATCTCTTACCATGGTTTTGGCTCTTGCTACGCATTAATCATGACAACTCTGCCATGTCAACGTCGACTTGTCGTCGTCCCTTGTCCCACCACGTCCCTCTGTCACTATTTCGTGCTTGTCGCCATGCAAATCCAACAAAACTGTCACTAAATGTGCGACTTTAAGCGCTCTTATCCTGGAAAGAGGAAAAGGGGAAGGAAAACTGCTGCTTGGCTTCAGCTTTTCCTATGTTTTCTCCCCTTCCCTTTTTCCCTCTTTCCCTCTTTTTTTTTTGGTCTGGTTTTGTTTTTGTCGCCTGTCCCGTCAGCCGCTTCCTGTTGCAATATTTCCTGGGCGCGAGAATGTGAGAGCAGCGCAAAGTTTTTCTTTCTCAGCCCAAAAAAAAAACCAACTAAAGCACGGCACACATCATACACATCCGTTTTTTGTGTGTGTGTGTGTTTTTTTTTTAAACTCTTTGCATATTTCACACGGTTACCACAATGAATACTGCACAGTGGTTTAAATCTAATTGAAGACAAATGATTTTATTTTCAAAATGTTAAGAATAACCATCCAACCAATTATTATATATGTCCTAAATAGTAGTTCTCGATTTCTGCTTTTGGTGGTGGATCCATAACATAGGAAAACATGTCAAGGGAAAAAAGTAGATAAACCGAATGTTTTATAGTTTAACTAGCTTTTAAATCAACTTGTTTAATATAGTAGCTGAAGAATGGATGAGTCTTTAGCCAACTAAATTTCATTAAAGAATAATTCCAACATAAACATCTTAAAAGAAATTTTTGTAAATAAAAAACTATGTTGTTTTGGGTAACTTCATATAAAACATAACATAACTAAAACAAATATGTTTAAGAAAATTTCTATTTTTCGAATAACAAACTAACTATACAATTTTAACATATATAATATATATATATATAACAATAATTCAAATATATACAGTAATAAGATGAAAATTTTAAGAAGCTTATTCTATGCGGTATATCACCAGAGTACATTCTAACAGGGCATCTTTTCCGGATACCTCGTCTAAAATATTGTAGACTACAGAATAGTTCTTACACATTAGTAAAGCCTCTACAAATACCGATTTGCGGTTTGGTTAGTTTCTTTATTTTTGGTTTGATAGAAGATTTTTATTCAATTTTTTTTATAAATATCATAATTTATTAAATAACAATTTAAAAAACTTTGAAAGTACCTTTTGAGATTTAACTTGAGACTAAGTAGCTATAGCTATAGTAATTTCTAAATGCCTTCAACCACACTATAAATAACTTAATAAATGATTAGTTTCCTAGACATCCTTTGTAATTTATGTATAATGTGAAGGCTCAACTTGATTTACTCAGTATATCATAACATACACATCACTAATATTACGTCCTTTAACAGAACTCTATATACGATAATCGCTGATTCTCTACATAAACAAAAAGCGTTCAGCAAAAGTTAATCGCATTTTTCTTGCTTTCAACTTAACATAATTAGGAAATTTATAAAATATGTTAATAATGATTTCAAAGATTTAATGTAGGACTTCTAGAAACTTAAAAATGTTGAAATTTTCTATTAGTTATTATATTATTTATTTTCTAAACAAAGTTTCCCATTAATTTCATTTATTAAATTAATTGTATCTTTTATCTAAATTTGCCTATTTACTCTTAAGAAAGTCTTTTTCTATTCTATTACCAAAATTACAACATATATATATAACTGAGTTAAAACCAAACAAAAATCAACAACAAATAAGCAATTATTTACAAAAAAAAAGAAACAGAAACTAATTATTTGTATATTTTTTTTGCAGTATTTATACTTTTCATTTAAGTATTCGAGCTAAGCATTTCTCACTATTGGGCAAAGTTTGTTTTAGCAATTTGTCTTGAACTTTGACATTGAACTGTTTTTGATTAGCATTTGAAGCACTGTGCAACTGGAACCATGGTCTGTGGCCAAGTGAAAAATAGTGTAATTTCCAACAGCGCAACTCAAAAATGCAACCCAAGAGCCAAAGTTAATTTGTAGCGACGGCAAAACAAGCTATTAGCAGGTTGCTTTTAGCGATGAAGAGCATTGAGGGGCCAAGCAACAGGGCGGCAACAGATCGGGTCGATGTTCCTTCTGTTGCCTGACTGCCTTGCTGCCTGCCTGCCTGCCTGCCTGCCTGCGTGCCAGCTTGCTTTTCAGCCCGCCAACCCGCCGTCTGCCTTTCTGCCGTCTTCCTCAACTGGCCACAACCCGTTTCAGCTGAGGCTCTGCTGACTTTGGCTTTGTTTGCCCCGCTGATGAACGTGAGCACGTTGACGCTTTAATGCTCTTTACAACCGAGTCGCAATACACGCCCCCCTTACCTCCTTTACCGCCGCCAGTCCTTGGCTACTGTATCTACGTGTGTGCATGCGTATCTGTCAGATACTTTAGCTTTAGCACACACAAGAAACAACAGCAAAAAAAAAAAAAAAAGAAACTTTGTAAATAATGCTCGACAGTGTGAGTGCATGCATGTCCGCAAAATACCCCCGTCCCACCCTTATATTTCCCCTCACCATTGGTTGCCATCTCTACTACTCCCTCGCCCCGCCGATGTGCATTCAACATGTCATGAATGAATAATTAGCCAGGCAACTCACTTGGATTGGTGGAGGCCAAAAGAGCACAAGAGACGAGGACAAGAGAGTGGGGCAAACTAGGAAGCCAAATGCATCACATGGTGGAAAACACGTTAAAAATTTTCTGCTTTAATTAATTCGAGTTGAGTTTTGTCGTTGGTATTATGTGTATATATGTGTGTGTGTGTGTGTGTGTGTGTGTGTGTGTATATACTTGGTTATTCTTTTTCTGCCAACTAATTTCATTTGATTTTATTATATTTTTATTATAACATTCCCGTTCCATCCTCTCTCTTTCTCTGTCCCTGGTTAGCCAACTTATGCATATTTATAAGTAAAGTTTCCTCTTTTGGCCATTAACGGTGATGCATTTCTATATTTTATTAACCGGAAATGCAAACATTTGTTATGCTTTTTGCTCACCTTATCTATTATTTATGAGTATCTCAAAATTGGTTAAATATTTCAAAGGGGAATGAACATGAGAAACAAGGCTAAAATAAAAGAGAGAACTAACTCACTTAAATTGTGTTAGAATTTTTTTAATTTATTCAATTAGAATAATATATGGAATTAAACTTATTCCAATGTCCTAACAAAAGAAATTACAATTCATTTCATGTTCGCCTCGCCAGTTTTCATTTCTAATATCAAACAAAAGTTATTTGGTTACAAATTCTGTGCAGATTTTCTAGATTTTTGAGAAACATTTCACACGTTTTTGTCAAACTGTCAACAGTTTGCATAAATTTACTGCCAATGTCTGCCAATAAATATCAACGGAAATAAATTTATACCAATTTTACACACACTATATCTATGTATAGGTAGATAGATAGATTGGGGTTACTCTTATTCATGCTAAGAAAATTGTCATGTGAATGCTTTATTTTATTAACAAATGAATAATCAGAGTAATCATAATTCTATTATTGAAACGTAAGGGATATAAATTCATATATATGTAAATGATTAACTCGTTTGTAATAATAAAGAAACAATATGTTGTGGCAAGGTTTATTTAGAAATAGGAATGAAAAGTAAAATCTTATAGTTTACATTTTTTAAATGCAATTTTTTTTAAGAAATAGAAATAAAGAGTTTATTGCTACAGTTTGGAATTAGATCTTTTACTTTTCTCATCTTTAGAAACTTTACAACACTGTTTTAATAAAAATTTTATTTGCAGGTACTTATCCTCAAATATTTTATTGTAGTTCTCTTTGGTATTATTCTCTTCTGACCTGATATGTATAAAATATTCTTATTGAAAAAGTTAGATTATATGGTAAAAGAATAGAGTTTTGGTTTTTAAAATTTAGAAAAATGCATTATACTAAATATATACAAATAATAATATAATATAAATATATTATATTACATTATATAAATACAAAAACTTAAAACAAACTTAACCTGCTTTAAGCACTAGATGGATGTTCCTACCAAATTTGGTTGCCCTAGCTCTTATAGTCTCTGAGATCTCAGTGTTTATATGAAATGTCTCAATCGACTCGACTGTTGAAGCTGATCAAAAATTATATACTTTATAGAGTTGGAAATGCTTCCGTTTGCCTACTTAGATACCTTAATATACCCTTTTACTATATGGGTACACAGTATATTTATCTAAAATTATATAGCCTGCAATGATCAGTTAAAGCATATATAAAGAAAAAATTCTGATCAACTTTTTAAATAGCGGTATGGAATGTAATAATAAGGTTCGATCTTATCGTAGTTTTATTTGTAACCTCTTCAATAATATTCATATAATTTAGTCAACTGCAACGGATCAATTGTTCCTTTATTCATATATTTCAACAGAATATTTAGAAAAATATGTTTAAATAAATATTAAATATTTATGTCAAAATAATAAAAACTTTAAACTTAAATATATTAGAACTATTTAAGAAAAAGCTTCAATCCTTCTTAAATAGTTCATTTAATAAACAAATTTTATAAAAGTCTACAAATAGAATAGAACAAATATTAATTTTCCATTTCATATTCTTCAGATTATCATTCTTTGGAAATTAACACCTTTTAAATAATTTTGTAAAAGTAAACCGGAAGAAATAAGTTTCAATCTATTAGTAAAATTAGTTATTTGTTCTTCTTCTTTTTTGTGCAAATAAGCTCAACCCTAATGTTAAGGTACTTAACTATTTTTGCGCTATTTTTTTGCTTTGACGATCTTTCTCTTCGTTTCGCACAAAAGATTTAAGACTACCTCAATACAAGTTTCGTTTGCCTAAATGAGTTGAACGCTGAACGGAGTGAGGGTGAAGGTAACGGTGAGGGTGAACGCGAGGGCGGAGTGAGAATGAGAACGAGAACGAGTATAACAGGCGACTACGAGTAGGAAAAAAAAAAGAGTCGTTTAACATATTTTAGCATATTCACACAGAGCGAAAGAGATAGCGATGATGGGAACAGGCACACACACACACAAAAACATATACACATTTATACATATGTATATATCTATCTGTTACTGTGTTGTTGTTGTTGTGGCGGTTCATTAGCACTTGCCAGTGACAGGTCTGTTGTTCTTCATGTCCCCCGCTCGCCACACACTTCTTGGTACTCTTCTTCTTGCCGTCATTCAACAATTGTCACAACGATGCCTCAATGAAAGTTTATAGCTTTATTGTTGTTCTATTATAATTATTGCGATGATGTTTATACCCTATACTGGACGGGTATATTAAAACTAAATGATTGCTAATAAAAGATGAAATGAGCAAATTCATATTGAAGTCATTTAATTGATGTATTTTAAACAGAAGTGAAATTAATTTTTGGCTTGAAAATAATGAATCTGTTTTTAAATAAATATTATACCTTATTACCGAAACCAACATTACATTGTTTAAAACTTATGTAGCTGAATAAGTGCCTACGTACTCAAAACTTTATTTGAAAATAAAATAATAAAAGAACCCATTAAAAAACGTCCCGGATTCCCGGTAATAATTGCCCTTACATCCAGTCTATTCTGGAGAACTTGAACTAGTTCACAGAGGTTACAAAATATTGGAAAATATTAGAAGAACTAAAATGTTTTTAGCTTTCCTATCTTAGCATGATCTGGAACCAGTTAATATTTTTACTCGTTATATATTAATATAATACAGACGAATATCAAAATAAAGAATTTCTATACAATAACCTTTTTTGTATTTTAAAATGTAGAAGACACAAAATAAATAAACTAATAAACTAATATTAAAATAGCTGACTTAACTAGACTTCGTACTAGTTAATATTAATATACATATATTACATATTAATAATACAGTCGAAATTCTTCATAGAGAGCTCCTATATAACAGAGTCCTTAGTATCATTAATTAATTCTCAATTTTTTATTAGGGCTTATATAGTAATCTTTATAATACAGTTTCAATAAAAAGAAGGTTTAAAGAATTTCGATTGCATTGTAAAATATAAAATAGAGCTATTAAATAAACCTTATTAAATATATATTCTAATATAATATATATCACTATTAAAAGAAAATATATTTCTCTTAATAATTTAATTCAAAAATTTAATTGTGTATCGGTAAAGATATAGCTAATTGAAACAATCCTCAAAATTAAATTTTCAATTAGAATTTAGACAGATAGATAAATAGTAAATGAACTAGTATCTATCAACTATCTACTAACTAACCACTAATTATACATTTATATTTGCTAATTGAAAAGACTTTTACAAAATCTTTCGACCCATTTATTTAGTAGCTCCTATTTTCCCATTATATTATAGAGTATCTCAAAGTCGTGATTCGCTTGATTTCTAGCGAACGCAATTTTTATTTCTGTCACTGTGTTGGTAACTGATTTTGAAAGTGAATTTATAATTAGCCGGGACTAAACATGTGTTTTTTCAAACGTTCAATGCTCTTTGTTATTAATTAATGTGGGAAGCATTTAAAATGAATATATACATCAATAACTATATATGTATATATTTTAGTTAACTCAATGTTCAGACCACACAAAGGTGGTCCATTTGGATTCAAAAAAACGAACAAAGAGGCAATCATTTAAAAATCGTTAAACAAAAATCAAATACGCATTTGTATTAAGATAAGAATGTGAATAATAAAGTAAAAGTTTAACGAAATGATTCTTTAACATATTTTAATTCCGCTAACCTCCCCTCTCTCTATCTCATTATACCCCTTACACCAACAGCCAAATAATAAAATAAAACAACTTAAAACGGGAAATAAATCTAAAAGAAAAGCAACAAAAATTTCATTGTGAGGTATTTGTTTTTTGGGCTAATTTTTTGTAAATTTGTTGTCGTTGTTGTTGGAATTTGCTTTTTCACGCTTCTTATGCTCTAACAAGAAAGTTGGCTATATTTATATAAGCTAGAGGCTTGTAACAGTATTTGTGTTTTATTAGCTAAGTCTGTCTATTTCGAGATATAAAAAACTAAAAACAATTTTTTTCATATATTGATAAATTTTAAATGAAATTTTTACTCTTTCATTTTTTTATTTAAATATAGAAAATTGTGTCAACAAGCAGCATTTGCTGTAGTCTTAAGAAAAATTGAAAATTTAATTAAAAAAATTTATTTTTAATTTGTTTTTAAGTGCTTTTTAACTTTTAAAACTTTATTCCTAAAATTCCTAGAAGTCAATTTTCTTTGTTTAATTGACTTTAAGTTAAGTAAATAAATAAATAAGAATTCAAAAAGAATTTAAAATTGTTTAAAACTTTTAAAAATAACTAAAATAGAATTTAAAAGGGTTTGAATTTACTTAAAACATTTTAAAATTGTTTAAAACTTGTAAAAAAATAAGTAAACTAGGATTGTAAAAGCGTCTAAATTTACCTAAAACGTTTTAGAATTGTTTAAAACATTCAACAAAATGGGAAACTAGTTCTACAAAGCGTTTAAATTTATTTGAGCTACATCAGCTAAATATATAAATATTTGACTGAAATATATATAAACATATACATATAAGTTCTATTCTGTTTCCGTTTCTCTATATAAAAATATATATAAATATATATATATATATATATATATTTTTAATATATATTTTCAATCTTTCTCTGTTTCTTTTAGTTACAAGTTTCTTTCATAATTGACTATTAAAAACCTTTAATTCCAAATTATATTATTATAGTGAAATCAGTATACTAAATCCAGTTAAAAGTATTTAAAATTGTTATTCAAAATGAATAATTAATGACCTATTAAGCAATTTTAGTTACAACAACTTTGTATATAGTAATCAGATATGCCATATATTTGTTATCTAATAATATTCTCTCAACTGTTTGATATAAAATGATTATCTTATAGAAATTAATGTTAAATTATTAATTTTAAAGCTGGAAAAACTGACACTTCAATTCAAAGCTTATGTAAACAGTGTGGAACTTCATAAGGTTCGCAGCTTTAGCCACACAGTTGTCAGAGATCATATTAATCGGCACATTAGCCGATATAATCAAAGCTTAATGAGTCATATTAATTAGCTGACAGTCACCCTGTAAAGACAGTCATTGAGTAACGAGAAAACTCTTTTTATATTTTTTTTAAATTATCGTAACTAAAAGCGAAATATTCATTCAGTTAAAACAAATGTATCTATGGAAATAAGCCTGTCCCTTTTGGTTAATCCCTTACATGTTTTTAATGTATCTGTATCTCCCGTGGCAACTTTTCATACAGACAGAGTATCAGAAAGGCGGCATAAATAAATCTGGTTCTGGCCCTCTGGGCTTTATTTGTGTTTTCTTTATTTATATTTAATTTGATGTGTCATTTTTGCGAAATTGTTGACAAGGCGACGCGACGCGACGCAATGCAGGGGAAAATGTGAGGTAGGAAATTGGGGATATAGAGGTAGCAGAAGCAACGAGAAATTAAGATTTATTGTGGGTGGGTGATGTTGGCCAGAGGCGGAAACACCGCAAGGCATTCAAATGGGTGGAGAGAAAGAGAGAGAGAGAGATAGAGAGAGAGAGAGAGATAGAGAGAGGTAAATCGGGGTATATAGTGGGTGGGGCAAACTGCTGCATGAGTTGTCAATTTTTTGAAACTTTTGTGTGTGTGTGTGTGTGTGTATGTGTATGTATCTATCTGTGTGTATGTGAAGGTTGTCAGACTATCGATTTGACATGTGAAGGTTTCATCAACACGGACGCCTCGCCTGCATTTGGACAATGAACTTGAAATGTTAAATTTAAAGCGAAAATATATATACTTAGCGCATCTTTATATATAAATTTTTGCAATGTTTAAACAAATAATAACAATAATAATAATATTGATGGCATTGCGAATGGATTTCATTGACACATTGAGGATAATGATGATGAGAAAGAAAAATTTCTGTGAGAATTTGCCAGCAGTTATCCATTCTAACTTTAGGGCAAAATAATTAAGTTAAAATTTTTAGCTAAAATAAATTTATTGTAATTATTACAACTTTCAGCTTTAGGCTTAAAATATACAACTTAAATTGCTAATGATTTAACAAAACAACAAAAGAATAAAATGTTGTAAACAAAAGAAAAAAAACATTTTTCACGACTTCTTACAACATTTTGCCTGTAAACCATAAAATGTTAAAAACAATTAATTATGGACACATTAATGATTATGGCAGTAGAAAGAGGTGAAGAAAAGAGAGAGAGAGAGAGGAGAATAGAGTTGAGTAGAGATTCTTTCAAACCAGGAAGTTTTTGGTTTCTTTTGAAAACGTTAATGAAAAGCAAAGTTGATGTTGGCTAAAAACCGAGTCAAGTTTAAGTTAATTTCATGCGTTCAACTGGTTTACTACCCTTTAAGTCTTCTACTATATCTCTTTCTTTTTCACTCACATTCTTTATAGTTTTCTGTCTCTCTTATTCTAATCTCTATTCTCTTTGTCTGTATATATTTCTATCTTCATATATTATGTTAGTTCTAAGTATGGCTTTTCATTTTGCCACGCTAACTACCGCACAGTGTGCATTTAAGTGTCGAATGCATGCAAAGTATCTGCGAGTTTGTATCTAACATTTGGTATCTGTATCTCTACATTCAAAAACAGCCGACAACTAGACAACAAGACTTGCATGCTAGCCAAAACAGCCAAACAAGCAACTAAAAACCAGCATTCAGAGGCGGAGGCCTGACCCAACCTAACGTTTTGCTTTTTAATAGGTTTTTCTCTGCCTTGGGGCAAATTGAGCTAACTGACTGACAGCGAGAGAGAGAAAGAGACCGACTCACTCGCACACGCATAGACCAAATGTATCTTGTAGATACTTCATCGACTTGGTTCGCGTTAAGCTTAATTACAGTACGCCAGCCATGCGCTTTTGAATTAGTTTTAAATGTTACTTGTACATACATACACATACATACACACACATACACACATATATACATATATTTACTTGTCATAAATTATCGAAGGCATGCCATGTCAAAACCATATCTATCTCAACACAAATGTCCATAGCCAGTAATACATAGCAACAGAAGAGATATAGACAGGGCTCAACTGTAGATCAAATCAAATTTAAACAGATTTCAAATTTAGAAAATTTTAATAATATTGGTTGATATTGGTTAATAAGTGAACTGCTTTTCTCTAAGCTAAATTTGTTTTCAGAAAACAAACTAAACTTATCTTTATTCCTTCTAAAAACAAAACTAATATTATCAAATCGATTATAAAACTTTTTCTTGAATATATTTGCATATTGAATATGTTTACTTTATGCATATAGATTTCTAATTTCTGTACAATCAAAATGATGACTCTTTCATAACAATATATATGTACATATATACATACAAATCTGGGCAATTATATATTAACATAACAATCTTTTAGCAATTTTCCAAGTCATTTGCAAATATTTAAACAACTTTTCGGCTTCTTTTGAAGTCTTTTGAATATGCAAAATGCCAAAGAAAAATGAAAATGAATGCATTCAATGCAGAAGAACTATTTTAATTCACAAAGCCTTTTTTTTGGGGTTACTTTGTTTTCCAAAAATGAAAAGGAAGTTCATTCGCTGTTGTCTTCTTCTCCCATTAAGTTTCCTTTAACCAAACATCAATCGTTCGTTACCTGTTTCGTTATATATCTTCTATATCAAAAACACTTAGCCAGAATTTTTTCAATGAGTGAACAAAGGAAACTTTGTTGCAAAAACGAAGAAAGAAAGAAGGAAGAAGAAAAAAGCAATCTGAAGAGTCACAAAATGCTTAATAAAATGGTGCCCAAACGTGTGTATGACTCACCTGAAGAATGCAACTTCAATGTGATCAAATGTGATGAACCTGAAATTTGGGTAGGGCTCTCTACCTATCAAGATCAGATCGATGTCAGAGGACTTAAACGAGGAAACAACAAAAATATACTTGGCTACTTAAAGTATAAATTTTTTTCAATTGCATAAAAATCAAGACAAATCTGAATTAAAGTCAAGTGTATAAAAAAAACTTTCTTTATACCTCAACCTAAGAAAAATAATATAATGAAAAATAGGAGGGGGAAAAATGGCAAAGAAAACACAAAAAAAAATGAAAAAAAAAACGAGACAAAAATTTGATAGCCATAGATTAAGTCCCCAGAGTCAAGAAGCCGCTTTTTTGGGGTCGCTCTTTGCTACAATAAATTGGATTCCCGTGAATTTGTAATGTGCGCTCAAAGAAACTTCAACAGAAATAACAACACCAACAACAACAACAACAATAACATAAAGTAGAACAACAAAAAGTAACATCAACAAATATTTTGTTGTATTTTGTGTTGTCTTGTCTTGGCTTTTAACCATGCGCTTATAGTATGTAGTATAAAGCATAAAGTCGGAGAAGAAGTCCTACAGATATATATATATATATATGTATATATACATATGTATATATGAACATATTTTCATAGGAAAGGCAACAGTCACTAGTACTAAATTGATGTCGTAGTTAAGGGCACAGGGGAGGGAGGGGAAGAAAGAGCTAGGAACGAGACCAGACAACCTAAGGAGGCAACATTCAAAGCTTGCAACATGGAGCTTCAACATATGTAAAGTAAAAGTTCTTTTTGTTTTGTTTTTTTTCTTTTTCTCTTTTTTTTTTGAGTTCCAAGTGTTAGCGAGAAACTGTCAACAATTGTACACTGAGAGAAATTAAGGAGAATTCTGAATTTGAAATAAAATGGAAATATTTGTGAGATGGTAGAGTATAAATATTGTGGAAGAAAAGTCAAAGCTCGGTTTATTTATGATAATCTATTTACATATATAATATGTAAGTCTGATGATAGATATATCTGTCTGATGTTAGATATATCTTACATTCCTTAAAAAATTTGGAGTTTTCAAAGTTTTTTTTTTATTGAAAGGATATAGTGTCTTATAGAGTGATTTACTTTATGTCTCTTTGAGGCAAGGAAAATTGTTATTTCAGCTAAAGTTCATACTTCTTGAATACTGTTCTTTTATACTGCAAATAAAAACATCATATCTGTCTAAATACATAGATGCCGTTTATAAGAAAATTGGTCATAATGATTGGATACTTTTAATGGTAGATACTCTATGGTTTGGTTTTAAAACAAACGTCTAATGAAGAACAAACATAACGACATATCTTTCAACAATATACCGCTTAAAAGAAAGCAATATCGAAAAGGAATTCTTTCCTTAATTGCACTACGAGAAAACATATTTACTTCTATATTTCTTTCATACTGGTTAACCATTTAAGATAAATATAGATAGATTAGATCGCCCTTTTACTTGACCAATATATAATTTATCCTTATTATTTTGACCACAGAAATATTAATAAATTAATAGAATCACGTCAAAATCAAAATTAAAGTAAGTAAGTTAGGATATACAGGACTCCCATTTAGAGAATAAAGGACCAAAATGTCTATATAAAAAACAACTGGTACTCCAGTTTAGCTTAACTAAGTCTACAAATCAATCTTAAAGAAAACTTTCTGTTCAAAACAAGCTTTAAGCATTCTTTTTTAAGTTTTTTTTGTCAGTGTAAGTTTGCCGCCCTTTTGCCTTATGTTGTAGTCTGTCCATCAGTCAGTTGTAAATCCGTAGCACACACTTACACACACACACACATAGAGACATAAAAGTGCTAACTTAATTATTTAGCATGCGAACAAGAGGAAGAACAAAAGCAACAACAACAACAACAAGAACAACTTGAAACTTGGCAACAAAGAAAAGCCACCGACTGACTACTACTTCTCATCATACTTTTGCTGCTACTTCTTCATCGGCCAAAATCTCAGAAACAACGTCGCGAAGTTGAAGTTTTCAATTTTTTTGTTGTTTTTGGTTTGTTTTGGTTTTTTTTTCTGCCTTGCTTTGCTTTATTGTTGTTGTTGGATTTGTTATTTTATTTTTTTTTTCATCTCCATTTTGTTGTTAAGTAGATTTATGCACGTCTAGCCTGAAATTATTTGAAACAAGTTTAAAAGGCATATGGCCAATCTTCAAAGAGGCCCAGGCTGAGGTTGTAGCTCTGAGTTTCAAACTGAAGCTGGGTCTGAGCACAGGCTCAGGTTTAGATTTTAGGTCGCTAAAATCTCAGGTAGAAGGGCGTTGCAGACCTAAAAACCACACGGCATATAATACATATATATACCCGGCAATGAACAGAAAAACACATGTAGAGACATCGTCATCGACCATGGCCATGGTAAAACGGCGACGTGCCAAAGATACAGGTAAAAAGATACAGATACAAATGTATTTTCAACTGCAGTTTGGCCCCCAAAAAATAAAAATAAAAAAAAAAAAGCGTCTCCGACATTGGCAAAGTTCAAGAAATGACCGAAAAACAACCAGACAAATGTGAAAAAGAGAGCAAAATGAAATATATAGAAAGAGAGTAAGAGAGAAAGGTATAGAAAGGAAGAAAAGAGGGAGAAAGAGAGATGGAGACAATGTGAAATACTCCACTTGGCTACTCTTTAAGCCGTTTCCATGAATTTCACACGGCTTTTGTTTTTTTTCCTTCTTTTTGTCTTTGCTTGATTTTGATGATGAAGGATTAAGAACCAAGACTGAGATACCTATACATATATGTATCTTAAGGATACATACTAACAGATACTTTTATTTACCTTTTAAAAACTTAGAAAATTGAAATTTATATGCATTTGGCGCCATCTATGGCTTGACTTTGTCTCTATTTACAACCCTTGCAATTATTTTCAATATCCTTCCGTGTGTCTCTGTTGGCCATATATTTAATCAAGCGTAATGTGGGCGTTGCCCGAACAAAAATCTCCCAAAGGGTTTGAGAGTGTGTAGCAACCCTTTTGACGGAATTTATTTTACTTATACCACAACCTTTACCCTCACACTCTCTCCCTCTCTTTCACTATATATCTCTCTGTTAGTCTCTCCTTAGTTGCGGCTTCTTTTACACAGAGTCCATTGGCAATGCTCTTCAATTGCATTGGTCAACGCCCTCATTGAATGGTAGCTAACAAAACCTGACCCTGGCCACAATATTGTGGGGCTTCCTTCTTATATAGATGATGCTTCACATATATATATATATATATATATAGCGTGACTTGGCAAAGCTAACATGGAGGAGTGGAAAACTACTGAAGTAACGCCTTTCTTCGATCATTCAATGGTCCAACAAAATGTATCTGTCGTCATATGTTCTTACAACTCCATTTATTGTCAGAGTTTCTAAGGAACGGAAATGAACATTAAATATATTTTCCACGAAAGGACTGAAAGGTTCAAAAGGGTGTAGGTTGATAGCCAGAAAAAATTAATTTATTATGTTAACAAAAAAAAAAGAAAAAAGAATTATAACAAAACTTTTGTAATGTTTAAGCCCCGGCAATTAAGTGACAGAAATTATCAACTCAATGGGATCTTCACATGTTTTGTTTGTTTTTAGGGTTCGGACACGGACACAGACAGAGAGACATACAGAAGGGTCATAGAACAGGGCCAGGGACAAAGTTTGGGCTAGTGGCTAGTTAGCCAACTCCGCCTTTTCATTCGCTTCGTGTTGCGTGTTTAATGACATTATGATTAAAATCATTTTGTGTCAAAAACAATTGTCGCACACACTCACAAACATATAGGTATGTATAGGAAGTAAGCAAACAGGGAGCCAAGGACACATTTCCTCAACCAACAGACTTACATACATAAATTACAGAAAAAACAAAACACAAAAAAAAAAAAGGATGAACAATTTTTCGATTTGGCTTACATTGTCAACATTACAATTAGGCCGTTAATGAGTATTTCAAAATTTAACAAAGGGGATAACAATTGACCATCTAAGGATGACATGTTTATAATTGAATATATTGTAGAAAAGAGATAGAAAGAAGGGGTAATAGGCCTTAAATACAATAAGGATTAAAGGAAATATGTAATTAACAAATGAATGCCAAGGCTTAGAAATGCTTACAAAGCCAATAAGCCCAAACTGTTGCATTTGTTTTGATTGAAAAAAAAACAACAACTGCAAGCAATTGTGTATAGAACATTTGTATACAAACGTTTTTTCAGTTATTTCAATATAAATCACTCCACAGGTAGACATGGCACCAATTTAACAATACCCAAAACCTGATCAATGGATTTCCTTTGTTCTTTACTTCAAAATTGATATCAAACATTAAATCTTAGATAAGATAATGTTGCGGTTTTAAATCGAGTTATTATTTGGCTTTTTTTTTTTTTTTTTTTTTTTATTGTTATCAAATTAAATCAAAAGTGTTTCCAACTTACTTTTGCTTGCGTATTTAAAAACTTGTTCTTACCTGAAATGAAAAAACAGAAAAAGATATTTTTAGTATAAGTTTTTGTTTAGGAATAATTAGCAACATTTTATAGTGTTGATCATTTCTATATAAATGCCAATTTAAATGATTACTCAATATAAATATTTATATAAATATTGACAAGTCTTGATCTTGTTCGTAGTCTTTACTTAAAAAAAAACATGTGAATTGAAAATATTAATTAATTATTGTGTTACATTTAGTTTTACCAAATTCTAAAACTTTTCCAATATTATGTATATTAATTATTAGGTTTTATTTATTTTTACCAAAAAGTTAGAACTTTTCCTATATTCGATGGCAAGATACTACACAAAAAACGGTAACCAAATATCTATATAGCTTTCTATCCAAAATAAGGGATCCTTTCTTAAGATATATGTCTGTCGAACAAGCGAATAGAACCAGGTTCCATATAATCTTTTGGATTTAAATATTTTTAAAATTAGATAAGAAAATAAGTTGAAATTAATTGTAGGAAAAAGTTTAAAAGTTCTAAACGACCAAAAGTGAAAAAGTGTTCATTTTGAAAGAGTTTTTTTTATATTCTAATATTATTGGTTCTTTATTAAAAACATCATAAGAAAGCATTTCAGATGCAACTTCAAGAGAATCCAGTTCCTAAGAAAGTGTAAGTTAAAATATTTGAACTAAATATATATTTATAGAACTCTGCCTATGTATTTCTATTTACTCTAATACAGTTTTGTATCTTATTTTAATACCAAACTTTATCTGCATATTGATTTCAAAAACAGAAAAAGAAATTGAAACTTTTAGCACTCACTGTTGTTGTTTTGTAATACTTTTGTTTGGTTCCAAATTGGATAGAAGATCACAGCTATCACAGATAGAAGATCAGCGCTTATATCACAGGAGCTTCAAAGATTGGAAGCAACATAATAGCCACTCAAAATTGCTTAAAACGTAACATTATAGACCCTTTTCTCACTTCTGAATCTTTAAAAGTTAAAATATTTTATATTCAATCCAAGCTTTTGTCGATAAAGAAATCTCTAATCAGTCCATACTGCTCCGGCAGTCACTAGGCCTAGGGATCTATTTCAGAGATCTTCATCTGCTGAACCTTATGAAATAAGGTTCCTACAGATATCTTATTAATAATACTAAGCCCACTAATTATCTAAATAAGTGTTTACAAGTCCTCAAGTTATATATGTAATATATATAGCTTATTATACATTAAAAAACTAGGTGAGTTAATCATCCGGAAATTGCACTTGCTATTTAGTTTTGATACAAGTACTTTTAGATTTATTTTTAAGGATTTCACACCCCATTTTTCCAGTTTTTATCATAGTGAACAAATAGAAAATCCGCTGTTAAGTCACCAATGTCATTAATAATGAGGTTATCAGGTCGCCAACGATGGGGTCTTTGTCATAGAATTTGTCATATGGTTGATGTTGGCCAATAAGTTGATAACTTTTTCCTCCACCCTATAGTAAAATTACAATTTCATGATTCCTCAAAGAGTTCCAAAGAAACGTATGGCACATTTTGATAAGAACTTGAAGAACTTGCCGGACGACTCTTTTGGTGATAGGGAATCCACAAAATGAAAATAAAAAGTTTCCCCTTTCACAAAAAAAGAGGGTGTAGCATAGGTAAACCTCTTCCCCTTTTCCTGTACAAGAGATACTTTTTATTTGTTCTACTTAATGTTTGTTTTTGGCTTTAAGGTCTTGGGCAAACATTTGATAAAGCCAACTTGGGTAAAAGTTAAATAAACAAATAAATATTTTCTTTTATGTCGTTGAACTTAAAACAAAAATATGTAATAAAAAAAGTAAAAAAAAAAAAGCAAAACAAAGTATAAACAAATATATAAATATTCAAAATATGCACTAAACATTTGCCCCACTTTTCAATAGTTTATGAGTTGTTAACCACGCCCACTTCAACTTAAAATTTTTTCTTTTTATATTTTACATTTTGCAATTTCACTCATCGTCTTTGAACTTAGCCAAGTATTTATTTATTTATTTTCCCCAACTGTTTGGTGTGTATAGAGGGGGGGAGTTAAGTCAGGGGGGAGGGGTTTAACTTATATTTTTTTTTTATTTTAAAACTTTGAAACTTTTTGCCCAGAACCGGTATTTCAATCTATATATAGAGTGCAGCCAGACAGAGGACAGAGAAGATCTTATTCTGTATGTTTGTGTGTGTGTGTCCGTCCAGACACACCAACAAACAAAAAGCACACCAAAAAAAAAAGAAAAAAAAAGCAACAAAACAAAACCTAAAATGTATCTTACGGACACATAAACATGCCGCGCATCTTTGTCTACGTAAATGGCCCATGAAAAT
This sequence comes from Drosophila neocordata, assembly GCA_018903615.1. NCBI lineage: Eukaryota > Metazoa > Arthropoda > Insecta > Diptera > Drosophilidae > Drosophila > Drosophila neocordata. The sequence goes on along the minus strand of JAEIGI010000007.1, from coordinate 870,816 downwards.
GAGACAAAAATGTGTAGAGACAACGACAACGACAAGAGCGACAGGAACAACGACAGCAACAACAGCTCCAAGATGAGAAGGACGTAGACGAGGATATGGTTGTGAATGTGGATGAGAATATGGAGACGACTCAGCATGATAGTCGCCGTCCTCGACTCGGTTGATGGCATTCTCATAAAAAAAAAAACAAAAAAGTGCCAAAAATCGCGTGTTGATAACAGCGCGTGAAGTTTTTTTATTTAGATTTTTTTCCTTTTTTGTTTGGGTCGATGTCGATTCGTTTTGGGGTTAGACAAAAAGGAATGAAGAAGCGAATGTATAAAATAATTTTTAAAGCTTTTAAATTAGGCTTTAATTGAAAAGGCTTTAAGTCTATGAAATAGGATAAGTAATATCAATAGTAAGGCTAAGAAAATTCTTTAAGAAGGATAGGAATAGAAATCTTGTTGAAAATAATCAACCATTCGGTTGTGGAATCCTTTTTGTGTCTAGCTTGAAATCGACTTTACTTTACTTAAAATTAAATTGTATTTTAAAAAACATTTCTGCTTTGCTTTAAGAAGACTAAATATTCTTAAAAGGCATATATATATATATACATACTTGATGGATTCAAATATGTTTCCCTTTGTCTGTTTTTATCCTACAGAGTACAGGCTAAAAAAAGTGTTCTTAAATTCCTTTTAATAAACATAATATTACTTTAAACTTTACTCTGTTGTAAATTGACATTAACAAGCACATTAAGAACTAATCAATTAATTCTGTTCAAGTTGATTCTTTTCCTATTTAGTTATAGCTAACTTAATACAAGACTTTAAGTATACTCTGTGCCAACTTTATAAAATCAAACTCCGTTTAAAATTGACATCAATTTTAGGCAAAAGTCTTCTTGGCCATAATATTAAGAAACGCTACAACTCCAGTTATTAGTTTTTTCTATGTTGTAAAGGTGAAAATCTGTATCTTTAATATTTACTCCTATTAGTATCGGGAATAATTACAAACTAACTTATACAGCAATAGCTACTATGTCCTTGAGGTATTTTAATATTGTGTTAGAATTAGGGGGTATATCTTTTGATAGTAGCTATAGTCTATATATCTATTTATCTAATGTTACAGAAACATATTTGATTGTTGCAAAAAGTACATGTCTTTTTTTAGAGTACCAATGTAGAGTATGAATGTGAAGGGATTTCTGAATCTAAGCCGGTAAATTAATATTTGATATTTCCTATAAACGCTTTATACACTGCTTTTAAAAATTTAATATGAATTGTTGTGTTAAAGTTTGAATGTATTTTGGTTATGTGAATGTTTTTCTTTTATTTAGTTTCGGTTTCATTCGGATTTTGTAAATGATTTAAGAAACATTTTATTCAGTTTTCTAAAGTGTTGTTCATGAAGAGTAACTACAAACTTGTCACAATGGAAATTAATATTCAATTAAATGAACTTGTAATTAAATGTGATTTAAGTATTCGACTAATTTTATTCCAGGTTTCGTTTCAATTGGTTTTTAGAGAGATATATATAGATAATTTTCTTTTGACACGGTATAAAGAATTAAAATTACAAATTTATTATAAATATTTAAGTTATATAAGAAATAGTTCTAATAATCGTATAATACAAAGAATTAAAATTACAAATTCATTGTAAACATCTTTGTTATATAAGAAAAAGTTCTAATAGTTGTATAATTATATAATAGTTAAATAGGACCGGATGTGTATATAATGGATTTATTTGTTTAATAATAATATAATAATCTTTATCGATGATAATCTTAATACCTATAAATTTTAGAAACTGAATGTTTATCTTAAAAGCTTATCAAAATTAGTTTTTTCCTATTTTTTTGTAGTCGAAATGCAAATTTGAAAAGTTGTTTGAACCTTAACAAGTTTCCTACTAACTTAAACCTAAACTATACAACATTAAATAAAACCAAAATTTTGTATATAATTCTTTTCATTTTCTATTCTTCTTTTTTTCTAACTTTACTTGATTTTTTTTAATTTATTCCATTTTTAAATTCTTTTTTCCTCATTTAAAAAAGGGTATTAAGAAGTCATTTTAATGTATATAAGATATTTAAAATTCATAATCAAAGAAAGTTTAACTAACTTTATAACATTCTTTATATAGATAATATTTAATCATTACTTTAGTTAATACTTTGAACCTTTCTCTGTCTTTATATAGAAAAAATGAAACGATAAGATCTTAAAAAGTAATTCGTAGAATCCATAAAGATAAAACTACTGGAATTTGTTAAGTATAAAAACCGAGGCACATATAACCGAGTGATTTAGATATAACTGATTCGATTGATAAACTAAATTTGTAGGATCAAAAGCGATTAAAAGTTTTATTAAGGTTCTTAAAGCTTAAATGGTTTGATTATAGTTAATTTAACAAATTTTTTTTTTGCCAATCTATTACATTATTAAAATTTTTCTATTGTCTTAAACTCAATAACGGTAATTATTTTGCTTAATTACTCAAAAACATAAAAAATATATATAAATGAAAAATGAAAATTGACTAATTATATAACCGCGAAATGTTTATTTCAAATGATTTATTTATGATTGCTTAAACATATTTTCATTATTACCTAATACATATTTATTTAAAAACCAAAAACAACAAAATAATTATATACCTATATATATTATTATTATATATATATATGTATATATAAAAGTAATAAATTTGCATTTTGTTGTTGTTGCAATTGTTTTTTAGCTACTGCCACTGCTTTGCTTTAAGCGCATTTTAATTAAATTTTCATGTTTAGTTCATTAGCAATTCAATTTACTGAAACTGAGAGAGACAGAGAGAAAGAGAGGGAAGTAAACAACAAAAGCAATAAAAGAGAAAAAAAAAAGTTGCATAATTGCAGCGAAGCGTGGAAATTGCAGAGTCAAGCAAAAAAACAACAACAAAAAAAAGAAAATACAAAAGCACATAGAGAAAATGAGCGTTAAAAGTTTGTAATTGTTAATGTAATCAACAAAATGTTTGTTCTACTGTTTATTAAAGCTTTAAATCTACAAAGATGTATATATATATATACATATATATATATTTATTGGTTCAAAGATAATTAGCAAATTTGATTTTATTGATTCAAAGAATCTTCAAGAGTTTTGACTTTCAGACGCTTGGCTTAACATTTTAATTACATTTCGCTGCCGTGCAATTAAAATGACGAGTTTGTTGAGAACTCAATTGAATCGAGTGCTGGACGAGAGGTCTCTGAAGTGTATAACTATGTATGTATGTGTGTGTGTGTGGTGCTTGAGCAAACAGCTTTTCAATACATAGCAAAAACGTATAAAAAGTATGATAAATAATGAAAAATTGGAAAAAATTTATTACATACATATAAATGTGTTTATTAGGTAGTAATCATAAATATAACTCAATCGAGACGATGACATTTTTGGTTTCTTGGAGTTAAAATTTATTTAGGTAAGATGTTTACCCTGTAAATCTGTAATTCTATATATTATGACGATTTTCAGAATATGTATTAGAATACTTATTCAACCCTATGATTCCACCTGATTTCAATCAATTGAAAAAGTGTAATTATTATTGTTTATACTTATCATATAGAGACAAATTATATTTAGACTTACTAAGATATATGTATGGAAACATAAGTGAATCAATATCAATATATAAAAAGATGTTTACTAGAATTCGGGAAGAATTAAAAAGTAATTTAGAAAATTGTTTCGATAGGCTTAAGGATTGTCTTGAAATACATATATAAATTTAGTCCAAAATTATATTGTTAGATAATGAATATGGAAATTATTAAAGGAAAGATTTATTTCCTTGTCATTCGTAAAAGCCTAGTTAGAATCATTCTAACGTTAAGCCAATTTTCACCGGAACCTTATAAGATAAAACATTTATAGATATAATCTTTAAATTCGTTGAAAAAATATAAAAAAAAGAAACGAAGAGCCTACTGGAAAAGGTAAAGATAAATTTAGAGATAAAGGGGAATTAAAAAGGTGAGGAAACAAAGGACAAAGTAAAAGATACTAATTTAGAAACTCATAGATACACACACAGATATTGCAGATAAACTTAAATAGATTTAGTCAGATTTCGATATAGGTAGATATAGATAGACATAGATAGATATAGATAGATATAGATAGATATAGATAGATATAGATAGATATAGATAGATATAGATAGATATAGATAGATATAGATAGATATAGATAGATATAGATAGATATAGATAGATATAGATAGATATAGATAGATATAGATAGATATAGATAGATATAGATAGATATAGATAGATATAGATAGATATAGATAGATATAGATAGATATAGATAGATATAGATAGATATAGATAGATATAGATAGATATAGATAGATATAGATAGATATAGATAGATATAGATAGATATAGATAGATATAGATAGATATAGATAGATATAGATAGATATAGATAGATATAGATAGATATAGATAGATATAGATAGATATAGATAGATATAGATAGATATAGATAGATATAGATAGATATAGATAGATATAGATAGATATAGATAGATATAGATAGATATAGATAGATATAGATAGATATAGATAGATATAGATAGATATAGATAGATATAGATAGATATAGATAGATATAGATAGATATAGATAGATATAGATAGATATAGATAGATATAGATAGATATAGATAGATATAGATAGATATAGATAGATATAGATAGATATAGATAGATATAGATAGATATAGATAGATATAGATAGATATAGATAGATATAGATAGATATAGATAGATATAGATAGATATAGATAGATATAGATAGATATAGATAGATATAGATAGATATAGATAGATATAGATAGATATAGATAGATATAGATAGATATAGATAGATATAGATAGATATAGATAGATATAGATAGATATAGATAGATATAGATAGATATAGATAGATATAGATAGATATAGATAGATATAGATAGATATAGATAGATATAGATAGATATAGATAGATATAGATAGATATAGATAGATATAGATAGATATAGATAGATATAAATAGATCAAGAAAGATATAGATAGATAGATCAAGATAGATGGCAAGATAGATAGAGAGATTTAGGCTCATACAGATGGACACAATTAGACACAAGATTATTCAATCAAATCCCAAAAATATCTAGATGAATACATATAGACACACATAGCTTTTGATACTGGAGATGTTACAGAAACATTCAGATTGATAAAGGTAAAAAGATATAGAGAAATACATTTAAAAATAGATCTTAACTACGATTTAGAGGACTACAAGAGTGAAAGATTACTCATTAGAAGACACAGGCAAATTGAAAGTCTGAATCAGAGAGATATATAAAGCAATTTATAGAGAATAAACATATATCTGCTCCAGCTTGATTCTATATAGAAACACAATATAAAAAAAAGAAAAGACCAAATCGCTTTTTCTAAGAGACACCTAAGAAAAAAGTGTTTCAAAGATATATTTCAAAGACAGTTTTGTAATATTTAATATTAATGACATAGTTTTACTTTATTGGGGGTATTCCACTGTCGACTCTACCCTAACATTTTAAATCGTTAATTATAAAGGCATAATTTGTATAAATTGCTTGCAAATTGTGTGAAAAAAAAAACAAAATAGTTAATTTAATGGCAAAAGTGTTGAATGTAATTGACAGTTGAGGGTTTTAGTCACCACCTCTAAAATTGGAATTTGTTATTTTAATAGTTAGACTCTATTTCTTTTTCTCTCTCTCTCTCTCCCTCTCTCTGCTTCTCCCTCTCATTTTTACACTTGTTGTAATTAACTTTTAATTACCGTTTACTATTTGTTCAATATATATATATATATATATATATATAAATTGTTTCTATTTGGACAACTTTTTGTTTTGTATTTTTTTTTTCCTTTTGTTTTTGTTTTCTCAAATTAGATATAATTTACAAAATTAATTTATTTATACAATCAATTTGATTTTATATTAGGTAATTATAAATGCCATTGAGACCAGCATCAATTCTTGACCACAAAAACTAATTTCACGCGCAAACATTATTGGAAATCTACAATTTACAAAAGTTTTTTTTTATTCGCTTTTTATCGTAGTTGTGTTTTTGGTTTTTTTGTTCGTACAATTTTTAACACATTTTATGTTTAATCAATAGACCAAAAGCTTCCAATTGACAATTCAATTCAATTGAAACGATTGCCAAAATGACACATTTTTACACACTTTTAGATCTTTTTTTTAAGAGAGATTTGTATCTTTGAGTTAGGAGAATATATTAAAATTTATAAATATTCTTAATCTTTATACCAAATAGTTATGAAAACGATTTTAGTGTTTCTAAAATATTGTAAACAAATCTTGAACTTTTGTTTCTAAAGACAAGATGTAAAAAAAATTCCTTACGCTTGACAAAAATGTTTAAAAAATCTATTCAAATGTAACATAAATTTCTAATTGTTAGTTTCTAAAATTTTACTTTCCTTTTTACTCCTATTTAATATAGAGTATCTCAAAATCGGTGTGCTGTTTCATAATTGCTGTCTTGTTGCCATTTTGCGTTGGTTTTTTTTTTCTTCTATATTGTCTAAGCCGATTATAATGACTTGTTTAGAGAGCCAGTTTGTTGCTGTAGTTGCTGTAGTTATTGGTTTCTTCCGACTTGTCTTTGTTTCTACCATCTATTTATTCCTCTCTCTCTCTCTCTTGTCTGTCTTTTTCTATTCTTCTCGTCAAATTAGCCATGTGATTTTCGCTTTTGCTTTTTATTTTTATTGTTATTTTCTTTTCATTTGGTTTTTGTAGTCACACTTTTGATTATGAAAGCTTCTTAGTGTGTATGTAGGTATGTATGTGTTTATGTGTGGGTTTGTGTGTTTGTATTTCATGGTCGAGTACATAAGTAGAGCACACAAGGGTCAAGGTCAATGTCAATGATCTATTTTTATTAAGTATAATACAAAAAAAAAAAAAAAAATAAATTTTATATATTGAGAAAGTCATTCAATTTATCAACAATTTGGCAAATAATTCTATTTTAAAGTGAACAGAAAGTACTTAAAAATATTTTTGTTTATTTTTAGCCTATTGACCTTTTTTGAAACAATTTAGAAAATATATATACAAATATTAATTTTCTTTAAATATTGTTGTTAAAGTTGACCAAAGTACTTGCAACTATTTATTACCTTATGGAATTCCTCATTCTTCTTCCTATAATTATCATCTAATTATTCAAAAAATTCATATAAAATATTATTTTTCAAATATTTTATAGTTAAAATATGCAAAATAATTGCAAATATTTATGTGCTTATGAAATTGTTCATTTGGTTTTCCAATAATTATCATCTAACGATTCACAAAATTGTTAAAAATATTATTTTTCAAATATTTAAAAGTAGGTAAAGTACTCGCCTATGGAACTATCTATCTATTTTCGTTTCAAATAATATTCCTGAACCATTAAAGGAATTCGTAAAAATATTATTTTTCATACATATTTTTAGTAAAAAAAAGTATTTGAAAACCTGCAAAAGTCTTTTTTCTTATGGAATCTTTCAATAATGTTCCAAGAATGATCATACAACATTAAAAAATATATTTATAGATTACAAGAACTAAATTTTCGCACAAAGAACAATACAGTATACAGAAATTTGAAAATAATTTAATATTTTAAAAGCTTAAACTAATTATTTAATAGTTTCTTTCTCTTAATAATTTTTCTTTTAAAATAATACTTGAAAATCTTTCAACAACTGCCACAAACAATGAGAAAATCATAATAAAACCTTTAAAACGGAAATAAGTCTACAAATATATATAAACATACGATTTTATAAATGTTTCCTTTTTTAGAGTAACTATAGAAGAGAAAAATGTTTCTACTTGAAATATTTAGAGCATTTGCAATTAACAAAAAGTTTTAAATATTTAATATTTCCATAGATTCATAAAATATTCATATAGATATAAATGGTAGAGTGACCAAAGTACTTGAAAAATCATTTAAGTTCCAACAAGTTGCAAGCCATTTGCCAGCCAATAAACTTAATGATAGCCTGCAACGATCACCGTCAATCTCATCAAGTGCCATCCATTCAACCCATTTTCCCAACTCTCTCTCTCTCTTTCTCTCCCTCTTTAACTCCGACTCTTTCTTTCTCTGCTTGCCTCTCTAACGTAACGCACTTCCAGGTTTTTAAAAGAGGGGGGTTAAAAACAAAACAAAAAAAAAGAAACACACTTGCAACGCATCAACTCCCAGAGCCAATTGCACAGGCAACGACAACAACAACATACACATAATTGCCACATGTGCCACAGAATTGAGTTCGACTGTCGAGGCTTATCACCACAGGCAGGGGCTGGGTTTTTTTGTGGTGGCTAGACCGCCATTTCACATCACTCATACGCCATGTTTGTCCAGTCGATGCTTAAAAAGTTAATGACTAATTTTCGCTGCCTGCAAATGCAAAAAGCAAAAATGTAAATGCAACAACAACAACCAAGGCAATAGCAACATCAGGAACAACACAGCAACAACAATAACAACAAAAATGCCTGCCATGGCCGTCAGTTGGTTTTTGGACGCCTGTCTGGCCAGTAGACGCCTCAACAAATGAGGGGTTAAAGGGGGGAGAGATCTGGTGACTGTAGGCTTGTTGGCTTTACAGCTGCATTTTCAGTTGCTGCCACAGTTGTTGCTGTTGCCATTGCTGTTATTTCAGCTGCATGCACCATGTCCCCACCACTCTCCCCCCATGCACCAACAAAACAACCATCGACTGACATTATAATTAATGAAAATTTTCCCTCAAACATTTCTGCATGTCTGTTGATGTGTGTGAACGATGCAACATTGCATCTCATTTTATCATCTCCCCTCTATTTCCACTCAGTTTCACCTTATACCGCCCAAAGTAATTTTGGCGTCCTAATATGATTTTGATTTTGGTGGCCAACATTAGAATGCCATTTGGGGTTTTTGCATTTTATGTTATAAACGAAAAGAGGGGTGAAATTTTTGGTAAATTAGCATACATTTATGCAACAAAATATGACCAAAAAATGATGGAAGAGATCAAGTCTTGCAAATGACTAATTTGAAATGATTATAAATTCCACATACTAATACCCATCGATTTTCGATTATCCTTATTTTCCAATCATCAATTCATCAAACAATATGCCATATGTCACTTATCCAGATGGTGAAAAATCTTTCCTTGAAATTGTCTTCAAAAATTTAAGTTAAACTTTAAACTAGGAATAATTATTGTTGTTGAGTAACTTAAAGAATCTTTGAATCTGTTGTAGGGATTTGTTCTAGGAAGCTCAATTGTTGCTTGATTATACAGAGCTAAAATTGGTTTAAAAATCACAAGAAAAATATTTATAAAATTCTTTTTAATTAAAACCCTTAACTCAAACAATTTACCATAAATTACATATTCAAAATTCAAACTGACAATTCAATTCAATCAAGTAAAGGTAATTGTAATATAAATTGTTTAACTAGACCATCAGCTTACAACATTGTAAATAGAAAACGACTTTAACTATCAATTTCATTAAAGTCTGTTAATTTATAAGTTACTTAACATTTAAAGGTTGACAGGTTATGTCGATATCAATTAAAATCTGTTTAGTTGCATATATAAATAAAATGTTGAAACTTCTTTAAAAGATAACAAAAAGTAACAAATCATTAACAATTTGTAGTGAAAACTAACTTGATGTAAGTAAAAGTTCTTTAGATAATTAAAATGGAAGCCAGAACTGGCACTGGGTTTAAATTCAAATGGTCTAAATAAGGTTCTTAGTTGGGCTAAAAAACATTGAAATGAACTGCTTGAAAAATTTGTAAAAAGTCAAAGAACCATCAAAGAGGATACAGTATCATTAATGTAAAAAGTTCGATAAGATATTATTTTGTTTTAATTTTAAATTATTAGAGTCTTTAAATGTGAATTTCTTAAATATAGACAAAAAAAACGATAGCTCCATTATTATAAAGAAATTTCATTAGATATTCTTATGTTTTAGTATTTAAATTATTAATTTCTTTAAATGATAATTTCTTTATAATAAAGAAACAAATGGCAATTTTATTTAAAAAGGGATATTGGTTAGATATCAATATGCTTTAATTAAAATATTAATTTGTCTACATTATAATTTCTTTAAATTAAATTAACAAAGAGTTCGTTTGGGAAACAAAAATAAATCAGAAATTTTTTTATATTAGTATTATTATACATATTAATCAACATAATAAGAATTTCTTTCAAAAAAAATAGATTAGATTATTAATTATTAACTAATTTTATTTTTATACTATTATTTTTATAATAAGATAATCTTAGTAATAATATATGTATATATATTAGATTAAATTAGTATTATCAGTAAAAAAACTACAGCCGATTGTAATCAACATTTAAGGCCTTATATAAGCCTTAGATGTTGATTGATATAGAGTAGTAGTATATGACTTATATATAGTAGTAATATAGTAAAATCCGACATTAAAGGACTCTCAGTTTTAAAAACCTTTACTTACTAATTTAGTTCAATCATTATTGAACAAAAAGCTATATTTTTGACTAGCCAGAGCTGATGAAAACTCAATATCAGCACTAGGAAAATGATAAACGAAAAATATATGGTAACCGATATTTTTTTACCATATAGTCTAAAGATTGATTTAGTTAAAATCTTCCATCTTCTTTACAGACTTCCAACTCTCAGTCTTCCCAGTCAATTAAGCATCTGTTTTAGTTATAGATAACAGTATCAATATCTTGTTTAAATAATTACTAAATCTAAACAATTTATACAAAATACAACGCGTAATAAATCGATTCTATAACAATATGATAATTATTCAAAACAAAACCTGTTCTACTTGCCTAGATTTAAAACAGAACATCTAGATAAATATATTCTTGGGATTCTATACTTGTATCTCATTTCAAATGAAAGTTGTATCATTATTATTATCCAATGCAAATTCTATGAAAATTCTATTTATTATACTCTTGCCAAAAATAAATGTACATTCATTTTGTCTAGTCGTTTGTAAGTACATATATGTATGAATTTATTTGTTTCCTAGAATTATCATATTATTCCAATTGTTGTTGAACTGATTTAGTTAAGAAGATATATCTGTTTCCACATACATATGTATCTATGTATGTTCAAATGGAAGCCACTGTATGCATCCGAATGAAATGACTTTGAAGCCTTAAAAATAATTTTTATAATTTTTAAATATATACAACAAGATCTTTGAATTAAAGTGGTTCTTATATTTAATGAAAGTTTCTATAAATTTCTAAAAAATTTTCCTTTTACTTATCAAATTCTCATATACATACTTTATCTTTATATTCCCTCCATTCAAATTTCCTAAATTGCCAAAGTGTAAAAGGGCTCACCTTTTGTTTTTGGGGTATAAAATGCAATTAGTCAATTGACAGGTGAATCAACAGTTTTCACTTGGTTTTCCATACAATTTTCATGCTCTATTCTAACCCAAATACAACAAAATGAAAACACAGAATTTACCATAAAGCAATGTAGGAGAGAGAATACAGTGTGTCTAGTTTTATGAGTTTGCCTTCTTGATTTATGGCCCCAAAAAGTCGCGCACGTTTTTTGCCTAACTATTCCTCAACCCCCCACCTCCTATTGTACCCTCTCTCCCTTTACACATATCAACTAGGCAGGCATTGTTTGCACAGAGAGACAAAGTAGCGTGCGAGTAAGAAAAACAGCAACAAATTTTTGCATTCTACAATTGCAAAATGCATTTTCCATGGAACGTAAATAGAAGCTATTTAAGCAAAATGTGCACGAAAAACAACAACAGCAACAACAACAACAACAAGGAGAGCAAAGGCAAGGCACAAAAAACAAAACACAAGAAAAACAAAAAAAAAATACACAGCATCCCATCGAAATGATACAACAACAGGCAACGGTATATAAAAATGGGCGTGAAAGGGTAGATTGGTGAGACAGAGAGAGGGAGAAAAAGGAGCTGCTTGTGGCTCAGTTTTGAGGTCAATGTACAAAACATGCAGCCAGCATTTATTACGACTTAATGCGCTCCCCTAAGGGGCGGCGGTAGGAGAGGAAGAGAGTGAGAGAGAGTGTGTGTGTGTGGGAAGGGGGGTTTAGATAGAATGAAGCACGAAACATGCCCATCCATCCAATGTTTAGTGGGGATCCCAGGGAGACCGAGGCTCTAATTTCGTGTTTAAACTGCTTTTCACACACAGGCACACAGAATGAGAGAGAAGCATCAAAAGCAGCTGCTTTCAGTTTTGACTCTCTTATTCTTTTATATATGCCTCTCGTTGTTTTAGTCATAAAAAAGGAAAAATGCATTAAACTAGCGAGACGAACTTGTTATACACTCGCCATTATGTTATGACGATTAGTGTTGAAAGTATTAACACTCGTTTCGCTTATCCTTCGTAGTTAAAACATAAAAAATAAAGGTATACTAAGAAATGTATCCCTTTAGTTAATACTTATCTTGCACGCCATAACTAAATTGTTTTCTATGTTTAATCTTAAAATATTATATTATAATTTAAAAAAAAAAAGGAAACTAACTATCAATAACTAGAGCTTTTCAAGTTTATATAATTCATTATAAAAATTAGTTGAAAAATACTTAAGTATTTGTTGTTTAGTGTTAACAATTTTTATGATATATTCGGAATATTAATCTAAGATCTCAAAATATATACATCAATATGAAGCTTATTATAAATATTACTCTTAGTTTAGAATTTCTATTATATATTTGGGATTAGGTAAAATGCAACAAATATACAAGGATATGGAAGCTTATTATTTAAATTATTCTAAATTTACTTTTCTACACTTAACTTATTTTTAAATAATTCTGAAACTGTGTAGTTCTTTAATTTAATATTTATTATTATAATTATATTTTAATATTTAATATTTTAAATTTCCTTCAGTCTAAACCAGTTTATTTTTGAACTAGTTCGATTAAGTGCATAACGGGTTGCAATACTAAAAAGCAGTTTCTATTACAATTGGAATGTTAATACTCTTGTGGATAATAATTATAGTTAGATTAGGTCCAATGTTCTTTTAGTATAAGAATTTTTAATTTAACTTTAAACCAGTTTATTATAAATAGGTTAAATCTACTTTATGAATCACTTAAATTGTTGAATTGAATTGAATGTAGAAAATATGCAGCATGGACCGACAATTTTTAAAAATACTTTTATCCCCATCCTATATAATATATTTGTTTTTAATTATTTAAAATAAAACTATAAAAACTATATTGTATACTAGTCTTTTTTTAAAGCTCAAACTAATTTATCTTAATATATAAACTAAGAAATAACTACAGTTCATAAATTTTTACTCCGCATTAAAATCATTTTTATTTCATTAACTTGTGTTTATCAGCTAGAAAATCGTTTTTTAAATTATTTTATTATATATATTTTTTTAAAAATGTTTTTTTAGGAATGTATCAAAACATATTAATAATTTTATTAATTTTTTATTCTTTTTAGTTAAAATATTAAAAGAAATAAGTTAAATGTCAGAGTTCGAAATAAAAACTTTGTATAAATAAAATGTGAAATAAAATATATAAAATAATTACTTAAATCATAAGAATATATTATTAATAATTTCTTATCGCCATTATTTGTTCTAATTACTCTAATATCAACGACTTTATATATAGTTCTTTATCCTAGAAAACCAATATGGGAACATATTTAGAATTTTATTAAAGGAGCTAAAACTTTAAAGGTATTTACTTTCATTTATGTTAAAAAATTAAATAAAATATTAAAATATATCTAAAGAAAATGAATATAAAAGTACTGTGAATTATACAAAAGTATTTCATTATTATTCATTATGAATTATTATTATGAATATATACATACATAACTTAAAAACATTAACCAAATTATATTTAGAATCAATCAATATTTTCCTTTTTTTAGTGATTATTTAACTTACTAGTAATTCATTAAATTTACTATAAAATATATGTGAAACACTTTTATTTTATACTTAAATTTATTTTAGTTCCATCATTTATCTTAAGTACTTTTATTTTGGTTAGTGTAGAACAACCAGCTAAGAATGTGCATCTTGTTGAAACAAGTGGAAGAGACCCAAAAAGCAAAGCCAACGCAAAGGCAACGGTAGGACAGTGGGCAGGGGTAAAAGCAAAGCCACAGGCAGAGATAGAGGCAAATGCAAGGGCAAAAAGGGCTGACAGCAGGAGGTGCAACAAAGCTGGAACAAAACGGAGTGAAAAGCAAACGGGAATGGGTGGCAGTTTGTAGCAGTGGAGTAGCAGAGAGTTGAGCATGGAGACTATTGGAGACTAGAGACTGGGGACGGGGGACAGAGAGGTCTGGGGAACTGGCGACTGGGCTGCCAACACTTGCACGACAACAACAACAACAACAAACTGCAGACTATAAAAAAATTACAATGAAAAAGAAAACATAAAACAAAAATAAATAAAAAGGGAAAAGACAAAAAAAAAACGAAAAAGGAAAAAGAATAAAACAGAAAAGTATGAAAACAAAAGCACATTTTCAATCTGGCCAAGAGTCAAGGGGGGGCAGCAGTCAGTTTGGTTGGCGGCTGCTGTTGCTCAGTATAGAATGAATGGTGCTTGTGGTATGATGGTGGTGTGTGGCAAAGTCTTTACTGTTGCATAGGCGTGGCAGCTAGTTGGCAACATTGTGGCATCTAGCAGATAACCATGGAAAAGCTAAAACCGTGGCAAAACTAGAAGGAGGGGAAATGCAAGTTGAAGAGAAACTTGGTCTACAGTTTTAGGCTACTTACAACAACAATCTCAGTTTTTGTTTTTGTTGTTGATTCTAGTTACTTGTTGGTGATGCCCTAAATTAGTTAGCCGACTCAAACATATTCATTTTGATAATCGAGCGTAATCACGCCACCCCTCCCACTCCCCACCACCACCAAAAAGTCTGACGTGGGCGTAACTATAATAAACCTGTTGCTCTCTACCATAACTAAGCCATAGGCGAAAATTGAAGCAATTTCATCTACTCGAAAATGTTAATCGCACGTTTTTGGTTAAAAGAAAAAAGCCACAAAACTTTTGGTTTTCTCTATGAGAAAGCAAATTGGTTTATAATTTAAGGAAAAATTTATTTTAAAACAACATTTAACCAAAAAGTTTGTCTGTTGAATTGTATTTTTATTTAATTTATTAAATATTTAATAAATTCTTAATAAGATTTTATAGTTTATATTTTATATATATAATATTTTTTATATTTTATAGTTTATATTTTCTGCTTAAAGAGTATTTATGGTAGATATTTAGTCCTATATTACCTATAACCTAAGGAGTGATCTATAAACTCAAAGAAAGTATGCCAAAGCAAGAACTCCATAATAAAGAAAGGAAAAAATAATAAAAAAATAAATAAATATTATATCAAAAACTAACTAAAAGCTTTATGACTTATGTCTTTAGTTTTACCTTTTGTGTGAATAATATTAGTAATAAAATTAATATTAAAAAACATTTTATAAAATAGTTTAATATAGTACAACAGAATATAATATCAATAC
Organism: Drosophila neocordata; assembly: GCA_018903615.1. Lineage (NCBI taxonomy): Eukaryota > Metazoa > Arthropoda > Insecta > Diptera > Drosophilidae > Drosophila > Drosophila neocordata. The sequence goes on along the minus strand of JAEIGI010000007.1, from coordinate 855,088 downwards.
AATATACTCTTTAAAATTTATTATATTCATAATTTAAATATGATATTAAGAGAATTTAGTCTTTTGAGTAAATTAAGACAGTCGTTTTATTTACTTTATTTAACATTTAAAAGAAAAATATATTATTTTTTTTTAAACTTGAGTAAAAACAAAACTGAATACCACAGTCAACTCCAACTGCCACATAATAATTATTTCTATTTAGTTTTTTTTAATGTAATAGTCGCAAAAAACAAACTTAAAAGAAGAAAAATTTTAAATTTTATTTAATAAATTATTTGAATTAATAAAAAATTTAACTTAATTTAATATACAATAATTTATTTAAATTTATCATTTTATTTAATGCAAAAAAAATATATTTTATTTTAATTTTATTGAGACTTGCCTTTTAATTCGTTTTTTGTTGAAACTTTCCTCCTAACGAAATATTTTTGTTTTTCTTTTGGATTCATAAAATTAAAAAAAGGATTCGAATTCTACTCTTATTTATAGATATAAAACAGCATTAAGTTATAAAAAAGTTTTTCTTAAAAATAAGTTATTTATTTTTAAAAAATTTTCCATATTTTAACACTAAGTTTCTAATTTTAACTCTTTGTTTCATTAGAAACAATATTAATATTAATTTTAACTCAAAGAAATTAGGATAGAAAATAAAGAAAACCTTAAAAAATAGTACACCAATTTTTTCTCTTTTTTTTATATTATTATTTTATGATACACTTTGGACAATATATTGTTAATTTTGTAAAACTTTTTTCAAAACAGAAAAATATTATATTTGTTTTTTACCACTTTTGGTATGGAAAGATACTTCTATAGGTGTTTCATGAATCTCACAACCACAGGAAAATCTCTTATTTGGCTTATAAAATAAAAGTATTTTTAATGTACTCCTAAATAGTTTTTAAAAAACAAAAAAGTTATATATATACATATATATGTTTGGTTTTGTTGAAATCGGCGAAAATCTATGCCTAGATTTTCCACTCAGCTGTTTGAGTTGGTCAAAACTATTTTTAGTTTTTAAGTTCAGCTGTTTTTGTAGAATAAAACTATTTATAGTTTATAAAGTTAAAGATGTTTTCTTTCTTTAGTCAGTGGGATTAGAAAAACTTTACGAAGCGGTTGATATATTTTTTTGTAAGATCTCTAAAAGGCTATAAAGTTCATTATAGACCAAATTTCTATTTTAAGTATAAAATAAGATTTATTGAAAACAAAGTCTTTATTTGACTTTGCACTTCTTCAATCGAATTGACACACTTTCAAGTAAATCCCAGCAAACTTGTCTAAGTGAAGAAAAGCTTGGACAATTAAGAGCTAAGCAAAACAAAAGCTGACCAAAAGCATTAAGGAAAGAAACTAACCAAAATAAATTGAAGCAAAATAACAAATGCTGCAAAAAAGATACAATTACAAATACAAATAGCGAGCAATTGCAATTGTTATTACATTACTTTATACTTTATACAATTTTAACGTCATCAGGCAAAAACAACAACAAGAAATAAACGACACGAACTAAAATTGCAGTCAGGTCTGACAGTCAGACAGTCTGGACAGACTTTTTGAAGTCGACTGCCGTTTTGGAGTCACTTAAACGAGATAAATCAACGTGGGCGATTACACAATATGTTTCACTGTGTGTGTGTGTGTGTGTGTATTTCTGTTTGCATGACTTGGCAGAAAAAAGACAAAACAACAACAACAACGAGCGTAACAAAAACAAGAAAGAAACGAAAAGTATAAGATACTTTAAAGGCAAAAGATTCGCGCCATTGGAGCAGTGGGTCGCACTTGGTTCGCACTTGGAAAAATGTGGAAAAACGTGGAAAACCTGTAACAGACAAAAAGCCAACAAAATCAATAGCACACACAAACACACTCACTAATATTATCTGTGTGTGTGTGTGTGTGAGTCTTTGTGTATAAAAAATCAAGAAAACTAAAGAAAAATGATGACAAACTGCATGCAAGTCCATCGGCGGCAATCGGCAGTTGCTTTATGAACGATAATTAAACTTAAATGCTGCGGAAATAACTACAAGATATAAACACAACACAATAAACAAAAAAAAAAAAAAAGTGCTTTGCAATTTGTAGTTGTTATTTTTTTTGTTTTTTTTTTAATACTTTTTATATTTACTTTATGAAATAATTAATTTTTTTTAATAGCCGTGTGGTATTTGTTTATGTTTTATTGCTAGTTCTGTTGATGCAAAAGATGCTGCAATGCAAATGCTCACAAGGTTAGACAATAACCATTCAAATAAAATAAAAAAAAAATGAAGCAAGCAAGTCGTCCCTGCCGACTTTGAGTATACCCTGTACCAATTAAGGGAACATTATAAAAGCAAACTCCTTCGAATTCGCCATTAATTCAAACTAAAATTTTCCTCACAAGCGGCAGCAACAAACGCATGCTATCTCGCATACACTTACTATGCCTTGGCGCACTGGGCATTTCAGTACAAAATGCATATAGATATATCTCCGATATTTCTTGTCCGATTTTAACCAAATTTGGTCAGCTGATACCTTTTAGCCATATTATTGGGTGTGCCAAATAAGAATACGCTACCTTTAATATAACACCAGTTATTCGTTTTTCCTAAATTGCGGGGGCGGAAGTGGGCGTGGCAAAAATTTGAAACAAACTTGATCTGCGTAGACACTACACGAATGCTGACACCAAATTTGGTTGCTCTAGCTCTTGTAGTCTCTGAGATCCACGTGTTCATACGGACGGACGGACAGACGGACAGACGGACAGACGGACAGACGGACGGACAGACGGACGGACAGACGGACAGACGGACATGTCTCAATCGACTCGGCTATTGATGCTGATCAAGAATATATATACTTTATGGGGTCGGAAATGCTTCCTTCTGCCTGTTACATACATTTTAGCGACTTTAATATACCCTTTTACCCTTTGGGTACAGGGTATAATTAATATAACGACTAAAAGATACCCTGCAATAGTGTATGTATTTGTCATATAACATGAACTATCTTTTTCTAAAATAAGTTAATTAGGCCAAGAAGCTGCCCAGCTGATTCAAGCACAAATATTGTATAAATAAATATGATTATAAAGTTTTGGATTAAAAAGATGTTTTTGTGAATTTTCGTTTGTTGAGCTGTGAGGTTCGATTATATTATTTTAAATATCTACTATACATGGAAGTCCTTAGCTTTTAAAATTTCAAAACTGTATTAGAAAAAGATGTAAGATCTAAGACAGATCTCAACATATAGCCTTGTCCAATAATAGTAAGCACAAATCATCAAATCTCGTTGATATTTATAATATGAATGTATATATACATACAGGCATAAACAACCATTTGAAACCGATTATACCGACTTATAGCAGAGTATTCCAACCAATTCTAAAACTTGACAAACAGACATATCCATAAAGCTTATATTACAAGTTTCAACCATATAGATTGATATTTAAAGTCTAAAAAGTGCAGAGAAACAGACAGATGCGCAGAAAGAGGTGGCTATATCAACTCGGCTATTGATGATAATCAAGAATATATTTACTTTATGGGTTCGGAAACGTATATATGTACATATGCATGACAAAAATATGAGCAATTTTATTATACCCTCGGCAAGGGTATAACCAGAAGGTCACTTGATGAATAAGCAAAGAATATAAATCTTTTAAATTGTACAATAATTTTTAAAACACTCAAAGAGAAGAGTTTAATAAAAGACTGCAATATCTGAGGTGCAGAAAATATTCTTTTTAAGATTCTATTAAGTATTGATGGAATACTTAATGATAAAAGTTTATATTATAAATACAAGATTTATTTGAAGATATTAATAACATAAACAAGAGATCGTTTAATTGAAATATAAAGCTCTAAATGTGTGAGAGGACTCAGTTTAAACTTTGCCATTTCCTACCGAATACTCTTGTAAAACTTAATCCTTATTAACCTAAGAATCATTAAAGAAATTTAAGAAAACTTGTTAAGAAAATTAAAAAGAGAACTTAAAATACATCTTAACAGTATTTCTATTACATATATTTAGCTTCAATAAGCAAAGAGTTAAAATAAAAATTGAAAAATGACATTTTTATAGAACTCATAGAACTTTACAATGTAAATCATTTCATTTGCCTACAACTTTTAAGTTATAAAACAATTAATTTAATGTGCAATAAAGTTTAAATACAAACAGGACTATAAAATATTGTTAGTAGACTGGAAAGTCTATATTTAAGTAAACTCAATATTTTATTACTTAAGCTTTATATAATATTTAATGAATGTTAATACAGTGAAAACTCTTTTAAGCAGACAGCAATGTGTCTTATATAGGCATAATCCTTTCCATTTTGTTATATTTTACGATTTACATTTAAGTTAATAAATACAATAATAAATGATTAAAATCGGAAAATATTACTTTACAAAATGATAAATTGAATTGTTGTTTATTTCTTATAAAGCTTTCTAAAGAAAGAAAGAAATCTAGAATTTTTATAAGAGAACATCCTTAATAAAATACCATAAATAATCCTCTTTTATTTTACAGAATTTACGACTTAAATCCTTTTATCACTTTGGTCTTTAATCTTTTTATTTTTTTATTACAATTAGAGAAAAGAAACTAATCAAATTAATTCTATGCATTCTTATCGATTATTGCAATTTTCAACATTTGCAGAAACAAGAACAAAAAAAGTTAATTGAAAAAAAAAATTTTTTAGTTTAATTGGAATTCTTAAAATTAAATTGCAATAAGCGATTCGAAAGAAATAAAAGAACGTAGTCGAGAATTCTCTTAAAATGCCATCACATGAGGCACTTATGGCTCATAAGGCCCATAAAAAGATACAACAAGCAAAAACAAATCATTGCTAAAGATGTGCAAATTAAATTTAATGCACCGCAAAGAAACAAATGTGCAAAGACAAAAACAAAAAAAAAACACACACACACACAACAAAAGGCAAAGGCACACACACATACACAAACGTGCACACAAGCAAAAAGAAATCAAAATGCGGCCCAAAAAAAAAGAGAAGAGAAACAAATATTAAACAAAACAAAAAAAAACACACACATATACACATACAAACATAAAGAGCAAACAAAACAACAACTGAAATTTTCATGTTTTGTGACGAGACGACGAAAAAATAACAAAAAATAAATCAAAAAGTTCAACGACCAAAAGTTAAAATTATTTCCGACTGAAAACGAACAACCAAACGACTAAATAACGATGAATGACGAACGACGTGCCGATGAGCTTATTGAGGAGGCGGGAGCAGGGCAGCGGCAGTGTTAAACGTACTAAAAGTTACAATATAGGTAGAATTACATACATACATATGTACATATACATACATATATGTAGTATTTTAATAGTAGATAGAGATAGCATTTGATATGCACATTGCGTGTGGAAGAACCGAATCCAGAAACGAGAAACCTAAAAATCGGAGACACAGTAACAGGGCAACAACAGCCCAACAGCTAACATCAACAGAAATAGCAACATTTACGGATACGGATACTTTGACTCTTATCGATGGGAATCGAGTGTAAAATTTATGCATGATTTGCATGCAACAACAAGAGCAAATTAATTAAAATGCAAAGAGATCAAGAATATCCACAACACACACCAAAAAAAAAACATACAACATATTGATTGATATGGAGATAACGACATGTAAATACCCTGTAGAAAAAAAGTGGCCTTTTTGAACCCATTAAAAGGATATTCTATGAAAGGGAAGACTACAAATTTAGGAAGTAAAATATCACTCGCTGTTCATACTCTAAGTTTACCTACTGTAATTGCAAAACTCTCACTAATGAGAGTAACAGAGCAAAAAAAAAGGTGACCGTTTCAATTAATCCCTAATAAAAAATAATAGTAACTGAAGCAGCAGGTTAAATCTGGCAACACCGTAATGTTATTTACATTGATAACTCTCTGTTAATTAACATTGATCTCCGAAATAATTTAGTATCTATACACAATCTATTTCTTTCCCCTAAATCTTTAAAAATATATTAATGAGAAACTTTAAAAAGCATTTTTTTAGTTTGTTTAAGCATTAACAATATAAAAGAATTGAAAAGCATTTTTAGTTCGGTTAATTATTAATATAATATTGCTACCTTGTAGACTACGTTTATCTTGACCGGTATTTTAATTGTGTATCCGATTTAACGATAATTTAATATTATACACGGACTGTAAAAAAAACTAGAGCATATATAATTAAGATAGAAAATTATTCTAATTTTAAATCAGTGTCAAAACAATGGCTTAGAAAATTTTGAAAAAAATTTCACTGAGATACGGAAATTTACCTTATATTCAACCGAAAAGTATTAATGTTAAGGCCGATTTTTATATGTTTAATTATTTATAAAATCCACATATAATTTCTGGTAACTGAATCCATCTACTTTATATACAAGTGTTTCTAATAACATTTTTTTATTATAAATCTTTGACTCAGCATTATGCGTTTAATAAACAACCTTAAAAGAAGCAATGGGTTACATCAATTATCCTCTTAATTTCTGAATATAGGAAATGGTTATTTTTGTAGTTTTAAATACGTTTGATTTAAACTGAAAGCTATAGAAAACTCCCTAGAATACTACATATTGAAACAAACCTGGCAATACCTAAACTTTTAAGGGATTATTTCTTAAAAAAACACAAGTTATATATATATAATAAAATTTAAATTACTTGTACTAGTTTATAGTAATGATTTCATAGAACAAAGCTCGCATATGGGGAAATATGGTAATACTTATATATCAGTCAAGATTGAATATGAATATGAACCTGGATACTATCATTTTGGATACAATCAGTTAATAAAACTTTGCAAGTCGCATACAGGGTAGATTTCCGTAACCAATTGTATCAACTCGTCGATCAGAAAAGGATGTGAAATTCATTTTAGATCAGTTTTATAACACAAATGTATATCCTCTAGTTTTGTCTTTATCCGTTTGATAGATTATATTTTTTCAATATTATACAACTAAATAAACTATAAGGAAGATCTAGTTAAAAATTCCTTTGTTAACAATTATAATGATGCAAGATCATTGAAGATCAAAGTTTTGCTCAGGGCTGTTGATCTTGATCGTAAAGATTAGTATCTTCTAGATAATAAGATCTTCCTTTGTTTTGCATTAGCATTAGTCTTTATACTAATATATAATATATGTTTTATTTATATATACATATATAGTAAACACAATATACTTTTTCCACCTATGTTTGTAGGGTATCAAAAACCAAGGCATCACAACAACAAAAAAAGGCAAAATAAATCAAAGGCCAGATTAAAACTTTTTGAAGTTGCTGCTGCTGCTGTTGATGTTGATTTAACTATATATATACATACATATATATGTATGATCAGCACCCACGCGCTATAAATTTGAAAATCAGCAGCGGCTACTGCAACTCATCAACTGATAAATGAACGCATGTTCCGCATGTTGCGTATCTTTTAAATACAAATGATGGTGGGCTGCATTCGAAATGAATTTCATTTGGCTTTGGCTTTGGTTTTTGGGTTTTGCCTTTGTCTTTGTTTTCATTTCGCTGCGCATTTTTAATGAGCGGAAATTAGTTGGCAAGAATCTCTTCCCATATCTGTATATATCTATGTATATCTATCTATACCTTCTACATATATATGTATGTATGTGTCTGTATGTATCTGTATCTGTATGCATTTGTATACTTACAAGTCATAAATTATCAACATGCGGCGCGTGCTTTGCGTTTAGCTTAAATATATTGATTATTGCCTCAATTAACTGTCAGATAAATTTCATTTATTCGCTTATTAGTACACACTTAAGTGCAAGTTAAAGTTGAAGAATCAAATTTTGTTAAACATTTTTCTTTTTTTTGTATCTAAAATGTGTTTGTATATATATTTAGATAGAACTTTTAGCTCAATTTTGGCTAGCAAAAAAAGAGCTGTGTATATGTGTGTGTTTGTGTGTGTATATATATTTAGCTCAATTTTGGCAAAGCATCTTACAGATACATTAAGCATTTCCCTTTATAGTGTAGTCTATTTAGATACTAGAGTAAATGCGTCAATTTGGCTCGGTTTGGGAACTCTTTAGTCATAAAATGAAAACTTTAGTCATCAGTTAAAGTATTGAAATTTAAAACAAAATTTCACTTAATAAAAATCCATCAACTACAAATAAAGCAATTTCATAAAATATAAAATTATGCATTTAGAATATTCTTTGGCTTCTAATTACCAATAAATGTTTTTATTATTTTAAAATAAATTTTATGAAATATTGTAGAACTTTTCATTGTTTTCATTTCTCAATTTACATTATGGAAATATTTGTTTATTTTTTGGATTTTTGATATTGCAACTTTAGAATAGAAACATTTAATAAATTAGTTTCATGTTCACTAAACTGAAACTAAAATAAATAAACTTAACTAACTTGTTTGCAACTGCTGTAAAAATAATTTAAGAGAAATATTTATTTGATTATTTATACTGTTAACGAGCATATTCCTTATATTTTTAATATTTTAAGTATTTTTTGAATGTTTATTACTCTCAAACAAAAAATTTCTATAATTTAAGTACTTTGCTAATGATTATCATACAACTTTTTCATGATATTTTTTTAATCTTTCATTGCAGATTTTATATTGTGAATTCCCCAAAATTCGCATTTACGAAACAAAAACCTTGTGGTGACAGTTTATCACTTATAAATGAACTCATTGTTTTGTTTGTTAAATAAATTGTTAAATAAATAAATAAATATATAAAGCATCTTATCATTTAAACGTAATTGTGCTGTGAGTCAATATAATAAAAAAAGAAATTGTGTAAAGATTTTATAATAAAGGGGAAACCCACTTTAATAATGGAAAAGTAAATTTATGAAATACTTTAAAAATTTAAAAAAGAATAGATTTTATTTTAGTTCTTTGCTTTAAAAGTTTTTTTTTTCAATATAACTAAACAATATATAATTTTTTTTTAAACAAATTTAGATAACAAAAGTTTCATTTGATCAGATAATAGAAAGATTATTGAAATTTTTAGTCTAAGCTGCTCTTTCATTCACATTTTGATTCTCTCAGCGGTTTTCTCAATACTAAATATTTTTATTTGTATAAGTTATAGAAATTTTCTACTATGACAATTTAAATATTTGATTCCTTAGGGAAATTATGCGAGAGAAAATTGTTATTATTCATTGATTTAATAAGCTTATCTTAGCACGATTTGACAATACTAAAAACCGAAGGTCACTAAAAGGATTTAATTTCTGGACTTGTCATAGAGAAATACAAAGAGGTAGGTAAAAAGTTTAGAATTTAGTGACTTAAGACTGAAACCATTCTTATATATTTCGATGCTAAATGTATAAGTTGGATAGCAATAGCAGTATATAGTAGTAAATGGAGAGTAGTAGTGGTATATAGTAGTGAATGGTAGTAGAGAGTACTAGACTGTAGTAGATAATAGTAGTAGTAGTGGAACATATAAGTAACTGGTAGTAAAAAGTACTAGAAAGTACAAGCCAGTAGTAGAAGAGTAGTAGAAGCAGAAAGAGTAGTATCCAATAATTTACTATCTATTAAGAGTTCATATTTTCTTTATATAAAAATAAAATTTTCAAATACTTATCAATGTATTTCTAAGAAATAATCAAAGTTTTGTAAATAATCTTAATGTAAGTATCTAAAAGTATATATTGCTCATCTAATTCGTTCAGTTATATTTCATAGCTCACCACTCAGATCGTTTAGCGATTTTAACCTCATTTTATATAGCACAAACTTTTAAATTTTAAGTCCCCTTTTTATTTCTTTATTCTTATGTCTAATTATAAGTTAAGTTTAATATCTAAATCTCAATTATCACTTACCTATCTGATGATTCTGATGAATCGTAACGATCCAGGCAACGTTTCTTGCTTAATTTTTGTCCAATCCTTTGTGTTTCACCTTGTTGTTGTTGTTGTGCTTGTTTTTGTTGCTGTTGTTGTTGTTGTTGTATTCCTCTTGTTGCAGTCTTTCTAGAGCCCTGATAGAGCTGAGATCTCAATATATTTATATCCAATTTGGCAGTATGATCTAATAATGTTCCATTACAAACATTCGACCTTTTAGTGCCTTGAACTATGCCAATGCTGCTGGGCGTACTAAATGGCCGAGGCGGCTTTGGCGGTGGTTTTAGATCAATATTTGATAATGGAGATGGGGATGCCGATGCAGATGAGGATGCTAATGCTGATGCTGACGGGGCGGGTGGTGGCACTGCAGATGATTGTATTGGTGCCTTTGTTGTTGTTATGGTAGTGTTGTTATTGTTGTTGTTGCTGCTGTTGGCGCCAATTGTTGTTAACTTGTTCAAATTGACGCCTTTTTTCAGCTGATCAAACAATGACAATGCCGCATTTGAGGTTAAAGTTTTCTTTGTGGCTGCTGTGGTTATGGTTGTTGCTTTTGTTGTTGTTGTTGTTTTAGCAATTGTTGTTGTTGTTGTGCTTGTTTCTATGGGCGTGGCTTGACACGTTGTTATTGCTGCTGCCGCCGCTATTGTTGTTGGTTTATCTTTAGTTTTTAGTTTTGTATCCTTTAACTGTATGCCTGACATTTTCTATTATTATTATTATTATTTATTTATTTTTTCTTATTATATTTTACAATTTGTTATTTAATTGCATATTTTCTTGCATTTCCGTTACACAATTTTAATTTTCTTTCAAAAATTTTGCACATTTTTCACTATTAAATTTCAAATTTTTATGCACTTTTCATTGCGGCGGAAAACTGTGTGAAAGAGAGAAAATTTTTTCGATGATTTTGCATTTGTTGGAAGGGGGAAAAAAAAACTCTTTGTTGTTGTTGTTATTACACTCGTCTCAAATTACTGCACAAGCCAGATATGAAATGGTTTTAAATTGAAATTTAGGCATTTTTTTTCATTATATTTTTGCATTTTTTAATATGACATACTTTTTTTTTTTTTGTTTAACTTAAATACTTAATCAGCAAAATTTTTTTCACTCTTTTTTTTTTGGTCTTTTTTTTTAAGAAATATTTATATTTTTATTTTCTTTTGGATTTAAGTTATTATTAAGTTTGCTTTTGCTTTATGAATGATAGCCAATTGTTGTTGTTGTTATTGTTATTATTATTATTATTATTATTGTTGCTGCATTATTTCCGGTGCAATGTGCTTCAAATGAAACGCCTATATATATATATATACATATAGATGTATATATAACTTTGTTTAACCGGTTTTCCTGCTTTTGCTTCTCATTTCATTTATCAAATTATTATTATGCAAAACTTGAGAATACGCATTTGTTTAATAACAAATAACAACATTTACTCTCAACATGCATGCTACAGTGATACCTCCCCGCACACACACAAACACACACACACACAGTTCATACGCCTACAAATTGGCTTATCAAACAACAAAATTTACTCGACGACATCAAATATAAATAGAGAAACGAAACTGGGGGCCCCAACTTGTCTGGGAATCGCGCACGCTTTTTTTTTTTTGTTTTGTTTTTCTTTTTTTTTATTTTACTTAAATATCATCAATTAATGAATGGATAATTGCTCTGGCTTTTGTTTCGTTTCTTGCTTTATCGTTTTCCAACAATTACAGTTAGATTGTCAATTGTATATTATCGAAATAGACGCGACGAAAAAATTGGCAAACATCACAAAATGAGCGGCCCCTACTACTCTCATGCTTTGTGTGCTGGCTGCAGCAAACTACTGAACCTACTGCTAAACAACTGTGTTGAAGCACTCGTTTATTTTTTTCGTATGTTTTTCTTCTTTTTTATTTTGAGTGGAGCTGTATGGGGCCGATCGGGCACGAGCCGTTGTATGAAGACAGAGCCGAACGAGCCCCCACAAACGTTTGGCCAACTAGAATCGCGCAAAAATCAAGAAACGAGCATTCAAACAAGAACGAATGCGACACGAACATACGTACATTGGCTTCGTTTTGTTGTAGGCGGGGGTGGGGGTGAGGGTGTGAGGCATGGCATATGGAGGTGCGGTAGTGGGGAAGTAGTCGGCAGCAGCAATATGCAAGAGACGCAATGTTCACTTTTGATTTCTGTTTCTGTGCAGCGACAGCAGGTTTTAGGAGTGCTCAGGAGTGGTACGTTTACTATGGGTCGGTCGTTTTGAATGATGGATAAGAAGGGAGTATGTTGAAAGGGTGAAGTAAAAGCAGCCGGTTGTGAATATTTCATACCTTGTATACCGCAAAGAGTACAGAAGGGGATATAGGAAAGTTATATTTTATATATTATATAGATAGATACTCTTAATCAGCTTTAAGAGTTTTAAAAATAATCATTCTAGAAAATGAATTAAAAATTTATTGGCTAGAGTTCGATATGTTATTATAAGAGAAACTAATGAAACTTTAGATAGAAATGAATAAGATTTAGGAATGAAAATTCCGATTTGATATAACTAATACATATACAGGGTGCATGTATTTGTACATATATATATTTTTAATCAGCATTTAATAAGTTAATTATCACACGATCAACAAAAACAGTTTAAAAGAATTTTGGGAATGAATGTAGCTAGAGGTCACCGTTAGAGGTCGCTAGGCTGTTATAACACCAAGAAGAAACCAAATTAAAGTCAGATTATTTATAAATAAAGCAACGGGAAAAAGTACAATAGAATATCAATCTTAAGAAAACGAAATAATCTGACTCCAATTATCCGTTGTCCAATTAATCGGTATTCTATTATTCCAAGTTCAAATTATCGGAATTTATTTATCCGAACTTCAACTAACTCAAATTAACGTTATTCAAATTATCTGGATTCCAATTTCTTTTAACTCTGGAGAGCTGAATCCTATTTTCCGAACTCTAGTTATCCGGATATTAACCTGAATCCAAACAACTCATACTATCCTAATTCAAATTGTCTGGACTCCAATTATTTCTGACTTTAGGTATTCGGATCTTACTATCCAGACTACAATTATGCAGCGACAAATTATCCGGACTACAATTATCCTTTGAAAAATTCACTATTTGTACTCTAGTTAACCTAATTAAACTATCTGCACTCGTATAATGCGGACTCAAGGTATCAGAATTATCCGATTATCCGAATTTTTAATAAAATCCAATAAAATTATTTTATAACAAGAGAACTCCTGTTACTCCAATTATTTCTGACTTAGGGTATTCGGATCTTATTATCCAGACTACAATTATCCAGAAACAAATTATCCGGACTACAATTATCGTTTTAACAATTCACTTGACTCACATTATTTTTACTCTAGTTAACCTAATTTAACTATCTGCACTCGTTTAATGTGGACTCAAGCTATCAGAATTATCCGATTATCCGAATTTTTAATAAAATGCAATAAAAATCATTTTACAGCAAAAGAATTGCTAAAATAAAATTTTTTTTTTTATTAACTAACTAATTTATTCTTAGTTAATTGATTGCTGAATAAGTAAATTGATTTGAAAATCTTTTTAATATTTTGTTTTTCTAAAAATAATAAATTCTGATAATTAATTTGGACACTTGAAATATCCTACTGTATGGTCGATAACATAAATAAACAAAATGGCTTTATCAAAAGTCAAAATAAAGGGTATCTCATAGTCGAAGCTTTCACATGATGTTTATATATACATTTTTTTTTTATTGTTTTGCTTGTTGCGCCACAGAGCAGATGGAGTACGTATACATATGGACACACACACACATTCATGGATAAGTTTGTTTAAGTATTTGGTTTTCGGTGAAGTTCAGCCTTTTGGTTACTTTCCGTTGCATTTGCAGATACTTCGAGTGGGTGGTAAATCCACACATAGTAAAACATATTGAATTTGGTTACCTGTTGATATCATTAAAAAAAAAAAAAAATAGGAGGAAAAAAAACATGAAAACCACAAGACAAGAGCGAATGAAATTGATAGTAAAAATGGTATCAGTTGGTATTAACAAAACCGGTTAACAATAATGAGTAACAAACACAACAAAATCAAACAAACTGTAAAAGAACTGTAGTAAATATGCTAGCGTATTAGTATATACATATATATATGTATACATATGTATGTATGTATATTAAAGATAGGGAGCCTATGCGGAAAAGTGGTTCGAAAAGACTATAAAAATGTCAAGTCTAATCATTCGAGTATCAAAGTAATTAAAAATCATGAATCTATTGAAATTAAAGTTTTTCTTTATCATTCATTTTAAGAATGAAGCTCAGCTGTTCTGAACAACAAAAGAAATACAACAAATAAAACAAATACTTAACAAAGTTATTACACAATTTTACTGGCTTATCACTACGAAATTCCCCCCAAGATATCTGTACATATAAACGTATTTTATAAAAATATATATCAATGAAACTTGAACAATTTTTGTTGCTGTGTGGTGAGGATTTATAAACAATTTATAAAAAATATGATTTAAAATCTCGAATATATTTGATTTTATAAACATTAAAAGAAAAAAAGAAGTGATAAATAAGTAATAAGTAAATAAAACATTACAAGAGATGAGCTGATAATTACATACATATCTAATAAAATAACGATCAAGTTAATATATATATTATATTTTATATAATGTAATATATCGAAATATAAGAAAACTAATTAGATGGCTAAAAAACTATATTTCTTAGTTCTTCTTGAAGTTTGGAAAAGCATAAGTAATTTTATGAAATTATAAAAAATTTGATCTACATTTTATTATGTTTGGGATATACTGTATAATGTTATCATATGTAATGATATAGTACATTTTATTTTGAGAGTAAAGTTATTAAGTTATTTAATAAATATAATTGACAATATTGTAATAATTCCAGAACTAATTCCTTTAAAGTTAAGGCACATTAAACAACATTAAGTCAATTTTAAACCTTAAAAAAATATAAAAATGGAAATTAGTTTTATTGATAAAAATCCTATCAGATTTTTCAAAATTAATAATAAAATTATTTAAAATTGAGATTGGACCAAAAATATGTTAAAACTTTAGAGTTTTAGTTTTAGTTTGCTTAAAAAATTACTCTTCTTTACCGATTCAAGAAATAAATTCAAAGACTGTTACACTTTAAAAAATGCTAAAGATTTTGAAGTTAAAAATAATATTAACTTCCAAAACGAACAGCTAAAACGGTCGCAGAGAATCCGAAATGTTTCATTCCAAAAACTATCTTCATACACACATACATACATAATTGTAAACAAACATATAGATGTGTACAACAATTCTCCATTTGTATAAAAGAAAAATATCTTTCTCTTTAGTTAATAACACCAAAAACGGGAATTTATTACTTTAGTGTATCAAAAGATTTACACAACTATCTGCATGTATGTATAGCTTATCAACTATTAAATATTAATGTTTAGCTACTAAAACTAATTTACTCAATTGTTAAACCTCAACAGTTCCCCCCACACGGCTTAGACTGCTAGCGAAATCGAAACTAAAAACCCACGCGGCGTTACTTCCCCTCCTAACAAAGAGAAACAAAAACAAAAAACACAAAAAAAAAAAAACAAAAGTTGATTTCCATAATTTAAAGCAAAGCAAAAACACAAAAAATAAACACCATGGCCATAGTTTCCACACATTTGGATATTTTTTTCTATAAGCGATAATTCCTATGGGAGGTTAGTTTATATAGTTAGCCGATATTTAAAATCATTTGAAAATGCATAAAACTTAAGATTCTATTAAGCCTGTTTCTAAGAGAAAACTAATGAACCCGTTGTGCAAAGGTAAAAAGAAAAACAAAAACCAAAATCAACTGTTTATTGTCAAATACACACGCAAACACACACATGAACACTTAAAGCAAGATGCCAAATCACTTCATGAATACAAAAGAAAAGGAAAAAAAATCAAAGCCAACACGTGCTTTTATTACGTTATATGACAAGTGTGCGTTTTGTGAGATGACTATACGTATGTGTGACTGTGTGTGCGTGTAGAGAGTAGAGATGGCGGCGTGAGAAATTTCAGGCAACACTTTGCGGTACTTATCGCAAGTTCTAATTGGAATAACGAATGAACACAATATTGAACGTAAATCCGTTTCATATGAATTGATAACTTAGAACTTTACACACGGTCGACTCACGCTTTCATATCGATGTATGCTTGTACATGTTACTCTCTCTCTGTCTCTATCTCTCTCTCTGCCTCTCTCTATCTCTCTGCACTTTGTGATGCAATTGAGAGAGCAACAAACTACATATAACCGTATTTATATGCCTGTATAGGTGAGAGATTATTACTTTGTTTTTCCTGTTGATTGTTTTTGTTGCATATTGACTTTGCATTCTTCATTGTACCGCATTGCTTATTATTTGTTATTATTAAGTTTTTGCATTATTTATATTTTATTGAAGAACTTTGCACAAAACACATTTAACCTTGCACTGTTTTGTTTTCACTTAATATTTTCCAATTAGAACCGTACAATTATCACGACAAACGGACAAAAACGCGATTGTTGCATTGCGAACATATTCAAGCGTACTGCATTTTGATACCGCACACAAAATACGCGAAGCGAGTATATTTGTTATGTTTCCCGATGTTGCTGTTACAGAATCAAAATTTTATCAGTGAATGAAAATGAAACTTGAATTCGCTTCGCTAATATGATCTTAGTGTTAAAAGGTTTGAAACTTTACTTCGCCACGCTTATGTGATCCATATAAATTGTGTGCCAAACAGCAATTGTCAGTGTGCGTTTAAATTTTGATTAAATGTAAAAAATGTGTAAAAAAGATTTTGAATTTTTAGAAATAATTTTAAATAAACTTTTCTTTTTAGATATGTAGGTTATATAAAGTATATTAATTTAATTAATTTTAGTGTGTTTTTAGTGTTGTTCAGTGATTTCGCAAAGCATAGAGTAGAACAGACATAACTGTTGCTAAACACTGGCTTAAATATTGATGATGATGTTTGTAATTAAAAAGGGACTTCCACACAAATATAAGTCTCAGTACTAAGCAAAAATTCAAAGGCGTAGCATCGACAGTTTAGTCAAAATATTATTTTAACTATCAAAATGGTAATATATACATATTTACAAAAGAGTTTTAGAAAAACTGTTATTTACACCATATAAATATATTGTTTATGCCGGTATTTAGGTAATTCAGTCGGCGTTTGCATTAGCAAATAGCGGTAAGTCAATAATTTGATTGTAAATGTTTTGCTGATTGGGTTGTTTTTTTTTTTTTTTTTGCTTATCCCAGCATTTAAATTCTTAGAACCACTGTGCTGCTTGCTGCAATTGCTGAAGTATAGAAGAAATTCTCCTCTAATGCGAAAGCTAAGATTATATCTGCAAATATTTGCTTTATTAAGACGGATATATTTTGTTGTACGCTAAGCAACCTCTTAAAATCATCATTTCCAAGCAAACGCAAAGAATTTATGTAAAATTTTCCTTTTATTTTTATTGGACATAGAGCGGGTGGTAAGTTAACAAATATATTTATGCAATTTTTAACCATTTTGTTATATTCCAAGCATACAACAGACAAAAACTAATGAAGAGTTCCTATTTTGTTGGATCTACATATTTCATTCTATTCCAAGCATATGGGATTATAAAACCACTGGGCTTTTCAACCTTTTGGTGATAAGGCTGAATCATGAACCATATCAGACTTGGATTATCTAGCTTCTTACCATATTCTCCACATTAAAATATAAAATGTCATCCAGTTTTAAGCCAAATCAGAAGGATTTCGAGTATTTCCAATAAATGAATGAATCATAAATATAATAAATAAATAATCTTAATTTGTTTTAGTTTTTCTTCAATATTTCGTTATACCCAATAAAAAATTACACAATTATTGTCATTTTTCCGTTTATCTTCATTTGTTTTTGTTTTTTTTTTTTTTTTTTTTTTAAATTGTCTAAAATACTGATTTTAAACATTCGTTTTATCTTACGAAATAAAGTAACAAATATGCCTTACTTATAAAATAAGGGGGACAATTGGACAGTTTTGTAAAATAAATTAACTAATAGATAATAAAAGCAAAGTATATAATATACTCTAAGCATATATATATATACATATATGTACATAATAGAAATAACGTTTCTGACTTGGCAATAATAACTTGAAAAGTTTAAGCGCATCTGGTGGGATTATATAAAAAAAAAATTCACTTAACCTTATTGAGTCCTTTTGTTTAAAAAGGAAACTCTAGTATTTTGTCTTAAAGACTTTTGGCAGACTATGTCCATACAGAAGGAGGTAGAAGGCCCTCTTTGCTTGTACCGGGCGGTGTAAGGACCTCTTTGTTTAGGAATTCCAATGGTAAGTTAACCAAATAACCCTTTAAATAAAAAACGTATAAATAAATCATCCATAAATTGTATTCGAATGTTAAATCTAACCTGAATTTCATTGGCACGCTTGGCGGCTTTTTCTGGCTCAATTTTGGCTAAAGGCGGCTCTTCTTGATATTTGCGAAGACTTGCAAATGTGGTAACTGCATCCGTGGGTATACATTTGAATACCTCATCATAGATTTCTGTATTTTTGGTAGAGATGTGACGCCAAGTGCCATGCCAGAATTTATCGCAAACTGGATCACTAATATCCATATTCAAACGTGAAGATCCCTCCTCAAGAAGACCTAAAGGAAAAGAATTATAATTTTTAAATATATTTCAAATTATATATCTATAATCTATTGCACCTAAATGCTCTTTGAAGAGATATTTCCTGAGACGTCCGGCAAATATGCCACTTGGATATTTTTTATTATTCATGCGACCATCTTCATATTCCTCATCCATAATGATTGCCGCAATTTCAGAATCCCTTTTACCAATCATGGAACGATCATTAATATTTGCCGATCCGCAAATAACAACACGATCATCCACAATCAAGAGTTTGGAATGCACATAGATTAGTTCCGTAATCGGGTTATTATTCAAATAGGAATGATTCCTTAGACTGTGGAATGATATATAATTCTGAGGCTCTGATATGCCAGCCTCCTGCAATCGTGTCAAAATGGCAGTGCGGCCTCTAAGAGATGAACGAAAAAAAGCAATGATTAATGAAGGAACTTTTATTGAAACTAAAAAATTTATTTACCTAGATATGGAGGCATAATTCCAATGGGTAATGGCTCTGACAGCAATACCCGTACTACCACCCACATCACCTTCAAATCCTGGCAGTAGCGGCATTATCACAAAGACTCTAAAAGTTCTCCGTTCTCTGGAAGATCAAAAAATATATGAACATGTTACTCTATATATTATAAAATGTATTTGTCCTTTAAGTCTCACCTGTGTGCTCTTACTATGCGCTTGAAAAGAGTTTCACCAATCTGATTTCTCACATTGTTATAAGCACCTGGTACACCCATACCCAGTTGCATGGTTATAAAGAACTGATTCTCTATATAGACATAATGTTGAGCCTTTGTAATTGTCTCAATGTAGGCATCATGGATACTCTGCTCTACCAGATCACACTCAATGAAGCCACAACTCCAAGCGGAAACACTGCGCAAGAGCTGGCAAGTGACTCTCTGTTGGCGACGTTGCTGCAATTGCTGGAGCTGAGAGTTCAGTCTAATCTGATGATAGCTTTTGGGCATGAGATATGGAAATTTTGTATTATCTCTCAATTTCTCCAATTTCATGGCATTCCAACGTTGTATGAAATGACGTGCCACATCTCGTGCTGAGGCACCAACCACACACATGCCCACATCATGCCAGGGCATACGCGGTGTGGTTGTACGATCTATAATGTCCACAAAAGGAGAATTTAGATTCATCCAGTCTTTGAGTATAAAATTGGAATAGTCTTTGCCAAACCAGTATTTTGCCTGGCCATAAAATTCGCTATAAATTTGCGTATTATTGGCAGCAGAAGTGGAAGCCATGGCTGCATCTTTCACTGTGGTGGCATCCACAGTGTCTATGCTAAAGACATTGTCAGGTTCTTCTTCTTCGGCACTTGTGGTGCCCGTTTCATTGGCAGTCAAACGTTGCATAAAATCTTTGCCCTTTCGTGCACCCTTCATGGCATTATCCTTGAGACGATCCAATACATTCTTTCGCTCCAATTCGGGAGTATTTAGTTTCATACCTTCGAGATCAGCGGATTCTGGTGCCATATCACTAGATGCGGACGAGAGTAACTCGGGCATAAGCAAACGATCTCCAGGTTTCAATGTGCGCAGCTCTATGCTATTTGAGGCATCAGCCACCGGTGGCGAGGGTGCTGGACCCTTGGCAGTAGTATCATAGTGGGCATTTCGTGATGATTTACGTGAACCAAAAGCTGAATCAGCATCATCTTTATTATTATTGAAATAACCGCTGTGAGTGCGTTGGGTACTACCCGAAGCTGAGGATGTGGATATGCTACCCAAATCGGTGAGACGATGATGATGATCATCCCAACGACCATAGCAAAGATCAATGCCACCAATGTAGGCATAGGTCTGATCAATTACCACAATCTTTTCATGATGGGCCCACAGCAATATGCCACCTCTTGCATGATCCGGATGACGCATGACCTGAGAGAATAAAAGAGATTATCTTGGATTCCATTGAAATGTGAAGATCTTACATACCTTAATATTTTCATGCTTGGCCAGAGTTGCTTTGCTGTAGTAGCTATTGATACCCAAAGCCATTTCCACCTCCTTGTAGAGCAAAACAAAGACCCTAACTCCCTGTTCAGCCTTACGCAATAATATCTTATCTAATCTCCAATAGTCACCATCAAGAGCTGGCCTTTTCATATAGATTTCTGGACTTAGCCACCAATCAGCAATATAAATCTCTTCAGTAGCCGCTTCCAGACCATCTGCCACAGCAGCCATATACTGAGCACCATCCACATACCAAGAAGCTTGAGTGTTTGCTCTCATGGGAGCATAGGACATATGTGGATTTGGGCAGGTGAAATCTCTGGCATATGAGTGAGCTGTTTGCTTAAGATATTGCATCCATTCCTTGCATTTGCGACGTGTCCAACATTTAAGGACTATGTGCCGATTATTGGTAAGAATTTGTAGACCTTTCCGCATACCCGTCTGATAGATACCCGTAGAGACATCAAATCCCTGATCAAATAGTATAACAGCACGTATAGTGCCATCGGTCGGTCGTATATAACCAAAGCAGGTTTCCTTTACAAAGAACCAACGATTCCGCCATGTGCCACATACAACATCTGAACAGAAGTAATTACAGCGGACACAGCAGTTCTTTTGAAAGCAACCAAAGAAATTGCAACCAGCCTGGCCAGGACGCGTTGAGCCAGTACGCTTGAGTATTACACCCTCCTTACCCTTAATGCCCAAACCAGAGACAAAGGATACATTGGAGACTTCCACAAAGTTTAGCTAAAGTCAAATAAGGTCAGATAAGATCTTTTTCAGAATAGATATAGTGAAGGACTTACCGTTTCGTGATGATATCTATATAAACTTATGTTTAATAGATTATATAGATAATCCTCCAATTGCTTAATACGCACTGCTAGATTCTCTACAGTTACCAAACTCTCGGGGCGATTGGGAAATCGTGGAAGTTTACGTTTCTTTTTCTTACGTTTCCTTTGACTACGACGTGGCGTTAGATTGGCCAATAAGGAATTATGGGTAGGAATCGTTATTACCGGAATTGGTCTACTACCCGAATTATTGTTATTCACCGGTGTACTCGTATGTTTGACCTTGGTGTGAGCGGGTAAATCTTTCAGAGTGGACTCATCGGCCATTGTGCAAGCTGCTGCCTTGAGAGTAGTACGTTTCTCCTTGTGACTTCGACTGGGGAAGGGTATATTGAGGGAAGTGCGAAAGAAACTCAATTGCTGATGTAGGGAATTGAAATGTTTATAGCGTCGTTTGATAGTCCACTTGAACGGACCGTGGGTTAGCTCTATGGTATATCTATTAAAAAAAACAGAGGGCAAGAAAGAATTTTTAAGAATTGCAAAATAATGTTCAAATATTTGTGCGATTAAGTCTTTAATATGAAGTACTATGATTCATTATTTCACTTCACATAACTTTTCATACTTACAGATTGGGATTCAGCAAATGGGTTGTCACACTTCGTTCGGTATCAACAATTCTTACATGGATTTCACGTCCGGGTATGAATACTTTACGTTGAAATGAGTTAAACTTAACACTGGGCCCATAAATGCTGGGAAATGGTATCTCTTGTCTTATCACCACACTATTCTCATCATCATCATATTCCTCGTCATCGTCATCAGTCTCTTTACGCTCTACAAGCACCGGCTTATCACCCACATTGGATAAAATGGTTACAGAATCGGGAAACGCCAGCGTTTCATCATATTCCGAATCGACCAATGAGAATTGAAATTCGGGTAAACAGCGATTATGTTGCTGTTGTTCATCATCCTCTTCAATAACAGCCTCATCGGTACAATCCTGAAAGACTTCATCATTATATTCATCCATATAGTGATGTGAATTAGGATTTGTTGTATATGGTGGCAGGGCAGTAGCACCATTTTCATCAGCCATGGCAGCGTTGGCCTCAAATTGTGCAAAGAGGTAGGAATTGTCTAATATATTATCATAACCACGATTCACATAGCCAGCATAGTGGGTTGGTCTATAAGCATCATCTTCAGGATGTTCAGCTAAAATAAAAGAAGTGAAATTTCTATTAAAATTGGGTACGAATGGAACATTATTGCTTAAAAGCAAATGAGGAACAAAAAGTAATGGAAGAGTGATACTTAATTAATGAAACTATGCGACTTCTTTAGGAGAAAGGAGGTTTTTTGAAATACCACGCATGATCAGCGAGTATGGTAGAGCTCAGTTGTTCATCGAGGTCAATATCCTGTATGGAAGTCTCGAGCTAGATTTGAATATGGAGCGCGCTTTTAAACTCTTTGGTGGAACTTTTAAGTAACTGCTGAAGGTCTTGGATTATACTACTTGTAGTCTTAAGAAGGATAAATAGAAATTCATCTATTATGAATACGTTCGCAAAGTACTCTGTAAATTAAAGAATTTACCCTTAAAAAGTGACGGAACTTTTGAAAACTCTGGATTCCGGAACAGAGCAAAAAGTATAAGGAGAATGAAGAAACGTATCTTTATATGGGTTCCGCTATCAAGCATTCTTTATTATCCTTTTTCCATTCCTTATTAACCTCATTTTCTTAACAAAGATTTCTTTCACTATCGCTTAACCAACACTGTTTCCTTGTTTAGCTTTGATTACTAAAATATCTCGAAAAAAGGTGTTAATACCTATAGTCTGAAGTGACATGAGAAGTTTTATTATGAAAACAAATTTACTGTAACTAATGAATACCCCAAAGAAATGCACTGTATTCATCCATTCAAAAGCCTTCTCTCCGTCATATGATGTAGAGAAGAGAATGAATATATGTACATACATTCATATACATACATTCATATAGTTGACTTTATCAAATGTTTACACTATTGCAATTGCGTTCAGTTTTCAATTAGTTGAAAATTCAGTTTGTTGATTTAAGTAAAGTGTCATTCTCTAAAATGTATTGGTAAATGTATCGCTCATATTAATTATTTTGGTTGATGACTCAAACCTTGTCTACCACTGATAACCAACTCCATACACATATGTAGGTATGTACAATAAAACGGGTATATTTGTTATTAAATCAGTTAATTATTGATTACAATTTTTGAT
This sequence comes from Drosophila neocordata, assembly GCA_018903615.1. Lineage (NCBI taxonomy): Eukaryota > Metazoa > Arthropoda > Insecta > Diptera > Drosophilidae > Drosophila > Drosophila neocordata. Next base: position 831,244 of record JAEIGI010000007.1, on the reverse strand, counting down.
CTGCATGACTAATTGTAATAAGATAACATAAAATAAGAAGATATTCCCAATTAGAAACTTTAAATTGATTAATTTGTATTCAATTTTTTATACATTATAGTAAAAAATTGATATTTTTTTAAAGTTTTCCTAAATTATTTGTAAATAATTCTCTTGTCAGTCTTTATTTGTTCTGGTAAGCCTTTTCCTAGTGTTGTAAACTAAACCCACTTGTTTACATTTAGCTAGTGTTGGAAAAATGTATGCTAATGAAACTAATGGTCCGTTACGGAAGTGGAACAAAAATCTCCGTAAAATGGTAAATTTTAGCATTTAACTTAAAAAATGGTTTTATTTCCATAAAAAAAACAGTGAATATATTTTGAATTTAATAATAAAATATATAAAATAAAGGTTTATTTTGAGTTAATTAATAACTAAACACGATATTAAATTAAGAAGATCTCTCCTAAGAAAAATTCGGAAAGTTCACCCCAATTGAAAAAGGATCTTTCTGATTAACTATTATTAGTTTTTAATATTTATTATTATTTCTAAATTTTCTAAATAAAGAATTATTTTAAGTTTCTCTACCTACTAAAACTGCTTCACTATCAAATCACTTTATTCTTTTTTTTTTTTAATTTACAATTTACAATTCTTTGATTAAACTTGAACGTCTAAAACACGTGTAAAGTGCAATAAACAAGAAAAATAACTGGCAAGCAGCAATGGCTAAGGTAAATATAAATTTTGTAAAGTAAAATATCATATAATATATAGACATGTATTGTCCCCGACTGCAACTAACTACAACTGAAACATGGTAAATTTTTTTTTTGTTTTTGGTTTTTTTTTTACAAGTTCAGTCTCATTTCGGTTTACACCTTTGCACGATCTTGACATGGGAAACCCCTTCATGTTAACCTTGGACATTAAACATTAAGTTATTTTATTATAAAATTTTCTAAAAAAAGAATATTAGCAGACATTATAATTTGATAGCAATCATTTGACCACTTGAAGGTGCTCAAAAAATGTACATAAATTCTAAATATTCTCTATAGATAAAGATAAATCTTATCGCTAGATTGTAATTTTTACTACCACAATATCTATAATTAGGTATACATATATGAAGAAAAGGAAACAATTTGTAAATTATATGACACTTGTAGATTAATTAGTTATAACAAGTGGAAAGTTTGTAAAGTTTCTATAAGTTTCTAATTTATAAACAATTTTTTAAAGAATATTTTTAAAACATAAAACTAAATACAAGTTAATCCTTTTCTGTAAATCGAATATGAAATATAGCGATCAAATCATAAAATTGTTTGAATTGTTTTGCTATATCGGGATCGGTATCAAATCATGAAATTCTCGAAGGGGTTTTGCTATATCTAACAGCTAAGTAGCGTTCTAACAATTGGAAAACATTTTGAATTTATACACAGAATGAACGATTTTTAATGATACTCTGTAAATAAGATCAATACAAATTGGCTTCGTTAAGACAGGAATCTGGGCCCTTATTAGATAATCATTATCACATTGAATGCAAAATGCAGTTGGCTCATATCTTAACCAAGAAAGGTGAAAATCATTTGGATCTCAGTTTAGTAAAAAGCTTAGACAAAAGAAATAAGGAGAATTTTAACTTTAAAGAGATTATCATGTGCATATTTTATGTTTTAAAATACTTTATTTAATCCAGAACAAGCCCAATTTGACATACAACTACAACTCCTACAGCAAAATCAGATCAACCAGAGATCATTCTATTGTATAATGGATCATATAATTGTTGGCCTTTTACTATAAAGTTTTCTTAACCCTAACAAATATAATTTGTTTTAAACTTAGTAAGACGCAATTTTAGTTAACAACAAATATGAAATTACTTTTTAACTAACTAAATTATCTATATATAAATATATATATATATATATATATATTAGTTGCAACAATTTATTATATACAAAGTAAATTGTTTTAGAAAATTTCGCGGAATTAATAGAAAACAAAAATCTTAATATCCTTACGAAAAGGCATTAATTCTATTGGAGTATTTTGTTTAAATAAAAAAAGGAATAAATTATAATTAACAAAAGACAGTTCTTAAAAATTTATAGATAAATATTTATTCTTGGAAGAAGCTTAACCAAAATGCAAAACTATTTCACAAAGATAACAACCTTTTGGGTTAACTATTTTTAAATTTAATTAACAAAATTAGAGAATAAAAATAAAATATTAAAAAAAAAGGCTAGAAAAGTTGCTAGGCAAAATTTCTTGCTTAGCATAATTTATTTCCATAAATAAACTTTTATAATAATAATTTTGCGGTTTATTTTTCTTTGAAATGTTGTAAAAATTTATAAACACTTTAAAGCATTTTGTTTTTTATCTAAAAATTATTTCCATGTTTGCTGATATTTTTTCTCCCAAAAACAACTTTGATAAATTAAAAACTATTATGACTAATAAGCGGTTTTATTGTTTAAAAAGTTGTAAAAAATTATAAAAAGTACAATGACCACAAAATAAAAAAAAATTGTATAGTTTTATAAATAGTTTGAGTTTGCTTTTAAAAGTTTTAATAAGGCGTAGTATATTTTATACTATATATATATATATATATATACCTATATATATATATTAGTTCACTCATGTTTTAGGTTTTATTTTATCGTATGGCTAAGAATGTCAAGGTTTCTGCCACTTCCCCTCGTACAAAGTTTGTGGGCAATCACTTGGAGGAAACAAGAACAACAAAAACTAGAAGGATGGGCTAACTTCGGCCACGCCGAAGTTCGGATACCTTTGCAAACTGTCTTTTTCAATTACATATAAATAACCAGAATCATAAGAAAGTATATAAAGCTAATCATGCCCGTGGCTCCAAGAAAAAAACTTACAAGTAAAAAAAAATTTTTTTTTTGGTCCGATTGTTCCTATAGGAGCTATATCAGAGCTATATAGTCGGCCGATTCTGTTAAAACTCAACTGACATATTTATATATATATACCAAACTTACAAATACCAAATTTCGACTAAATCGCTGTTAAAATATCAAAGATTTTCAACTAAAACCAATTTTTTGGCCGATCGTTCCTATGGGAGCTATATGATATAGTGCCCCGATTCTGATAAAACTTGCCAGATATGATAGAAAGTATATAAAATTCATAAATACCAAATTTGGTGATAATCGCTTTTAAAACAACCAAGTTTTAGCACGAAATCCATTTTCAAGACCGATCGTTCCTATGGGAGCTATATGATATAGTCAACCGATTTTCATAAAACTTAATGGATATGTTGAGAAGTATATAAGACTCATAAATGCCGACTTTCGTGATATTTCGTTGGAAAACAACAAAGTTATTGAGGTTAAAGCTTATTCACGACCGATCGTTCCTATGGGAGCTATATGTTATAGTCATCCGATTGGGATGATTCCGAGATATACAATGCCTGCAGCAAAAAGAAGCCTTGGTGCAAAATTTCAGCTCTGTAGCTTTAAGGGTCTCGGAGGAGATTGCGTTGATCCAGACAGACGGACAGACGGACGGACGGACAGACGGACAGACAGACAGACGGACATACGGACAGACGGACAGGGCTAAATGAACTCAGCTCGTCGTGCTGATCAAGAATATATATACTTTATATAGTCCGAGATGCTTCCTTCTATGCGTTGCAAACTTCTGACCAAAATTAATATACCTTTTTTGCAAAGGTATAAAAATAAAAGTATAATAAATTTATAACTGATAAGTTTAAGACTTTGCTGATAAGGTGGAATATAAAAAAAAAGAAAAAAATGTTCTTTGGCAAATGTGTTATTTTTTTTTTTTGTATTATACAGAAGTGGGAACCTCCTTTCATGTATTTTGTGGTCTATGCAAAAGCCTTCTCCGAATAAGATAATGTCGGAAATTAATCTAATAATGCCATAGATTGATAACACACAAATGAGACTCCAGTCAAATGTAGGTGTTGTCACGATAACTTTGCACAATTTGATAAGCACAAATTGGAAATTATAACAAATCACATAGGAATACAAAATATATGTATATCTATATGTATATAAAGTTCGTGGTATATTTATGTAAATGAAACAAGAGGACACCTGTTGCAGACAGCTAATCAAAACACTTGACTAAATAATGATTTATGTAGGTTAGATAGTTAGTGAATGAGATAACTGATTGAACTGTTGCCATTTACCAATGGCGCACGATATATGTATATCATTGGTATATATACCATATTTATATACATACATATGTATATATATAACCTATGGCTTACAACTACTATGGCCAGTATATAATCTATTAGCAAAATTGCTAGAAATTGACATAAATAAAGTTTATTGCAGTTTGTTAAATAGATAACAAAAAGAAGGATTATAACTACAGTAGTCTATCATTGAAATGGCAAAGTATATACTATAAATTCTACTTTATTTAAGGAATTTTCTTTCGCCTGTTAACTTTCATTGACTTGGAACAAATTCCATTTGTTTCGTTTCTTTAATTTGTTCCATTTCAAATTGGGAAAAGGGTAAAGCAAACAAAATGGCCTGTTTTCATTTTTAACTTCTTTTGTCCATGTAAATCGATGCCAATTCCATTTGAAACATTTTTCTTATTTTACATATTTACACATTTACATTTCAAAGACAATTATACAGTTACTTTTCATTACTAGAATGAACCGTTTCAGCTATTTTTCATTTCACCTACTGAAAGATGGAACGTTTGAAACTTTTGAAACGTTTAAAAAGATCACTTGTTTCATTTCCTACTTAACAAATGCGGAAACGGGATCACATCAGATAGTAATTTTCAGGAAAATGTACTGTATTGTTGTAATTTAGAGTATTTAGTGTTACTAATATATTGAAAAGGTGTTTATAGTATTAGTAAATAAGTATTTGGCATAAATAATGTACTGAAAATGTGTATTTAGTATTGGTAAATGTATTTACATTTTACATAGTATTTTACAGTATTTAGTATAAATAATAGTTTATTGAAAATGTCAAAATACTGCCTCTTAATTAAGAAGTAAAATTCGAGGAAGAGCTTTAACGTATAAAGAAACTAATTTGTAAGGTCTTGATAGAGTTCCCCGCGTTCTTTTCGGAGTTCAAAGAAGTAATACAGTTGCAGCGTCATGTAAATAAAAGATAAGTCGTGTATTTAGAAGTAAAAGTAGGATATTTTGCATTCTGAAAAAAGTCTTAACTCTTAACTGTCTTAGCAGCAGGCAATTGTATTTGGTCTTAGACCTTAGACCATGTGTTTTACACCTTATTGCATGCCTTGCTTTAAACTGCTAACTGCTTTATTTAGCAGCAGGTATTTGCTGCCTGAAATATGTACGCAAACGGTACATGATATGAAAGATTGCTTTTTTTTACTTCTCTGGTTCTTGGGACAATTTTAAAGATCTTTTAAAAGTCACAACTTTAAGAAAAAACAGTTTCTGTGATATCTGCAATCGTGGTCAAAATATCTTTTATAGATCTCTAACGCCCTAACAAAATATCTAAAGAAATGGAAAAGTTACAAGTGACAGTACAGAAAGTAAATAAAATTTTATTTTTAAATTGTTTTTAAAAGGGTTTCAATGTTCAAAATAACCCTGACCCAATAAAATTTTGATTAGATTATGTTAAAGTACATACAAATGAATCTTTTTTATAATTGATTATGTTAAATTTTTGAAATTTGTAATTGCCATTATGGATGAGTAATTACTTTTTCAATTTTTAAGACCCAACATAGATTGATTATAAAATTATAGTTCTAGGTATATATTTGTATGTGAATTCAGTTTAAATATAAATTTAACAAAAATCTATAGCATATTTAAATAATTATACTATTTTTTTTATATTTCTATTTTAGAGTTCTATATATATTTGTGTATTCAGTTACTAATTGAGTTTTTATGAGGTAGTTAATCTAGCCAAATCCAGTATAGATCTTAACCACAAAATATTAGCAAATGCTACTCGCCTAATCTACTCAGGCAGAGATTATCAATACTCGATTTCGTTCCATTATATATATATAGATATATAAATGTTTAAAATCATTTAATTGATAGGAAAATTCCTAAAATTCTAAAAGTGTAAAAATAAATTAAAAATTCAGATATTGTTTTAAATAAATGAGACACACAAACTTTGTAATATGTTTGTTCAATATTATATTTCAATATGATCAAACAAATTCTTCAATGAAATTATAAGAAAAATGAGTCAATGAGAATCAAACCGGGAAAAGATTTAAAAAACGTGATGTGGGTAATTTTTGGGCACAACTTGAATGTGTTGTATATAGTATAAAGTATTTATATAATCTTTCTTTTCTATATATAAAACCAAAAATGATGTCATTAAAATGAAATAAAATGAATGAAATTAAATGAAATGAATTTAAGTGACATAAAATTGAATATATTGTAAATTAAAAAGCTCGTTACATTTCTTTTTTAAGATAAAGTTTAAAAATAAATGAAAAATTTAAATCAAAATAAAATAAAATTATAGGAAATGCTTTAGAAATTAAAAAGAACAATCCAAAGTTCGCTTTTTTATTTAAAAGTTATTATATTTAACTCTCATAAAATCTAAAAATGAATATATCAAAGAGTACAAATGACTTAAACACGCATAATAAAAATATTTTTTAAGAAAAAAAAAAATTACAAATAAAGAAAAGAATCCGCTAGAGCCACGAAAAATTTATCAGCTAAAATAACAAAGGCGACAGAATGCGCAAAAGGCAATGCAAACAATTAGCGTTCAGTTCGAATTGAATTTAATTTTGATAAAGAAAATACTAAAACAAAAAAAAAAAAAACAACAACAACAACAACAAGCCACGGCAATTTGTGTAACCGCAATGGAACATTTTTGTTAACAAAATAAACCAGAAATCACTTTAAATAAATGACAATAGAGTTGAAAGACCTAACATATATATGTACAAATGTATATATATATCTGTATATGTTAGTAGATACATTTTAACCTAAGCAATTATTGCAAATATTCGTTAAATAAGTAACACGTCAAAGGTTTTTATCTTTATTTTGACCATGATTCATACACAGACGAAGTCGAAGTGGAAGTCAAACTGATAATAAAAGAGACCCCAAAACAAAAAAAGCAGCTAAATTTTCCACATATAAAATTTGTCAACGACTGCAAGATATCCTATAATATATAGTTGGGATTTTAAAAATTGAAATATAAATAAAATCTATAAATCTACTTATTTTCAAATTGAAACCAATCCGTAACTGGAAAAAAAATCACTTCAGGGACCTGAAATTACCTTAAACATTTATACAAAGAGTCCTTTAGGACTTTTCTCATAAATTCCCATTTGTTCCTAAAGCAAGTTTGACCTATTATTCATATATATAGAACAAGAAAAGAAAATCGAAAAACCATTACTTCGTAGCATAATCCTTTAAATTAGACACTAACTTAATATAGAAAGAAGTTTGCATCACATAGAGGAAAGCATCTCTGTCTATATTAAGTATATTTATTCTTGATCAGCGCGATGAGACGAGTTCGAAGATCGTCTGTCTGGATCAACACGATCTGCTCCGAGATCCTTGCACCTACTCATTAGTGCATGGTATATCTCGAAATCATCCCGATAGAATGACTATATTTTATAGCACCCATGGGAAAGAACGCTCGAAAATTTGGTTTAACCTTAATAACTTTGTTGTTTTCTAATCAAATGTCACCAAAATCGAGTTTTAAATACTTCATAACATATCCAACAAGTTTTATGAAAAACGGTTCACTATATCATTTAACTCCCATAGGAACGATCGGTCATGAATATGAATTTCTATCAATAACTTGCTAAACGATTATCACAAAATTTAGTATTTGTGAATTTAATATACTTTCTTACTTATATACCAAGTATTATCAGTGTCAGTTCATTATATTATATAGCTCCCATAGGAACGCTAGGTCACGAATATAGTTTAGGATGAATAACTTGGTTATTTTACAAGCGATTCTCACAAAATTTGGTATGTATAAGTTTGGTATATGTAGAAAAGGGTCTATAGAGTTTCATCAGAATCAGTCGACTATATGCTTAAGTTCTAATAGGAACAATCGGACCAAAAAATTTTTATAAATATTAAAAATGTTGTTTTTGGTGCCATGAAAATATGATTAGTGTTATGTACTTCCTTATGATTCTAGTAGTTTATATGTAATTGAAAAAGACGGCTTGCAAAGGTATTCGAAATTCGGTACAACCGTCTAGTTTATATGTCTTTTTAATACTTCTAATTTAAATGCAAAAAGGCAGTTTGCAAGGATATTTCTTACCCATCTTTCTACATTATTATAGTTAAATATCATTTCTACTAAATCATTTTTGTGGTTCATTTAATTTAAATTGTGATACCCTGTAATTTGATCAATTAATATGAGTTTCCTCTATTTTAATCCCTGCTGCTATTATCTGATTGAAACTAATATACTCTTTATATAGTTTCTGTATAGGATATCAATGGGCCTCTAAATTATGTATATATATGTAACATTATTGTATAATTTGCGTGCTTTTATTAAGCGATATTTTTTTTTTGCTTGCCTTTACAAATAAACAGTTATTATGCTAAAGGTTTCCCTGATCGCGGTCTTTCAACTTCAAGTGCAATGCCAAAGAAATCGAAATTAACTGTTTGTTAGACATGTAAAACATATATATATATATAGATATCTATATAGATAGATTTATAATATATACGTCAAATAAAACATTGGGGAAGGGCTTTTTTTTTTTTTAAAAAAAGGCGTGTAAAACACACTACACTTAAATATTTCGCCATGACCCACGCAAAAAACAAAAACACACAAAATTCTTTTTTCACTTTCACAAGGCAAATTGGTAACCGGCTAGTCAAACAGGTTCAAAATTATTCTAGAAGCCAAACAAAACAGGTAAGTGGACCATTTGTATGTATCTAAACAACAAATTTATGCAAAGTTTTATACACACACACACATACACATAAACTCTAACAGAGATAACTAAAGATATAATTCGCAGTGATCTAAGTTTAGCCCAGACAACTCATTGATTCTCTGACTAATGCCAACAACTTTGAGATGAAGTAACATTAGTAAATTTACCCATGCTTGCCATCAGCTGTGAAATGCTCCGTCGATGACGTCCCACATATAAATGTTGCACCATTGCCGCTGGCTCTGGACCCGCCTCCTCTGCGGCCACCTTTATATGTACTGGCGGGTCATTGTCAGTGTTGGTTTTTGGATTAGTTTTTGGTTGAGACATTTTATTGTTGTTGCTATGTTGTAAATTTGGTATTTTATAGCGTATATGTTAATAATTTTTGGTATTATTATTTGTATATTTTGGTTATATTTTTGCATTTTGCAATTCGTCTCAGCAATTTGTGGTTAACATTTGTAAACATTTGTCTTTTAGCAGCAGCTAATTAAACACAAAAAGAACGCATAAATATTTAGAACATTTTATTAAGTCATTGACTTGTTATGTACGTCATTATCAGACAGTTTATTTTAATACGATATTTTTACAACATCTATATGTATATATACATATATATATATATGATTATTCGATCACGACTTTAATTTGTTTTCAAGATTAAATAATATATTCAATATCTAATTCAATACAATTTTAAATCAAATTTTTAATCATTTTTAAACAATTTGGAATCAAGTTTATATAAATATAAGCAAATATATTAAATATATATATAAATATTTAGTATTTCACATTATTCTACCAAACTTTACTTCTATATTATAATCATAATTAATCATTTATAAAAACCGATTCTTATAGGACTTCTTTTTATTGAAACAATGGAACTTTTAGATAAATGTTTTAGGATTATGGAAAACCTTTCGGAAACTTTACTTTCGATCTATAAATATTTATAGATATTATTTATATATGTATATAAAATATAAATAATATTTATAGATTTAATTATATTATGATTTCAGGCTAAGATTTATACTTTTAAGCTTTGATCTATATAAATGATGTTTACAGATTATATAATATAAATATATAAAAACATTTTACCTAAATTGTTTAATTACACAACTAAAACTTTTAACTTGTAACTTGTTTAGGTGCAAAATAAATATAATAAAAAGTAATTAACTTCTTCAAGTTTAAATAAAAACAAAAGAAAATTAAATTCCTAAACCTCTTTTCCTCTTATAAAAATTTAAAAAAAAATGTATATCTACTTTTAGATTTATAGAACTTTATTCCCGCAACCCTGGCAGTCTTCTTCAAATCATATATTTGTTAATATTTTTGTTTGATTTAAAAACGTTTTACATTACATGGCAAATTGTAAACTGTAATACATTGTAATATATTAGCTTTGAAACCAGAATGGGGAAATTACAATATATATATTATATTATATATCTGATGTATAGCTTTGCATACATATGCATATAGAATGAGGAAATTATTGTTCACAATTTGCAATTTAAAGTGCAATATTAATAATCTACAATAAAAAAATTGCTTATTGTTTCGGTAGCAATTATTCCTATGATGTCTATATATATATATATATATATAATTTTAAATTAACAGATTTAACCCTTAAACGCATCCGAAATGCTAACAAACTGTTTAAAAATATTATTTAAATTCTGTAAAAGCTTTTAATTAATTCATTTCCATCTGAAATTCTAAACTTAGTTCCAATATCAGGAATTAAATTATTGAATTTAGAAATTTTGTATACAATAAAATATATAATATACAAAATAAAAAACTAATATATAATATATAAAAATTAAAGGCTTTTTCTTTGGGCTTTAAAGCAACTGTAAACCAATTTTACTCTATTGGTAATTTCAATTTATATTTTTATTAATTTAGATGAAAGTGTTTTAAAACTAAAAATTTGGCTCAACTTTGTTGATTAATTTATGACAAAAATATCAAAAATTCTTGAACTTTTATATCTTAAATTCAAATTGGAAAATTCTAGATCTTTTTTAAAATATCTTAAATTCAAATTTGAAATTTAGAAATTATGTCTATATACAATTGTTAAGCCTTTTCTTTTGGGCTTCTAAGCAATTATAAACCGATTTTAAATTAACTGTTATTACAAATATATAGAATTCTATAATAAATATAAAAACAATGTGTTTTAAATAACTTTAAGGTTTATTAAAAGCAATGGCTTACACTTATAAAAAGTTTTTTTTTGAGAATGGAACAACTAGAAAGAGCCTTTGTCATAATTTGACCATAATTTGTTATTCTTTGAATTGAAAAATATTTAAAAAATAAGTATTTTTAATTTTAAATGTTACATGAAAGCAACAAAAAATAAATTTTCATGCATTTAAGAGTCCAATCAATTTTAATAAAATATGTAATATATAAATTTAACCTTCTTATTAAACAAGCTTTTATTATCACATTCTCAAACGAAAATATATACTCTAGTTGATATGTGAATATTCATATTTTATAGTATAAAATAATATAAAATTTATACGAAAGTAATATGATATATTGGATATATAAAAAACTAATCAAGAAACCATTTAATTTGAGGATTACAATTCACACAACTTTGGAACGATGGTTTTTTAAACAACAGAACAAGCTTTCGGTAACCTCAAGCAGCAGTCCATATCCATTTCGTTCCTTTGACTAACTAAGAAACTACAAACATACTCGTTCGAATAGATTCCTTGTCTTTATATACCTTATACCCTTTTATTATAGATCACATGAGAATCGGTTTTTAACAAAAATAATAATATTGATTTAAGAGTCCATTTTTGATTTATTTTTGGCTTAGCTATTGCCTTAAAGTTCATGTCAAACCATTTTATAGTTAACTTAGATTTATTTATGTATTTTTCATATTTTAAGGTAAATTTTAAAACCGTGCACAATAATATTTATAATTTATGAGTTCATTTATTGATTTTGGTTATTGCCACAAAAGGCCATGAATTTGGTTGTTATACTATATATTTAAGAAACTTTATGTTGCAACTTTTGTTAAATTTTTTGTTTAATTGTAAATCTCCCCCGCACACAACACTTAGACACAGATAAAAATAAAAGCATTGCATTAGTAAATGAGTCAATTCATTCACAATCATTATCATTATTATTATCGTAAGATCATTATTATATATATGTACATATAAACGTTTAAGTTTAAATGTATATTTCATTATATTGGCATAAAACTGTGAAGGAGACTCCAACAAATTTCGTTGTATTTAACATTTTTTTATTACTATTATTATTATGTTTTGCTTTTGGCGCTTAAGCTCCATATAAAAGTTTGCACAACAACAATAGACACTCTCTCCTTCTCTTTCTCTCTCTCTCTCTTTCGTCCACACACAGACATTTTTCGGAAACAGTGCAAAAAACTCAAAAAACAGGCAACAAAATTATGTTGCAAGATGGATATTGTATTGTATTGTTTTCCATCACTTGCCACAGGTGTAATTATTTCATTATTGTGTAGATACTTTTCACTCTTGACTTCAACTTTTAGTTGGTAGTCTGAGTCAAGATGCAAAACACAGAATAAACACGTTTGCGGTGTTCGGTATTGATAATTCTTCAGATTTGTTTACTTTTACCACTACCACCGACTAACGGAAGTTTCTGTCAAGAATTTAGCGCGACAACAAAAGAAAGAAAGAAAAACAAGTGAAAAAAAAAAACCGAATAGCAAAGAAAATGCCACGCCGTTGCGACACTACCAAGAACGAAGAATGGAAACGAAACGTTGACAATGTCGATTGCCTTACGCTTCTTTTTCTATCTCTCTTTCGGTCTCCCTCTCTCTCTCTCTCTCTCTTTCTCTTCTACCCGCCGAAGAAATGAAGATACATTTTAAACCGTAAACCGAATACCGTACGGTAAATGCGTCGTTGTTTGTGGCTCGAACATCGATCAGTGAGTCGCCCGCGCACGTAAAGAAAACGTTGCGGCAACTTTGCCGACAGTTTACTTAATAATAGTAACTAAACTTTAGCTTGATGGCCAAAGCTTATTTTGCCAAAACGGTTAACATTGACGCAAAGAGCTTAACTCTCTCCCTTCTACTCATACTCTCTCTTGCTCTCTCTCTGAACAATAAAAGAGAGACGAACATCAAGAGATAGCGTAGATAATAAAGTTGTAGGAACAAAACAGCTGTGGGAGCCCTCAAAAAACCAGCTGATAAAGCTTTTTTTTTATAAAATTGCTTATTCGATATACAATTTGGAGATACCAAAGAAAGTTTAACTAGGATCGTAAAATAAATATTTACTAATTTAATTTAAAAGTTTAATTAATAATTTCGTTTTAGAGACAAAAGTGGCTTTAAAAAGTTTAGCTTTTGTAAATAAATAATCAATAGTCATGCATATAATCTATTAGCAGCAGATGATGCTATACTTTTAGCAAGTTAATAACTAAATATGACAGAAAAGTATTTCCTAACTTAAATAGATGGAGCAACACTAGGATACGGATAGTTGTGAGCCATATAAATATGTACATATGTTTGTAAATATAAAGTTCAAAGCATAAGATATCACCTGATGCCTGCAATGTACAGTCGAAGTACCCTTATTATTCACTTACTCTACTCTTGATAAGAAAGCCTTTATGAACTGAAGGGCTCACTATTTTTATACCTTCAACAGCTCTATAAGCTTTCATAATTAGATAGTTAATGAGGACTCGACTGACTCATTTCCAATTTTATATTATAATATTATTCATAGTATAGTAAATTCCATGTCCAAACCCCTAATTTGTAAATAACATTATCACGAATCACAACCTTAGGTAATTTACCCTATTAGCTCTATGTAGACATCTATGTACTATATATACATGTGATCTTATCTTATCTACATGTAATCAGCACTCATTATTTTTTTTTAATCTTTAGCAATATATGTCCCCCAAACTTAACACCCCACAAGATATTATAATCACTTTTTTGCTATTAGATTTCATCACCTTAATGCGTAAAAATGTTACGAACGATATATGTACACCTATATTGTATTGTCATTAAATCTACGGACACACCCCCAAAGTAGCACATCGAATGAAAAACAAACATTCAACAACTTTGAAAATAGAACTTCATAGGAATATAAATACATATATGTATATACTTTTGTACCGTAAACCGATAACTGGTTTCGAATCTTTTATGGTATATAAATTCCATTCAAATTTAGATATCTAAAGAGTTCATCAATTTACTATATAAAAGAGATTACTTTTGGGTCAACTCTTTTAAATTCTTATCTCATTTAAGTTGAGAATGCGAAATTATATATTATCTTGAAAGTACGACTTTGGAATTTCAATTTCCTTTATAAGGTAAATACCTAAGATTCTGAGACTTTATGGTTAAAGACTTCTCTTAGAGATACGGGTTCGCTTACTTTAACCAATTCATAATATAGTTTTAGATACAATATGTTTTCAGTTATGAAACTCGTCATATTTGACTCATATTCAAACTGTCTCGCGATCGTTTTAAATTTGTTCTAAAACACTTAATCAAAGTTATATTTCAATTTGTGCATTACTTAATAACAAAACTTACAGTTTTGTTGTTTGTGTTCTGCATATACATACATACTTTGATTTTCTGTTTTGCGGTAATTCTCTCGCTTGTACTCGCGCTCTTCGTACACAGTTGTGTTGTTGTTTCGTTTTGTGCTTGTTGTCTTGTGTTTTTATTACTCGCGATCGCGACCGTTTTACTCTCGCGCTTGTATACCGCTTGTATACTTGTATGTGTAGATATGGATACTGCCATTCGTTTCTTCTATAATACTATGTTTTCACTTTTCGATGCCTGCGTTCCATGTGTGGCCCATGTAGTGTCTGACAAGCCACCATGGTTTACACGTGAATTATCTAACTTGAAAAATGTAAAATCTAGATATTATAAGAAGTACAAAAAATCAGGTCAGCCATCAGATTTTTCTCAGTACTTAGTTGCTCGATCAAATTTCTCTGTGCTTAATGCACAATGTTATAAGGATTACATTTTGCGCTGTAAACTACAGTTTTCCCGTGATCCTAAGCGATTTTATAACTTTGTTAATACCAAACGCAAGGTAGCAGTGCACCCGTCTTTTTTACGTTTTGAAGACAATAAAGCAACCGATGATCAGGCCATTGCCGATATGTTTGCCGATTTTTTCAATACAACCTATTCCCCTAACGAGCATCGAGCCAACTCTTCATATCCCTATCAGTTGAATAGGTCTAATTGCATCTTTAATCCTGTGATCAATGAAAGCTCACTTCTCAGTACGTTCACTACAGTTAAGCCCGTGTACTCACCAGGACCTGATGGGATACCTGGTTGCGTACTCAGGTTTTGTGCTGAGAATTTGATTACTCAAATTCATAAGTTATTTGAATTGTCCGTTAGAACTTCCTCTTTCCCAACTATTTGGAAGGAAACTTTTATTATTCCTTTACATAAAAAAGGTAACAAATCAGAAGCCTCTAACTATAGAGGTATTTCCAAATTGTCCGCTATTCCGAAGGCTTTTGAGAAAATTATAACTTCCCAATTGCATCATTTCTGTAGTTCTATTCTTTCTTCTACCCAACATGGGTTCATGAAACGTAGATCTACTACCACTAACCTATTAGAGTTTACTTCTTTAGCGATCGATGGATTCAGGAATGCACTACAAACTGATGTCGTTTATACCGACTTCAGTAAGGCCTTTGATTCTGTAAACCATTCACTGCTTCTGTACAAACTAAACAAACTTGGGCTTCCAAGCCTTTTGCTGAGTTGGATTTCCCAATATCTGACTGACCGTACTCAAAAAGTTCTATTTAAAACCTCTCTTTCGAAAACCATCAAAGTAACCTCGGGGGTGCCACAAGGTAGCCATCTAGGACCATTACTTTTTACACTATTTATAAATGACCTACCTTCAGTAGTAACTCATTCTCGTGTCCTTATGTACGCTGATGATGTTAAACTTTGTCTCAGTCTTAAAGACTCAGAGTCTCCCCTTTTGCTCCAGGCAGATCTGAATAACTTGCAGACCTGGTGTGAAATTAACATATTAAATCTAAACGTTTCGAAATGCAATGTCATGTCATTTCATAGAACTAACTTTCAATCAGTTACGTATTATCTTAATAATACTCCTTTAAAACGTCTGAACGAGATGAATGATTTGGGTGTACTCATGGACCACAAATTAAGTTTCTCTCGTCACATTTCCATCACAGTCAGTAAAGCCATGAGTGTTCTTGGTTTTGTTAAACGATGGTCGAAAGAATTCGATGATCCTTACACAACTAAAACCCTTTTTATTTCACTGGTCCGTCCTATTCTGGAGTATGGATCATGCGTTTGGTCTCCTCAATATGAATCACACCAAATAAAAATTGAATCTGTCCAGAAGCAATTTCTGATTTTTGCGCTTCGTGGCTTAAACTGGGACAGAAATGTTAACCTACCCTCGTATTCTGATAGACTTCTTCTTATTAATCTTTCGTCGTTACTTCACCGTAGAGTAATGCTGGGTACTTTGTTTATACACAAGCTTGTGAATGGACAAATTGATTCCCCTAATTTACTGAATCTGGTTAATCTATCTGTACCTTGTAGACTAACTAGAAATTATATCCCTCTAACTTTAACTCGCTGTACCTCTAACTATACTTTACATGAACCCTTTCGAGTTCTTTGTTCCGATTACAATCGCCTTTATCCTGTAATCGGTTCAGAACTTTCTATTTCTCAACTAAAAACTTTTATTCTTAACTATCTAGCTCGTAGTTAGTTCTAATTATAACTGTAATTGTTGTCCGTTGTCCTCGCGATTTCGTCTTTTGCATGCTGTCTGATAGGGTTCGCGCGTAACAGGCATTGTCCTGGTGTCGCTTGGACCACTTGAACGTACTTCGCATTGTACGCGTCAACGTCCAGAAGATATAAATCAATTATATAGGTTAAATTGAATTCACCAATTGTTTGCTTATACTTTCAATACCAATTCTATAGAATACGTTAACGTTTTGTTTGCACTCAATATCAATGACAAAACAAAAGTTTAGATAAGATAACTATATATATTAAAAATATGTGCATAATAACAAATGCGATATATGTAAATACTTTATGCCTATATTTCCGTCTGGAGTCTATGCAAATTTATTTTGACATTTCTAGGTGAAATGAATTTGTTATATTCTTACGTATAATAGTTTTATATATGCACCTCTATACATAGTATATACATAAATCTGGATACCAATTTGAAAAGCTTTGTATTGTTGAGCTATAAAAACTGGGAATTGCATTAACTTCCCAGGCATCAATTTTGTGTTACCCTATACCAAGAAGAGGAAAGCTCAATTCTTTTATGTACTTGCTTATGTACTTAGAAATACGATCTTTTGTAGCAATAATTAAAATCTGTATCGTATTTCTATAAGCTAATGATCGGAGTAAAAAATTTCCTTAAAAATAAAGAATTTAAGCAAATTGTGGTGAAGTGATTAACAGGAATTGCTTCTCTACACATTTCGCAAGCGTGATACGGAATTTAGAAGCTTTATGTATGAATGTATGTATGTATATATGTATGTATATAGCTTAAGATCATATTTATTCAACAACTTTTCCAAGATGATTTGACTTACTGTTTGCTAAGAAAAGTTACCAAATCTACCGTTAGAATTTCATTAATCATAACCTATGGAAATATACAGAGTATATATGTATGTACATACAAATCATTTATTAAAACCGGTATACAATAAAAAACTATGATTTTTCCCAAGGTTATTAATATTTATACATACACGGATATTGAACTCTTTTCAATGGAGACCCCCGTGACCTCTATCTCAATTTAGAATATAATCAAAGCTATTTTCAAAAATATTTCAAAAATTTCTATGTGATATGAAATACATTTATATGGTACGTGTGTTTTTTCCATATTATTTACTTATACTTACCAAATATTTAAAAAATCTTTTTTGTGTTTAAGCCTTCCAATTTAATGTTGTTTCTTTTGTTGTAATTTTAATATATGTATGTATGTATATACGTATGTACATAAAGGAAAGTTTATTTATGGATGAATCATGTGTCTCGTGGCTTTCACAGTGGCTTATTGTTGGTCATGAATGATCTACGAATCGCTCATTGCTGCAAAGAGGCAACAATTTAATTGGGGCATGCTGATGAAAGCAATAAACAATCACAAAAAATATTATATTTGAGAAAATCAATTTCAAGCATTTAAATATTGTTTACTTGAACACACATAAATACACTGACACGCACACGCACACGCACAGCACACACAGATACACACAAACACACATAAAAATGTATGTTTAAGTGTAACTGATATACACAACCACTTAAAGACCTCAAACTTGTTCCGTCGTTTCTTAAGTCAAATTTGTAACTGACAACTGAAAGCGACTTACGAACAGTAAAGCTTAAGCTCACTCAAAGCGCTCAAAGGTGAGCAAAGAGGGGGGAAGAATTACTCAGTAATTGAGTAATGCCACGCGTTCTTCTTATCGTTAGTTTTGCACTTCCTCGTTATGTTTTGGTTTTTACAACATTAAATGAATTGCCACAAAATTTTTATCACTAATGGATCCCTTTTTAATAGGTAATTAATGTTATCGCGACGCGGGCACAATGTCAACTAACGCCGCTCTCCAGTCGCAACATGAGCTTTTTGTAGCCTGCACTGTGGTCACAACAATCGAATATTTATTAGAAAATAAAAGTTATAAACATTAACTTTAAGCTCACTACTGCTTAGTTAAATCATGAAAAACTACCGAAAGATATAATATTCTGCTCGACTATTCCTAAATAATTTGTGGTTTCAAATATTGGACAGTATAAAAGTACAAAATAGGTAAAACATTTTGCTCAAACTGACAATTTATCGACTTCAGATTTGTAAATAAAATTAAAATTAAAGATATTTAGTGATTTAAAAGTAATTAAACCTCTAATTTCATGTTCTTGTTATTAATTTCTTATGGAACGAAAAAATCAACATCATTTGCCCACTGTAGCCTGAAAAGCTTTCAGAAAAAGCAAGTTAGAGAGCAACTGAGTGAGATATTGGCAAGCATGGCGATCAATCAGCTGTTAGCCACAGTGGCACAACAACCCATTTAAAGTGAAAATAATTTTCTTATTTAATATATACAACAATCGTAAATCAAAAACAATTTGCCCTTTTAATATGCGTTTATATCGATTTACCTTTCTATTTGAATTCGATTTTCATTTATGAAACTTTAAAGACAACTTTAATAAGAAAAAATATATTTAATTAGTAAAATGTTTCTAACGGAACCTTTTTCATATTTTCTCTGATCCCTTATCAATGAAAGAAAATTAATAAATAAAGTGTATATACGATTTGCCTCTTTGTGTCTTATCTATCAATTATCACTTTGTGTAATCAATAAGTCGGTTAATAGTTTGTAAAAAGATGATTACAAAAAAACACTTAAAAACTGAAGCAGCTACGTTAAAGACATAAACTGATTCACAACAAAACTGATTAAAATTAAATATCTCGAATGTTGTTTTAAAAAAGTTCCAACTATCTACTAAAAGATTAACTATACGTCAGAGTTCTGTTGATTTAGTTTTGATTAAAATCAATGCTTTTCTTTTATGGTAAAACATTATTTTGATCTCTTTTAAAAAAGACGTATATTTGTACGTATTATCACCCACATTTCCATTTATAGTTAGTAAAAAAAATCCAAAAATATTTTTATATTTGTTTCATATAATAATGTATTTATTTTCTATATATGTATATATATATACATATATATTTATATATATATCTTTTTGAGAATTTTTTTCTTAAATCTTTTTCATTTTCTCAGAAAAAAAGGATGTTTCATTAAAATGTTTCAAAAACATAGCAATAAAATAATTTGTTTCACTGTATAACTCTGTATGTATGTGTGTGTGTGTGTATTTGTGTTGTGTGTTTTGTTAATATAAACGACTTACAATAATAACGGGGGCGGGTTTAGCAGAAAGGGGGGATAAGAGAGGTACAGGATAGGTAGAATTAAGAAACATTTCTTACATATAAATATTATTATGTTAGTTTGTTAGGCTAAGACTGCATCTATATGGTAATATATATAAACTCGATTAGACTACAAAATGTATTTCAATTTTTAAGCATAAGTATGTATATATACTTGGATTCATTTATAAATCAATTAATATTACATATATTTATATAGACTGTTTTTTGTATTTGTTATGCTTGAAATTTTGAATTTTGCTTCTCATACATACATACACATACAAATGTTTATGTATATGCATATATGTATATACTTATATTTTATATATATATTATTTTTTGTCCCTTGCAGCGTTTGCCAAAATCTTTAATCAAAAATAGTTGACTTTTGTTGTTTATTTTCAATATTCAATTCTTCATCATTTGTTTTAAAGCTACAGCTTGTTGTGTGTATGAGTGTATGTGTGTCTCGATCTCTGTTTGTGTGGGTGAGTGAGTGGTGTATATATAAATGTTGGTGTATTGCTTAAATAGTTACATTTTTAAACTAAGTTTATAAATTTAACTGCCAACAAGTAAAACAAAAATGTAATATAAAGCATTTATAGCAAAAAACATCTTGGCTATTCCATATAAGAACTGTATAGATATATCTAGATATACATATATATATATGTATGTATAATTGTGTGTATATATGCAATTTCTTTTTATATTACTATATATAAAAATATCTATATATATGTATATATATCTATACATATATCTATATATATTTGTATATATGTATGTATTTATGTAATTATCATATAGAAAAATCATAAGCGTTTCGTTTACGTTTACATATTTTGTTTTTTCATTTTGTATTTTTTTCTTTTTTTAATTGTATTTTTTGAATTTTCTTTGACACATTTGTCTTCTTCTCTGTTTGTATTTGTATTGCCCTCAATTCCGGTTTCCGGTTTTGTTTGTTCCTAGGCATCTGACAGATCACTGTAGGCACCACCGCCCGTGCCGCTGCTGGCAGCCAATGTCTTTTGCTCATCGTCCATCAATGCATCGACATATTCCCCGGTGGCCTCATGGTGATTCACTTGCGGTGAGGAGGAGCTTTCGCCGCAATGGGTGGCATAAACATGTCGCCGGCTACCACTCGGCAGTTGATTTGAATCATCTGTATCCGCATCTCGTATCGAGTTGAAAGCATTACACGCATTAGCGTTAGGCGAGCAGGTATCATCGTTGGGTGGATAAACATGACGGTGATAACTACCGCCACCACTGCCACCACCTCCAATACTGCCATCTCCATCAAGTTCTGCATCCCGCACACTACCGAAAACCGGTGTATGGGAAGAGCTCTTTCTTAGCGATGCCGGTGGCGACCATACTGTCTGATATAGCGGCGATGCAAACACATACATGTGATTTAGATATTCCATATCGTAGCTCGGCTGATACGAGTCCGTCTCCAGTGGATTGTAGGTGGGCTGATACATTGGTGTTTGCCGGCAGCTAGCCGAGCCCGAAGCACTGCCCGCATAATGTGGCGTATCGTAGTTCTGTGAACGTGTCGAGCTGCTCATATGCAACTGGGCATGGCCCCCATGGCTGCCACTAGCACTGCTGCCGCCTCCACCGCCAATTCGATGAGCCGGCAAAGTGGCATAGATGCCACGATATGCCTCATATGGAGTTTGGGGATAATAGGCATCGCTCCAACGTACATGATTCGGTGTATAATCGCCTTTGGCATAAAGCTATTTGATAAAGCAGATAGAGAAAGGAAACAAAATAGGAAGGAGTTAATTATTGGCATGGATGCACGAATCAAGCAAGGTTTACTCTTACCTGTATGGGCCTACAGAATCCTTTGTTCATATGCCGCGGCACTCCCATTGTATAACTGTGACTAAATCCCACCTCTGAGCTAAGCAAATATTCGTGAAATTTGTTTGGAAAGAATTCAATTTGCTTGTAATTGTTGTAGATTTCCGGCTAAAATGGAAGAATTATAAATTAGAATACATTTTTAATTAATTATTATTATTTATTAGCTTATACTTACAGTTAAATTCTTCTTTTTCTTGTAGCTGGCCCAATTCTGAGCCTCCAAGATGAGTTTGCCACCCGGTCGCAGTTGATTGAACATACGTTTAAAGGCCAATTTGAGGCCTGCATCACCGAAATTGAGATGTATCCATTTGGTCACCGATAAACATAGAATGAGATCATACTGTTGTGTGTCGTTTGTCATCAAGGATTCATCCTTGAGCACATAGTTGGTATATCGAAAGAAGACATTTTGCGGAAATTGATTTTTGTTGGAGATGGAAGGGGATTTCTCGGATGTTGGCAGATTGGGCATACCACCATAGGTGAGAGGGAATGAAATGGGAAAAAATTCATGTGGCTTCACAAGCAGCGCATCCAATTTCTCTTGTTGAGGATCGTGGTGATGATGATGATGGTGTAGTGGTAAATGGTGCTGCTGATGATGCATCTGCTGCTGTTGTCGTTGCTGCGCCTTGCGCCGTTTCTTTCCTCGACGTATTTTCTTGTGCAACTGTCCCACCTCTGGTGCTTCCTCCATTGGTTCAGTTTTTTCAATGGCCATTTGAATGGGCATCTGTTCTGTCTTGAAATCTTGTAATAAACGTTTCTCCTCTTTGGGTATGCGCACAAATATGGAAAGATTACGACGTGCCCGGGCGACCAGTTCACGATCAATATCAATGCCCAGAATTGTTCTCGGGGCCAAATGCCTTGCTACCGTGATGGTCATGTGTCCGACATTACATCCAATATCCAGTATATCCTTATTCTGGAACAATTCTGCATGACGTTGGAACACCTGAAGTCGCACATCTCTAAACTCATTTAGCTGCCGAAAATCCACATAACGATCAAAGTTTCCATAACGATATTTAAGTCCATCCGCTCGAAATTTAGGCAATTTATTCTGTGGAAGTATCGATGTGGGTTCCATCATTAAACTAACCAAAGGCTGCTGCTGCTGTGCTTCTTGACCAGCTACTGCTGTTGCGGCCTCACCACTGCTGGTGGTGGCCTCTGCCGCTACCAAGGAGTCCTGTTCACCACCTGTATGTGATGTGGCCGCCGATATGGTACTCAATGGACTGCCAAGACCATGTTCCGATAATTCGGGTGTATCATCACGTGGAATTTCCACTGTAAATCAAATAAAATAAAATAAATAAATCTCATTGGATGTTGTATATATCAGGATGAAACTTACCATCTATCAGGGGTATCACTTTCGGGGGCAATTCATCAACGGGACTGGGCAACTCTGTTTCACTAAACGAGGTGGAACGCCGTGTATTTGTTTTTCGTGCTCCTGTTGGTTGCAATATTCGCGGTGGTCGCTTCCAAGCTCCTGGTTGTGGTACCACTGGACTAACAATCTTATCCATGGCATCATGACGATGAAATTTCTAAAAAAATATTAGAAAAAAAATAATTGATAATAATTTCTATATAGATAAAAATAATGGAATTACTAAGGTCTATTACCTTTTTCTAGTATATTCTACTACATATAATTGAAACTGTTAAATATTTTTGAATAAATGTTTCTTAAAGAAGAACTTCTAAACCCTTCCAAAATATTATTTTTATAAAAATTATGCATCTAACCAACTATCGACATGATCTATTAGTTATCTAATCCTTTTATCCAACCCTTTTTTAATTTATAGGTTATATTTTAAACGATTCCAAATTTAATGATAGAATTTATTAGAAAGGGTATTACATTCCCAAAATATACAATTTTCAGCAAAAACTAATTGTATTTCGATGTTGTTTTTAAAATTTTTTAGATATTCCAATACTATAATTATGGAAAAGTAAATTAAATATATATAAAAGAATTGTAGAATATTCGAAATTCTGTAGATATTGTAATACTATGAGCATACTATTTTTATAAATCGTAATACTATAATTATACAAAAGTATATTATATAGTATCCATATTTTAAATTTAGAATTTACACAAACAATAAATAAAGATAAGAAAAAGGAATCAATGAAAAATAATCAAGAAACTAATTAATACTGAACTGAGAAGCAAATCTAATTAATACTAAACAGCCGGAAGCTCCAGCTTCTAACGCCCTTTCGGCACCAAGCATTGAAATAAAAATAATAATAATAACAAAAGTGTTTAATATAATATAACTTCCTTTAAACATTTAACCTAGTTCTGCAATCAATTCTGCTTCTTTGGCATTAGGTCAACAACTTTGTGGTAGCTGTTCTTTTTAACCCTACCTATTTATAATTAATTAAAGATTGGAAAAGCCGCTAAAAGCAAGTCTGTAGGTATTTGGTATACCCAAAGTCTTTGAGCCGAAGTTTGCCAAGTTTGTAGAGGAAGGACACATTCAAATTCTTTCCAGAAGATAATAAGCTTAGTTAAGTTAAGTCTTAAATAATGAAATTTTCCATTCAATGAATTGTTAAGATTTCATTAAATTAAATGTTTGGTCTATATATACATACATTTAATTTGACTTGACTTTATAATTCCATTAGTTTTGTATATTGTCATAATTCGGATTAAAACGTAAGGCTGCCCTTAAGGCACTTGCCAAGAGGAGATGCTTTTCGAAACGGCCGCCCCTGACCCTCTAACCTCAATTCCAAGCCGAAGATGAGGCAAAACAAAATCACAACAATATGAAAACGACAAGTAAAAAGAAAGAGAAGAAAAAGAAATTTGCAAGGCAAACAAAAGGCAAAAGCAAAAGAAAAGCATAACCAAAAGCAATCAAAACAAAGCCAGCGATTGACTTGCTGCCAAACCACAATGCCCTTAAAGCCAGGCGACCACCCCCTCTAACTCCCTCTACCAACCATTTTCTCCCCTTTGGATCACCCGCTCTAAACCTCTCTCTATGCCTATCCATATTTTAAAGCTCTTTACATTTCCCATTCTCAGTCATTTTGTTTCATTCCCATAACGTACTCACCTTGCTTTTTAGCGAATTGTTGCTCTCACTTATTTTGCGTTTTCTGCTGCCGCCGCCCCCACCGCTAGCTCCTCCACCGCTGCCAACGCTGGCAGAGCTGCTTGTACCAAAGCTTAGACCCGTGCCGCCAACGCCATAGCACGTGCTACCCAAGTCGAGGCGCAAATCCCGGCCGGCCAAAGCCCGTCTCTCTGCCAGCGTTGACGCCACCGCCAACGTAGCAGCTGAAGTGGAAGCTAAGGTGACTTCGCCAGAGAGCAGGCGCTCAGTACTTGATAGAGATTGCTGCTGTTCCTGTTGTTGATGCTCATCAGTAACGTTGGCCTCGACTGTGGCAGATGCGGCAACTTGGGCCACATGTTGCTGCTGCTGTTGTTGTTGTGAATGTTGTTGCTGCTGCTGCTGCTGCGGCGACAACAATGTAGTGACTTCAACAGCGGCCGGCAATGTGGTCGTGTTACATTCCATTTGTTCCACTACTGACGAAGAGAAAGCCGACTGAGTGGGACTTAAAGCTTCGGCTTCCGATTGTGTTGGCGGCATTTCAGCTATGGTGGCAGCTTGAGGAGAGCGGACATGCGCCTGTTGTTGAACCATTTCCACTGTTTCAGCCGCCGAAGCCGCCTCACTTAGCAACAAGGCTGCGTTTGTTGCCGCTGTTGCTGCTCCCGTTGTTGCTGCTGCTGCAGCCGATGGAGCCACAGGCGATGCTGCCGATGATGATGTGTTTCCAGGTCCTCCCGTTCCGCATGCCTCGTCAAGTGAAATTGAAAGCGTTTCACCACTACCCTCGCCCATATCATCGCCGGCGTGGGATGTATTATTGGAATCGTAACGCCGTCGTTTCCTATTCTTACGCGGTCGATGCTGACGATGATGCGGCTGCTGTTGTTGCAACTTTAAATGACTACCCCTAGTCATCATACCACCCCGTTTCATAGGCGAAGTAAGTTGTTTTTCATACTCCATTGAATCGACGGGATCCAACAAATGCAAAGGATCGTGTATATTGGGCGGTATTATGACCTCCACTTTTGGTGGTGTCGTTATGGGTGATTGACGCGGCGTTGTAGCCGGCGTATTGTTGCTTGACGACGCATTCGATGTGTTTTCATGCTGAAGTGAATTAAGATTTAACGGATCCGATATATTGCCACCCAATAAAAACTTTGTTGGTGGCACTATAACTTCTTTGCGCAATCGCTGTTCAGGTAAAAAGAACTTTGAACGACCGCAACAATAGTGCACTGCATTGGCTGCTGCCGACACACTACCCGATATGCTGCTGTTGCCGCTCAATGAACTGGTATCTTTATTACTTTGTGTATCCTTGCCAGCGCCAATCACACCACTGTTGCCATTACATCCCGTCACTAGGCAGCAAGTGTGATTAGCATTGTTCCCAGCACAAAGCACATGATTATGATGTCCCCTAAGGCGTAAAAAAGATTGAAAGAGAAATAAAATAATCAATTTGGTTTGAAATTATATTGATAACAAGGTTTTTGTATTGATTCATTCATCAAACTAGCTAGGTGATTCGTCAATAAAGTATTATCGATTAGCCATTTGAAAAAAGGAGTAGTTAAGTAGATCTAATAGTAATATTTAAGGTTAAGTTCATTTCGTTACGTTAATAAAACATTGGTTTACCCTTTCTCTTCCCGAATTATACTTCCACCAATCAAATATTAATGTTTTAATTAAATTATATCTTTTCACACTAATTCAGAATGGATTTGGTTTTAGTTACCTGTGTGCCAGCATTTTTTTATACAGCTGCTGCTGTGCCTTCAGTCCGTGTTTGTCCAATGGGCCAATGGGCAAACCATTGCCAACTCCTCCAGTTGTTGTTGTATTTTGTGCCAATCTTGTATTGTGTTGATGATGATGATGACTGCTGTTACTGCTGTTGATACCACCAGATCCGCCGCCACCAACACCACTAACTGTGCCGCCACCAAGGCCCACTCCTGCACCACTCCCGGTACCATGATGGGTGGCACCGTGATGAGAACCGCCCACGCCACTACCACCATGAGTATGTCCGGCAATTTGATTTTTAATATTCTGAATATTCTCCAAATCGGCTTTATGGGCAGCAACAGCAGCAGCCGTGACTGTTGGTAAGACCAGTGAACTTGTTCCCGTGGCATTAATTGAACCGCTGTTGCTGCTGTTGCCATTGGCATTCGATTGTGAGTTGACGCTGATTCCTCCGCCCGAAGTATTATGTTTGCCTCCGGTTTTGTTATTGTGTTGACGTTTACTCCATGTCTTGTTATATCTGTTTTTTGGCCCATGTTGTTGTTGGGGGGCTCGAAATTGATGATGTTGCTGCTGTTGTGGCGTTGTTACTGCAGCTGCAACTACGGCGGCTGTTGCCCCTGCTGCTGCTACTGTTGCCGCCTGCAATTTGGCAACTTTAGTTCCAGTTGCCGGGGGTGGAGTTGGTGATTTTGATTTGGATTTAGAGTGATGACGATCATATCTTAAAGTGGGCGTCATATTGCTTGAGGAAGAACGAGTTATGCGACAATCACCGGGACTATCTCTCAAGTTCTTATCCATGGCAAACAAAATATTGTCTTATTCTTTAATTAATTGTCTCACTTGATAATATAATATTTGTATTTTTTCAGCTCTTTTATCTCTTTTGCACTTTTTTCACTTTTTTCACAGTATTTATATACATATTTAAATATTCATTTGCTATTTCATGTTTTGTTAACTTCATAATCCATGTAATTGTCTGTCTAAAAGTTAATCTCACAAAGCTGCTGCATTTAATTTGAGCATTTTCTGTTATTTTTTTTATTATTATTTTTCATTTTTCTTTTTTTTTTATTTCACTTTACTTTTTACACTTCTCTTTTTGTAAGACCTTCGCGAGGTTGAATTCATTTAACCAGCGACACAAGTTGAGGACTTTCTTGTCTGACGTTTCATTGCCAAAATTGTGAATATATAAAGTCTATCGAGGGATTTTTTTTCTCGTTAATCCGCATTGAAAGTCGTAATAAATCATGGCACATAAATTTTTGCGATTAAATTTCATTTTATCTAACTAGCCAGAGTTGCCACTTGGCAAGAAGTTAACAGAATTCCTTTTTACTCTTTTAACTTTGGAGTTTTTTTGTTTGTTTTTCTTTTTAATGTTGTTTTAATTATTCCATTTAGCATACATTGCAACATCCACAAAAAGAAAATGAATCTGCAAGAAATAAAGAGAAAAAGAGTTAGAAAAACGATAAAGCAAATTAATTTTACAGTTTAATTAGTGTGCTGAAACCCGATACCCAGAGTAAAATCTTTAAATGAACCCAAAAATTCTCCATTAGAATTCCATCTCTTGCTTCCACCCGCTTGTGTTTCGTTACCGTTCATTTTCCCCTTGCACACCAGACGCACTTGAAGAGCATTTTGCATTCATTATTTGCATAGCCAGGCAAAGCAGAAGTAGCGCGGGGCAAGGAAAGCGGAGGTGAAGCCAACGACACAAACGAGCTTTGAAAAATTGAGCACAGACGATGTTCTCCCATCTAGCATCCCCCCACACTCCACACTCCATACACCATCCACACTTTACCACTCCTTTACTTCTCTTCATTCTCCTCTTCTTCTCTCGTTTTCTCTCTCTCTCTCTCTTTGGTCATGTCTAGTCTGTGCATTAATATTTACATGGCAAATTGTGGCTGTGGCAACTAACTGAGTGAGTGAGCTCCTCCACAGCCTCAGCCTCTTTCTCATTCTACCTTATCCATTTCGTGGCGGTTTTTGTGGATTGCAAACTAACAACCAGGGCAGCAACAACAATGCAGGGACGAACTACTTCTAAGCATCCAAACAACCAACCAACCAAACTAACCAACCACCCATCTATCACCCTCTTACCACACTTCGCTCCTTTAACCCGAAAAAAAAAGAAAAGAATGTTGAGCAAAGCCATAAGATGTAATACCCTTACAAAAATCGCAATAAAATCAATCAATTCTTTAAAAGTTCTTAAGATAAGGCAGTTGAATTGGTTTTAAAAAGAAGGAGTTACCAAGTAAAGTTTAATATTTGGCTCTATATTCTCGATACTTCTAGTTGTTGGGCTAATTAAAATGATTTATAATATTTAAACATTGAAAATTATGGTTTTAAAAAAGGCTAACTTGGATTGTATATCGATGGCAATATCTTAATCTTAAAAATAGTGGATATTTTCATTTAGAATTTGTCTTTTTATCTAAAACCTTAAAAATAGTAGATATTTCATTTAAAATCTATTCCTTTGTCTCTTTAGATAAATTTACATTTTGTTTTGTAATTCATTGATTGAAAATTATCTTTAAGAAATACTTCACTTCGATACAAACAAGGATAACCTATAAGCCATTTAGAACAAACTTAAAAATTATATTATTTTTTGTTTTGTTCACAAGATTAAGATTGGTTTATTCACAGCAAAAAGAAAGTTATAAAATATACCGATTATTTTCTGAATAAGATTCTTTTAAATCTTCATTCGAAATTGGCATTAAATAGAAGAGATATTAAAGATGTTAAAGTTTAAATTTGAATGATTTTCTTTGAGTTCCAAAATTTTTGTTAAAATATCCAAATCACTTTTGCAAGAGTATTTTCAAAAAAAAGAACCATAGAAATTCCGCCAGTCGAAAACAGATTTTCGTGCAAATGCAAAAAGCAAATGCGGCAGCCCAGAAAGTAGAAGAAACACAAAAAAAAGAAGAAGAAAGGATAAAAAAAACCTATTTCTATAGTTGCAATTGTTGTAGCAAACTGGATGCAAAGCTCCTATAGAGGAAGAGCGACAGACAGAAAGAGCGAGAGAGAGAGATAGAGAGAATGGCAGGCGGAGGCAGTCAGGCAGACAGATGAAACCGGAACATAAGTCACTAAAAAAAAAAAGAAAAATAAAACCAAGACTCGGCATATCTTTCCACAAGTATTGTATGTAATGCATACAATACAGATTTATATACAGATAAATATATGTACATATATCCTTAGCTATGTATATTTTGCAATTTGAAATGCTTTTGTCGAGTGGTTTAAATTTGCAATTTGATAGAACAGAAATTTTTCAAAAATTTATTCCACTCAAAATCTGTGGCTTTGGAGCATTAGAGAAAGACTGACAAACAAAATGAAACTTTACAATCTAAATTCATTTTTATTTCCAAAGCAAATGACTTTATTATAATTTTCCCTTTATATTTTAGCTATTATTTTTGATAAGTTTATGGAAGTGTTTGCCACTTTAGATTTGGTTGCAGAAGTAGAAAAATATGGAAAATAGATAAGAAAAGTTTGATAAAAATAAAGCACGGCGCCAAAGTGACTTGGACGGGTGCTATGCAAATTTTTCAATTGAATCTGTGTTCTATAATGATCATTAGGAGAAATAAGGGAAAAAAAGGAAAATATAATATAGAAAAAAAAAAATAAAAAAAAATTTAAGATAAAAATAAATAGTGAATAAAATAAAAAAATAAATAAATTATTAGAAAAACTGGATATATTCATACTTATTATTATATTTAAAAATTTATTCGTTTAAAAAATATAAATAAACATATATACAGATATAAATATAAAAATTAAAAAAAAATATTTATAAAATGAAAAAAAATAAAATATAAAACAAAAAAAATATATAAAAAAAATTTAAAAAAACAATATTTGAAAAAAAAATACTTGGAAAACAAAAAAAATTTGGAATACAAAAAAATACTTTAAAAAATTTAGAAAAGGATTCAATAACAATATTATTCAATAAAAAAATTTTAACAAATAAAAAAAAAAAATTTTTTTAAATTAAAAAAATTTTTTTTTTATTTCCTTTTTTATTTTATTATTATCTTTTTTTAAATTTAAAAAAAAAAGATTTAAAAAAAAAATAATAATAAAATAAAAAAGGAAATCAATATTAAAATTTTAAAATAAAATAAAAACAAATGTCAAATAATTATTTTTATCGTTGACAAAAGTTTCTTAGAAATATTATTAGTAATGTTAATATAATAATAAAAATAATTTTTATATAGAATAAAAAAATAAATGTAAAGTAATCTTTGATTAACTTTGACAAAAGTTTTTTAGGAAATTTATTTGTACCGACATCAGAGTCGTTCCTTTACCCACTATTTTAACAAGGACTTCATTAATATTAAACATTTAAACCTTTGCTAATTTTGTCCCGTTAATTTGTAAATGGTTAGCGACCACCAACAGGTCTGAAATTCAGAAATAGCAAATATTAACTACAAAATACAAATAGAATCAACAGAAGTAAATATATAGCTAATGTTGACTACCTATAAAAGCGGGCACAATAATCGTAGAGTAAATGTAAATATATTTGCACGCACATTGGCTCATTCATATTTAAAGCCTTGTTCAGCAGATGGCACATACACGCACACAGATGGAGTTACAACATGGAATGCCCGGTGTGCGCTTATTGTAATCATCATTATTATCATCATTGTCCTCGTCATCATCCTGTGTAAATCCCATAATGCCGTGACATTAAATTATCCCTCTCTCACTCTTTTGCATAAAACCTAAATCGCACCAATACCAACATACATATAAACCTATATATCCTATATCTATAGCTATCTAAGTGTTAAGCTGTGCTTAATAATGACGTACACACATACCCACCTACGCAGAGACATACATACATACATATATATATATATATATATAGATAAATACATTACATATGCAGGTCGACTGGCTTGCCCTGTCCCAATGTACGTACTTCTCTTAACCATCCTTGGCACCTTTCACTCCATACTCAAATAACCTGGCCAACAGGCAAATAGACAAATGTTTTGCTATTTGTTTTTGTTCATGTTCCATGTGTTCCTCTTCTCTCATTTCTACAACCGTACGTACATGTCTCCTATATCTGGTGTATCTTTATTTAGCGTCAAATTTGCTGCACTCCCAAAGGACTCAATTTCACATTAAAAACACCTGTGATCTAGGGGAGTCCTTGTTATTGCTGTTGACGACAACAACAACGACAACGGCAAGGATGAGGACGACGACGAGGACAAACAACAACGCCTACATTAAAATGTGGAAAAGATGAAAAGTCTCTATTTTCTCCTTAAATAGCTTTGAGCTTTAACATGAACCTTCCACAAATGAACTAATTTTATTTACATGCATATTTAAACACAATGGCAGAGCCAGCGCAAAATATAAATCGCAGTTTTCTTTTTTCTTTGTTTTGTTTTTTTCTTTTTGTTCATTAAAATGTTTACACAATTATCAAAATTGACAATTTCCGCTAGGCGACCAAAAGCCACTACTGGGATACGACAAGAAAAAAGGGAAATCTACTGAAACTTGTTTTTCTTCTCGCCATATCCTTGGCGTTTGTTGGTGCCCACTCCCCCCTTCAATCCCTCTTCTGTACTCGTGTCCCCATAACGTTGGTGTTCCTTTCAATTGTTTTTGCTTTGCTTTGCTTTTGGCCCACATTTCGGTCAGGTTCTGCCTTTGCCTTTTGCCACGATGGCTACAACAACAGAAAAAACAACAACATGCCGCATATTTAAATTTTAATTAAAATTTCCTTCTGGGCTCTCTCACTCACACACGCAAGTAAAACACACACACACACACATACAAACAAACACAGTCACCCATCCAACTCTACTCTGTCTCTCTCTCTCTCGGTCTCTATCATTCTTCCCCCACTCTTTCTCTAGTAATTCGTTGCCGAGTTCTCATTTCGCGAGCGCGCTCCCCTAAAAATATGCAAATAAAAATTGCTTTTGAAGAGATGAGGTTTTTTTTGGTAGAAATTGTGCGGTCATGGGAGCTAAAAGAAAAACCTGACGACAGCATCAACAAGGGGGATCTCATTCCGATTACCGATAACTTTTCTCTTGCTTTTGTTGTTGTAACTTAAAAGCAAAGCCGACAAAATTTGCTTTGATATAGATCTATGAAATATATAAATACATTGAGAAGCCTCCTTTCAATCTAAATATATTAAACAAAAAGTTATTTATAAGGAAAAGTCTAGAAACTATTTTGAGTTTTAAAGCTCTCCCAGATAAAAGAAAACATTTTAAAAGTAAAATTATATTTTCCTTTTAAAATGAAATTTAAAGTTAAATATGCTCATACATGTACCTCAGGTGTATTTAGTATATAAAACAAAATCAAGAAATCAGAAATCAATCCAAGTTATGGAGGATATTCCAGCTACTAATTCAAAAATGATTAATCTGCAAAGAAGCCATGGAAAAATTAAGGATCGCAGGTTATATGTACGTCTATTCAACACAAGGAAATGTATTTATGAAATAAATCAGGTATCTTTCTCGATATTTGCAAGTACTTATCGTTTAATCCTGTTTTAATCACTTTTAACATTGAGAGTATTCCTATAATATATATTTATTAAAACTTTTAAAATTTTTACTCTAAATGGAAGGTTTGCTTATGTTCTTACCTAAATTTTAAAACCCCACCAAATCCCAAACATTTTATTGTTTTTCAAAAGAAAATAAATTTTTTAAACGGTAGAATCGTTCTTTAACTCTTATTTTAAAAGGAAATTTTTGATATTTCCTATTTAACTTAAACTTTAACCAAAATTTCCATTAAGAACACTGGAACACAACCTCGTATGGTAATTTCACTTAAAAGGAAAACTAAGAAATGAGTAGGACAACATTTAACAAAAATCTCCTATTTCAATTCTAGTTCATAAAAGTAAATCAAAATACCCAAAATCAGCTTAAAACTTTACAAAATCTCTATGAGTTAAAATTGAAGTAATTTTCAAAATTGATTTTTTTCGCTTTTCTAACTACAAAATTTTCTATATATCTATCTATTGATATACGTTTACCTACAAAATAGAAAATGCTCTTATGACTGCCCCCTCTCTAGATGAATAGCTTCATTTCTACCTAATGCCTGGAGCCTATACCCTATCTTTCACACAAAAAATAGAGTATATTAGGTTACAATATAAAGCAAATATACAGCAACTTGATAAAATTAATTATGAAAGAGAATACATAATTTAAACACTGCCGGCAACATTATGAATTATATATTACAATATTTAAAGGGTATTCAATTAGCAAGTGTTGATTTAGTATAAGGTAAAACACAGTCGTTTCAATGCATATGTATGTTTATATATTTTTTAAAATCATTTTCATTCACCGATTTCAATTTGATTTTCATTTAACCCCAAACATCGACCAACTGCCCTCTATCGCTGCTATGTTGCTCCCTTGTGGCACTTGGCACTGTCGTTTCCCACCCCACACCCCCGCTAAAAAATCATCAATTTTGTCGCCTCGCTATGCAATTTTCATGTGCACTATAAATTTTAACGAATTCATTTGTTTGTGAAACGTGTGCAGACAGACAAAGAGACGGAAGGACAGACTAAGGCACCGACAGACACGAGTGCTTAAAAAACCAACAGCAGCAGCAGCAACAACAACGACAACACCATTAGCAACATGAAGTTATGTTGTTCTTGTTGTTGTTGACACAATTGAGCGTTATATTTATGATGCCATTGGTTGTTTTTATGCCCTTGCTACAATTAGAGTATATTAATTATGTTTAGAAGTTTGTTAAGCATAAAAGAAAACAGCTTTCACTATATAAATTATATATATTCTTGATTAGTTTTGAGAAGCTGAGTTCCATATATGTGTCTGTTTGTCTGTTGGGATCAGTCATCCTCGGTTTTAAAGCTTAAGTGCTCAATTTGGGCTTCCAAAAGAAAGAGTTTTTATTGAGAACAAGCTTATGAAAATACAAATATATATATATAACTCTAGATCTCTGAAGAATACAGGCATAAAATATACTTTTTAGACATATCGTTTAGATTGCCATTAATAAATTCAGATGTAACGAACTACGTCTAGGTCTTAGTATGATATTGAATAGAATTAACAAAGCTTGTCTACTTCCTAATATCGTATATTACAACCAAATCTGCTGTCTATATCATATAGCTCAAGTAGGAACAATCAGTCTTAAAAACTTGAGACAATTTTTAAAAAACTTCAATCTTTCTTATAAGATTCTTTAAAATTTTCACTTATGAAATTTACTAAAAAAATTTTGAAAATTTACCAATAAAATTCTTTAAAGTTATAAAACTAAATTTTAAATTAAAAAAATATTAAATTTTAAGCAAAAAAGCAAATAAAATAAACTCCTTTCAACATATTTTAATTAATTTTATACTTTCTCTTCTGTAGCACTTAGTTAAAAAGTATTTGCAAGAGTATAAAAGTCTTTAGGCTGTAAAAAGTTTTCTGGTTTTTTTCGGTTGTTTTTTTACTAGTCAAAATTTTTGTATTTACACAAAATTTGCCATGTTGTCTAGTTGTTGTTATTGCTGCCACAGACCAAAAAATAACAAAAACAGAACAGAAACGTATGCTTAGACAAACCCCAAAAAACAACTTTACGAATACCCTGTAAATACAATGTGTTTAATACAAAACAAATTACCAAGTCACCTTTTTACTACTGAACAAACACAACCTGGCGCCATCTAGCGTGGTAAAAACTCAAAAGCGAAGAGTTCTATTCTTAAAAGTATGTAGAAAATATATTCAAGAATATATATTTTATATCAAATTGATATTCTCTTTAACTATATAATTTACAGGGTATAAGAATAAACAATTTTCAACAATATTTTGTGTTAAACATATTTTTAGATTCGCTTCATTTTTTTATTATTCTTTCGTTTTGATGATGGAGTAGTAATATTTTTTTTTGTTTTTCTATATTTTGTTATAAAAAGTCGTTGCAAACAGACACGGTACACACACATAATGAAATATATATACTTATATATATATATACACATTCATTCATATGAATGTATTTGTGTAAAGAGCTAGGTAATGAAAGCCTTTTCTATGTTTTCTTTTCTGGTTATTTTCCTACTTATTTTTCCACTTATTTGGCTTTTCACAATTCATACGATGAGGGTGAGTGACTGACTGAGTTTGCTAGCTCTACCTTTACACACCTCTGCCTCCCCTGGTGCTCAGTAAGCACCTTAGAATTTAGATGGAGAGGAAAAAATATAACGGAAAACGAATAAGAATAAATTGAGTGCCATGTTTCCATGTTTCACCATTTTCATTTTCAATTTGACCTTCACAAAAATAATGAAGAGGGGAAAGAGAAGCAAAGGAAGGAAGGAAAAGATAGGGCCACAAATGCGAAAAGCAAATAAGATTTGATTTCTTTAGATATTTGAGTGATTCAATGAAATGAAAGAGGAGGAGGAGTAGGCGGCAACTAAATGTTATTTCAAATCATCTAAACGATCTAAATGAGGAAAAATATTTTTAAAAATAATTATACACATTATACAAATTGGGAATGCAATAATAATAATACTCAAAATATATAATTACCAGACAAATCGACATATTTATTTTATCATTATGTCAAATGAATCTGTGAAAATTAATCTAGAATTTTTAAAAGTATTTCCTGTTAAATGTTTATACAGTTTTTAGTTATAAAAGCCTCCATTAAGCCTCCAAATAAAATAACAGACAATGAGAAGAAGTCAAACTTATTGTTATTGAGCATTGAATCGACTCTAATACAAAATATTATCCTAACAAAGAATGAATATAATACATATATAATTAAAAGAAGTTTAAAGTTAACCAAAAGTATTGGCCAATCGTTTTACTTGCCTCAAATGCCTGACAGAAAGTAAGCATCGCGCCAGGACATATCTATTATATCTATGTCTATCTACCTATATCAGTCGACCACTGTATCTATTAGTATGTCTTTCAATCTGCGTCTCCAATATAGAGATTCAGCTCACAATGAAAGGGATAGAGCCACTTATACATATACAAGGGTCAGTTTGTTATTTGCCGCAAGACGTAATAAATAAATTTATCTTAAATAATTAGTAAATATATAAACGATATTAACGAATCTGGGAAGTATTCTACAAGTGACGGAAGTTATTTTAAGTGTAAATATCTTATAAAAAGAATTAATCCATAGGAACCCAATGGAACAAGTTCAAGGTTGATCCTAGGACCAAATAATCTAGAACTTACAAGATACTGATAGCAAAACTTTCAGCATATTTACTTTCAATACATATTATAAGGTTATGATATTAACTTTGTAAGAATTTCTTTACTCTGAGTTTTTTTTAATATGACTAAAGTCTTAAGCCTTAAATGAAATTGACTTAAAAAAATTTAAATTATTAAAAAATTCATTATGTTAGTAGTTAGTTACTTTACCAAATTGTTTTGGAAATAGGGACTATTCTTACGACCTTACAGAATCATAATTCGAATACCAACTTATGCCTTTTTATAGGTCGAACAAAATATTAGAAAAATATTTTTAAAAAGTTTAAAATAATGTTTATGAATAAGATTAAAATATCGTTTAATTACTTCTAATGTTTCTAAAGAAGGTAACTACAAACAAGGTAGAGTATTATAGCTACATTAAAATCTAGATTAGAACTCTTTTTTTTTCACATAATCCATAAATGAATATTTGTATATAAAATGTTGTTAAACGCATAAGTTTCTTTATAAACCAAATGATTTAATTGCCCAACATCATATTACTTAACAATTTGCTATGGTATCTATCTAACACATTGTTGGAATGATCATCATCAGCATTTGAAATAATCTATTTCTTAGCTACCATAGAAATGCTAAAACAATTTTCAAAGTTCTTAACCTTTGACAACAACTGGCAACTAATACACACACACACACACACACACAATCAAACACTGTTAGCCAGCTTTTGGGCTGGCTTTGCCTGTCTGCTCTGCCTCAATCATCAAAAGCAATTTTACAATTGTGTTGCCCACAAAATAGACGCAAAACACTTGAACGACGACGATGTCGTTGCTAAAGTGGCTTTTCTTCGCTGCCTTCAAGAAAGAAAAAAAAAAAAAAAAAGAGAGAAGAAGAAGAAAACAAGAAATTGTTGTACATGGAAACAAAACTAAAACCATATAGCCAACTTGGACTAGACCCTAGAGAACCACAATTCGGCAACGTATACATACATATATAATATTATATATATATACATATACGTATATGTACTTGTATATATCGCGTGGCATAGAAAGAAGAAAGTACGGACGAAATAGAAGAGAGAGAAAAAAAAAACAAAACGAAAAGAAACCATTTGGAAAATATAATCAAATTTCTGCCTTCTAAACCAAAATGCTATACATAAGTAAGTATGCAGTACATACACATATATACATACATATATATATATATCATACATATTTATAACGTTAACTTGCATTTTGGAATTCCTATTTCGTTGCCGGTTTTCATTGCTGTTGTTGCCCCACATTGGAGGCAAGCGAATAAAGCAACGGGGCAACGTGTGAAGCGATTCGCTCTGGAAACCAAACTCAAATGGCATTGAAAAAACTTTATTTTTCTTTTTTCCTTTTTTCATTTTTTTATTTTTTGCCCTCGTGAGGGGAATACAACAACTGTCGACAATCGTATGACAAGTAAAGGGTGGTGGTGGTGGTGGTTTGGGATGAATATGGCCTTGATATGCAGTAAACATGTAAAATTAGCATTACATTTTGAACGTAATCAATGGCATTCAGTTTAAGCCATCATCTTTGAAATGCATTGATTCGTGTTTTGGCAGGTTTTTTTACAAATCGTTTATACATTTCATATTTCATTTCGAAAATCCATTTGTTCTGTAACTGTTTGTAGTGAAGCGAAGCGTTGGACAACGCCAGAAACCAGATTGTATAGTTCCACCAAAGAAATCAAGATAAGTAATTCTGTTTAAATCACCGGGCCAATTTACTCAGTGAGAGATATAGTAAGTCTAAACCGTGTCACAATAAATGAGTTAGGAGCGAGGTAGAATGATACTAGTTTAGATAAAAAAGGAGGTCAAGACGGGTCCTTGGTTACGCCATTGAAAGTTTCCGGAAAAAAAACCAACTGATTCAGATGGAGTTTTCCTAGATTAAGCCAGCAATTGGCGCAGTGTGCCTGTTTTTACCATCGTCTTTCACCTGATGGTCAGAATTTTTGGCGTGGACGTCTACTATGACTTAAGAGTTAAAAGTTAATAATCTAAATTTATTTTTGTTGCATTTTGTTCAATCGTTAAAACATCTCAAAAATGTTGTCTGTAAATTTGAGTTGTATCTGTTAATCAGTTTTGGAGATATATCTAAATTTCTAAGGCCACTTCAACTATGAACTAGGTCCTTCAACTAGTAATCATTGTAACTCAAAAACGACTCGTAAAAAACATTTGGAAAACATGAAAAATTAATACTTTATTGAAAGATACCTTATAACCCTTTACCCTTAAATGCATGAGAATTTCCTAATTTTGTTTAATTTATTTAATAAGAAAATAAGTGAAATATTCCATTAAATTTGTGCTGTATTTTGAAAGATAAAGAAGTGTGGCCTTTATCTAAAATCATTAATTAAAATTTATTTGGAATTAAGTTTAAAATAGTTGTTTTAAACCTTAAACTTGTGCAAAGTGTAAGACTGTTTTTCAAAAATTTGGAACACAACAATAAATATTAAAAAATTACAGTTTTTAAGTAGCTTTAAAAATAAAAGTAAAATCAAAAGAAAAGTAATATAAATTATTAAAGTCTGTGAAAATATAAATTCTAGAATTTTAAATGAATAGATTTGTCTTTTGCCTATAAGAAAAGTCATAAATCAATCAATTGAAAGCTTTGTCAAAATTTTGATAATTTTCTTTCTTTCTACTACTTTGTTAATATTTTTAATAGCTAAAGTATATATATATATGTAGATCCATTAATTGCCTAAATATATACGATATATGATTTTCCAGATTTTTCTTGAATCTAGCTAATTCGTAATGTGGAAATTTATAATTAGTTTTTTGTCGATTATCTAAGTGAAAATGAATATTTACACTTTGTTTGTTATTAAAGCAACTTCCGATCGAGCTAAATTGTTAGTTGCCAAAAAAAATTTATTGGTTTATATTTATGTAAATTTAGCTCGTGTTAAAAGTTTATGATAATTTTGAGAGACGACAGCTAATACTACTTAGAATCGCTCTCGCAAAAAAATTAATGTATTCTCTCTCTCTCTAGCATGTAATTATTATAACTTAAAGCCTTTCGGGTATATTTTTTATAAATATCCATTAAAAATATTCATTCTTATAAATTGAAATTTAATTTATCTTTATTAAATGCATGTTTAAAAATTTATAACCCCTTCTAGCATTTAAAAATGACTAAGTTAACCTTTCACTTTCGTTTTTGACTCAATCTTAATTAAACTAAATCCTATCACTACTAATCACTACTACTACACATACTACCAGTTTCTTATCCACTTGTTGTTCTTGTTTTTCCTGTTTCTCAATTAATTAAGAAACATTATACAAAATTTTTTTGTTGTTGTTTTTGTTGTTCTTGTTCCTTGTTTTGCCTTGGCCTCTTTTGTGCCACTAAATACTTTCCAAATATTGTGTTTATTATTCATTTCAAATATTTTTTTGCATAAATTTTCCTTCAAGGGCCGGCTAACTTTCTTTACAACACCCCCCCTCTTCTATCTTACCCCTTTCTCACTTATCCTATCAACCCATTATAGTAACCCACACAGTCAGTCTACCCACTCAATGACCCTGATATACAATGCCTTGGCAATTAAATTACACAATGCTTAGACGACAAAGGGGCAAAGGAAAAGAACTCTGTCTAAATGTGAAAGAGCATCGACTTTGAAATACCCTGTAAGAGAATGTTTATAATTTACCAATATAAAAGTTTGTCAAATGTTGCAATTTCTTAAACTTTATTTATAAGAATAAAAAAGTTTTTGAAACTGGAAGCAGCTATATAAAGATATATCTATAAATCTAATGCGATTATATATATATAGTTATATCCATGAATCTTCTAACAGGTACTTAAAATATCAAGATCCTGTAAACTGAACAAGAAAACTTATATCTACTTACTACTCCATCTTCTGCCAGTTACACTTATTTCAAAGAATCAATATACCCTTTCATTTCATGGATGGGATACAGGGTATAAAAAGGAAAAGGGTTTAGCAACAAGAACAACAGGAACAACAAAACAAAACGAAAAAAAAAAAAATGCCAGTTGACTACTGAAATTTACAGTTCAGGGCATTTTAGGGTTGCTTTTAGGGTTGTATTTGCTTGAGTATGCGTGTGTCTGTGTGTGTGTGTGTTTGTGTGTGGATACAGTGTTGATGCGCTTTGTGGTAAATAGAAGATCCATGGAGCATGAATGATATATGGTTCTAGAATTCTCCTCTCTCTTACTCTATCTGTATTCTACTTTCGGTTGCTCTCTCTTCTCCTTAAGTTGGCAACTTGTGAAAGCCATTGAAATTAAGATGCTAACTGGTTTCGGTTTGGTCGCTTAAACCAAACTAGTTTTATTATAACTAAAGCATTATAAATATGTTCGAGTTATGTGTGACATAATGGGAATAACTATTATTAACTAGCTAAAGAATATTTATAAATAAATAAAAAGCTAACAAACAATGAAACATAATTGTATAAACTTTTTAAAAACCCATTCATTTTATCTAATCAAAATTTGATGGAATTAGCCAAAATAATCTGCAACTTGAAAGAAATTTATGACAAAACTTGAAATGGCCAAGTGTTAGATATACATAGTACATATAATAAAATTGAAATGGCTATAAAGTTATAATGAATGAAACAATATTTCAATAAGGGCAATGTTGTGTTGCATATTTCTTGCATTAAGTTGAATAACTGTAAGCAAATTTACCGCATAAATTGTGAAAATTTTATATATTACAATATTTATTCAAATTATTTTAGAAAATTAGCTTAGAGTAAATTTTTTTTTTGAAACTAATACAAAATAAATATATATATCAAAAGATATATTAATTTAAAAAAATATGAATTATTTAATAAAGTAAATGGTTTTAAAATATTTAATAATTAATAAACAATGTTGTGAGAAATCTTCAAGTATAGCTAACTTTATTTTTTACATCTTGTTTAATTCAAATCTGAAGACAATTTGAAT
Organism: Drosophila neocordata; assembly: GCA_018903615.1. Taxonomy (NCBI): domain Eukaryota; kingdom Metazoa; phylum Arthropoda; class Insecta; order Diptera; family Drosophilidae; genus Drosophila; species Drosophila neocordata. The sequence continues at coordinate 788,927 of JAEIGI010000007.1, read as the reverse complement.
CTTTTTCATTTCAGTATTTTGGTTTTATTATTATTTATTATTTGTTTTTGATTTGAAATGCTGAAAAGTTTCAGGATGCCCAAAGGAACCCTTAAGCAATTGCATGAAAGTTTTGGAATGGCTAACAATATTATTTATGTTTAATGCAAATGAAACAAAAACAAATTTAAGAAATAAACTTTTATAATTTATGGCTCGAATTGCTGTAGACAGACCACGGTAAACATTTATTTGAATATTAAATTTTGAATTTTACGAAAAAGCTTTTCAAAACATTTATGCAAATAGAAGAAATCATTAATAAGGGTTGCCACTTAAATTAAAGGGAAATTAGGGAGTCTACTCTTTATAGAAGTTAATAGGAGTTGCCACCTAACTGAAATTAAAGAATCTATTTTATAAGCACGTAACTCCAATTCAAAAATCTTTCATTTAGGATTTAAAAGGGCATGCAAAAATGAAAGAAATTATAAGAGTCAACAGGGGATGCCACCTAACTGAAATTTAAGTATCTACTTTTTAAGTGTTAATAAGGATTACCACCTAACTGATATTAAAGAGCCTACTTTACAACTTGTTCACTTTTTCCAACTTGTTCACTAATTTGTTATAAAGTTTTATATCTCAATTAACCACTATTAATACCTCACCCTTTATTCTTTTTAAATTAAATTTTGGGTGTATTAAAACGAAACATCCGGTATAAACCACCAAACAACAATCTTTCAATTCATTTTCTTTAACATTTTATTTTTGTTTTGCAATTAATGTTGCTTCGGTACTTGGAATTTTGATAAGAGAGTTTCTTTCATTCAAGCTTCCAGTCCTCTCTTTCATTCAAGTTTAAGTTTTAAAAAGTAATTCAATAAAAAAAATAATTATTGTTATTATCGTAGTTCTTTTTTTATAGTAGCTATAAAAATGCCACTGTGGTTTCCTTTTTTTTTTTTGAAAGAATTAATACAACAAAGTCCAATGTCAAGATGACAGATATGAATATTTAATTTCTTTTCCATTAGCGTTTTGAACTTTCTTGTTAGTTATTGATAGAGTGTATTTACTCGGAAATGATTATTCGTTTTATCAGTGACAATTAAGGTTCCACTGTAGTTTGTAAACATTATTAACTACCTGTCTTGAAGTTCGTTTAGGTTTTTTTTTTCTTTGTTCATTTTCACTACCTGCTTTTTATGCTTCATAATTTTCTAGGCGCCATCTCTTGGATGGAGCTCTGTTCATTTTCATTAATTTGTCATTGTAATTTTCACTACCTTACCCCACCCTAACCTCCTATACACACACACACACATACACACAGAGTTCCCGCTGTGCTCTGCGCGCTTTGCATAAATCGTCGTTCATTGAAGCGGTCATAATCAGTCAATGTGCCGTGCAAAATTATGCACTACCTCCCCTCAGGCTATTCGCCTCCATCAACCACTCGATCTTGCCCTCTTTGTCTCTTTCTCTCCCTCTCACTCTTTCATTGAACTGTGTGCTGATTGCATTTTATTTTTGTTTTATTGCTGTGACAAGCGAGTTCCGCATTTGGTTTTTTTTTTTTTTTTTTACATAATTGATTATCTTGCCTTCTCTGGACTTGAAGACGGGTGGATTGACTTAAAGTTGGACTTGGAGTTCAACTTGTAAGTCCAAGCAATTTTCTACTATAGCCCGTGTCATCGTCATGATCATTATTATCATCGTCATTATAATCATTATCGAGAAATCTTTTGTTATACCTTGTGTTTTGAACTCGTTTCTCTTTCCCTTTTCTACTAAACAGAGATTGAAAACGGCAACTGGCAACTGCATTTGACAAAGACTGTAATTTTCCTGAACTCCGCGTGGAGAAAACTCAACTCCTATATATGTATGTATGTATGGCTATGCGAAAGAAAAGCAGCGAAAGAAAACTTTTCCACTGACAAAAACTGACAAAGTGTGTGCAAGTCTGGAAATAGTTTGGCAAGAGTTCGAGTTGAGTTTTCCCTTTTGTTGCTTCTCCTTTATTCTATACTTTGTCGTCGTTTGCACTTTGTTCACTTTAATTTTATTTCGTTTCAGTTTTTTTATTAGTGTATGTGTGTGTGTGTAAAATTGAAATTACAACAAAATGGCATTTGTTGTGGGCGTTGAATGGAATAAAAAAAACAACTACAAAAAAAGATATAAAAATAGAAAATGGAAAAGTAAATGTATTTGACATGACAAAGGAGTGTAATAGAAATGGAAGTTTTTAGCCATTGTTTGGGGAGAATGGCTAATGTTATGGCTTATTAATGTAACCACTTATGTACCTGCCCATAAATATATACATATGTATAAGTATACAGGTGTATATTTGAGAAAGGAAGTCTTTTCTGTCTCTAACGATGACAAGGATGAGGATGTCAACTAACAACAAATAAGAAAAGACAGAGACGCCTCTACAACCCAAACCTCCTCCTCTCGCTTTAATGTTGGCATTTTGACAGGCACGTTAAGATGAACAGGATGTTTATATATGTATTGTATATATATTTATATACTACAGTTGTGACGAGTGAATGACAAGCAGAAAATAAAGCACATTTTAGAAAATTTATCTAGGGAATTGAAGAAATTAGTTGGGAAATACAAAACAAATGGAAAACAATCTTAAAAAGTAAAACTTTCTTTAACAGAATTTTTAAAGAGAATAAAATATTTCAATTTTGAGATACCAAAATCTCAATTTATAAAACTAGCATAGTGAATTTGCTATACTCTTTAAAAGTTGTTCAAACATGTTAATATATAATTTGAGTTCAGTTTTGAGATGCCAATTAGAAAATTTACAACACAATCTTAGAGAATTGGCTATATCCTTTAAAAGTTTTCAAAGAATTTGAGTTCAAAAATAAAATTTCTCAATTTGGAGATACATATTTCAAAGTTTATAAAACTGTCTTAAATATAAACAAGAATTGGAATAAGCAAAATATAATCAAAAGCAAAAAGTATCTATTATACATAGCTACATTTAAAAACTAAAAAGAAATGATACTGATACATATATAGTTTTTGAAATTCTTAATATTTTTGAAAAGAATAACTCCTTTACCTTATAATCTTGATATCAAGTGATGGAGCAAAGTCAAAAGGAACTTTGGCCATAAAAATATTGTTCTACTTAGGTAAACCTGAAGTACTGCATTTCTTTTGAAACTATCATCGATGTATTGACTTGGAAACTCCCTAGATCTAGTATATATATATACTTACATCTAGATTAATTTCATACTATAATATATACCGAATTTAGCTTCGGAAATACTTTTATCTTATCTAAATACATATATTCATACATATTCATTTCATGCTCTATACTAACTCAGAAAGTCCATAGATCCTAATTATATACTTAGGTAAAGAGATACAAGGTGCCTTGATCTTACCTATATACATATGTATATGTATGTATATTAATGTTTTTATCTATAACAAATTGTAACTTATTTAGCATTTATGAAATACCACAATCAAAATTCATAACTTATAACTTAGGGACATAATTTCTTAAAGCTTAACAGTGTTGAAAATTGAGCTCAATTGTCACCAATTATAGACTATATAATTTATTTTGTTGAATAGCTAATCACAATACTCAAGTAACAACAAAATATCTCTGGTTTTTATATCCCATACACTTTTTAAAATACTTTTTAAACATTTTTAAACACCATTTACCAATAATACTACTTCTCTAAGCAAGACATTTTTATGGGTGTGTATCTAGTAAATGCTTATTGTTAACATTATATACATATATACTGGTATTTAATTTACAAAGTGAACAACACTTTAATTATTTGTATTCGTATTTTGCACCTTTTAGTTAAGTTTCGTTGAATTCTGAAAGGTCAAACTCTTGTCGCTTTGTCAATTTGAGTAGACAATTTAGCCAATTAACTTGAGTTATCATAAATCTGTTATACCCATATTCCACTACTAACCTGCATCTATCGTCCCTCTCTCTACCTACCACCACACTCCTGTCGGTCGTTCACCCAGAAGACAAATAACAACTTTGTCAGCATAAAAACTCCTCCCACTTAACCACCCAATTCTTACTTCATAGTATAACGAAACTAAACAAAAACAAATAAAAATTGCTTTTTGCCTTTTTCTTTTGGCCTCTTTCGATTGTTTTTTTTTTTTTTTTTTGCCTTCTTTTATTCAACTTTTATCATTGTCATCGCATCTACAGGGGTTTGGTTTCTATAGTTCTTTGGGGCGGCTCTTTATACTCTAGACAAATGAGGCATATATACTTGGAATCGATTTTGAAAATGAAGTGATAATTATTCCATATAATTCAATTCAAAAGCTAATATTGAATCTGGAACTAGGAGGAATAAATACAGTAATATACGGGTCCTCCATAAGGTTTTCGGTACTACTAACAAGCGTTCTTTCAGTTCATACAGTTATGCCTTAACGTCTTTCTTTAAAGTACTAGAGACTTATTTTCCTTGCAATTTTATATAATTAATTATAAATAATTAATATTATATTAAATAGACTTTGAAATTGAATATTAAAGAATATAAAAGAGAATAATTTATAAAAAGAATTTGAAAGAACTATCCTTTGACTATATAAAACAAGGGTGGGCACGTAGTGGCTCTTTTGGCTCACCGAGCTCTTTCCGTTATTTTTGCGGCAGAGGTCATAAATGTGCGAGTTCGTGGACAAAGGGACGCACAAGCAACTGAGGGACGCACATTTAAGTGCGGGACGCACAAGCAGCGAAAAAGGTCGCGATCGCGAGTCCGAGCAGAGGTCATAAAAGTGCGAGTTCGTTGGTAAAGGGACGCACAAGCAACTGCGGGACGCACATTCATCTGAGGGACGCACAAGCAAAGATCTCGAGCTCGAGAATGGGTCATAAATGTGCGAGTTTCTGGACAGAGGGACGCACAAGCAACTGAGGGAGGGGTAAGAAGAAAAAGGTCGCGATCTCGAGGAAGGGTCATAAATGTGCGAATTCGTAGGTGGAGGGACGCACAAGTACTTGCGGGACGCACACTGAACTGAGGGACGCACAAGCAGAGAAAAAGGTCGCGATCGCGAGTCCGGGCAGAGGTCGTAAATGTGCGAGTTTGTAGACAGAGGGACGCACAAGCAAATGCGGGAGGCGTAAAAAGAGCTCGAGCTCGAGCTCGCGACATTTTTCCTTTTTCCCCTCCCTCAGTTGCGTGTGCGTCCCTTCGTCCACAAACTCGCACATTTATGACCTCTGCTCAGAATCGCGATCGCGACCTTTTTCGCTGCTTGTGCGTCCCGCACTTAAATGTGCGTCCCGCATTTACTTGTGCGTCCCTCTACCAACGAACTCGCACATTTATGACCCGTCGCCGAGATCGCGACCCTTTTCTTCGTTCCCCTCCCGCACTTGCTTGTGCGTCCCTCTGTCAAGAAACTCGCACATTTATGACCCATTCTCGAGCTCGAGAACTTTGCTTGTGCGTCCCTCAGTTCAGTGTGCGTCCCTCAGTTGCTTGTGCGTCCCTCTGTCTACAAACTCGCACATTTATGACCTCTGCTCGGACTCGCGATCGCGACCTTTTTCTCTGCCCGGAATGTTGTTTGTTGTAAAATTTGTTGTCGGGCTCACTTGCCAAGTTTGGCTGCCCACCCTTGATATAAAAGATCACCTAAAGAAACAATCGTCAAAAAGAAAATATGGTAACATTGGCAAAACAGTGTTGGTTAATTCCATATGATGTATTTTCTTATATTAAGATATAAGATTATATAAATTTATATTTTATTGTACATTACAACGCAATGCAAAACGATGAGGCAATAACCTTATTTTATAATAGTGTTGGTTAATACCATATGAATTATTATCTAATATTAGGATATTTTTATATTATTTCATAACAGTAAATTCTATTAGTCAAATGTCCAAAGAAGGGTTTGGCAAAAACATACTCTTAAAACAGTGTTGGTTAATATCATATGAATTATTATCTAATATTATGACAATCAATTAACTGAGAAAATTTTGCTTCCATTAGAACAACATATAACAAGGATCTTCTCGGAATAAAAGTTCCAATCGAAAACAGTTTAAAAATTCACCAATTTTAATGGAAGATATAACCAAAAAACATTTTAAGCAAGAACTCGTTTATATTCCCACTACTTTTAAAAAGAAAATTTTCTTTTAAAAAAAGTTGTTTATCAAGTTTTAAGGGTATAGAAGTTGCGGTATAGTTGACTCCGTCCTATGTTTACCTTCCCCTTAAGCAACTTTTTTTTTTCTTTTTTAAATTTATTGCACGTAAATATTTTGTTTTTCGTCTTATTTGCCATTTTCTGTGTGAAGGTCGTTTATTGTTATTATTGTTGCTGTTGTTGTTGATATTGTTTTAGTATTATAAAACTAAAATCCCATTGAAATGAAATAGTTAAATGCCTTTTAAATATGACCTGCATAAATTATGAGGGTGTGTGTGTGTCTATGTGCATATTATTTACCTTTGATTGCGATTTATTGATTTCACATTCTTGTTAATGTCACTAAGTAGGGGAGTTTACACTAGACTTTTGTAAATACATGTAATTCAATTAAATTAATCACCATGATGATTAATTCATTTTCCCCCCTTGTCATGAGAAATATATGTAATTGTGACACTAAACTAATCAAAACGGAAATTTAGTACTCGTTATCTATTCGTGACTAGAACTAAAGGAAAAAAAATCATCATTAAATAACAGTTGAGAGATTAAATAGAACCTAAAGGGAAATATTTTCTAAAATCGTTAGATGTCAAATTAAAAGTAATACTAAATCTTGTATTAGGTTTTTTATTTACATAAATAAATGATATTCTAATGTCATTAGAATGATTAATGTTTTGCTTTGGCATCACAATAGTTTGCTAGATTAATTATCTAATATATATATATTTTTTTTGTTTTAATTTGTTACTGTCTAATATTGACTAGAACAGGTTTAATAAATTCACTTAACTGATTTTATTTCGATCATTTGTTTGGCTAGTATATAAGAGCTAAATCTAAAGACTTTAAAAGATTTAGCGTTTCCATTACTAAAGTGTTCTCTCTAAATTGAAGAACAAAGCCAAAACTAAGTCTTCTCTCTAAATTGAAGAACAATGCCAAAACTGAACTTTAAATTATATTTATCTCTTCGACTTTGCTAAATAGAATTTAATTATATTTTAACCCAATTAAATGTTTTTCTCTTAGGGAAAAAATGAAAGATGGAATATAATTTGTACAGTGCTTTCAATAATTCTATCTCTATTATTATTATTGAAACTCTGCACTGTATCTTTATCAATGTTATGACTAAATTATAACAAAAATTTAATTGTGTAATCTTTTTTTTTTGGAAAACAAAATCAAGAAATTGATAAAAATTATTTTCTACTAAATTCCAGCACAGATTTATAGATATTCCACCTGAAACCATAGTAAAATTTTTATACAAATCCAATTTAAGCTATATCTATGTAAAAGAAAAATATCCTTAACTTTCATAGTCAAAAAACTATTATTTTGAAATGTTATAGTTTTTATATTTTTGTAATCATTTCACTTCTTTATATACTTCACTTGATATCAATAAATAAATATTAAAAAACCGAGACTACAATTTTTACCAGAGATTTTAAGTTTTTCTATCCTTAAAGTTAAAGTTTTTTGCTTAAATAATTTTACATTTTTTTCTTGTGTTTGCTTTTGTGAATTTTATAAAAATACATATCAATGAATAATGCATATTTCAAATAAGAATAAAAGAATATGAAGAATATATTTCCGTTTGGTTCAGGTACATCCGTTTATGCAACAGACACACAAACATACATAGTGAAATACAAAAAAATAAAAATGATGGAGGAAAAATGAATGGCCCAAAAGGGCCAAAATCAAAATGGTGGCCAAATAGAGCATAGAATATTCATGTATTCATACATAGCCACAATTCAAAATCAAGAATCCCATCAATCCCCAGGCGGGCAACACTTTACACCCTGCCCCAATCCCATGATTCCATTTCGCTATTCCCTCTTCTTCTGTCTATCTCGCTCCCTCTTGTTCTCTCTTATCGGCCACAAGGTCAATACAAAATGGCGTGTCGCTGCTCAAATACAAAGCACAAAATGGCGTATGCATTGCATTAGCATTGCAGAACTATCGACTCCATCATCATCATTCTTTCCCCTTACCTCTCCTATCAATTCACTTCACCCTGTTACCACGTCACTTTCCTCTTTGTAATTTCGCCCCCTAAAAAGTTCAACGCTTTTCACGCTTTGCACAACTTTTTTTTTTCCAAAAAGTACAAAACAAAAGAATTGAGTGGGGAAAACTATTTCAACTAAAACGAAATTTTTTTCCATTTTCTTCCTTGTTTTACTTTACACTCCTTTTTTTTTCAGGGGAGAAATTTTTTGTTGCTGTTGGTTGATTGGAAAACTTGCACATTCAAGTGTATATCGCTTGTGTTTTTTCGTATTCTAGGGTATTATTTGGTAGAGGGTCGCGAGTTGCTAATTAAAATGCTCTTTTATTGGGTATTTGATGTTTTCGCAAAACAATGTAAATAAACGTGTGAAAGTTATCAGTATTACAAAATGTTTTGGGGGTTGGGTTTATGGGTCATCTAACGATTGAGTATCATTTCAACATTTCACTTTCATGTACTGCTGTTGCATGTTGTTGACGCACTTTGTTGTTTGTTTTCTCATTGTTGTTGGTTTGTTGTTGTACTTGTTTATTGGTTGCGTGTGTCCATATACAAGGCGAGTCAAAAGCTCAAGGCAAAAGGCGGAGTCAAGCCATCTTATAGCCTTGATTCGTTTGCCTTTCGTGGTGGAGCTTCTAAAATTGTATCCTTGTGTCATTAATTAAGATTACATACACAAGCATAAACTTACACATATATATGCTATAGCAAAAGGGCAAATATTGATTGGATTCGACTACATTGATACTCTGTTTGGAAAATGTTAAAACCCATAGGTTAATTTGAATTTGGATTTGGTTACATTACATAGACATTATTTTACCATAGCTACTTCGTAACATTCAATCTAACATCTAGATTCTGTTTTTAATTTGAGAAGTTTTTCTAGCACTTCAATTTGAGCATTATGTTCTAGATTTAATTAGCGTAGCGCAGCATTTTGGATCACTGTTTTGCTACAGCTTCTCCCTCACTTCGGGTCACTGTTTTGGTATATCTGATCCGTCACTTTCAAACTAAATTTTAGGTTCTACTTTTAAGTGGCGGAGTAGGGTAAAACTTTTATTTCACAGTTCCTGCCACGTAACTTTTAATCTCAGATTAAGATTCTGAGATTGAAGGACTTGAAATCACTGTTTTGCCATAGCTGCACCGTCACTTTCAATCTAAAAATAGGTTCTGGGGTAGAAATTTTGATTTTGTGATATAAAAAATAATGAGCGATCCTAAGAACCACATTGGGAATTCCAGAAGCCTATATTAGACCAATTTTTGTAAAGTTTCATCGAATTCATAATTAAGAATGTAGAAAATAAATGGAATGTCGAAATATTTGAGAATGATACGAACAAAGAGGAGGAAGAGGCCACAAGGTAATTGCTTTTATTATTTTAAAAACTACCTGCAAATATCCAATACTTTCTCTATTATAGTTGGGAACGCAACCTTATCTTTCGTCGTTCATTAGTAGCTATATTATTACAACATTTATAGAAAATTGAACTATCAAATTATAGAAATACTTTTACTTCAGGCTTTTTAGTTCAATCCTAAAAAAGGTTCTTCAACATTTATTTAGTATTTAAAATTAATTAATTTTTCAGAAAAATTTTTTCCCCTAGTCTTATATACCCTTAAATATCTCCTGTAACAAATTTAACGCACACTGCGTTTTATCTATGAAAGTTTTAGCGAGGACTTTTGCCTTGTGCTTCTCATTTGACATGCTTTCCTCTTGTTTTCTAACTTCTCTATTCATTGTTTGCGTGGCTCTGTTTTAGTAGTTACCTTTTTTTTTTTTTTGTTTATTTTATCCCTCTTCATTTGCTCTCCTTCCCCCTCTATAATTTCATGGTTTTATGGCAATAGAGAAGAATACTTAAATTACATTTCCTTGGCATTAAATTTGCAATCCAAAATGTTGTCTCGTAAAACTCTGCCTACAATACGAAAGAAAAATTAATTAAATTTAATCAGCTTAGATAATTAGTTACAGAAGTTTTTTTTTTGTTGAAAATAAAAGACAACCGATGCAAAAGTAAAGGCACAATGGTAGAAGATATAACGTGGAAGTTTCATAAATACTTAATGCATTGAGTTTTGGCAAAGTAATCGCAACTTGTATATACATATAATTTCATCTTTTTTGCTGACTAATCACTCAACTTTTCAATTACAAAAAGTGAAAGAGCGCAAAGGGGAGGGTGAGAGAGGAAGATAAAGCAATTAAATATATATATTATTTTATTGTCGTTATCATTATAATTCACTTCTATGAATACCTTCCATTTATATGCACAAATTTGACCCAATTTTTTTTTAATAGACAAAGATTTAGAATTTTCATTGACGAAAAAGGAAAAAAAAAAAAAAATTAAATGGGAAAAACTTATTGGAAATATTTTGTTATTTTTGTTGTATCATCCAACCATCAGACCACAGCCGAGGGTAAAGACACTTTTCACATGATTCAAACGTCCGCTTAGGGCAAACGAGAAGGGTAAAGGTTGCAAACGTTTCTCCAGTACAGCGCAAACATGCCAATTGGAGTCAATAGAGCCACGGAATATTAGATCAGCCTTGGGCAAATCAATTTGATAGGCTATTGTTGTAACAGATTCCTGTAGACGCGCACTGGTCTCCACTTCGACACCAATCTGAAGCTGATCACTTGCTTTCCTATAATAACAGATATGCAATCCATTTAGACCCATTGTGCCAGACCAAACGTAATCATCATTGCCATAGCGTCCGACAAGAGAGAGTAGAGCTATTTGACGTCCTGGAATATTTGGACCATATTGATAAGTCAATTCGGTACCCATGGCTAGACAACGTGTTATCGATTGCAAATACTGGGCCACAATTACTCCGGATGTTGTGACAAAGCCAGGATTACCCACTGTCAAGGATGTGGTAAAATTATTACCACGATAATCACCAGTCAGTTGAGTTGCCATCAGGCGAGAATCTTGAAATTGTGCAGCATACTTGCATCTCAATCTTTCCGTCAATTGATGGATAACATTTGCATTGAGATTACCAGATGCATCGATGTCGCCAAGTAAAACGGGAAACGCTTCATTGGGTCCAAATTGTTTTGTACCCACATAGGTGGCCCCAAAGCGATAACCATTATTTGCCTGACTGGTCATATTAATGGTATGCGAGATTTGAAAGTGATTACTCAATCCCTTGTTCAGTATGATTCGGGCACCCTCAAATGTGCTAGCCTGAATTTCTTTACATTTATTATGCAATTCCTCAACAGTACCAGGATTCTCCAAATTTGTTGGTTTAGCCTTTAACTCCGATGCTATGGCCTCTGCCATCGATGGCGGCAGGGTAGACATTTGTGGGAACACAGTTGATGTCCCGCCTTGTCCACCCATTGTTGATGATGTAGCCAAAACATTGCCCATTATGGTAACAGTAACAAAATAAATCTACAATATCTTTTAATACTTTTAAATAATTATATGATTTTTTAGTTTTTTAAATATATGTCTCTCAAATTTTGTATACTTTTTTTACTAGCAAAAGTTAGTATGATGTCGACAGCTGTCAAAAATTATTCTTTTCTGGAGTTTTTCAACACTGTAAAAAAAGAAAGAAATTGCAGCAAAGCAACGTTTCTGTCAACAAGGCTTTACCAAGGCTAAAAAAGTTTCTTATGAAGGATTCCTAATGCCTGCTGCGAAAGTTTAAGTTTTATTAAAAACCATGGGAAAGTCTTCATCCAGCGTTGCTAAAATATGGTTTTCAGCATATTTCAACACTTATTTTATTAATTAATCATTAAAAAAAACAATTTTCAAAGCTAAGAAGCAAATTGTATTAGTTTATTTGCCTATTGGGAAGAAAACTTTATAAGCGCTATGGGAAGGCTTGTATTAATTTAGGGTTAAAGTTTACATTTACTTAGCTGGTAGTTAAAGAAACATCGAAAATGGGAAGGGGAAAAAAGGAAGCCCAATAAAATAACATGCAAATGACGAAAGAGAAGCACAAAACAAAAATACTGTAAACAGAAACCGCAATAACCGCAACACGTTACCGTTTTCCCAAAGAAAATGGCAAATAATTGGCCAAGTACAACAAATTTATGTACACCCCAAATACAGTATCTGTCTATCTCTCTCTTGCTCACTCTATCCTTCTGTCTCTTTCCATAAAGTCGCTTGTCTTTGCCTAATTATGCAGCCAAGCAGGTTAATACACTGTGAGGTTATAGGAGGGGGACGAGGAGATAACAGGGGGGATAATAACAAGACAGACCATGACTGGACAGTAATAGATAAACTTTGGGTGCAAATGAAAAGTTATGATAGCAAACCAACCAACAACACTGCAAGCCGACGAACAACAAACGGAAAAAGTTTTTTCTTTTTTTTTCCTTGATTTTCCTTTTTTCACTTTTTTTTTTGTTTTTCTTACGTTAATTTCATAAGCTTGAAAAGATAGATGAACTCAAATTGGACAAGACGACGAAGGGAATAAATACTATAGTAGTGCATCACGTTTTTTTGTCCTTTTCAACACTAGAACCATAAATCATATAGAGCAAAGAAAAAAAAAAAAAGAGTATAAAGATAATTCCTTTTTCTGTAACACAAAAAGTGTCAGGATAACTGATGATGAAAGTAATTCTTCAACATATTAACCTCAGAGACCTTTTTTGTTTTGGCCATAGCGTAAAATTTGAGTAAAGTTAAAGTTTACTTGTCTCTTTCAGGGAAAATAATTTTCGGTAAGCAAACCGCAATAGAAAACTAGACAAATTTGTAGTTCGGTTTAACAGTAGGTACAAAGTATTTGCGACTAGATGTGTGAGATCTTTTAAGCCTACATATAAGCTTTGAAAAATGTTGTAATTTTTAAATTGTTTTATGACGCTTAATGTGTTTTTTTAAACTGAAAGAAGTTTTGCTACAAATTTAGATTTACACCTAAACCAATGAGCATAAATAGGAATACTTTTAAAAAAGTCGTACAGTTGTGATATATCGTAGAACCTTTTAAAAGATCTTCAAATTTTTATTCTCCGGATTCCTTTTTTATATCAAATCTAGCTGATCATTGATTCTCATCGGTCTGAATACCTAACATACAAATACTTATACTAGTAAAAATAATCCAAAAGATTTTTCGTATTTAAAATATCAATTACCAACTACTTGTTTACAGTGTATCTAAAAGTCGATGCCTTGACTTGAGATGGTACAACAATTTGTTTTGTTTTGTTTTTTTTTCTATTTGCTTTTTGCATAGTTTGTCTCTACATGTGGTATACACTTATGGTAACCACATACCAAACCAGATCCACACAGATGGGAGGAGGGTGGAAACGAAGGAGAGGACCAAAATAAAAAGAAAGAAAACTAAAAGCAAAACGAAAATTGTTAGCGTCATCAAGTTGACAAAATGTCACACACACACAGATACACATATGCGTGAATATATGTGTGTGTGGTTGCGGGTGGGGGAGGGAGAGGAGTTCTCCGCAACTCCAACCATTGACTATTTGGAAATCTATGTCCATGTTATGCTCGACTTGCTACCATTTCAGAATCATTTCACTTTGTACACTGCTCTTTTACCTTTACAGAGTGGTTACTATTAATTTTGCTCATTAAACTAACGGCATATTAAATGCACGCATTGTGTATGTACTCTAAAGGAAGGAAGCAAGGAAGGAAAGGGAAGGCAAAGGCAAGGAAAGAGATGGGTGGTGGTGGCTACGCCTCATTAATGGCACGCCATTTGCTTTTCTTAGAGATTGGTTTCTTTTTTTTTTTCAAGGTACTTCCTCTCTTTCCTTATGTCGTCATTGTCGATATTTATGCCCTGAATTTATTGCCTCTGAAGTTGAAAATTTATGTGTGTATGTGTGTGTGGTGTGTAGAAGAGAGTAGGCGAAGGATAGCGTCGCAGTGGGTCATAAAACTGTTTAATGGAAACTCTTTTGGGTGCAGATTTGCTTGCCCCTTGAATAGGAGCTTGTGTCAAGTGCTTTTCTTTCTTATTCTATTTCTGTTTTTGGTTGGTCAAGTCAATGTTATAGTCTATCTTATCTAAGGATAAGGAAAAGGAAATGTTCCATTACATGCAGCTGTTAGGAACGAAATGACTTTTACTTTAACATAGATGAAATATACAATAAACTCACAAGAAAAATAAATTTCCCAAAATCATATAAGATTGAACTACTTACATTAACTTCAATTGTATTCCCTCTTTTGGGTATTAGGTTCTGCAAGAGATAAAATATAAAATGAGTTAATATTTGATAATAAAGTTAAATATATATTTTCTGCGAGTATTGGATAAACATATTCATGTTGATTTATGAAAGATAATTAGGAAAAACAGTTTGCAAAATTAAAAAAAAAAAATACATATACAATTGGCCAGTAATAGAAAACTTCTTTCCCAATATTGTTCGTATAAATAATATTTTATGACAGAACCAATTTCTTTTAAAAATGATATGAAGTCTTTTAAAATTGTTTTTAAAATGCCAGGCGTAAGATTTATGGTCAAAAATAACGAAAATTATATACTTTTTATATTTTAATAAAACAATATCTTCTATCTGAGAACTGCTAAGTTTATTATATTTTTAAAAACCAAAATTTCTCTTTTAATTAATATTCCGGCAACTTTCTAAAAATTTTTCCGTAAGTTATAATTAGATCAGTTAAAGATTATAGTAAAATTGGTTAATATTTATAGTCGGAAAGGCAATAATAATTGAATTAACTTATCCCCAACAATAATAGTTTAAAGACCTTTTAATAATCAATACCTTTTTAACATTCTATTGGTTGAAAGCTTTTCAAATTGCGTACATTTTCTTTTTTAGATCGAAAAAAAAGTATTTAATAGTATTGAAAAGTTTTCTAAACTATATTCTCTAAATTATAGGTGCATACTTCCAAAGTTATCCCGCTTCACTGATCTCTTCATACGCCTGACAAACTTACAACTAGTAAAATGTCTCAACTTTTGAAACGAAACTAAATAAAAAATTAAGTAGCAAGGAAAAAAACAACAAAAACAACGAGCAAAAAAAAAAAAGAAACGTTGGCATAACTTTTTGCCTACTTACAGCGAAATCCGCTTAAAGTGACAAAATTGCAAGAGATGCTACTTAGTATATATGTGAATGTGTGGGTGCTTGTGTTAGTGTTGGTGTGTGTGTATGTGGGCTCCTACAACCCAACCCATTTGTTGGTTATACCATTCCATCCAACTACCACCCCTCTCTGCCACAACTTAATACACTTTTGGACCAGAATCAAAAGCAAAAGTCAACCAACTTCATTTTCGCACAGCAAAAGCAGTAAACAAACTCCACTACCCCCTCTGCACACCCTCCTCCTAACCAACCATGCTCTGTGGCCTCCTCCTCTCTTATCCATAATAAAAAAATAAAAAAAAAACTCACTCATTGACTTGGCGTTACAACAAAACTTTTCCTACAAGTTTCGACTAGAGTTGAGCGCCAGAGAAGGACAGGCAATGGGGGGGAGAGTAGAGAGGAGTGTGGGAAAAAGTTGGCTAAGAAAATATGTCTACACTTGCCGACATCCGCTTGCCAGTTTTAGACACGGACGAATCCGCGTTGCGTGTGTCAGAAAAGAAGGCGTTCGGGGACCGCTACAAAGGCTAATAAACACAAACACATAGATTCATTCATTCATTTGTGTGTGTGTGTGTGTGTAAGTCGGGTGCCCAGGACACCATTCATTGTGTCTCATTGAATGCAAATGGCGCAAATTCAAATTACAAACCAACAATTTCCGCAAAATGTGCCTTGTTGTCGATTTTGTTTCGCCTTTGGTTTTCTCTTTATTTTCCCCTCCCTCTTACCTCTCTTATTTTCTTTTGCCCCTCCATTTACTTTCTCTCTCTCCCACTGCACCAGACCTCGCTCCTTCATTTTCATGTACAGTTAATTGCATGTTTTCAGAAAGTGTTTTTGTATGTGTTAGCGAGTGTAAGCTTATCCTTGTGTATATTTTATTTAATATACAATATACCCTGTAATCTTTAAATGATGGGGTATGTTAAGATTTCTAAACCCGTGCGGACATTCACAGTCGGCAAATCTCACACATACGAGACGATCGTTTGCCAAAGTGTTCACGAACAATGATACCCGAGGTAAAAATAGAATCAGTTGCCTATGGAACTTTAGGGCGAGCAGGATAACGGTGCTTTGCTGTGACGCTACACAAGAAAAAATGAAAGCTTTCTCTTTGCTTCTCTTGTTCGAATGCGCTGCCTGGCTCAGTTGCGGCAAAATTAGTTTGATTGCAATTTTGTGCAGTGTGAAGAAAAGAACAGAAAGAAAAAGAAATATTTGGTTTCTCTATTCAATTTAACGTTATTAGATTATTACCATTGCATAATAAAGGGTATTTTGATCTCGACACTAAGATTTAACTTTCATTACGTTATTTTGCTTTTCTGCACATTATCAATAAAATCAATTAAAAAACTTTTCCAAAAAATAAAACAAAAACATGGTAAATAATGAGAATTATTTTACTAATTTACATTATTTGGAAATTTGAGAAAAAAGGTAATCAATATCAAAAAATAGATATATTTATATTTACATTTGGTTTAAACAATTAAATGCCAAGTAATAGGGAAAGTAGAAAGAGTAGAGAATCATAAAGTCAACATCATTTACAAAAAAAAAAAAAAACTTTCAAATGGTTTGTAATTACTTTTTTTTTTGTTGTAATATCCGTTTAATTGTTCAAAGTTTTTTATTCAATTTAAAAGTTAAATGGAAAATGAAAGCACAATTAGAAACAGTTAACAATTAGGGGGTACATTAGGCAACGGCTAACAATCACAATGCCAAATATAAGAAATAATTGGTTATTTTTACATTGGACATTTGACATATTGGCAAACTGGGATAAGACTTTGTTTATAATTACAAAAGCCGTATCTAAGTGACACCTACCACCAACCAGCACTTGGGTTCCTTCTGGGAATCCTTGGTTATTTTAACAAGTTTATCTTCAATGTACTTTCAATTGTCATATTTGTTGCTTTCAGTTAAATTTTGACAGTATTTTGGTCTATCTGACATGCTGTTTCTTCCATTGCCTTTCATTTTAATCCTTGCCATTTTTGTTTTCCTTCATCTCAGAACCGAGAACCGACAAAAAAAAACCTGAGTGCGCTGCAGCAAATAAACTCAGCCAATTTATTTTCCATAACAACTGCGCGTTCGCAAAATGAAAAAGGAATGAATAAGAAGAGAAGGAGAGACAGGGAAGGCGGCGGACAAAAAAAAAAAAAAAAAATGGGTTGTCTTTGTGCCCTTCAAGAGACATCAACTTACTCACCACCCTTAGTAGCTACCGATTTTGGTATAGTAGTCAACGCTCATCAGGCCTAGACACCCTGGCCCCTAGCGACCGCCGACACAGCAGCTCCGCCGTCGTTCAAGCTATGTAGCAATTCCTTTCTCCTCTATCTTCCCCTCTCTACTTGCACAGTTGGCCCGATTTCAATGTGCATTATATTCATGTAGCACATCCATTGTTTACAGGCCTATTCGTAACATTGTATAACAGGCGGAGTAATAACAACAACAACATCAACAACAGCAGGGATGTCAAAATGGGGTGAAGTGGTGTGGGGTAAAGTACAGAGGAGACTCGTAGGGGAAAGAAGTAGGTCCAGGCCAGACAATCTGAGCATGTCGACCCATGCAAATTTTGAGGTCGTTGTTGTTTTTTTTTTTTTTTGATTGTGGTATGGAAATGAAGATGGGAAATTTTTCTTCCCCTAACCCTCCTATACAACAAGACCCATGCCTCTCATATTTCTTCTTCTCTCTGTCTCTCCTTCTCTCTCTCTGTTTCTATAAAGTTCTCCCTTTTCATATTTTGTTTGTGGCATATTGAAATTAATGTAAATTTTTTTCATACACTTACGTCTTATTGGGCATGATTCTTGTTATTGATTTCGTTGGCTGGCAAAGAGGCAACCGAAAATTTTGTTAATGAAATGGCAAAAACCCTTCAGCTGTGGTCTAATAAAACAAAAAAAAAGTTTTACTAATTGAATGGTATTAAAAGGATGAAAAGGACTTTAAGAAAATGTTTTTATCACATGTAATTAAATAAGTACTGAGAAAATAATTAGCTTGGTAAGATACTCATTTTATAGTGTACCAGTGTACAATAACTGCAAGGAATGGATTGGTATAAGAATTTAATACAGTCGAGGTTCCCTATAATAAATGCAGATGAAAGCAGAAAAACCTTAATTATATAAAAATCATAATATAAATTTTTAACATTAATCCACTACTTTACCGTTGCAATAATTAACAAGCCAGACAATACTAAAAATTGTGGCAATACTTTTTTGGAATGAAATTGTGCACATTTTTTAGGTAATTCAATAAGTTTGTTCATTTTTTGTTATAATAACGAATAATTATTGGATCAGTGCACCAATTTTTTTTTTGTCCACCCTTTTAGAAGTAAAGTTATAACGTTCTGATCCCCAAAGTTTTCAATGTGCCATTACTTTTTGGGTCCACTGTAAAAGTTAACTATGGGACCTTACTATTCCACTGTATTTAAGGTCTCGTTTGCTAGTTGCCCAAAGAGCGGCAACCCTGGAGCGTGCAACAAATGCGTAGGAGAAGATATTCTAGAAACAACATGAGCAAAAACCACATGACTTTAAGTGACTTTCCTTTTTTCCTTTCATTTTCTTTTCAACCAATAACTAAAAATAAAAGAAATTCTTTTTTATTAAGAATTCTATTGTACAACTTTAATTGATACATGTATGAATATATATAGATATATATATTATATCATTTCTGTCCATATAATTTAGATTAATAAAGACATCCTCTTATAATTGGGATTCTTCTATTAATATATTCAAAGTTTACTTTCTCCTAACACAAAATTATATATAAAATAATTAGACATAATGAATAAAGGTTTAAATTTCATTGACACAATTTAATTTTTTTATATAATATATTATATTGCTATATGCAAGTATCATATAAACAATATTTGTGATTTTTTAATCAGTTAGAATTTCCCTTGTGGCAGCTGTGTGAAAAAAAAACCCAAAATTGAAATATCAATCAATATTTGATGAACGTTTAATTGAAGTCGATTCTTTAATCTGATTTAGTACTCGACTATAAATGTATAAACAATTTCGTATCTATTAATTTGTTCAGCAACAACAACAACTACGACCTTCAAATGTATATATATATACAACTTGATTACCAGGATAAATTTAATTGAACACACACCCAATTTACGTAAACTTTAAAGTTAAAAAAAAAGTTTTAAATTGTTTACGTGCAATAAAGTCTCGCCTTTCAAGTATATATATATAAATTTATATATAAATATATACACATATATAGACAAATCTGTCTGTCTGACTGCTTTAAAGTCGACCGGCTCATAGGCTCAATGCGAAAAGACTTTATAATTGGCCACTCTCGACAATCGTGAGCTAGCTCAGAGTCAAAATGCCAAGATGCCAAGAGCCTTTAACTGTCCTAACGAGAAGAGCTCTTCAATTTTTTATTGTTCTCATTTCGCCTTCATTTTTGGCTTTTAGCCTAATTATTTCTTTCTTTTTATTTTTTTTTTTTTGCCGCCCTCATTTTTCTAGCGAAAAGGAAGAAAAATAAATTTATGGTTATTTGGTTTTAGTATACAAATTTTGTAGCAAACTAAATGTATGTATATAAAATGTTTCATGTCTTTAATTAAACAAAAGCTTCTTAAATCAATATTGTTTTATCGAATGGAGAAAGAAAAGAAACGTAGCAAGAGGAAACAAGGGGAGGAAGAGAAAGACTCTAAATGATAAGCCATGGTAGACCGACCGGAAGGATACAGCAAACACACACACACGCATACACATATTCTCACACACACACACACACCCACAACAAACTGGAAAAAAGGCAAACGTACATATGAACAACCCTTTTGAAATATTTAAAATTTCTTTCTCTTGCTGGACATTTAATATTTGCCAGCTAAAGGATTCTTATACCCTACAACCATCTTTTGATTGGGTATATTGGGACACAAACGTATATATAAAAGTAAGGTAATTAACAACCAAAGCAGATTTAAGGCAAATCCCACAATAAGTCATAAAAAGGATTCGAAATTAATTCTTAAAGACTCAGGCAATTCATTCTTTGGGTAGTTCAATGTTAACTTTAGCTGTACAGTTATTAAATATTTATTATTAATTAAAACTCTTAATCGTTCACCCAGAGCAAGTCTAAAATTGGTTTTTACATTTAATCTATCTCAACTTCTTTATGTCTATTCCTTTAAAGATATACTTCTTGTTAGTTAAAAGATTTTATGGGCCAGATTTTCGAATATAAGACACTTTACTGTAATTAGTCTTATATTGGAATTATCGTTAAAAGTTTGGTTACTTTAGGTTTTAATACTGCAAAGATAAACTAGTAGTATACTCTTGCATGAAGTGTATATTAATTTTATTCAGAATCATAGAAGGAAACATCTCCACTTATAAGAATTATATATATGTATTCTGAATCAACATGATGAGGTAAGTTGATATAGCTTTGTCCTGTCTGGTCGTCCATCTGTCCGGAGACCCTTGAAGATACAGAACTAAAATTTTGCAGAAGGAAAAAATGTATCTAACAGCTCCTTTAGCAACAAATGTTCAAGAACATAGTTTAAGATCAATAACTTGGTTGTTTTCAATAAATTTATGAAATTTAGTATTTATTTTCTCAGCGACGGACATGAAATTTATGTTCGACTAGTATTTTCTTATGATTTTGTTAAATTAAATTTGAACCAGAAGAATTGTATGTAAGGGTGATCAATTTGTCAAGTTTTTTTTCCCTTTAGTTTATAATGATAAATAATAAGATGGAAAAAATGAATGTTTTAGTTTTTTTTTTTTGAAAAAACCATTTGATTATATTATATTACATTATATTACCAATAACATTATTTTTTAGCATATTTTGATTTTAAAAATTTTACGAAAATATAGTCCTTAGTAATTTTTAGTAAGATAATGATATAAAACCAAAACATTTGAAATTTATTCACTAAAAAAATGTTTCCCAAAATTTATTCTTAAACTTTTGTAGCAAAACAAAAACAATATTTGCTGTACAAATAGTATAAAAATAAAACAAAAGCTTTTTTAATATTTCGCAATTTATGCAGGATTTAAGAACTATTTATTTAGTAGATTTGATTTTAGTTTACCTTTAATTTTCAACAAGTATCAGAAACACGCTTAAACCCCTAGACTTAAACAACAAAAGCTTCGACCAACTTGATTTTGAAACAATTTTCTTTGAAACTAGTTTTATTTCGTTAATATATCCTGTAACTTATACCTTATTTCCCCACCGTTAAAGACATTTGTTCTTTAGTATTTAAACTAATATTTATAATCTTTGATACCTTTTATCCTTGTTTTAAATATATATTAATTAGCCGACTAGATAACATAGCGCCCAATGAAACAGGTTTTCTTATATTTTAAATTAATTTTAACAAATTTAAAACCAAAGATAAACCTTTTTATTTAAATATTAAATATTTTATTTAAATATGAAACCTTTTTAAATACAGAGAGTATCTAGGTAACACACGCCCACCATTTTTTAGCCAATTTTTTTTTTTTCTTCTTTTTTTATACTGTTTCTTTTTTTCCTCCCTGTTTGCATTTTACTTTTTGTGGTCAGTTTCAGGTTTCGAATTTCATTCAATTATGCCCTGTGCACACATGTTTTTCACACATTTTCCACCTCACATTTATTATTTATTATATATTTAAATATATTTTACTACCTTTTTGTCTACCTTTTGCACTTGACTTGACAACTCTTTGCAGATTTATGTATTTAATTACTGGAATAAAAGTTTTTGCACCGATTTTTATATGTATGCCTAGATTCCAAGCTTAAAGGTATTATAAAATTCAAACCACAAAAGACTTGGAAATTCTATGGAGTATATATATATATATTAAAATATATATATACATATATGTATGTGTGACTGTGTGTTGGTTGGTAGTAAAATGGCTTTGAATAAATGTGAATTAAATTAAATATTCAATTGTTAAAAGTGTCAACTGCAATATGGCAATATTAAATTGAGTCTTTTGTAGGTTTGCTTTGACACTAAAAGGAAATTGGTTTCGATATCGATTTCGGTCTCTCAAGTGTTATGGAAGGAAACCATTGCTAACAGTGAGGCAAAAAAAAAAATCCTTATTTACTTCCTTCTTCATTCTAACATATGTATATATTACGCTTACATTAAAAGTAGATTCAATTAACCGAACTTCCGCTTAATTTGATTACCTTTTCAATATAAAAAAGTTTGAAATATTGTTAGCCAGTCCTTAATAGTTAGACACCAGTTTACAGCTTTTCAAAGTAAGCTAAACATTATATTCAAAATAATATCCAGAAATTTAATACGATTTTTAACATTTTGTTACAGTTTTTAAGATTTTAAAGATTCCCTCTTAAAAATTGTAAAATGTCCAAACATTATTTATATTTGTTCTTTAGCATTATATTGACCTTTAAGTGAATTTCATCTTATGTTTTCAATGCGCATTAACACCTTATAAACCCGGCGAAATCAAAAGATTTTGTATATACAAATTTAACAATATAAATAAGTAAAATATATATACTATATATATTCATCATTATAAATATGAATGATTTTGAAAACATTGCACTTTGTTATCACTTTACGCATATATATTTACTTCCAAATTCTATTGCCGAATTTTAATATAGTTAACCGATATATTTATATTGAAAAAGTTAAAGTAAGTAATCTATATTTTGTAATACCTTTTATTTTAAATACAACTTTTAATATTATTTTTTTTTTTTTGTTGTTTTCCCAGGTTATTTGCATTTCTAGTAATAAAAAAAAAAAGGTTTACTCTCTTATTTCCCGATTTTTTTCTCCTTATCTATACAATTCTGTGTTCAATGCTCCTTTTTTGTTGTTGCTGCTTTTGTTTTGGGTTTGTTTAATTGACTTGAAAACCAGTTTTATTTGTTTGCAAGCAACATAAAAAAATATAAAAAAAAGGAGAGAAAAAAAAACGAGCAACAAGCATTAAAAGCAAATATAAATTGTGTACGACGCTGCAGCAGGCAGCGCTGCTTTTTGAATCTCCGCCGCAATGCTGTTTTTTTTTCTCTCTTTTTGTTTTTGTTGTTAAATGTTTTTATACTCTTTTTTTGAAGAATAAAATAAAGGTAATTAGGTTGAGGGTATTAAGTATAAAGTTAAGAAACAAAACAAAAACAAGCATTTATTAAATGGTTTTATTTGTTTTATATTCTTTTATTTGATTTGATCAATCTGATTTTGATTTAATGAATTTTTTGAGTATTGTCAATATTTTTGGAAGCGATCATTCGCAATTATTTATGTATACAGTAAATCAGTTTCTGCTATAAATAACAGGTTTATTTTTATAAACCTTTTCAAATCGAAACTGAATTAAGAAATTATATCGATATACATAGATATAATGATTAAGAAATAATAGTACTCCTTGTATTGTATGGCTACTTAAAATCATTTGTTCACCCGATCTATAACCTCTGAAACAGAAGGATTAAAACTATTTTTACTTGTAAAACAACAGATAGCAGAATCTTATGACGAAATATTGGCGTAAAAATTATAACTATCCGATTCTTTGATTCGCAGAACATGTTTTCAATAAGATTGTTTATAAGATAATATTTCTAATTGGTTCACCAAATGAACATTTGTTGATTTTAATATTCTTATCATCTTTTTAAGTTTATATTTTATTCAATTTATTTATAGATAAGAAAAAGGAAACAGGAATATATCAAGTAAGGGTATCTATGATATGATATTATTGAGATTAACCTTTTGTACCTCTTTTAGCTCTGTTACTTCTTTTTTTTTTGTTTTTGGTTTTGTTCTACGCAAGCAGAGCGAGAAGTGAAGAGGCAAAGTGAGAGATAGAGAGAAAAAGAGAGCGGGCATGTGCTTTTTCTTTCTTTATTTATTTTTTTTTTTTCTTATCATAATGCGATTATTTTTGGGCTGCCCCGGCGCGTATAAAAAATAAAAGCGTAAAAGTATAGAACTTTTACGCCGTGTGTGTGCCGTTTGTGTGACTGTGTGCGTGTTTCTGTCTGTCAGACTGTCAGATCCGTGCGTGCATAGATGTATGTATGTATGAATGTGTGCGTATGTGAATACGAATCTTTGTTTGTATGTGTGTGTGTAGAGCTCCAAGCTAGCGGAGCTTTAAACTCGTTATTTGCCATCGTCGTTGTCGCTAAGCAGCAGCTTCTTTTTTTCGGTTTTTGGCTTTCCTCTCTTGCTCTCTGTCTCTCTCTCTTTTGAAAACTTTACCTAACTTCACCCCTTCCACCCTCTCTTGGACGATTACTGTCTCACCCATACCCCTCTTGCACTATCATTCTCTTTCACTCATTGCTTAGCGTTTTGCGTTTAGCTCTATTTTAACGTTCTTTCATTTTTTTGTCTTCAATTTCGTTTTGCCTTATTTGCTTTGCGTTTCAATGTTGCTTTTAATTAGAAATTAGTTTTACTTCATTATAATTATTGCTATTTTTTTTTGCTTGTATGTGCAAATTACCGTTGTAGTGATTAATTAAGGCACAAATACATATGTATGTATGTGCGTATATGGATTATTCGTTTAAGTTCTGTTTTATTGTTTTATTACACTCTTTGGCAAAATGGAGTATAACACTTTTTGCCAAAAGTTTGCAAGCCCTTGTATTGTCTTATGCATCTGTATATGTTAGAGATCAGCATGACGCAGTTGATATGTATGTAGCCCTTTTTATACCCTTGTTATCTTTATATCTACACACACACACTAACAGCTATTGTTTGAAACTATTGTATTGAAACTGCGCCAACGACCTTTTTTTTCTTTGGCAGAAACGGCACCATCCGCCCATAATTCACATGGTTCTAGATGAGCGATTGCTGGAAAGTTTGATGATTAATTGGGTGAAATTGTTTTCATATGTTTATTTAAACACCTCACAATAAGCAATGTTATCTTATGATTTTTAATACCCTGCAGAAAGTGTAACAAAATTGTATGTTTGTATGGAAGAATATCACTGTGATTGATCAAGAGATCAATATTAATAGTAGTCTGTGTGTTTTTTTCGCAGTTTTCAGACCTTCAATTTTAAGCTTAGTTTAAGTTTGGTTGATAAGCTATTTTAGATGTCTATCTATGATCGGGTCGGACAACTTTAACATACATATAGTACTATCACTATAGAATAATCGGTGTCGAATAATTTTTTTAAATTTAAATTAGATTGCATAATTATACAGGTTTTAATAATTTACTTTAGCCCAACAAATACAAAGTAATCAATTTCACCATCACACAAGACGCAGTTTCGACTCCTGTCAAGACCAAGTAAACAAGTTTACTAATTTGATTTATATTTTATCAACTTTACATTAAAAGCATTAATTTTTAAATTTTGCTTTGAAACTGATGTAACGTAGAAACTTGTTAAGTAGTTTAAAACTGCAGGGTAGACCAACTTCGAAGTTGCTGAAGTTTACCTTTTAATATTTGACAATTAAAATGAGAATTTATATTTGAATTTCTATATATCATTAACAATTTGATTAAAATCGCTTTACTCCAACATTAAGTTCTTTTAGGAATTTGTATTTTTTCTTGGTTTACTTCATCCGATGTCAGATTAAGTAAAAAAAATCAGATTACCATATGCTGATTTCTTCCTATTTTCAAGGGTGTAGAATCAGCGGCAATGCAAAAATTTGCCCTTTTTCTCACATTTTTCCCTAAACACACGTTTTTTACGTACACAAACTCATACACCACACACGCACACACACATACTTATAAACACACGCACATGCGTGCGTCAAATGCGCTTGCCATGTCTAATTTATGCAAATTTAATTGCCATCAGACATTTTAATGAAATTGAAACATGCCCATTGGTGGAGTCGGGGATTGGGGGGTGGGGCTATCGAATCGAATGAGATTGCCGTTTTATTGAAAGGATGGAGAGGAGGAGAAAAGTTCTGAATTTGGCTTGTGGGCGTTTACGTTTGGCTTGATAATTTCGTATAATTTAAGAGAATTTTTACATTGCAACACATATTGAGGTCAGAGCAAATAAAATTTAGAATTTTGTATTTTAATTATTTTTCTTTGGATTTGTTGCATTAGTAATTAGTAGAGGGGAGGGCAGTATGAGTACCATTCAATTGTTTTCGTGTTCAATTGCCCTATACCTAAATACTTTTCAACTTAATTAATTCAATTTTGCCATCAATTATGTTAATTATATAATCTGAGAATGAAATTTGTGAAGTTTGGCAACATCCAAATGCAGTTTTTTTTTTTAAATTAGACAACAATTGACTGGCCATAAAAACTGCCGTATTGAGCATGACCACAACTTAATGACATTTAAAGCCAGTCGAAAACATTACAAAATGAAAATTCATTGTTACCTAAATAAACAATTTATTAAGCACAAATCAATGAAAGTATATTTTTTCTATTTTAAGTCTAAGATAACATTTATAAGAAAGTTTTTTTCGATTTGTTTTATTCTATTGCTATTCAAAAAGACTTCAATTAGTTCTCCTTTCAGATTTTAACAAAACTTTTGGGTAAAATATCTAATAATATTCTATTTCTTTGTAGTGCTGCAATGAAATCAGCTTTATAAGCAGTTCTTTAAGAAATACCAAATTCTACAAATATCTTTCAATAAGATTGAATCAATTAAAAACTCAATTTAATGATTTTTATTATCTTTTTTTAATGATTTGTATATTTTGGATACATCATATTATTTCTATTATTCTAAAAAAGTGGAAAATTTAATTAGCGGTAATGCAATTCAAGCAATTTCCGGGAATCATAAATATTTAAATAGGTATTCGTTTTTTTGCTGACAAATTTCATTCACTAAAGTTTAAACATAATTTTTTTTTGCTTTTCCACATTTTTGGCTTATCATTTTGAAGCTCTCGAGAGGAGGCTTGTCACTTGGGGGGCCGTAACCAGCACAAACTGCCAACATGACTGGCTCCAAAATAAGTGTGTGTGTGTGTGTGTGAGTAATTAACAACATTTAAAATTTTGCTCTGCTTAAATTTTTAATTAAAAAACTTTGCTTCTTGTCCGCACCTTTTTTTACCGCACGATTGATAAAACATTCTTTGCTATTATTTATAGGATTTCCTTTTGTTTTTTTTTTTTCGTTTTATTTTCACTTTTGGCTTGTTCTCTCTCCTATTATTTCACTAATTTTGTAGATTTTCTCGCACAGTGATACAAGATGAAACGGTAACGACATAAATTAGTCAGCCAATATATGACACAAAACTTCATTGCTTTAGCTACACTGTGCACTGTGATATGCGTGCAAAATGTCGCGACGACGATGACGACGACAACGACGTAGGAGAGGAAGCAAGGCGACGGCAGCAACAGCAGCGGCGCATTCGTTAAATATCTTTAATTGTTGTTAGTGTTGCGTTGTTGTTGTTGTGCGCTATTTAAACCCACACACAGAGAGTGTGAGAGAGAAAAAGAGACGGGGAGAGAGGCACATACAGAGAGGCCCAACTGCAGCTTTGCTTTTTGACACTTGCACAAAAATACATACGTACAAACACACTTACATATACACATTTGTATAGATATGGATATTTATAAAAAGCTTTTTTTTTGGCAATACTTACTATAATTATCTATTTTCTTTGATTTTTAGATTGTTTGTTTACTTTTAGTAGCCTTGCCTTTTGCTGTCATTAATTCACTTTGCTTTATTTTACCGTTATAGTTTTGCCGTCGGTCTTTTCTCACTTTTTCATGTTCATCACAGTTTCTTCTCTTCGCGTTTTTTTCCGAATATTTTTTTCTTATTTGCCGCCGTTCTTTAGAGTCGTCCTCGCACACGTTTCATGTTTTACGTTTTTGCAGCGACTGAACTGTTTCATTTTACGTGAAGTAAAAGTAACCAATATAACCGCCCTCACAGCGTATAACGAAACATCCGTGCTCACGTCCGCGTGCAACCGCTTGCCAAGAAAACCAAAACACAATATACCCAGGGAACAATCTTTTCAGTCACTCATGGAAAACATAACCCAAGCAGCATTTTATAAGGCACTATACAGATATAATATAATATACATATATTGTATTTTTGTTATTCGTATTAAATGTTCCAATTCTATTAATCTAAAAGAAGCCAAAAGCCAGAAGAAGTGATTACCAGTCTTGTTAAATAAAGAGATTTACAATATTCCAGTATTTCTCCAGCTGTTCTGTATCTAATGCCTTCTCTCACCCTGTATTAGATGACGGCTCTCCCTGTATTTGCCGAATCGTCACGTTATGGTTGGTGTGGAACGAAACGAAATGACTACGAAACATGTACACACAGTGAGACCAAATGCACTGATTTGATTTAAAGAGAAACTATAAGTCGTTGGAAATATTAAAAGTTGGTTTTTCGAAATTTATTGATAATTAATTCATTTGTTTTATAAAATTTTTTTTGGATTTTCAAAATATAAAATTTTATATTCAAAAAGAGTTCTTTTTTACATGTATGTATAATACAATCACTCCACTGTGAAGCGTTCAGTATAGCACGTGAGTAGGTATGGAATATGAACATGAAAATGTGCAACGAATCTGCCAGGCAGTCGGTCAGACGGTGAGATATGAAACACTTTTGTTGTTCTGACTGTCTGACTGACTGGCTGGCAAACTGACTCTGACTCACTCTCTCACTTACTCACGCTCTGAGTGTGGTGAACAAACAGCGAGAGCATTCGTATATATGTATGTTGTATATATGTATGTGTGTATATTGCGCCATCGCCGAGTTGATTTGCTTGGGTCTGCCTGATCTGAGGGTTCGTATGTATGTATGTATGAATATACGTCAGTATATATGTAAGTGTGTTTGGTTGTATGGATGAATGTACATATTTCTGTGCACATTTCGTTTGTTTACAGTTTTTCGTTATTTGATACACTCACTCTGACCAGAAGGCACTGTCGTTACCTATGACTTTTGCTGCAGATACATTGACTAATTGGAAAAGAAGAACACATTTATGATAGAAATTCAACCCAAAATTAATTAACTTGCCTAACATCATAAAAACGGTAAATCAGTGTGTGGGTGGGTATCTTAAGTGTATTTGATATAATTATTAAGCTTTGATCTGTGTGTTTTGCAAACTCACCTTATTTGGTTTAATAATTTCACTAGTTATAGCACATTCTGAAATAAAATCCAATACATAAGTATAGATATATTAGAAACTCTTGAATATTTATTTTGATAAGCTTTTTAAACATTAATGTACATATTGACTGAATTTATTAAATAAACAAATGTGCAATATTCCCCAATTAAATTTATTTTCAGAAAAATAATAGATGTCGCCGATTCCTTTAGTTCAACGAATCGAATGAAAATTAAGTAGCTCTTTTGGTAACCTTTTTGGACAGAATAAGGGTGCCCATTAGCCAACGTCCGATACCTACTGTCTTTCCCCCTTTGGAAGTATAAACGAGGTTATGAACTAGTTTAATTCATTCAAGCGGAAAAACAATGCTTGTTTAATGCAAATATATACAGTCAGCACAACATTTATTCGGACACCCCTAAACTTTATGTTTGATCGTCAATAACTTGAAAAATATTTGGCTTAAACGAAAAATTTTTATTTTATTATGAAGATCCATGTTTTTATTACTAATTTCAAACATAAAAACAAAAAAAATATTCTTTGCTATCAGAGAAAAACTTTATCAAATGAAAAAAGTCACTTTTTTAGGCACAACAATTATTCGGACACTTTTCCGTTTCATAAGAAAAATCAGTTTTTTCTATCGTTTTTTAACTTTTAATATTTGGTAAGGCCATCTTTGGCATAAATAGCTGCTTTTAGTCGTCGACGTATACTTTTTACCAAATTGGTGATTAAATTTGCATCAATTTTCTTCCTTTCTCTCGTCAGAGCAGTTTTAAGCATGTCCTCCGAGGAAATCTTATGTTTTCTTATTTTTTTTCTTCAGAAAACCCCAAACGTGATCTATGGGATTCAGATATGGCGATTATGGCGGTGTTTTCATATGTTTGCAGCGATACATCAGCCATTCTTGCACCTAAACGATGATTGTTTGGGGTCGTTGTCTTGTTGAAGCAAGAAGTTGTTAGGATCAAGACCAAATTTTGCGACACTGGGGATTAAATTATCGCCTTATATATTCCTGTAGATGTGTTTGTCCATCTTCATTGCAATAAACACCATTTGTACAGCTCCAGCTGCTGCTATATACCCCCAAATCATAACATTTCAACCGGCGTCCGGCCTGTTGGGATCAGATTTTTCTCTTTCATTGCTTCAATCTCATTTCGCCATTCTTTAGAAGGTCGTTCAGGTCCAAATGTATAAAATTTGGACTTGTCGCTATATGTAACTGTGTCCCAAATAGAATTCGACTTGTTTAGATAAATTTTCGCGAGCTCTAATCTTTTATTTTGTTGATATCTAAAATGAATGGTATGCGACGTGCAACTCTACCACGTAACCCAGCACTATGTAGGCAGTTACAAACCGTTTGCGTACTAAATTTTTATTGGGTGCCTTTTTTTATGCCTTGGCAAAGTATTGTTAATGAAATTCGTGGTTTTTTTGGGCTGTAGACACGAGTTTACCCTCCTCCCGAGGTGTTAAAATTTTTGGTCTTCCAGCCAACTTGTGTTTTGCAGTTACATATCTTGTGTTTATGTAATTTTAAATAATACTATGTCCGGTAGAAAGTGCTTTGGCAATAAGTCTTCTAATTTTACGAACACTGTGATTTAAAAAATGCAATTTTAATGTAGTTTACCCCAAACGGTTGGCAAATCTTGGCTCCGACTCATTTTGACCACGATAAACAATACAAAGTGCAAAACTAACATAAAAATTACGAAAAAAACAGATCATAATGCATAAGAAGCAGATACTTTAGCAAAATACGCGACAAGAAACACCATTTACCGTTGCAATTACTTGGAAAAAAGAATAATCGAAAAGTGTCCGAATAATTGTTGTGCCTAAAAAAGTGACTTTTTTCATTTGATAAAGTTTTTCTCTGATAGCAAAGAATATTTTTTTTGTTTTATGTTTGAAATTAGTAATAAAAACATGGATCTTCATAATAAAATAAAAATTTTTCGTTTAAGCCAAATATTTTTCAAGTTACTGACGATCAAACATGAAGTTTAGGGGTGTCCGAATAAATGTTGTGCTGACTGTATCTGTATGTACATAAGTACAACTGTGGAAGTTGTTTTTTATTTATTTTCAATGATCTGAGCATTTAATACTAAACAGTAATTACTATGTATTTTTTAACTTGTAGTTTTACAATTGTTTGTAATTCCACACGAAAAATTAATCAACAAACTAATTATAATATGTATGTTTTCACATTCAGAACGTTTTTCTTTCTCAAGGGTATACAAAATTCTATGTAGGTGAAATATTCTAAGTATATATACTTTTTCCACTGGGTTTATGTTTTTCATTGCGTTTGATTGTTTTAAATTGAGATTTGTGCGCCAAAAGCGGCGTTCCATGAGGACCACGACAGGAGCTGAGAGGGTAACACAAAGCCGTTGTCAACAGAATGTGTGTTGGTATTTTTTCTCTCATTGTTGCAATATGTTGCATAGACACATACATATACACAGGCACACAGACTCACACGCATATATAAGGATGTATGTATGTATGTAGATGTATAGTGCAATATAAAAGTTTATAATAAATTGTGGCCACAAAACAGAACTAAAATTCTCTGCATAATTTTCACCGTGTTGCTTTCATTTTATTTCATTTGTCCAAAGTGTGGGACATCAGAACCAGCTAATGTTAATTGGATTATTTTTTGTTTCTATTTTTTTTTTTTTGGTGGGATTTGCGTGTCCGGGGAGATCCTACAGTGCTTCGTAGTCTTAATAATTGTATATTAAGGGGAGGAAAAGTTTCTGATTAGCTTACTTATTATATTTTTTCTTGTTGGCCTTGCCTTAATTTAACCCCCAAAAAAGAAACACTGATGGGGTCTCTCATAAATAACTTATGAAATCAATTTGAGTTCATAAAATCCCATTTCATGGGGGGGCGTGTTCCTTCAAATCAGATTAAATAAACTTTAGTTTTTCTCGGATGTTGTTTTAATCTGTGTGAAAGGATTTCTTTTATTTTAGATCTTAATGTTTTGGATGACAAGAAGTTTAAATTTTAAAAATAAAAATCAAAACCAAACTTTATTTTTAAACTTTTTACAAATTTTATTTTGGCTTTTGTCTGTAATTACATATTTTTCAAAAATTCGGTCCTACCCCAATACCGCAAAATGTGCCACAAACTGCATCAACAATTGAACAATAAATGTAATATGAACTTATTCACAGACTCGCAGTGATACACCTACTCACACGCACTTGTACATACATACATATGTACATAGATGATGAAAATAATAATATTACTTTAATCAAACAACACAATTGATTGCATTATTGACAAGTCAAAGCGTAGCGATAAAGGCAAAGTCAGAGGAATAAAAGAAATATATACATAAAAACATACATACATACATATATATAGATACACAAGCGCATCAGAAATTGTAGTTGCAATTGAAGAGCTCAATGAGGTATTCGATTTCGAGATACTCTTTAACTATAAAGTTGTTTGCATGGTTAAGACTGGTTTCATGAAACACAAATATATATACATATATAAATTATATTAAATATAACTTTTTACATCTTGCTTTGAAACTTTGTTTCAAACATATTGAAAATACATATGTTTCCCTCATTAAACAAAAGAGTGTCATATATCTAAAATGGGGATTTCATAAAAAAAAAAGTAATTTGTTCAATCTATATAATATCTTTACTTTGTACCAAAGGAGCGAGTAGGTAAGTAGGTAATAATATAAAATTTATAGACGACATGAAGCATGATACAGCAAGTAATTCTGCATCATTGACTCTAAAAATCCCCTTTTTGAGTTATAACGGTATTTGATTAAATAAGCGATATATTGTTCAATAGCATTAGCTGTAAAGCCAAGTGCGTTTTTGTCAGAGTCACAGCAAACAGCTTTAAAGATATAAACATATGTACATATGTATTCCACCCAGCTTTCATTTTGTTGTAAATTGTTTTTTGTTTGCAGTACTTTCGTAGTTCATATGTATGTACACTTGTTTAATACACCTGACAAAGAAAATTCTACATACATATATACATACATATGTACATATAGAACTCTCACAGGAATACTTTGAAATTTACAAGGCCTCAAATTTTTTATTAATTATAGCACAATATATATGAGCCCGGAAACACAATTTCAATTATGCATATTTTTTTACTAAATGAACGTATGTATACATATGTACATTTCTTTTTATTTAACATTTAGTTAAATGTTCTTTTCTAAGGACCAGTTACAGGGTATTAAAACTTTAACAATATCAGCAAACGCTACACGTACCAACAACAACTACCAAATATATAAATGCATATGTATGCGCATACATACTTATAAACACAATTTATCGTTGTCAAAGCTATCGCGGCGCAGTGCTATACAGTGCAATGAAATAGTTAAAACTGACTGAAAATTTAAATTCCGAAGCATTCTCAAGACAATTTAAAGCCGTCTCATAAATCTCAAAACCAATTTATTATTCAATACCTTTATTTTCGATCGTTCGTTTCTACAGAAGTCATATAATTCAAAGTCGTAAGTACAAATTCAAGCTAAAATTTGGACTAATTCGCGTAGACCCACATGAAGACAGGAACTTTTTTGGTGTTATCTTATAGCTTACTTTACTGGTCAAGAATGTATATACATATGTATAGATACCATACATAAAAATGCTTTCAAATATCTGACAAAACTGTATATATATACATACATAGATATATAGACATACAGTTTTTTGCGAGAATATTAAAATAATAATATATATATAAAATTAACATTAATTAATTTCAAGTTTGCACAAGATTATTTCAGCTAAGTTATATAAAGTGACCAACTTCTTACATTGATAAGTGGTTGATCGCAAAGATTGTAGAGAAAATAACTATACAGAAATTTGCAAATTGATATTTAAGTACTAATCTAAAGCAGTTACATTTTACTTGGATAATTACCCACTGTGCCGACATTTGACCCCCCAAACCACCACCTGCTGCTGCTGTTGCTTAGCTTGCCTTGCGGTTGCCTTTGCCAGTGAATTTCTACATAGTTGTTCGGTTCGTACAAATGTGGTATGTCTGTGTAAGAGGTTTCTTTGCCGTTTTTCCTTTCTCCCTCTATTTTTTTTTTTTCTTGTTTGTTTCTTTCGTTGAAATTGAAAATGCGTGTAGTGTTTGGGTTCGACAACAAAATTGGCAAAGGTAAACCAAAACTGGCCGAACTAGCCCAGCTTCTGCCCCAACCTTTCTCCCTTCTTCACTATGCTCTTCTGCCTCGCTAAGCTGTAGTCAAGTTCGTCTCGTTGTGATAATTTTTGCTCATATTTTCTCCGCTCCTTCTCTCTTTTTTTTACAGCAAGCTCAAATTGCAACCAGCTACATATAAACACACATACAAATACATCAACATATGTATGTATGTATGTATGCATGTATAGTCGGTAGTTGTTATTACATTGTTGTTGTTGCTGCTGCGTTGTTTGTCAATTTTTCAGATAATAAAAACTAACAACTTGTGTTTATTTGCTAAACATTGGAAAGGGGGAAGGAGATGTGAAGTGGAGGCGAGCTCTGCTGGGCCAAGCGGCAACAGGTTCGTTGACCAGACATCGAAATGAAACGTCACTATTATATGTATTATTACAAAACAGACAAAAAAAAACAAAAAAATGAAATCATTAGTGGGGATCTTAAGATACCCTGTATTCTGAAAACTAGTGTACTGGGTAAAAGTTGAAGGTGTGACAACGCTTTCTTTTAATATCGACACTCCCTGATTATTATAGTTTGATATTTTGTCTTTCTGCATATATTAATACTGATTATAAACGCATAAGTTTACGTAGATTTTATATACCCTAATATACCCATTCATCTTGTACGAATAGTGGGTATAAAATGGAAAACATAAGAAATAATTAAAAATCTTGCACTGGTTCATCGTCTTGTTGCTGTTGGGTTAGTCAAGGTCAGTTCAGCCGGCAATGATTTTTTCTTTTATGCCCCACTAATGAGGATACGGGGCACCACTCAGTCTGTCAATTATGCGAAATGCGCTGATGCGGGAATTAAGACCAAACAGCGAAGTTTTGCACCTTCCAAATTCGCATATGTAGATGAACCAAATTAGTGTTATGATTCATATGATTACGAAAAAATGTCAACACAAATTTCATCCTTTAACTTATCGTTACAATATTAGTTGGATGATATGATATGATTATCTTTCAATAACAAGAAGAAATGTATGAATCTATCTCTGTCTCTTTTATGCGTCTAGCTTAGCTTGTTTGAGTATGCGCGTCTCAAATTAACGGGAATGGTGAAATAGCGGCACAACAAGTTAAACTGCAAACGTTTGCAATAAGTACAAGTAATTAGCTTATAATAACCAGGTATACACAACATTTAAAGTATAATAAATTAAAATGAAAAATGCTTTTTAAAAAAGATTATATTATTGTTTTTTAAGCAACTTTGTGTATTAAATTTTTAATTTATTAATAGTAAAGCAACTATTTTAAATTTAAATTTATTGCAAACAATTATTTAAA
This sequence comes from Drosophila neocordata, assembly GCA_018903615.1. Taxonomy (NCBI): domain Eukaryota; kingdom Metazoa; phylum Arthropoda; class Insecta; order Diptera; family Drosophilidae; genus Drosophila; species Drosophila neocordata. Next base: position 752,697 of record JAEIGI010000007.1, on the reverse strand, counting down.
ATTTAAAGGTAACTGTGATTTAAGTAAATTTTGCATGGGTCAACGCTTTTTCATATAATTTAAAATCTAGTTTTAAGTTTTAGTCATAAATTTTTCCGACATATAAATTATTTAAACTAAATAAATAGAAAATCCCACACTTAGTTCCCATGGTTAGAAAACATTAAAATACAAAATCTAAGCTAAGACCAACCCACCGTAGTGAGTTATATATCAAGTTAAGATTCATTTGCATATTGTTTTCATCAGTTCCATCTAGAAAATTTCAATGATATATTGCCAAGGTCATTTCGTTATGGATTATAATTGAAGCGTAATGTGATCCCATCAAATATGCGCTGTTGCCATTTTGCTTTAAAGCTGCGTGAAATTTTAATTGAGTTTGTTGGAGTGAAGTGGAAGACGGACAGTAGATGGGGTGGGCTGTAAATGTATAAGTGAAGGTAGACACAAATCCAAAGAAATTCCAAAAAAAATAAAAATATATATATATACATATATATATGTATGTGTAGAGTAAGTAAAAACACGAACCGCAGCCACCAACCGACGCGACGACAGCGACAACATCAGCGCATAAAAATGCAAATGAATACACAGAGTATTACGCTCGCCCTCCCGCGCACTCACTCTCTTGCTGGCACAACCCAACCAAACTCACCAACTTACTCTTTTACGTTGAGTGTGTGGGAGAGAAGGAGGGCGAAGGGTGGTAATGATGGAACTGTTGAAGCGAGCTTACTCTCTTAGGCCAAATCTAGCGACACGCAGTCAAAATGTCAAAATTTGCTAGTTGCAACTTTCAAGGACTTAAACTAAAGATGGATTCTTAAATAAATCAGAAAATCAACTAAATACACGTCGTTTTTTCAAGTCACGCTTATATATTCACATGAAAGGCAAGACAAGAACAATAACAACAACAATAATGGGCATATACAATAGTTATGAGTTGGTGTACAGTCGGTAATAAATATCTTCATACATTTAAGCTTCAAAAATTATGCATATGAAACGGGAGTAAAATTTGTGTAAAAGAAAATAAAATATAAATTTAATTTCTATATTAAAACAGTTCTGTTGAGTTTATTAACATCATATTTCAAATTGATTTCTATATGTTAAACAGAGCGAATTACAATTGGGACTATTGGATTATTCAATCAAGATTAGAAACATTCAAATCAGTTTGAATTAGGTTCTTAACCAAAACTTAGTTTCTTTATTTTAACTAATACAATAACTTCCTTGAAAATTTTTTTTGTATCAAAATGTAAAGCTTCTTTTTTTTCCCCTTTGTTTTCTGTGGTAAGTGATTTTCCAATAAAATTCTTGTTTAATTTAAGAGCTTTTTAAGACTAGACTAGCTATTTTGCTGAATGTTATGCGAAGATATTACATATTCACTGTATATGCATACATATGACAGCATATACATGCATACATACATACATACAGTGAGTTGAAGAAGCTGCTGCTGCTGCTGGGAAGAAATATTAATATTCAAGCAAAAGTCAAAATTGTTTTGCATATAAATTCGTATTTTTAGTTTCCTCTCCACATGCCAAGCTTTTCAAATCATTCAATTTTCTTTTCGTTTTCTTTTGCTTGTGTTTTTCTTCTTCTCTTTTTTTTTTCTTTTTGTTTTTTGGTTTTCGTTTATTTAGTTTTCTGTTTGTGCTTCTCCTTGGCTTTGCTTATATTGTTGTTGCCATAAATTTCTGCCCCCAAAAATGTTGTTGTTGATGTCATTTTTTAAAAATTGAACAATTTTTCTTCTCTCTCTTTGCTGTGGGGCAACACATTTGTAGCAGTAGTGCAATGAACAAGTACACAAGTATTTCTTTTGAATAAAATGAAACTTTAACACAGTCATAGAGAAACTTTAGCAATTACTATATAGTGGCCTGCATTAAAGCCAAGATAAGATCTATAAAATTAGTATACAAATGTGTGTATGAAAGAGACGAGTCTATAGCTCAATTATAATTGCTATAGAGTAACAGATAGTATCATATAGTAACTTTGTCATTTGTAGTTAAGGTTTAAGTTTGAAATTCTAAGTCATATATTTAAAATAATTATTCATTAACTTTATCTCTGATTTACTTGTAGATATTCAACTCTATTTGGCTGATCAGGTTACATATTGGTTCCTTTTTTATAAAAATCACAATTACAAAGTTTATAAAAATCATATAGAAGCAAAAAGTTGGGCCTGGTACTATGGTCAAAGGATAGCACAGATCAAAATTTAAAGGAACTTCTTTTAAAGTTTATTATGCAAAGGTTTCGCTTATAAGTTTCCCAGTATAATAACTTGCTTATTATTAGTAAAAGATATTCAAGTTTTAATTTTTCTATTTATATTTAAATAAAAAAAATATTTTTGCAAGAAACCCTAGTTTGTTGTTTTCAGATTGATATCTTTGATATATTCGGTTTCATTTCTGATTTCCAGTAATTATTCATTATGAGTTCGTTTAGAACCATAAAACATAAAGTACTTTCCCTGTATGACAGACTTTTCTTACTTTCTTTAAAAAATTCTGATTTTAGTAAAAGCTTTATTGAAATCGTTTTTCTTTAACTTTCTAGTTTTAGCAAAGAAAATACCATAAGAAAAACACAAACCTAATAACTTTCAACTAGAAGCACAACTGCAAAGAATTGCTTGAAGTTACATGAACAAACACAAATCCATAGCAAGGACAACTGATGTGAAGCATGGGAGAAAGGACTCATAACATTTTTTTATTGGCTTTGGAAAAAGACGCTTTGAAATATTAAGCAATAAAAAACAAAAAGTTTTGCCTGTATGGTAAAGGAAGAGAGAGAGAGAGAAAAAAGAATAAGAAAGGTGGCTAGGTAAACGAGATGTTCTAAACATATTAGTAACGTTGTCCTTGTCGTCGTCCTGAGCCAGCACTTTTCACGTGATAGAAAACGGAACCAAGATAAAGAAGCAAGACTTCCGATAACGAATATACCCTATATCAAATGATTGACTAAGAAACTAAACTGAGTAAATATTTTCTCACTATAATATTTAAATCACTAAACCTAAGCAATCTATTAACTAATGTTGCCTTCACTTTTGTTGTATCCTGTTATCATTGATGTTCGCTAAGACATCGTGTAATTTTTATACGATTTCAATATACCCCTTTTGCACAATTATCTACGGGGTATAGCTACGTCGAGAAATTATTGGCAGAATGTCTAGTACTCGTGGCCAAACATAAATTTATTTGTTGTTTTCTGTTTTTTTGTTTAGTTGAACTTGATTTATGAGTGAAGCAGAAGCGCACACATACATACATACACACATACGTACATTTTCATATATGGATAGACAGAAATCGAACTTTATTGATAGTCGCGCTGTGGCTATAATAAAAGCCCAACAAAAAGGGCGTATAACGCTGAAGATGCTGACAGAAATGTTTGTGGGCGTGGACTTGTATGTGTGTGTTATGTGTCTGTGTGTGTTTATATGTGATATGTCTGAAACAACAAAAAATGTATGCCATGTTTATGTTTGGCACTTGTTTATGACCAAGAAACTGGCAAAAGCAGATGACGAAATAGAAGAACAAAAGTGAATTGTTTTTTCTTTTTGTCTTGCAGGGAATAGGAAATGTATCCTTTTTACACTAAACTTTTGTATATCCTTTAAAGTTTGTTATTTGTTGTCCTATTTTTTGGATTATTACTTTTTAAAACTGTTAAACAAATTGAATAAAGTTAAATTCAGCAGTTATCAGTTGATCCTTGATGTGAATAGAACTTTAAAACATAATATTTCTTTCTTTTTACTTATCTTAAGAAGTAAAGATAAGAATCAATGATAAAAAAGATCTAATATCAACATTTTTTTATTTTACTCCTTTTCCAAGATTTAAGCTCAATTGATAAGGAATGAAAATTGCATATGATAAAATTTAAATTAAAAAAGAGAATTGTTTTTATTTAAATAAAGAATTTCAGAGTCATGTGTAATTTGCGTCTGTCATAAAGCTCGTTTTCATTTAAACAAAGATGGAAACCTACCAGAGAGAATGTTAATCAATAAGTAAACTGACATTCGGTGAATAATATTGTTAATTACTGGCATCAATCAATATGTAAATGAAGTAAATATCATTTAATCGAAGTTTTCTTTTAAATTATATGGTTTTGGTAAAATTCCGAACAAGTCGATATTGTAAACTGCATTTGTTAGGGAAATACGAAAAGTCAGAATACGTTTAAATTAATTTACTGCGATTTATTAAGAAAACATTAAACAATTCTTTAATTTGGGTATGTGTATTATTATTTAAAAAACACATAGTTAAAATAGTATTTACTTAACCCTAACTAATGTATTTATAAGGCATTTAATAAAGGTGCAAAAACACCTTTGCTTTAAAAGTTGACATTGCCGACTTTGGTATACCCTAGGTAAATGTATAATATTAGCAGAAATTTCTTTGAAATTGTCATAATTTAACATAAATAACAAACACTTTCTCGCTTACTCTTTACAGTTAATGTTTAAATTGAAATTTTAATGCAAAAAGTTATTTGCATATATTTATAATATTTATTGTTTGATTTTAATGAAATTTGATTTACTGATACATTTTAGCTATACAATTAAGTGTACTAATTATTAATACGATATGTTATATACCCCTCAAGTTATATGTATACTTAAATGTTTTATTAGGGCGTAATAAATAATAAGGGCATTATAAAAATTTAAAATATACTTTCTTTGGTTAGATGTACATGTGTTAATCAGTTGGGATGTTGATACTGATCAAGAATATATATAAATATATAAACTGAAGGGTAAATAAATTTAAATTCTGATTTATTTCCTACTTTTTGACATTAATCAATATAAAAATTTAGTTATATTGTAATATGTAAGATTTATGGTTGATTTTAGGGTATCCCATGGTCGGCTTAATAAAGGAAATTTCTTCTACAAGTATTTCAAACTGTATAAATAAATGCACAAAGCTGTTATGAAGTATGCGAAAAATGTGAATGTCTGAATGTCTGTTGAAATTTAAGACAACAGTCAGTGAGTTATCTTTTGGCATCAAACTACGATTTTTCTTTCCCGGTTTTTTTTTGTATTTTATTATTTCTTAGGATGTTGCAAAAGAAAACAAAAACGAGGTCAGGAATATACCTATATGTACATACTATACATGAACTTATACATATGTATGTAAATATATGTATATATTTATCTGTATGTATGTATGTGAAGCCCTCTTAAATACATACACATGTTCTTATGGATGTGTGAGAAAATGTGGACCTTACCCTGCTAATGCTTTTGAGGTTAAATGACATTAAAGACTAAAGCGAAACTAAAACCGTTGACATCTCCAAGTCATTTGTAAAAGGAAGAAGATTGCGCTCATCAAAACGCCTACATACACATCCTCGCACAAACGCACACACATACACATGTACTTACATGAATAGAGGAAGAACAGAAGGTGGCGTAGGAGGATAAAGATGATGATGTAAGGTGGAATGCAGAGCGGTTGAATGGGGAGAACCAGTGGGTACACATATAAAAAAATATAAAAGAGTTACGTGCCAAAGTCAAGCCAAAAAAAAAAATAAAAGAAAATACTGTGAGGGGTTGTGGGTGGGTGGAAATGGAGAACTGTGCAAAGTGCGCGTGACTGGAAGCCAAATGGCATAAAAAAGCTTCAACTGCCGGCAAAAGCAGAAGTATCCGACTCTCAATAAGAGGCAGAGGGACAAACAGAAAAACAGAGTAAGCGAGAATGAATAAGGGAGAGAGAGAGAGAGGAAGTGAGAAGGATAAAAGCAGGCAAAGTATGCAAAAGGCTTAATGAGGGGGGAATTTTACTGCAAAGCAAAGTGGGTGAGTGTCGTTGACGTTTGGGGGGAATAGGATAACAGATGCTGCTGCCTGGGTCACCTGCTGACCAAAAAGCAACAAGCAAACAAACAACACACAAACATACACACAAACACACACATATATATAAACCAAGCGCGTCGTCCGCATGCAAATAAAACTATAAACAAACAACAACAATTAGAGCAACGGCAGCAACAAAGAAGCAACAAAAACGTGAGGCAAAAGCAAACAAAACTTAAAAATGCCTGGCAAACAAGTCATTTGGAGAGCTTTAAGAGACGCTCAAAATGCGACCTGTGACATATTAATACCCTTCTGTTATACCTTAAATGGATGTATGAAGATCTATAAAAAATGTAACACACATGTATTGTACATCCTTTTTTTTGCTCTCTGACGACACTCGCAAAGGGCATAACAAAGTCGGTGCTCTAAGTTTTTTTCTATTTCATTGCCAAACTGTTTCACAGCGTCGACTTTTTCTGTTTCAGTTTACTAACTTTTTTCGGTTTTCATTTTTGCGTGCGTTGTCTTGGCGTCTGCCCCAGATCTAAGTATGTATGTATGTATGTTTGTTTATAGATATCTACATTCGCATCTACACGCACACACACAGACATACATACACCATCTCAATCTTTCTACCACTTTGTCTGCCCCACATCGGCTTTTGCACTTGAAAGCTTGGGGATACCGTTAAGTGCAATGTGTGTGCAATTGAGAGGGAAAAAGATGGGCAACTACATCATCATCAATTGCCGCTTACAACCGACCGTTTTCTCTGTCTCCCTTTCGCCTTAGGCCACCTGCTGGCCATGAACAAAAACAACAACATCAGCAGTAGAAACAGAAAAGATTCAGTAACCGTGGGCTTTGCTCTTATATATTATATGCAATTTTTTGTTCTTTGCTTTCCATTTACATATCTCTTAATTTAAATCAGAAATAAATTAATTGGCGTTGTACTGAATTCCGGATTGTTATTTTTAAACACGCTTTACTACATAAGGAGAACGATGTATGTATGTGTGTTTTTCCCAGTGACATTTGTATACCCTTTCTTTAATTGTTTTAAAACTTTTAATACATATAATTTATTTAATAAAGTTATATTACCCATGACTATAATAACCGATACCGAATAAATAATATTTAATCACAATGAACACTTTTCATATCAATGTAAGAAATATATATTTTTTTGCATTTTCGTTCAAATGCGATAATTACATTTGCATATTGACACTTAAATCAAATTTATTTTAAGTGCAAATATTGGTACAATCATAGAAAGTGGATGTTTTAACCTTGAAAACGTGTTAAGTCGAGTGCGTAATTTGATTTTGTCCAGGGTATTCAAAAGTCGGTATAAAAAAAACAATTTAATTTCAAGCTGTGTTTTGATCCACAGTATGTAACCGTTTCTATTTCTCTCTTTCTCTGTCTCTCTTGTCATTACGTCATAAACATGTGAAGCCAACAACTTAAAATGAACCCATGCAAGATGCTGCCACCCACCCCGCAGACACACACCCTGTCCACCCACACCCCTTACTCATTTAATAAGATTGTTTGAGAGAGGATCTTTTGAGATTTAAGAGCAAAATGCAAAGAAAGAAAAAACAACTTTGATGACTTTTTCGCGCTTATTTTAATGTGCATTTAAATGTTTATTTTACGTAATAATTTGTTCTTTTTATTGTTAGAACATGCTATGAATCGCTAATGCGAGTCACCGAACCATTTCAGAGAGTTTGACATGCACAAAAAAAAGAATATGTATGTATGTATGTACGTATGTATGTATGTATGTGTGTATATACAAAAAAAAAAAAAATCGGGCAATTAACTTTGACGTCTCCTGACAGGGCACGCGATAAAAGTTATCGGTTTTGGTTGAGAGGGGTTTGGGGGACGGGGCGATAGGGACAAACAAATGTTTACTGCTCAAATGGAGCGTTAAATTGCAATTGAACTTGAAATAACTTGTCAGGAGCAACAACAAGCAAAGAGAGCGACAGAGAGACAAAGAGAGATAGTGTGAAAGCCAATCTAAGAGAGTTAAAAACTGTAGGAGAGATGACAAGTGGCTGGTCAATTAGCCATAAATGCAATACAATTCGAACCAATTGAAACAAAAAAATAATTTTTCTGTTTGGTTAGAGTGAAACCGAATTGGCAATGCTCTATGTAAGATTTGAAAATAAATGTTTATGTTAAATCAAACATACCCCTTTATTATGATGACTAGATAGAACCAGATTGATATATCGTTAGAACTACAGATTCTTTCTTAAGTAGTATTTACATATATAAAAACATATCTAATTTAATTAAAAGCTAAATTAGAATATAATTTGGCAAATCTTATTGCATCGTTTCCAATTTGTCATCAATAAGATTAGCACACACAATTACAACACAAAAGACGATGTTGATTGGGAATACATATGTATGTATGTACATATGTACATAAATTACACACCTAAATGATTTCTTTTATTTCATAAACAAATAAGCCTAATATACATATATGCAAATATCGCTTTAATCATTTGGATTGTAGAGTATAAAAAATTTCTGAAAAATACTCTCACTTTTCAAATTACATATGTAAGCGGTCTTTTACTGTAGCTTTGACTTATTCTCTCTCTCTCTCTCTCTTTCTGCTTCATCTACCCTCTCCCCACCCGCTATCATTTTCTCTCTTTGCCCCTTTTCCATCACTCTTGACTATGGCTTTCGTCGTAGCGGGCTGCGCAACAACAGCAACAAGAAAAGCAAAAGCAGAGGTAAACAGCTGAGCGTCAAAAACGGCGGCACACACACACACGCACTCACACTTTTAAAGCGCACATGTTCAATGGGCGTCTTTGCTTTTAGCTAAATTAACTAAGCCCAAAACGAATTAATAACAAAATAGCTTACACTCACCTCTTAGAGTTTTCGGTTGAACGGGTCTGAAACCAATTCGTTAAACTTCAGTTTAAATCATAAATAAACGATCAAATATATGTTTCACTGTTTAAAGTACACTTGCCAATGTATCTCACTGTAAATGTTTATGCAAATTGGCCCGCCACAAAGAGTTCAGAATTTTTTTTTTTTCAATTATAAAGTACCGCACAAATATTTATTTTTTGCGTAGCTTAAGAAACCCGAGCGCAGAACGTGTTTACATTACAAGAACACAAACAACACTGAAAGAAAAAATGGTTGAATTTAACAACACTGAAAACATGTAGGTGTAAAATATTCGATAATCAACTAATAACTATCGATTAACATTAACGAGGCGCAAAAAATTAAAACCGAAAATGCCCTGTAGTATTTTTGAAGCTAGCATCTGGTCATACCTATCGTTTTATTTTATTGGCGCCAAATTCAAATTAATAAATTAGTTAATTTTTATGTTTTTTAAGAATTATCGTATAAATTAAATATCCTAAATTTTAACAAGTCATGAGCATTTTGTTATTTAAATTTATAATTTCTTTATTTTTTTTGATTGGCTGTCCAAAAGTTCTACCATTGAAACACAATTCGTTTTGCTTTGATTGGGAGAGCTAAATAATAATTTTTAAGTCAATTGAATTTTGACAACTCACTTTCAGAGATTGTTTTTATCGATTTTAGGATCGAAATATTGTCTTCAATGGTTGAATTATAGATAATTGTTTCTAATATGTAACGATTTTCATCAACAATATTTATGTATATATATATTTGTTGTATTATTAATAAATACATTATAGTACACAAGACTAATTTTATATGTATGCACTTTTTCTTTTCCATCATCTTTCCACAGCTTTAACAATTGTCTTTGTGATGTGTGTGCTTATGTACATTAAAAACTAAAATTCATTAATAATAAATAGAGGCTTAATAAATAAACTTAAATTTTTAATAGAAACTATGTAAAGGAGGCGGCATGTATATAATATACAAAATCGATACATAATAATTAGCATATAGTAGCAGTATGTAAAATTGAATCACAAATATTTGTTCTACAAAATAGGAATATGCTTACAAATAAAACAAAAGTTAACTATACAAATTTAATGCTAAACTAAAACAAAAATTTTGAATGTGCAACTTGGCTTTTCATTTTTGGTTGACTAGGTTCATCCCAGAATTATATCATCCCCTTATTAGCGGTTTGTCTAACTCAATGAATTGTTCTTTAGATAGTTGGCTAACAGAAACAATGCAAAAGAAGTTGTTATAAATAGACTACCCGGGAGCGATCGTCGTATAGAATAATTGGGATCATGTTCTCTCTGAGCAAACAGTTCTATATCGGCCTCATAGGTTTCGTAGTTGTTCCAATTTAGGCATCGTTTTACAGCATATCCCCAGCGTCGATAAAGCAACTCACGTCCTGTAGAGTAAAAAAGAGAAAATAAATTTTAAAAAAATTGAAAATTATATAATTGCATTTGGAACTTACGATTTGGTGTGGTTGTAGGGGCGTAGACATCTGTGGGCGGTGCGTACATCTTAATGGCATATTCCAAACTCACCGCTCGCATGGTAACACCGGCAGCTATCATGACACCCAGTCCCGATGGACACGTAGTCTGGGGCCTCTCAAGCATGGAGCCAATAATGTCTGATATAAATTGAATTAAATGAGTACTCTCGGCATATTCACCGCCAAAGGTCAACACTTGCTGTAGACGGGAGTGATCCCAATTGGGTGTATCTCGTTTGAAGGCCTGCAGAACTTCATAGATCTGAAAACCAGTCGCCTCATATGCTGCCTGTGTAATATTCTCTGATGTTGTCTGACTGGTTAGACCTAAGAGAATCCCCCTTGCATCATATCGCCAATAGGGAGCATAGAGGCCATGAAACGCTGGCACAAATGTGACCTCGCATCTTTTGGCAGCTAAACCGCATTCCACATTGAGCATAGAAGATGAACACGAAGACGAAATCATTGAATTTTCACCCAAAAAGGTGGTAAGAGATTCTACCACATTATCATTTGAATTGATTTCGGTATTAATCCGAAGTCCATTGCGCAACCAGTTGACTGTGGAGCCAGCATTAGAAATCGCGCCTTCTAGACTGTAACACGTATCCGCATGGGGTCCTAGTTTATAAGCAATTCCACTAATCAGTCCATTTTGCGAAGACACCATTTGTCGACCCGTGTTAAAAAGGACAAAGCAACTGTCATCTAGAGTGCATACATTCTGACCTGCTTTCAGGCACAATTGTCCTAAAACGGCGGCTGGCTGTTCACCCATAATACCAGCTATAGGTACTCCCAGCAGCGCACCCTCCAACACATAACCATATATCTCAGAATTGGAACGTATTCTTGGCAGTATATCGATTGGAAGTTTAAAGAATTTGCATAATTCGGCATCCCATTGTTCTTTCGCTAGATTCATAAGACCAGTGTAATGGGCATTTGTCACATCCGTCGAATGAATACCAACATTTACGCCACCCGTCAAATTCCATAGCAACCATGAGTCCAATGTCCCAAATAGGCATTTTTCATCTTCAATTGCCTTTTTTACAGAAGGTACATTTTCCATAAGCCAACGAATTTTCAGGGCGCTAAAGCAAGAACTCATTGGCAGACCATTCCGATTTCGCATATAATCCACATTATGCTTAACATTATGCAAACAAGTCTTAAGAAGTGGAGTGCAACGGGAGTCGTTCCAGGCGATGGCGTTGTGAAGAGCATGACCTGTCTGCTTATTCCATAGGACAGTGGTGCCACGCTGATTTACTATGCCCACGGCAATGATGTCATGCGGATTGATTTCCAGTGTAACCAAATTCTTATAGGCAGTCTAAAGCAATTGAAGTTTAATTTAAAATGATGATATAACTGCATACATACGCATATAGAACTCACCTCTATGCACTCTTGCGTTGATTTCCATATCTCGACCGGATCGTATTCTAACCAACCGGCCTGATGGACTATTTGTCGTAATTTCACCTCATGATAGGCCAAAACTTCTGCATTGCGTGTTGAATATATCTTTAAAAAATTCAAAAAATCAAAATAGATATCTGAGTCAGCTGGCTGTATATATGTGTATATGTATGTGTGTTTGTGTGCATTTGGCCGCTTACCAGAAAACGGCAGTGCGTGCTGCTCACGTACGAAATACCAATGAGTGCTCCAAATCTTCCATAACGACCGTTATTCATAGTTTTCAAACAACACGTGCTAAAAAATGCCGTGCTGTGACGTCAGTGTGCGTATGGAGGAGCCTGCAAAAGCGTGTTGTAAGTTTTAAAACATTGATTCAAGACCAAGTCTAGTTTGTGTTGTTCTTGGCGCTTTAAGTAATGCGAAAATAAAACTAACAAATCGTCGAGACGCCCTAGTGATGTAAGAAATTAGTGATGACACTATCGGTATTAAAAAATTTAAGTCTAAACTGGTGTGTTCGAATATCCTTTGCATACGGTTGTGGATTTTTTACCGGGTTAATAACCGTTCATATGGCAAAAGACATGATATCATATACGGAAAATGCATGTTATATGAAAATAGAATAAATAAGTCTTAAAAGTTATTTTAAAATAATCTCATATATAACGACATTTGGGGAAATTCAAATTTAAAAAAAACATTATATTCGTAAGTAATTATCACCCATTATGAATTAATTACTTTCGAATATAAAGTTAAGTAATTAAGAAATAACGATACTATTGTCATTTGTTTTCCCGTCCCTAATAAAAAAATTCACTAATTTTTACCAAATGCCAATCAAGTTGGCAGCGCTATTTATTGTGAGCCTGCGCCGCCTAAAACAAAACAGGCAAAAACACACAAGAAAGCAAAGACCAGAAGACGGCGTTGAGTGCAGGAGAACGGCCCACAACTATAAACAAATTGATTGGCAAATTGTTAAGGCTATTTGATTGTCTCCTTCCTCTGTCAATTAGAATTACAAATTCAAACTGTCGTCGCTGCTAACACCGGAAGATAACAGACAGAAGAAAGCTAAACAGAGGAAGAAGAAGAACTTAGGAACTGTTTTAAAGCGAAAAATGCAACGGTACTATGCAGAACGCGAGACAACTGGACCCGAATTTGGTAAGTGTCCTGTGTCTTTTTATTTCTACGATTATGTGTGTGTGTGTGCGTATTTTTGTGCGTTTGTGTGTGTGTTTATTGCGCCGCAGAATCAACCCCCAAAGAGTGAACCAGAAGCAGGACGATTGTCCTTGCCGTATCCGTGTCTTCTGCAGCAGCTTAAGGGTTGTTGCTTACGAAGAAACGCAAACGTACGCACACACGCACATGAATAAAAAGAAATGTAACTAGTTGTAGAAAAGAGGTAGAGCCAGATTTAACGATTTTTCCCCATTTTTCCAGACGATCGCCTGATAAAAATGGTACGGGCCAATCCGGCCATTTATGATGTCAGTCATCCGCACTATCGCCGCAATCCGGTGAGAGTTGACATCTGGGATCGCATTGCCACCGAGCTTGGAGCATCTTGTAAGCAAAAAAGAAAATGTTTTTAAAATTTTCTAGTATATTATTTTCTGATCAGCTTTTTAAGATAAATTAATGTAGATCATTTTTTTTTATTACCAATTTAAGTAAACAATATAAAACCGTAAAAATATTTGTTATCATTTATATAATTGTAACTCTGCTAATTTTAATTACTACTTTTTTAAATAGTTGCCATGACAGCGATCGGTTTTAAAATTAGTATTAATCAACTAATTCTTGTTACATTTAAAATTAATATTAATTTATTATGCTTATCATCAAGTTAAAGCTTTATCCAAAATATATATACTATAGAATTTTCTTATTATAGACAATCGTATTATTTAAAAATTACGAAATTTAAATCTAGACTTAGAGCTTTTTAAGCTTATTATTAAAATGAAGCTTTTTTATACTATTTTCTGTTTCTCTTTCTGTTTATCTAGCTCGTTTTCTGCAAACAAAATGGAAAAACATTCGCTACAATTATCTGCAAGAGATTAAGGCTTTGGAGACGGGTCAAGTGAATCCAAATGTACGCAAGCGACGGTTCACTGAGGATCTATCCTTTCTGCAAAATACCGCCCAGACATATAATGTTAAGAAAGCCCAGGCCTATATAGCGCAAAATAAAGGTAGCGGGTGCGGTGGAGGTGGCGGCGGCAATGGCAGTGACAACGACCAGGACAACGATAGCAACAGTTATGTGTATCCTGATCCAGAGCATTTGCGTATCCCAGATAACTATGATGTTATCGTTCTGGACAATAGTGAAGATGGCTCTAATAGTGATCGTGAACGGGATATAGATTGCGATATTGATGATGACAATGAATTACTGCCGGAGTTACAATTAATGCATGAAGCAGCCGATGATGAACTGAAGCCGGATGTCACGATTCAATCCCCCAATAATAATGATCTCTCAATAGAAAATGGGAACGGTAGAAACAGTAGTATGTATCAACAGGACACAAAAGCTAGCACATCGCCAGCGTCGTCTCCCCTGCTAACGCCTTTGATTGTCATGGGCAATGGCAATGGCAGTAATACCAGAGATTATCAGCAGAAACGGGATCCAGAGCAGGATATGAAATCGAATGCTCTTTGCAATGGTGAGGTCACAATTGAGCCCATCTTTAAACCAAAACTTACAAGACGAGCACCCACCACACTGGGCAATGCGGATACAATGGGTAATCCAGCCAAACGCAAAACGATGCCAGCATCCATGTCTTCGCTGACTCCCATAAGTGATCCCATTGAACTGTATTGTTTATCTTTAGTGGATACATTACGAAGTATGCCCCGTTCGGAACGGGAACGGGTTAAATTTGAATTTGCAAATATTCTGAAAGATGCCAAATATAGGGATGAGTCATAAACCCTAGATGACCAGCATCAACTAGTCGGGAATCGTTTTGATCCATGATCTCTTTAAATCTCGCTCGTATTCTCTTAATACGTACAAAAAATTTCTTGTTTTTTTTTTTTTCTTTCAATCCTTCCCCTTACTTTTTTAAGTATTTTTCAATTTAATATGAAATTTTTTTACTACTTAAGATACGTTTGTTAGGCTAAAGCTCTTAAGTTAATTTGTATTTAGTAGTTTTCATACCTTTGCAGTTATCAGGTGTATAATAGACAGCATTTTAATTACATGACATGTCTTACCAACAAAATGGTTTTGTTGGATTATGGAAGTGCTAAAATAAAGAGGCTTTAACCGTTAATTGAATTTGTACTCTCGTAAGTGATCTGCAAGGGTATAAAAACTTTGGTGTACCAAAGTTAACTTTCTGTAAGTTTTAACATCATAATGATAATGATGATGATTATAATATGTGTCCATATCTATTCAGTTGTATCAACCAAATGAAAAATAAGTGGAAAATAAATAATGCACGAAATCTCTTTCAATGCATCGATTGATTTCTCTAAAATCACAAATGTTAATCCAATATTCATTTCACTTTCTGTGTACTTTTTTTTGGAATGGGAACTTAAAAATTTTGTTATTTTACTTGTAGTGAATCAATTACTTCATCCATATTCATTAATTTTATAAGTAAAACTCTTGTAAATAAATGAATTTTTATTTGTTTGATGCTTGGGTGGGGTGCACCTGCCTTTAAAACAAAAGTGCTTTGTTTTCTTATTTAGATTGTCTGTAATTATGATCTTGTAAAAAGGGTAGATCAGTTATAATCAGAAATTTGCATGACCTGGAAGAAATCATCTTTGACTAAATAAAATCTAAATCTTTTTGTTCAGTATGAAGAACAGAGTTTGTATGATGTCTATCTATCAGTATAACAGTTTGTCTGAATTAATACATAGTTAAAATACTATAACTGGATTAAATTTCATATAGCTCCCATTTATATATAGTAGAACCGGATTAAAGGACTATATCATACAGCTCCCATAGGAACGATCGATTGAGTTTTACATAAAGAAATGTTTTTATGCAATTGTCAAGAGGTACATCAAGTTTGTTTATATAAATCCATTTAAGCAGACATTTCTTTAAATGTGATTTTATCCAGATAATAAAAATTCTACTGTAGCTGCCACAACGATCAATTTAAAAAAAAGTTTGGTATAAAACTTGGTTTTTTCTAAATAAATTTTTATTGCTTTTATATATGTTTTATATCTGCTCAAAATTTTATCCAAAAAGAGCTTAAAAAACCTTAAAAAATTGAAATTTCATATTCTACCTTTTCTTTTTTATCATATTCTAGACCCTTATACACAAATTTGGTGTTTTATAAACAATTTTTCATATTACACTGAATCTGCACGAAAAAATTTTGCCAGGATATAAAAACTTCGGTCGATTTGGTAACAATTTGGCCGATTTTATCATAATAACATTATTATCCTTTTATCGTTTCACTGTTGAACTCTTTTTGACATATTTTGATTCCTATTTGCTTTAAATAATTTGAAAACATTTTTCTTCAAGTAGCTGCTAAGAGCTTTTTAAATTTAGTTTTTATTAATATTTGTATATTTTTGTTTTTTATGTAAATATTATTAAAAATAATGAAAATTAGTTAAGTGTAGTAGCATTGTAGTTGTTTAGTTTTTTTTTTTTTTTATACGATAAACACACGGTTTAATCTTAGAGTTAACTTTATTGTTTAAATATATATAAAAAAATTAACCACTGCGTTTCGTTTTTCTGACGGTTCTAAACCAAAACCGTAGAATTTCGAGAAACCAAAAAAAAAATTGTAAATTGTTTAAAAGATTGACTATATATTAGATATATAAGAGCATAAGGCATATTTGTTATTTTTATATGTTACAATTTAACAACTATTTATGTATGTGTATAAAGAAATCGATCTCTTAGTTAAAATGGATCTTTGCTTTGTCATCGGATTAAGTGTATTCCGAAAACCGAATCCAAGTTCGTTCTTTACATCGATACAAATAATTAGAACCAGGAGATCTCAATCCTTTTGGTTACAATAACAAGTATATAAGAGGTCGGTTTGTATCAAAGGTATCGGGGAATAAGTTTTATAATAAATTGTTTACAAACAATGCAAGAAACTTTTATCCGGGTCTGGAGAAACTTGTATCCGACACTTTTCAATGCAAGCCCAGTTAAATAAAAAAATTAACATAGGAAAACAAACAAAATACAAATAGAAAAAACAATTTCTTTGCTGCTATGAGCTATCGCTGTGATTATAATAAAAATTCATGAGTCTATCCTCTATCCGATTTTTGAAGTCTATGACTCATGTTTCGGTGTATTCAAGACAGAACTCTGATGCGATAACATTTGACGTTGTCCATTCTCATTTTGTTGATTTTTGTTATCATCAAGGATATCAGAGAGGTCATACATGCCGGGTTGATAGGTTATTAGCTCGGAACCGCTTGGTGCTGCAAAAGAAGATTAGATTAGACCACTAAAGATTTTTTTTTTTTTTTTCAAACGCTTACTTTTCCTATCCATGCCTGATAGACTGTCATTGGGAAACGATAAACCATAATTATCTAGCAGATCCGAGTCGTTAAATAGCTGGAAAAAATAAATAAAAAAAATATTTATTAACAATACTTGAGATTAGATAACTTAGAGAATTGTGGATTTGGACTAGTTTTTTGGCAGACGGACCTTCAATAGCAGCTCATCTTCGGTTAGCTGCACAAGAGGCGTCCTTCGCGCTGCCTAATTAAGGTTGAATAAGTTCAATCTAGATTCATTGTTTCCAAACATCTTAATTCAATTAAGATAAATACTTACACCCAAAAGCATGTTTTGGTCAATTGAAACATTATCACCGCGTAGCAAATCCTTTAGAGTATCCAGCTCATCTTGCATATTATCCAAGTGTCCATGCACATCATCCCTGTAAAGAGAAATTGGAGCGAAGAAGTTAGTCATTGAAACATTCGGACTATTGCAATCACATGATTTTTTTTCTACTAACACTGATGTCATTCTTAAGAGTGAGCCGTTCCCTGGGCTCGTTGTTGATGCTTCACGGCTATTACTATTACTATTGTCACCAGTATATTTAGCCACTGCCATTTGATCAGCACCCGATCCATCCTGCTGCTGTTGCTGTTTTTGCTGTTCATTGACTGCTGCTGCCTTTGAAGTTGACGCCTGATTGGCATCTAGTAGAGATTGATTACTTGCAAATTTGCCATTGTTTACTGTGGATAAACCAAATTGAGCAGCTTCTTCCAAGTTATTGGCGGAAGCTGGAGATGCTAGCAACGAGGATGAATCCTCAAATATATCTGTGGGCATGTCGTTGCTTATAAAATCCACATTATAGAGATCCGAATTGTTTAGAGAGACTGGCATGCTGTTGGCAGGATTGGAATTGGTTTCAAGCCGTTCCTGCTTGACCTGCAGAGGTTGTGGCATAATTTTTGAGGGTACGGGTGAAGAGATTCTATCGTCAAACTGCTCACGATGACGCTGCTTATTCTTCTCCTTCAATTGCTGACGCTGACGCTTGCGCTCCTCCTCTTGCTGTCTAACCATGGGAGTGGTGAGTACATTTTGTTCTTCAGCAAGCAATGGACTGTTTGGCAACTCTTGAATGTGAGTTGAATCTGGAGCTTCAGTCACTGTATAAAGGACATTTGGAGTCTGTCCGCCACTCATTGAACTTGCTCCTCCATTATTTCCATTGCCAGATAGTTGTAGAAACTCATCACCGCCACTTTGATTCGAATAATCATAATTATTTGAGCTTATGCTTAAATTTGAACGTGGACGTTCCATGGGCAGGGGGGAAACACTCTCCTGCGTATAGGGAGAGGGTGCTGAGTGGGGATTCATCACCTCTTCGAGCAGTTCCTCGCTTAGCTCGTGTATCACTGGTCCCTCACCACTATCGCTCTCAGTCTCGCTAGTTGTACGAGCTCGAGCATTTTCCGGCGTATCGTTAATCATCAACTGCATGTGACGCTTCACACCCGACATATTTCTCGATGGCTGGACTATCGAAATAAGGAATTGGATCAATTTATTTACTATCTGCTGCTGTTTGGCATGTTTCTGCCTCAAGCTTGCTATTTCACGCCATAATGCCTCATTCTCCTGCTTCATCACTGAGAAACCCGAATCTATAGTATCCTGACGTCCACGTATGACCTTGACATCATTTAAAACCTTAGATACAGTCTCCTGTTTCATTACACTCTTATCATCCACAGATGATTTTGTATTAGATATCTTGCGCTTGATGTGATCCAACAAATATGGATAATTACGCTTAAAGCACGGATGAGAAAACTCAATCTCATCGCGATCAAAGCGTAATCCACCGTTCTCTATCGACGTTATTTTATGGAATCCATCTATAAGATTACGAAATTGAATAAATCTGCAACTGAGACAGAGTTAGATCTACGTGTACTTACACATATTCAGTTGACGTATAAAACTGGCCATATTGTTATGCTTATAGTTGAGGGGCAGCAATTCGCGAGCAAACTGAGCCTGATTTTGGATGATAAAGCTGCAACCATCCTGTAATGTGGTAAAGAAAAAAAAAAAACGGAAATCATGCTGATAAGTGAAAAACCCACAAAATATTATATTCTACGAATGTATTTTGTGGTTGTGATTATAACTATAGATAAGAGGAGAGACCCGGGGCAGGCAGAAAAAAAGTTTGCCAGTTTGTTTTCGTCGTAAATTATCTAACTAAAAGTTTTTGAATATTTAAAAAAGTCTACATGCAAAATCAATTATTTATCGTCATGAAATTTTAATTGAAACAAATTCTTTCTCTGTATAACTATCTAATTTAGATCAGATTTTGCATTTTTGAAATATTAATAGAATAGCGTAGACATTGTTTTAATTTCCATTTGCTACGGAACTTTTAACTGATCTGAGAACGCTTTTGAAGGGTTACATGTTAAAAGAAAACCAAATATAACAAAATGTTATATTGTACATAAATATAACAGTTAATGAATATATGTCTGTTGCCAAGATAAATCCATTTCAGCACCTTTTTTTATAGCCTATTAATGACCAAAAACTTGATCAAGAGTTAAATTAATGAGAGAGTGCCAGATGGGAATATTTTCCAAAAGGGCTGTCAGGCGGTGGCTGCACGTACGCACCTAACAGCAGCTGACAGGCAGACAAACAGACGGACTAAAACATTGGGGGAGACACGCACTCTTCTCGTCTATATGTATGTATGTTAGTATGTTTATATATTTAAATGCAAATGGTAAACAACAACTTGCATACGTGCAGAGCAGCATGGCAACGCGTTACTTGGGTGGTGGTGGGGGGTAACAGAGATAAAGAGAGAGCAAGAGGTGCATCAATGACATAGAGAAAGTCTCTTAAAAATGTTTTAAAGCAACAAATTAAAAACAATGACAAAGTTTCGTATCTTACCTTGTTCCAACAAATTAAATTATCAGTTTCAGCATCATCAACAAGGCGCCAGAGTTTGGCTAAAAATGCTGGAACACCGCCGCCAGAGCCAGCAGCACCATTGCCACCATTATTACCAGAATCTCCTCGTTCAGAATACGTATGCATGTTGCGACGTTTTGTGCGCAGCTGTTCCAGCTCTTCGTCGTCCTCTTCCTCCGTGGAGTCGTGCTTAAATTGCACGGCTTTTGCAGTAGAACGCGACGGTCTGGACATATATATATATTTATATATATATGTGTGTTAAGGTGTTTATAAAGTCAATAAACTGAAAGGGAAAGGCAAAATATAAAGTTTAATCAATGAAATTAGTTTTTTTTTGTTGGTCCACAGTCCAATCGTGTTACAGTTACAAATATATGTATATATGTATATACACATGTATATATATATGTATATACACATGTATATATATATTTATATACATATGCATATATATATATATATACTTATATATATATATATATATATATGTGTGTGTGTGTCTGTGTGAATGTGTGTGGTGCAAGTGGAGGAGAGAAAAAGAGAGAGCACAAAGAGACTTTTATTGAACAGTGTTGTTTCTTTGCTGTGAAAGTTTGTGCATATTTCTGCTCCAGTTTAGTAATACTTTAATGATCACAACTGCGTCACTATTACTATTAACTTGCACAAATTGAGTCAATGTGGTTCTTCTTCTTCTTTTGCTTCGTACCTACCTTAACACAATTTCTAATGTTGCCAAAAAGTGATCACTTGATTAACACTTTCGTTTCGTTTAACTCGTTATGCACTTGATCTAAATGTCTTCTTTCTTACGTGTTGCACACTCTTTTAAATTAATCAAATTTAATTTCACAAAAAACTTGTATTTGCACTTGCCGTCTTTTTCACTCCGTTTTATCTACGTCTATCGCTATCGATGATGAAATTGGTAAAACCGAGTAGAATCAACCCTGTTCCTATTTATATCTTTTTCAAGTCTGTCTGTCGAGTAATCGGAATTTCTGGCACCTTCTGGCGCGACTTTAAATACTCTCATCACTAAAATTGATGCAAGCGAACTAGCTGGTTTTAAATAAAATGTTAATTACCGACCTACTTACTTCTTAATTTTATTAAAAATTTCAAATTGTTTTTCTTTTTATTTATCGTAGGGCCACAATGATATGGACACTTATAAGAGGTGGCGACAAAGTCTAAAAACTATCGATGGTTAAGAATGCGCCTACGTAGATAGTATCGAGGGTGAAAATTATCGCAGAACGATAATTGCAAAGGTCGCAAAAATTAAGAATATGCTTCAGCTGTTGTGTGTTTTTTAGTGTACAACTATCCGATAAAATGGATGATAATAATACTTTTCAACTATCGATATCTGAAACTGTTGACTATGATCATTATTCAAGCTCCCACAACAATAATCAACAGTTAGAGTCGAACTTAAGGATCACATTTACCATTTGTTTTACATGTGCTCTATTTTAAAAAAGTTAAGTTGTGCGAAGAAAGACAAAAAATATATCGGAGTTACCCAACAACTCTGTCGCGCTCTCTATATATGTATGTATGTGTATTAATGTCTTAATTTGCTATAAACTCACTGATTTGGTGATGACTTATAACGCCTAAGGTTGCTGGACATTTATTTTTATTTTACGGAGGCTATTATTAAGTAATTGTGAAATGGCAATTATGCTGTTTGCATAATGCAAATGATCAATAGATAAATAATTAAGTTAACTGCCTACAAAATAGAATTAGCATATGTATGTATGTATCTTTTCGCAAAATCCCCTTAACAACGTGGCCTATGTTGGTTGTATCATTAAAAACTTGCGGTTATCGGTTTTGCGTGATGTGCTTTTGGTTAAACTCCTGAGCTTCTTCATTTTAATATTATTAAAAATCATAGATTTTATTTAAGTTTATTGCCTCTTTTTATTTTCCCGGTAAACATTTTAAATCGCGGTTAACAGATTTTTCGACAAGCGATGGACGATTGCTTGCCGTTTTTCAGCGACACCGTCTGCCGCTACATATGTATTAAAAGTCGAATATTCGATATTATCAGTACTTGGCATGAATATCGCGAGTATTGTGGTTCTTGGCATCGATACTGCGAGTACATTAAGACTGCATCGATGCTTTTTGCGTTAAAGTTGAAAAATGGCCGACTCTTTTAATTGCCGTATTTAAAGGATTTTTAATGAAATTGCCACCCAACTATATAAATTATTTTAATGGATACCTTTGAAGACAAGACTAAATGAGTTAATGTGTTGGAACACACTAAAATGTAAGAGAAATTGCCGTTCAAAAGCGGCCCTAAAAAAGGAAACGAAAAGAAAGAACCAAAGAGCTAGAGGCTAAGCATACAAAAGAATTGCATGTGTATAAGTGAGAGGCAACAACAACAAAAACTGAATTGAAAAAGGCGCCAAGCAAGTGGAAAAACAACAATAATGCCGGCCAATAAATTATAATTTTCACAGTTATTTGTTTTATTTTTGTTGCTGTATTTTTCTACAGAAAAGACTGTGCACAAACTGAATCGAGCATTCACCTATCCGCATTATGATGAACAACCATTTCCACACGACACCCGCAAATTCTCTCCATCTAACGGGATCGGGCAACGGAAGCGTTGGCGTGGGCGGTGCTGCATCTACATATGGCTATATGTCAGGGGCAACTCAACAGACAGCGCCATCGCCGGGTCAGTGGATGACCTACCAAATACTACCACCTAGCAGTCAGCAACTTGGCCAGAATCTAACAAAACGCTGGCAGCCGACCACGACCCATCCCAGCACTATACAAATTACAACAACAACCACAAATCCGACTGTTCATGCAATGTCTACTTTGGGAAAACAGCAGCCAGCAGCGGTGGTCACCTCCTCATCCAATCCGCATCCCATCGCTTACAAAGCCAACAATATTCGCATCATTTCGACGGCTCCGAATATTTACAGTTTAAACAAATCGCTACCAGAAGGACAGCAACCGCATGCCTTATATGCTCCTGTCCAATCGTATTACTTGCCGAGTGCTGGAAATCCTAGCCAATTGAATCGTTTGGTTGCCAATAATACATTAGCCAAGCAACAGTCCTCGGTAACCATACCACCAGTACCTCCTCTGGTCCCGGTGAGCAACAGCCCGTCGTCTGTTTCGGCCTCAGTTGTGCCCTCCACTGTGGTGTTGGATAGGATTAACATTTGCATTAATAATCACTATGCCGAATCAGCACCGCCGCAAGTTGTTGGACAGCAGCCCTCACCCATTATACCAGCTATACAACATAAGACTCAGGCGCAAATGTTGTTGCCCCTAATTGATAGTAGTTGCAGTTCCGTCTCAAGTAGTAGCTACGAAGACGGCAGTAGCGGAGGTGGCATAGGTGGAGGAATTGGAAGTGGCACCACATCTAATGGCGGACTAGAAGAAATTGGATCAACTATTGGTACTGCTGTTATTCTGATTGATGAGCCGGATTCCACCACAGCGACGCCGCATACACCACCAACTACACCGGAAACAATTGGTTCTCCTTCCAAATCAAATACATCGTCTGCCTCATCATCACCCTCACCGCCTCCTCCTTCATCATCTGCCACGAAGCCGAGCTTCAAATCCAATGATACAACATGCCTGCCACCTACCCCACCCTCACCTAAAACTGCCGTTACTCCATCTGTAGTTACACCGTTAGCACCAGCAGTAATCACATATTCTCTCCAAGAAGATGTTTTCATTAAATGTCAAGATGGCAGATTCTATTTGGGAACCATCATTGAACAAAGCCAAGAGCAATTCCTCATACGATTTGATGATCAATCGGAACAATGGTGTGGACCAGAAAAGCTCCGCAAACTGGGCGGAGGCAGTAGTAATACCAATTTATCAAGTATAAGCAGTGTCACCAATATAGATTCATCATGCACTGCCACCAATACCATCTCAACATGCTCCTCCATGTGCGTAGCCTGCAAGCGTTCCAATTTGCAGGATATTGTGGAAATTTGTGAACGTTGCGGACGTGGATATCATCGTGGGTGCACCACTGAAATTGTTATTGGCAGTGGCATTTGGTGTTGCAAGCGTTGCGCCAAGCCTATGAAAATGCATCCACCATTGAAGCATCATTTGATTAACAAACCTCAAGGAATTTGCCGTCAATTGCCCTATCATGTAAGTAAACTAAAGCAAGCAATTAGGTAGTTAAAATATTAGATCACATCGTTTAAATTATATAGTGATATATTTGGTTGATAGAGTTAATTTATCTACAATATTATATACAGGGACACAAGTTTTGATTCTTTATTAAGTTTGATTAATAAGTTAATTTAACTCTTTTTTTTAAGGCGGATAAACTCAGCTGGGATGAGAAGCACAGGGTGAATGAAGAGCAAATTTATTGCTATTGCGGCAAGCCGGGAAAATTTGATCAGAATATGCTGCAATGTTGCAAATGCCGCAATTGGTTTCACACCCAATGTATGCAAAATTTCAAAAGAAAACTGCTGCGTGGAGATATGTAAGTTAAAGACTGAATTATAAATGAGATAAAAATCTTTAACATTTCTTGTTTCTCTTCATGCTGTTGTTGTTGTAGCTTCTTTGTGTTTTGCTGTACCGTGTGCAACAATGGTGTGGAATTTGTGCGGCGACTGCAAATCGATTGGGTAGATGTTCTTCATATTGCTCTCTATAATCTTCGCAAGCATCAGCATCAAAAATATCATCATCTGTTAAAGGATATATGGCCATTTGTATTGGAACAGCGAGAGAAATTGCCCATCTGTGAGGAATGGCGTTCACTGGCGGAGACCACACTGATGGAGCGTTTAAAGCAAACTCTAAAGGATTACTCAGATCGTTTTGTCTGCGGCCGTGAGGTAAAGCGAGCTCCAGCTTATTATGCTCTGCGCCACAGTGGACCACCATTGGCTCCGAAAGTATTTCTTCATGAACACGAGGAGCTCACTGATGAGCTACTGGTTAACAAGTATAATTTGTTGCTATTGCCGGAAGAGAAGAAAGTAGATGAGCAAGCGCCCAAAGATGTGTACGAGTTTCACACAGATGAGGATGAGGAGCAAACACAGTTACAAATGGATCAAGATGAGGAAGACACCATTGAAGTGTCTACCAGCGAGGAGGATGAGATACCCATTAAGCAAATTATTGACAAGGTTAAAAAGCAGGCTGAACAAAGAGAATTGAAGCCACCACAGCCGCCGCCTGCGGATGATAATGCCCATGATGCGACAGCTGGTAATAATCTTTCTCCATCACCCACTATAATGCCACCGTCACAGCTTCAAATGGTGGAATTGGCCAACAGCAGCCGTAAACGTAAGGCTTTTCGCTTATCAAAGCGTTATGATATTAGCAACAGCAGCCGAAATCACTGTGATCTTTCATCTGATGAGAACTCCAGCAGCAGTCGTGGCACCAGCTCTTTAGATCTAATCATACCAGCCCCAGCCAATTTTCTGGGTCGCAATAACCCCTTCCTAATGGCCACACCCAAAAAATCACAACAAGTTAAGTCAGGATCAGGCAATGTGGGTGTGGGTGTTGCCGGAATCATCAACAGCTTGTTCAAGCTTAAGAATGGAGGAGGTACTGGCTGTTTAGCCAAGGAACAGCCGCGCATGGTGAGAACCATTAAGCGTAAACTGAGTGCCAAAGATATAACCATTGGGCCCAATCAGGAGGTGCGTCGACGCCGAACTCGTCGTTTGGTCACAGACATGGAGGTGAGTCGAAAATAAGAATTTTTACCTTCCACAAATGTTACTGAAACTAACATTATTTTATGATTCGCAAACAGGTCATCAATACCACCACCATTAATCCTATACCTAGCCACTATTTTCCCATCTATGCCAAAGATTTGCATCCACCAGTAGTGGCCCCGGTAGTATCCTCGTCTACTCAGCCAACGCTGCCGCCGCCACCGCCCACAGGCAAGATATTGGCGCCATCGCATGGGCGTTTACTTCGTCAGCGTCCACAGAAATTAGCACGACATTCACTTAATCAGAATCGTCGGATTTCTACTGCCACCAACACTAGCAGTGCCTCCTCGTCCTCTTCATCGTCGACCACCTCTTCCAATGGACCATCCATGATGGATCTAAAGCAATCTGTAAACAAGTATTTTGGCGGCGCCATGAATCGTATCGATGCAGGTGAATCCTTTGCAATTCGAGCCAAGCGGCGCATGGGAAATGGCCACGTGCAGTATCTAGTGGAGTGGACAAATGGCAACTAAACAAATATCGCAACATTATATTATACTACTGTCATTATTATTACATTTTTATTATTACGTTATTTCATTATTTTTTCATTAATGCATACAAAGCTGTAAAATGCCCAGGGTTGGCGAAATGACTATATTTTGATTTTTTTAGACATAGTGTTATTATTCCTTCAGTTTTCTGTTCTTTATTGTTTTGTTATTATAAAAAAAAAAAAACAAAAAATAGGAAAAAGTTAATGATTATCCAATCCACTGCCAAAATAAAATTATGGTTCGGCATTAAACTAAGCAACAAAAAAAAAAAAAAAAAACAAAACAAAATGCAACTAAATACAGGTTCTTATTGTGCAATGGCAGTTGAAATTGTCGATAAATAGGACACAAATTGGCAAATTTCAAGTATTACAAAAATACACAATGAATATACAAAATGAAAAGAACTTTAGTAATAACCGCTGAATGAAAACAAAAACAATGTATTAATTTCTATCTGTTCTTTAGAATCTAGTTACTTCTATTGATATATTTTCGAAAAATATATGATAATCCCCCATGTGTTAATGCATACAAAATTTAATAACGTATACCATACAAAAATCTTATGTTTAATAATAATAAATAATTTAGTTTTAGTCTAAATACAATATATAAATTCTTAATTTTAAGTAATCAAAAATCAAATCAAAATTGAGTTGAACACAAACAAACAAAAAAACAAAAAACTTTATACGATTAATCAATCTCATTGCGCGTAAAAATCCACAAAATTATCATTATAATAATTATGTGTGTGTGTAAAAAATATAAATTTATCGAAATAAAATGTTTTCAATTGCATCAAAGTAACATTTTGCTATTTTATTTGACACTTCCAAATCCTATATAACTCTCACACATCGTCCTCTCCAGTTTCATTAGGCACCCGAAAGTCATACAGTGCACATCTAAAAATATTACAAAAAAAGGCTTATTGCCACGAAAAACTAAAAAAAAAATATATATTTATATATTTTGAACGGTTGTTGTTTATTTCGTATAAAAGTGCAAAAAACAAGGTAAAAAAAAAAGAAAAAAATTTAAAAAAGAACACTTTCATAATTTTATATTGCACAAGTTTCGGTTGATTCTTCGCGTTTCGTGCTTATTTTTCTGTGCTGCCCTTCCTGGATAAGTCGAGTGACAGATTCCCGTTGGGTAAGTTATTATTATTGACGGTAGGAGCAAGTATTTGTCCAAATTAATCATTTTTCGTAATTTCATCTGTCAAAAGTTTTCTCAATTTGTCTACAAATGAGATTTCTTAATAAAAAAAATACTTAACCAACAAAAATTTTGATAATTGCGATAATTTTTATGCATTTGTAAACTCATAACTTAGTAAGCACAATTTTATTTTTTGAAGAATTTTATCTTTCGCGCTTTTCTCTGTTAATTAAAATATTTTAATTTTATAGGGTAACCTGATTTAGTTTCTCTTTCTCATTTTCCCCTTTTTCACCTAATCCTGTAAATGTCATAAGGGTATTCACGTATGTGTCAGCAGTTTTTAATATTTCTTGTTTCCCATGTAAAATATTATTACTTGAATTTAGCAACATTTTTTACAATTGAAGATTCCTTATACTTAATGAAATTTGCTACTGCTTTCATAAACATTTTTATTTTAAAAATTAAAATTTTACGGGAGTACCCTTAGCACATGAACAAATGTTTTCTTATACTAATCGTGTATAAGAGAAAAAAAAGACCAACCATTTTTTTCGGTTTCCCTTTTTTTCTGAGTCGAGTAGAGTCCGTTAAAGTGAGCGGTCGTGGACTTGTAGCACACGGCTTATCACATATTTTTTGTGAAGAAAAAAAAATAATAAAAAATACAAAAAAAATATTAAAAAAAACCATAAAAAGCAACAAAAAAAATTGTAAAAAGTAGCAAAAATATATAAATTTCGAGCAAGTGTTGAAACCGTAAGTATAAATTTTTGTGGTGAAATGTAGCTGGCGTGACGTTGACGCAAGATGGCGACATCCAACAATGAAAACGTGCATAAGAAAAGTGAACAAAGGCGCAGCTCCCTATTCCTATAACCGAACATTTTAGTTTATTAGGAATTTGTATAAATTAGTAACAATATAATAAAAGACAGATTACATTTTAACTGCCATTGCTCATATATATGTGTGTGTGTGTAGGGAGCCATATATATGTCAAAATTTTCCAAGCAACGAAATGGGAGAAAGAAATAAGCAACAACAAAGCACATGCCAGTGTTGCCATGCCGTGTAGACTGCTGTCACATGCGTCAGAGTTGCCATACATGCACGCACTTACACACACACAGACATAACCGAACATAACGAGCCACGCCGCTTTTTCTTTCTTTTTTCGCCAATTGCCGTCCCATCCGGTTCGTTCACGACTACAAAAAAAAAAAAAAATAAAGAACAAATGGAAATTTACTAACTTTTTTGCTTTCCATTTCTTGTAGGTAGACCCGATCACCAAATATGGCTTCTCTATACGTCGGTGATCTGCATCAGGATATCAACGAAGCATCACTTTTTGAAAAATTCTCGAGTGCTGGCCCAGTTTTGTCCATTCGCGTTTGCCGCGATGTGGTTACTCGTCGCTCATTGGGCTATGCTTACGTCAATTTCCAGCAGCCAGCTGATGGTGAGTAATCCATAAATATCATGAAAAACAAAATTAGCAATCGACACTTGAAATTTAATAATTGCAAAACTTGCCATTGGCTGTTACTGTCCGCACCTCTTTGCTACCCGCCCAAAAAGATGAAAACACGTGCAGCTTTGGCACATACAAAGAAACCTAGGCATGCACAGTGGTGCAAAGTCCAAATTCAAGTGGAATTTTATATACCACACACAACCGAAATTTTTTGCTCATATTTAGTCCCAATGTGCAAAGAATTTCCTGTTATCATACGAGCGAAATATAGTAACAAAGGAAGGGTGGTGCAGGGTGGAACACAATAAAACAGCTGCCCATTGTCAGCTGGAAGTTTCTAGAAATAAACTGCAATTATAAATGGTTTAATGTTCCCAGAAAGCGTACAATAATATCTCTGTTTACTGTGCTGTGCTGTGCTTATCGTTGCCGACACGCCCCCCTTCCATTTGGTGTTGCCAACTCATCACCCCCTTGGTTTTTGCCAAGCATGCAAAACTGCGTTTAAAATTTCACATTGCTCTTATTTTGAAGAAATTTATGTTTATCAATTTAATTCACTAAATGTAGATAAAGCGCCTATTTGGTGCAAAAGTAAACAAATATTTTCAGTTTTGCTTTCACTTTTTGTTTCTGGAGCTTTGTCAAAATTTGCGTATTTCATCACTGTTTCACTGGTAGACTACATTATCACTACCAAATTCTTGGCATGCCAATGAACTCGGTATCATCATCATAGTATTACTACTATTTCTACGCGTTCCCTCCCTCCATTCATTCGACTCACAAAAACAGAAAAACCAAAGGCGAAAACAAAACTTTCACTTGTCTCATAATATATTTGTTTTTGCCGTTTTTGCTTTGCTTGTTTTTATTTATTGTTGTTGCAGTTGGATTAAGCTCTCCCTTTCTCTCCTTCGCATTCCCAAAAGTTTAGTGAACTCTTTGATTTTATTTTTTATATTCAGTGCCCTTTATGCATCTTCTCATATTAATGATTAAATAGTATACGTTTAAATAAATTTGCTTACAAGTTTATTTATCAACTGATAGCAAGACAATCTTCAACTAAGGAATTAAATTGATCACTAACTTATTTAATTAGATTTAACAGAGATTTTGCCATGTTTTGAGGTTAGGGAGCAACTTCTACCCATTGGTTGGTCAAATTATTTATCCAATTTTGATACGACTAAGATTCAAAGTTGCCAGATAAATGTGCGTGACTTACCATGTGTTTAGGATTATCTTTATTTACTATTCACAGAAGAAGAAGCGTTACATTCATAATGAAAGGGTCTATAAGAAGGCAGCTTCTACCCATTGGTTGGTCAAATTATTTATCCATTTTTGATACGACTAAGATTCAAAGTTGCCAGATAAATGTGCGTGACTTACCATGTGTTTAGGATTATCTTTATTTACTATTCACAGAAGAAGAAGCGTTACATTCATAATGAAAGGGTCTATAAGAAGGCAGCTTCTACCCATTGGTTGGTCAAATTATTTATCCATTTTTGATACGACTAAGATTCAAAGTTGCCAGATAAATGTGCGTGACTTACCATGTGTTTGGAATTAACTCTTTACTATTCACAGAAGAAGAAGCGTTACATTCACAATTATAAAAAAATATTATTTAGGTAATAGCATCTTCTCATTGGTTGATCGAATGTCATTTTTCGACACGACTAAGAATTAAAGTTGCTAGACGAATAAGCGTGACATACCCTGTAAACAGGATTTTTAGTTACTATTTACAGAATAAGAAGCGTTACAGTTTTATCCAGTTACATATTAATCAAAATATTACTTTTTGATTGGCAAAAACAAAATTATAGTCGGCTGACTTTTTTAACCTATAAAGGCGGCAAGGGACTGACGTAATATATTCACACAAAACCATTTCGTTCGATATTATTGGTTGTTTAATACTAATCACTAATTGGGATCCCCTTTTCCCCCTTCATCATTTCAGCCGAACGTGCTTTGGATACGATGAACTTTGATTTGGTACGGAACAAGCCCATTCGTATTATGTGGTCTCAGCGCGATCCCTCATTGCGTCGCTCAGGTGTCGGTAATGTCTTCATAAAGAATTTAGATAGGGCCATCGATAACAAAGCCATATATGATACATTCTCCGCTTTCGGTAATATCCTGAGCTGCAAAGTGGCTCTCGATGATAAGGGCAACTCAAAGGGCTATGGCTTTGTTCACTTTGAAACAGAGGAGGCGGCCAATACATCTATCGAAAGAGTCAATGGTATGTTGCTTAATGGCAAGAAGGTCTACGTAGGCAAATTCATTCCGCGCAAGGAGCGCGAGAAGGAGCTGGGCGAAAAAGCCAAACTATTTACCAATGTCTACGTGAAGAATTTCACAGAGGACTTTGATGACGAGAAGCTCAAAGAATTTTTCGAGCCATACGGCAAAATAACTAGCTACAAAGTTATGTCGAAGGAAGATGGCAAAAGTAAGGGATTCGGCTTCGTGGCCTTTGAGACAACAGAAGCGGCTGAGGCGGCCGTCCAGGCCCTCAACGGCAAGGAAATGGGAGAAGGCAAATCATTGTATGTGGCTCGTGCCCAGAAGAAGGCCGAACGGCAACAGGAACTGAAGCGCAAGTTCGAGGAACTTAAGAAGAAACGACACGAGTCGGTCTTTGGTGTGAACTTGTATGTGAAGAATTTGGACGACACTATCGATGATGAGCGTCTGCGCAAGGAGTTCTCCATGTTTGGAACCATCACGTCGGCAAAGGTTATGACCGACGAGGAAGGTCGCTCCAAGGGCTTCGGTTTCGTCTGCTTTATCTCGCCCAATGAGGCCACCTGTGCCGTTACTGAGCTCAATGGTCGTGTTATTGGTAGCAAACCTCTTTATGTGGCTCTTGCCCAAAGGAAGGAGGATCGTAAGGCACATCTCGCCTCGCAGTATATGCGGCATATGACCGGAATGCGTATGCAGCAATTGGGACAAATCTTCCCGCCCAACACACAAGCTGGTTTTTATGTCCCAACCATGGGTGCAGGTCAACGTTTCTTCGGTCCCCAGATAGCCACACAAATGAGAAATACCCCTCGCTGGGCCCAACAAGTGCGTCCCGCTGCTACAGTCCAAAGCGTCCAGGCTGGCGCTGCTGCTGCCGCAGCCGCTGGTGGCGGCTTCCAAGGTGCTGCCGGAGCAGTGCCCGCCCAATTCCGTCAGGCTCCCGCTGGAGCTCGCGGTGCCCAACCACCACAAGTTCAAGGCACACATGCCGCCGCCGCTGCCGCTGCTGCCAACAACATGCGCAACTCTGGAGCCAGAGCCATTACTGGTCAGCAGTCCGTGGCCGCACCCAATATGCAAATTGCTGGTGCCCAGATCGCGGGAGGTGCACAACAACGTGCTCCCAGCTACAAATACACCGCAAACATGCGTAATCCTCCCGTTCAGCAAATGCAACAGGCTCAACCAATGCCACAGCAGTTGCAGGGCAAAAGTAAGTTTACCAAACCATTTTATATAATGAACTCTTTTTTATAACTATTAATTATTCCTTGTAGATTCCGAAAAGCTCATTGCTTCACTTTTGGCCAATGCCAAACCCCAGGAGCAGAAACAGATCATAGGCGAACGTCTGTACCCGATGATTGAGCGCATGCATGCAGCCTTAGCTGGAAAGATCACTGGCATGTTGTTGGAAATCGAGAACTCTGAACTGTTGCACATGATTGAGGATCAAGAGGCCCTCAAGGCCAAAGTGGAGGAGGCTGTTGCCGTCCTCCAAGTGCATCGCGTCACAGAGCCAGCCAATTAAGGAAGGGGAGAGATATATGCTCGATAAACAAAAAGTAGAAATAGAAAAAAGCGGATGAAATATGAACACTCGACACCCAAAAAAATTGTAAGTACTATCCCTAGATATAATCCTAGATTGATAACTAAATATATTCTTTACTTTACAGTATTTTCCTCTTCACTTTCAATTAATTAATGAACACGCTCGAAGAAAATTTGCAACGCGGGCAGAGAACAGGATGTATGAACGAAAGAAAACACACTCTGCCAACTATTTCCTTTACTTTTTAAATTTAAAATTTTCAAATTATTTCCCTCGGAAGCCCTCAACCCACCCCCCATATCATCACTACGCAAACCCCTTACCACTTCAGTCAATTTTCACTTTTCGTACCTTTGAAAAACAAGAGAAAAAAAACTGTTTTTCAATCATTTATTTTCGAACGCATTTACGCAAAGTTACAACACACGATCAAGAAAAAGAAAATAATGAATGGTGGTAAAAATCATTAAGAACAGCAGAAGAAGGAGAAAGAACGGACAGACGATAAAAAAGAATGCTAGCTAAAAGCAAAAGCAGATAATGAAAATGATAAAAATTTGGAAAAAGAATCGATAAGTGAATGATTCGTTTTCTTTCTCTTTTTTTATAAATGGTTTTTACCTTCATTACATAAATATATATATATATATAACTATATACACAACATGCACATTAACAGATCCAACACATTTGGTATATATATATATACATTTCAATTTTTTACATACTTTCGTAATGTAAAACCAACCAATTATCTGTATTTTTCCTAAATTTGAAAGAAAACCAAAAACGTTTTAAAAAAACATAGATAAAGGAAAACGCGAAATAAAGGCGAATAAAAGGTAGAAAGCTGAATAAATGAGCAAAATTGTGTTCCATCCCCTTCTTCCTACATACATCCCCCCCAGAAACGTAAATTTTTTTCTTTAACAAAATGTAATATTTTCATTTTTTTTTTGTTCTTAAACTTGAGAATTTTCTAAAGAAAACAAACAAAAAAACAAAGTAAAGAAAAAAAATAAAATACAAAAAAATTGCAAAAAACGTAAAAAATATAAAAAACGAAAAAATGTAAAAGAAACCACATACTGAAATGAAAGCGAAGCAGTTGATAAAAAGAGAAACGGAAAGATAAACCGCAAGAATATGAGAGTCAAGTTTTTGCTACTTTTGAAAAAAGAAATAAAGAAAACGGAAAGAAAATATGTTGAAAGCAACAAAAGAAAATTTAAAACAATTTAAAAGAAAAACAAAAAACAAGAAAAAATGTAACAAAAAAATTGCAAAATCTATGTAAAACAAAAAAAAAAAAAAAATAAGGAAACAACTACAACAACCAACAAACATATATATATAAATATATATATATTATATACACATATTAAAACATCAACAAAACACATATATAAAAAGAAAAGCAAGAAGTTAAAATAAAGATTGAGGATAAACGCTAAAGCGAAAACACAACTTATGATGAAAAATGATTTTCGATTCGTAGGAAACAAGAGCAAGATATTTTTATGTTGATTATCCAATTTATATTAAAAAGTAAAATCAGAAACAAAATAAAAGATGAGATGATGAGATAGGTGAAGCAAGAACGCCACGTTTTTTATTTGCGTTCACAGCCTTTTGTTATATATAAAAAAGAAAACAAAAAATAAACGATGAGAGAATGGAAGAAAAAGAAAATACAAGAAATAATGTTTTTACAATATAAATAACAACCAATGCATAAAAACGGATATATAATAATATAGAAAAAAGAAAAAGAAAGAAAATATATAGCCACGCGCATACCCGCCGACTGGCGCTCTTGCCCCCATCTCCCTACTCTCCAAGTGTGTCTTTGTGGGTGGGTGTGTGTGTGTGTGTGTGTGCGCGTGGTTACAAAAATTCATATTTTTTTATTAAATACAAAAGAAAAAACCAAGCAAAAAAATGTAAAATCTTTGAAAAATTGCAAAAAAACCACTTTATATTTGAAACAAAATGAAAAAGAAAAGAAACCAAGAAAAAAAAAAAAAATGAAAATGTAATAACCAAAACCCGGAATTGGAATATATATAAACATGATTTATTGATGGTAAAATTTTGAAGTATTTTGCTGAAGCGCATACAAGAAAAAGAAAACTCAGCGATTGAGAATGGAGAATAAAAAAAACCTTTTACTTTTTATCAAATAACACAAAATATATATATATATATAGCTATAGCTGGATATATGTACCATAAATTGTAAAATTCATGATGAAAACATAGAATTGTTAAATTAATTGAGGTAATAAATTGTAATAGGGCGCTCCAAATCCAGCAGATTGAAACTTTATACACAAAATCCCCAAGAAAAGTAACAAGAAAAAATTTAACTACAATAAAATTCCACTTCGGCAAAAAAAAAAATATTCATATTGTGTCTTTTTATATAACTTTGGGGGAGGGGAGGCCTATAAAATTGATTTTCTTTTAGCCCAAATGTAAAAATTAAAAATCAATACCGTTTAACGGTTAATCATTTGCAGTGAAAATTCAAAAACTTTTTATTTAATTTTTGATTTACATTCTCCACAAGAAATTCAGTTATCACGCATTTTTAGTTTGAATTTTGCATAAGCTGCTAGTATCGCGTTTTTCCGTTAAAAGTTAACGAAATAAAGTTTACGACTTATAACATATTGTAAAATTAGACTACAGTTTGATATTGCCCGATTCGCTACATTACATTGTTATAGTTGATACATATATACACATACATCAATATATATATATATATATAAATATATCGATAACCTACTATTTAACATTTTAGTTATTGAAACAATACGCATTTGGCGTATTCAGATCAAATGGATCGGTTCGCATCTTTTGCTGATTATCCTCGACATAGCGTGTGATATCTGTTATAAGACTGGGTCGTTCAGCGGGGCTTGGTGCACAGGGTGACCATATTTTGATATCATGTTCAATGCCACTGGTGGCCAACATGCATATGCTAGGATGAGGTTGTACACAATTAACAATGGCACTATCCGCACGGTATATGGAACGAATCTTGCCCGTATCCCCTTCCCATATATAAAAATTGCCATCATCAGAGCCAGCCACAATAAACTCGCCATGGTCCCCCAAGTAGTTGGCCTCTTTAATATCAGTTGTGATATTGCAGTGACCCACATAACGTTGGGTATAATCCTTGGATGCTGAGCGTAAAGAGAACTCCGTATCTGTAAAATGTCGATGCCGGTAATCATCACTCTCCAGAGGCATGAATTCGAATGCTGATTTACGTTCCTGTTCATTGTCTTGAGCCTGTCGGCGGTTCTCCTTGATGTCTTTGTTAAGCATAAGGACGCCATGATTGTTGGCAAAACTGGGAAAGCGTTGAATCAAAGCCTGCAGACATTTATCGGCATCCTGTGGACGATGTAGTTCCAGCAAGGCACGGGCCAAACGAAAATGAGCTTTCACATAGCCGGGATCCAAACGCAGTGCTTCGTGGCAATCTCTTAAAGCAGCATAGATGTCACCAAACCAACCGCGACGCATCAGAGCAGTGGCTCTATTTAAATAGAGTACTTCACCCTGGGGATATTTTGCCAAGGCATCAGAATAGGCATCAATTGCTGCTATCAGTTTGCCATTCTGAAGAAATTCATTGCCCTGCTTTTTATGCACCTCGATGCTGGATGGAAGCCAGCGTTTTTTGTGTGATTCCTCCGTCTTTGCGCCTGGCTCACTTTGATCCTCTGCTATTACATCTGATGGTATAGTAGCCTCATGAATCGGTGGTGGAGTATAGAACACGGGTGGCACAGCATTATTCAGATCATAACGATAGACATGCTCAGAGCCCATATTGACCAGCAATTCGGTGCCATTCGCATTGAAAGTGAGATATGTTATAGCTCTTGGATCATGGACAATGTTTGAGCTAATATTCTTTACAATCTGTCCAGGTGCATAGTAGTTGACAGCTCCTGTGAAAAGGGAGAAGAGCAATTAGTGGCAATACAAAGGTAAGAGAAATATATACCCATAGCATCTGTTTCCAGAGAAGATAACATCCGGCGATCATAAATCCGGGCATAGGCATCATTTGCGCCCACAGCCAAATACTCGGTACGCCGAGGATTTATGGCCAAACATTTTGCTTCGGTGGTCGATTCCACCTGACTGCTTAGATTCAGCAAACGTACACCAAAATTGTTGTCGTCAGAACGACATTGATGCGGTTCCCGCATGTCCAGCTGCAAAATACATCCATCCTCGCCCGCTGACCAAAATATATATGGTGAATCTGGGGCTGTAGCTAATCGCTTTGCCCGCATTAGATGACAGTTACAGGTATATAGAGTTTCATTGGGATGGTTAATGTCATACACGTAGATAAACTTATCTGCCGCACAGGTGGCCACAATATTATTATTATGCTTGGGAAGAAATTTCACAGAGAACATATTTCCCAGATGCTTTGTATTTAATGTGAAAACACGTCTACGCCGAAATGGATCCCATATTATAACCTTGTAATCATCTGACCCAGAAGCCAACCATAGACCATCGGCAGTCCATTCCAAGCAATTGACACAGCCTTCATGACCCGTTAGCAATGTCTCAAGCTCAATGCGATCAATGTAAGCTGGATTGCACTGTAGACGTCGACGGATCAAATCGTCCATGGCCATATTGTATCCATACTGTTGACGCTGCCAAAACATCAAACTAGTATTCAACATTAAACGAGGAGAAAAAGTTGCCAATTCCAAAAGAGTCTTGCTCCCAGTTCCAGTCGCATTGTGATCGCCGTTGCTGCTATTCATCTCGTGGCATTGATAACGAGACGGCGACTGGTTTGACATTATCGGGATAGGTTTATTTAGGATGATGATTATGACAACACAATTTGTTTTGTTCTTGCTCTTGTTCACTTCGATTTGTCTATCTGATTACTTCATTTTGCATTTAGCAAGTACCCGCTGCCCTTTATTTATATTGAATTATCTGTTGATCACAAACAATTGAAAATCTAGCATTTTTCAATAAATACAAAAAACGATTGCTCCGATATTTTGATTGTTAATTCTCGATCTCCTTATGTATGTATGCAATTGGGTTCAATATTTACGTTTAATACAACAGTCATCTACTTGTGTAAAGTTAAAAAAAAAAAAAAACAACAGTTGATAGAGGAATAGCGAAGTTTTTATACTCTTGAAAATAAATATTTTCGTTGGATTTTTTCCTATCTAATTTCAATCGAAGTTGTATCTATTATTATTAGGTAAAAAATCTTTTAAACATATGCTAGTATAATTCGAGCCAATTAAACTTGCTATTTATTATCAAAAATATCATATATAATTAACAATATTTTTTTCCATAACGATGTTTGTTAGTCACATTATATTTAAGTTTTACTGTAAATTTAAAAACTAGTATCGTAAATTAAAAGGCATGTATATTATTAGTCTTATGAGCTTCAAAATGTTTGTGAAAACATATACAACTTCTTTGGTAAGTGTGTACATTTGAAAAATAGAAAGCCTGGGATCAGCTGTTTTGAACCAGGTCCGACAGCTGCTAATAGTTGCATATTCCAACACTGAAACCATCGACTAATATTGATATTTGCAATACATTAAAATATTTGTAGAACAAGATAACGTATTTACAGAACTTACACTTAAATTAAAATTAATTTAAATTAAATTTTGAATCATACTTTAATTGTTTCATTGTTAGTTCCAGTGGCGCACTCTGGTGGAATAAGATTGCTTATGCTGCACCAAGTGAAACTAGAACATATTTATTTTGTGGCAGCTCTATAGCAGTGTTGCCACATTTTTTAGTAGCAAGAGGCAGACACGGCAACACTGGTACTGGGTGCAAGACACGGTTTTTGGCCTAACAAAAACTAAATTATCTGTGAAATTACAAATTTGTCGGTCCACACGAGGGGCAATCCCAGGGACGAATACGCAGTGCATAATACAGAAGAGAGAAAGAGCCATTTTCTGGCGGTTTAGACCCAGAAACCTCATCACAAACACGAGGGATAGACGGAACGCACGGAATTGAAACGGAGCCGGAGGCCACCACCAACTATGGACGTTTACGACGTTAACGAGGATATAGATATATATATTTATATTGACGACTTAATGAAAAAGCTCAATGATTGGAAGCTAATTGGTATTATATCGGGCAAATTTAGAGAGCTTAAGGAGAACTACTCTAAAGTCAATTTTGTAGAGCATGCCTTGATCGATTTCAAGTACATTGAAAAGATCTACTTAAATGTGGTTATGCGGGAGGATAAGTCCAATAAGCGTAGCGTAGAGTTTCGCATGCTTGGCAATGAGCAGTTCTCATTAAAGAATCGAAAATACTTTCAAGTAAGTAACACAAATTAATTAACTCGCAAACTCTCTCGCTGAACCACACACTATTTTTTATAGGCATTGGAGCTGTATAACAGAAGTATTTGCTATGCAGAGCCAAATTCGGAGCATTTGTCCATAGGTTATGCCAATCGATCGGCAGTAT
Organism: Drosophila neocordata; assembly: GCA_018903615.1. Classification (NCBI taxonomy): domain Eukaryota; kingdom Metazoa; phylum Arthropoda; class Insecta; order Diptera; family Drosophilidae; genus Drosophila; species Drosophila neocordata. The sequence goes on along the minus strand of JAEIGI010000007.1, from coordinate 713,031 downwards.
TGTTTGAATGGAAGCGCTATAGAGAATGCCTGGCCAATATAGAGCTAGCCCGCAAAGCCAATTATCCTGCCCGACTTAGTCACAAGTTGGACAAACGTGAACGCGACTGCCAGCAATTATTGGATCAACAACAACCCGATGTCCAACCATATGAATTTAAGCTAGGATTCGAACCACATCCTCAATTGCCCTATGTAGCTGATTGCTTGGAGTTAAGAGAATCATCCGAGGAGGGCCGTTTTATAGTGACTAAACAGGATTTGGTTGTTGGCGATTTGGTGGCCATTGAGCAACCCTTTTGTTCTACTCTCCTACCACCCATGCGCTATATACGATGTGCCACATGCAAAGTGGAAAACTATCTGACTCTCATACCCTGCGACAGTTGTTGTTCGGTTATGTTCTGCTCTGAGGAATGTAAAACAAAGGCCATTACAACGTTTCATCGTTACGAGTGCCCCATAATTGATTTCCTAAATCGCATGTTTAACAAGATCCATGGCATTGCCCTTAGGACTACATTGGCTGCCCTTGAATTGCATTCAAGTATTGAGGAACTGATGAGCTATTGCGACAAGCCCGAGAATCAAGACAAATGCGCATTTGACCTAGATTATGGCCAATTGACGCCCCAAGAGCATTATCGAGCCATTCACGGCCTAGTAACGAATCAACATCTCCGCTCGGTATCCGATCTCTTTCAGCGCTCAGTTGTCTGTGCAGTCCTTAAGCATTTCATCATTGAGTATACACCGCTCAAAGAATATTTGGGCGGTGAGGATGGACGAAATTTCTTTACGGATTTATTATTCAGGCATTTGCAGACATCACCCTCGAATATGCATGGCATCGATCTGGTAGAGCAGGTGAATGAAACGAAAGACGATCAGACGCACTCATCTGGGGCATATGCTTTTCTATCCTTACTAAATCACTCATGTGCACCAAATACTTTGCGTATATATGAGGGAACGAAGGCATATCTCTTTGTACTGCGGCCTATTAAGGCTGGCGATGTCCTATATGATAATTACGGGTATGCTTAGGATTTGAATTTGTTCTAAACCATTATTTACATTTCCATTTTGTTTGTTTTAGCGCTCATTTTGCTATCTTTAGCAAGAAACAACGCCAGGAGACACTGTCCATGCAATATCGGTTCAATTGTAAATGCGAGGCCTGTGAATTGGATTACCCCATCTTTGTACGTATGCCACGCAAGGCCACAGTTCCTTCTGTCAACGGTGATCGGGATATAAAGTCATTGGGTGCCTATAATTATGATTTTGCTGCTAGCAATTATCGCAAATATTGCGATTTTCTTACACAATATGCGACTTCCTATCCCTGTGAGCAAATTAGCTCTGCTGAGGAATGCCTAAAAATGGCCTTGCATATTATGGTGGATGCAGTGCCGCTTAATGCCAAAATGTAATCTTCAGATCAGCAAATCAGCACAATGCCCTCCCGCCCCGCCATCACCACCAAGCATTAAGCACGGACAAACTTGTTTTTAAAAAATCTTTCTCCAACCCCCCTCATACCCCCACTAAAGTTGACATAGCTTGTTGTGTCGCTTTTTTTAATCTTTGTAATTGTACATTTCTCTACATATATAATTTGATTCTACAATTTCTTATTTAACAATCACCTACTCTTTTACTACCACCACCCTGCAAAGTCGGTAAGCTCAAAATTTCTAATGTCTTCGGAAGCAAAAAACAACAAAAAAAAATAAAATTATAAAAACGTTTTTTTGTAATTATTTTACAAACCAAAAAAAAAAAAAATACAATATTTTCGAACTAAAAGTATATTTAAAAGAGTATTTTATTGCAATTTTCACAAAATTTAACCGTTTACGATATTCGTAAGCTTTCGTTACGATATGTGTAAGTCAAACAACGCAATAGATCCATATAGAAATTTATCGTTCATTAATATAAAAATATTCTTTATATTTTAATATCAATTTTTTTGCCAAATTTTTACTTACGATTGTTAATTTTTAGTTTTTCGTATTATTTTGGTGATATGCAAAATTTAACTTTTAAAATGTGTGACAAAAACTATAGTCTACTTATCTGGAAAAACATTAAGCATGTGAAAAAAAACTTATATCGCACTTGGACCAATCTAGAATTATCATAATTGTGAATCAAAATTGAAGCTACAATTATAATTTCACATTTTAATTGCATTTCCTTATAAAATTGTAATCACAACATTGAAAAGAACATTTCTTTTCCTTTTCCTTAAGACATTTTACTATATAAATCTAAAAGATTTTGATTCAATATTGATCCATTATTGGTGTCCTTAACCAAATCTGTGGTCTCATTTAAAATCGTTCCTTGTACTTGAACAAACTCACAACCTACCGATGTGTTATTACTACTGCCATGTTCCTGATTTCTGGCATTAGATCCAATGGCTATATCTGTTTGAAAATCATTAAATAGCATATTACTAAATGTTTGTTCAAATTGTTGTTGAAATTGTCCAGCAAAAATTGGTTGTAAATCCTCTCCAGGTGCTTGATTTATATTAAGTTGGCTAGCCAACTGATTCATACTATTCGATTCCGTTTCACTTTGCTGCTGCTGTTGATTCATTTGATTAGCACTTTTGATATATATATTATCACCAATCGACTGTACGTAATCATTGAAATAATCTTGTTCTACATTTCCAATGAAACTACCATCCATTGCTTGAAATCCCAGGCGTATTAATAAGGATATCTTTGTATTAAAGCATTGTAGCCAGGCCTTATGAGTGAAACAAAAAGCAATTAATAACCGAAAAAAAAAGGATAATGTTATTTTTATTTTATTATTTACCTTATTGGTATTATATATGGTAAGCTGCATATCTTCGCCACTGACATTCCAAAAGTCCAGCAATGTATTTTTGGTAAAATCAATTAACATATGTCGTTTGGTATCCGGATACAATTTATTAATAGCATCCAGATGGCGAAATGTGATCTCGAGTAAATGAAGCTGATGCCGAGATACAAACAGCTGCCATTTAAACATCATTGTCATGAGGCTCCATAGCTTATCCATTGAGGATTCATCTAGACGCATTAACGAACAAGTGGCTATATCATTTAGCATAAATTTACAATGTTCTGTGGTCAAAATTTGGGCATTACGATGAGTCGAACCATTTAGCAAGGAATCAATAAACTTTGGTTCCAATAAAACTGTTGTCACATCGTGTATAACTGTAAAAAGGAAGTAATTTTAAATGTAAGTTTTAGAAATTATTCTTTTTGTTTTTTAAATGAAGAAATTTGTTGATTTTTAATTTTAATATATTCTATATATTTTGTTTGTTTTTCGATGTTTAAGCCATTTTGGTAAGAGACTTTTTCGACTTGCTGTATTTAGGTAAAGGCTTTTAATGTAAGCGACTGTTTCTTATTTATTAAACTTTCAAAAGAATTCCTCTAAAAATTAAATGCCTGTAATAAAGATTATAAAAATTCCAAGCAAATGTTAAAAAGTTATTTCTAGGAGTTTTAATTGAAAGAGTTTACTGTTGCTCCTTAGAAAAGACCAAAAAATTAATCGATTGAAAAGTTTTTAGAATTTTAATAACTTTTTTTACTGCTTAATTGCCACTTGGCATTTAAGGGTTACATTTTAAAGGGAAGTCGCCTCATACCATTTTTTTACAGCTTAAATTTTCATATATGTATGTAAATAATTAATGAATGAATGAGAAAATTATATATAATCAGCTGCCTTGATATATATTGATATATATATATACCTTCGAAAGCCGTATAGAAGGAGCATAGGACTCTTTTGTGAGGCGTTTTAAGGATCGCATTTAGAGAAGGGTATACTAGGACATCATTTAAGGGGGTCCGTGGAATATCACAAATAAAAAACTGTTCACTCATTTTAGTTTGAATCTAAAAGGGGGCAGCTGCCTGCTAATAGACCCTTTGCTGCGCTTATAGATTCTTCTTCTGTTTCTACTTACCGTTACTCTGAACTTTTAATATTCAATATTAAAAAATATATGTAAGAAAGTAAAGTAAGTGGTTTTAAATGCTAGTAATATATTCTTTACTTTTCCATTTTACAATAGATATCCTTTTAAATGGATTAGATTTCAAATTTTATGCACTTTTAATTATTAAACTAAACTTAGATTCTAAGGAACAGTTAGTCAATCATACCTTGAACCGATTTATCAGCTGGTATGTTTTGAGCTTTCAATCTTTGATCAATCACATATAACATCTCGCAGCCTAAATTAACCAAAATAAATACGTTGGCACGAGGATTTAAGTTAGACATTTTAATAAAAGGAATAATTTTTTTACTGGTGCTGCTGCTGCTTCTGGTAAAGTCAAAACTAAACTGAATTACCAAGTTGACGAAGACGGCACGCAAAGCTAAAAAAATATTCACACATACATTTAGTTTATTCGATTTTTCGTTTGTTTTCATGCTAAGAGACGTAGGACACAGTGCCCAAGCCCCCCCTTAAGCAAATTGAGGGGGGGGTCCTGCTTTATGTGAACCCCGGCAACGTCTTTTGTAGTGCAAACAAAAGCAACGACAGGCGACGTCTGTAATTATGGCAGCAGGTAGGTAGTAAGGGTGTAAACGTTATTGATTGAGGTTTTTTTTTTTTTTTTTGTTGCAAAAAGACAATTATTATGGAAATTATGAAAGCCCATTAAAAAGTTTAAATACGTGTCCTTTGAAAATTAAAACAAATGGCGAAGGGCACTAAATGGTTGGGGAAGGGGGTAGCCTGAAGTGTGACTTATGCCACAAAACAAAAAAATGGCAGTTAATTTGCGGCGAATTGTTGTGGTAAACAAATGACTGCATTTTCAGGGTGCACTGGGTTGACGGAAAAGGAAGCCAAAACGGAAGTTGCGTTGCATGCAATTACCGTTGCAAACTCAGTTTGTGGGCAAAGGCATTTGAAATGTTGAATGCGCGAGCGCAAAGTAGCAGGATGAAGTTGCCCTACCAGCGTTTTCAATAGAAATTTGAATTGTAGCTGTGGTTAAAACCTCGCGACTTAGAAACGTCTCATATCTCGTTACAGTTTCAAATGAAAGTTTGGAAAATATTTAAAAATTTCCGCTACACGGGAGTTGCCACTTTGTGCTGTTTTATTCTGCTGTGCTGTCAACTTACAGAACTACCGATAAAATGTTAGTCGACAGGCCTGTTAATACTTAACATAGGTGCGTTTTATACCCCTTTCTGTCAGGGTGTATTCTTCTAACTAAAAATAGTTTAGGTTTAGAAATAAATTGCTGCTTATCTTTTGCTTACAAAAAATTTAAATGTGTACTGTAATTTCTTTGCCAGATTAAATTAAAACTTTACATAAATACTTAAGACGCTATAAACTTGTTTCGGGTCTGCCGATTAATAAAGAAGCAAAGCATACGATTACAGAGTGTGCTGGAATCGAGCATTTTTTTTCTGTTTAATTGTGAGTTTCTGTTGTTGTGGTTTTTTTTTTTAGTGTGTGTGTCATATAGCTCAAAGAAAGACAATTTCCTCCATTTTTAGAAGAAAAATGATCGTCTCGCGTTTGGGATGTCCACTCAATGCTGCACTGCAGCAATTTGCCCGCCAAGTACCAACCACAAGCAACAGGAACAACCTTCAATTACTACGACGAAACATGTCGGGAATTTTGTATCGGAGTGGAGCATTCAAACCAAAGCCCGATGAAATGCCCTTTGGTCTACTGGCCATTATTTGTGCCGTAATTCCGGGACTTTTTGTCGGTGCTACTATCAGCAAGAACGTGGCCAATTTTCTGGAAGAAAACGATTTGTTTGTGCCATCCGATGATGACGACGATGAGGATTAAAATAAATGATGTTAGTGAGAGCCAGTTCTAGTCGGACTCGTAGTTGACTTCTATTCCTCATTTTGGATTCTGATTATCAACTGTAGTGAAGGAAAATTATTTATTCATCAATGTTAACTGTCCTAGAAAATTCTTTATCTTATGTTCCTTTTGCATTTTATTTGCATGTTTGACTTGACTATCGATATTCTTGTATATTGAATTGTGAAAATTGTTTACGCTTAAATAATGTCAAAATTTACTAAGCTCGAAAAAAAGCGTATTTATGATTGTTATAGAATAAAATAAAGTTTATAAATCTATTATAAAGCAACTTAAAAAAGACTTTAAAATTAAATTAAGACAAGTTATATAATGAGTTCCTCTGCTTCTACATGTGTTTTAGTATACATACTATATTTTGAATAATTATATAGACAAAAAAGTATTATATGAGCATATATGTATGTATGTATTTATGTTTATATACATATGAGTTTGTATAATGCAAAAAAACAAAAATGAAATATATTGATGATAATAAAAAGCATGTTTTATCTTTTGAAGATGTCAAAATATCTAGAAAACTCCATAGAGTTTTTAATGACTCATCCAAAATGTTGTATTGTTGTATGTATGTTGTATGTTTATCAATTAGTCGCAAAATAGATTAATTTTAAAAATGTTTTTTTACTAAATTAAACCAAATTCCAACTCAATGAAAGAAATTGGTAATTGGTTACATAAGTTTTTATAACTTACCATTTTAAAAATTAAGTTTTAATTACTTTTTAATAAATTTTTTTGAAATTAAAGAGTACAACCCATTGTTTCAATTAAAAGATCCCAAAAACAAAACACAATTCGATAATAATGTCCAGTGAATTTATCTTTTTTGGAATTATTTTTGTTTATTTACCGTAGTTTTATTTAAATCTATGCTCACATGTATACATATACATACATATAAATATTTTACTTTATGTAATAATATTCAAGTATAGTTCTTATATATTTCTTTCTGAAGTATTGTTTTTGTTTTGTAGTTCTCATTTCCATCAAAATTTTAAAACTATGTAGAATTGATAGCTTCACTTGCAACATGTTGTGAATTCAGTAAACGTTGCCTGCTATTATGTCAAAAAAAAAAAATGTGTCATAAATGAAAGATGTTGCAAATATTTGATAAAAGTTGACATGAAAGAAGAAAACAAATTAAAGTACAATTTTTTTTTTTTTTGTTAAGTATAGGAGATGAAAAGGGGGCTGGGAAAAGTCGCGATTTATGCTGATAATTGTCTGAGTAAGTGTGTGTGTGTGTCTATGTATGTATGTGTTTGGGCGGGGGCGTGTTAGTGACTTAAGAACTAACTGAATGTGTTTTTATAATTATTTCGCGCCCATTTCTCAAGCGGTTGTTCTCTCATCATATTTCATTCTTTGTTTAATGTTCTACTTGCACATTTCACACTATATTTATAATTATCTTTATTTTTTTTAATTATTTTTCATGAATATGAATTCTTGTTTGTTTTTTGTTTTTGTTTTAATTACTTTACAAAAGTGCTTTTGGGTTGAGGGGGAAAAGGGATTTTCCTTGTTTTTTTTTTTTTTTTTGGGTGATTTCTTTCTTTTGTCCGTCCACAGATTTTTGCCATTTTTTTTTATACAGAGTTTTTGTTTATTATTATTATTATTATGTTAAGAATATATTACAAACTATTTTATGCAGAAAATTAAAATGATTAATTCGGGAAGATCAACTGCAAAAAAATTGTGAAGGGGGGGTGTGGTGTGATTTGGATAGTCGAAGATATACGGCGGCGGTGTGTAACCATTTTTATTTAACTTTATTACAGGTTGAACATTTATCTTCCTCTTTTCCCTTATCTTGTGTTTGTTTAAGTCAAATTGTGGTTTTCTTGTTTCTATTTTTCTTTTTTCCTTTAACTTCTTCACATTTGCTCTGGTTGGAATTTTGTGGTTTTGTTTGTTGTTTTTGTTGCTTGCATATAAGTTTCTTATAGTTGTGTTTATGTTTTGTTTTTTTGTTTTTTTTCTTCTTTCTTTGTTAATTATTTGTTATTTGCTTAATATCATCAACCCTCCCGTTTTATTGAACTGGGTGTCTCTGCCAGGCCTTTCACTTTAAGACGATCGGCGGTTTTGAGAAATGCTGGCAGTTGTTCTTGGGATACATTTACTTCGCCGGCATACATGAACTCTAATATAGCCTGGAGGTGTATATAGGAAACGTCTTTCAGTATGATAATTGGATGCTTTGACGGATTTTCCTGTGAATATATATTAAATTTAAATTAAAATCCATCAATTTGTCTAAAATGAAGTATAGACTTTTGATATTATATTAATAAGTCAATACTCCAGGAATATTTTAGCTATTAGTTTTGCTTGTTAAACAAATATCACTGATATAAGGTTTATTAAGATACTTACCTCTAGAAGCGCCTTAAAATAGGGACTGCAAGCGGATAGCACCATTTTGTGGGCTTTGCAAGTTTGGCCCTCACAGGCGAGTGTTACCTGTAAGTAAATGAAAGAAAATTTCCAATGAATGAAGTCGACAACATTAGCTGGAAAGGGGAGCGTAACGAAAAGAAGAAAACCACAGGTAGAAACTAATAAACGAAAGAATAAAAGAGACAGCTAGATTTTCTGAAATGACCCTACAACAGGAGCGTAGTCAGGGTAAGCAAAAAAAAAGTGCTACAGGGCAACAGAACTGAAGATGATAACCTTTTAAGAAATTATTTAATATAAAATTGATTTAAATTTATTTTTTTTATGTTATATTAAAGTATATATGAACCCTATTTTCAGTTAAGGTTTTATATACATATTTAGTCTAACAAACCAAAATAGAGAAAGGATTTATCTCTCATCATCTGTTACTGTGATACTTACATCTGTGAAACTCTTCTCATCACGCAAGTGACGGAACGAGGTCACCATATTTGTTTGAAAATCGTTCCATTTTAAAAAGAACTGTTGATCCGACGACATCATGTAGAAGCTTTTTTCTGTTTTGTTAGTTTGTCTTCTTTGTGTGTTATTAATGGACGCTCAAAAAACGCCAGTCAGGCAGGAAGTTGAGCGATAATTTTGATAATTGGCCGAAAAGTTTTTCCACAACTTCGTTTAATAGTGGATTTTCTTCAATACCAGTACACGGTACCTGGGGATTCAATCACTTAGTTTACTGTAAAAAACAATAGATGAAAAATTTAAATAAACAACAGTTACAAGAAAACTTGAAATTGCGCAAGATAACGATTCACATAAAAAGGCATTAAGAATAATGCTTGCATAGAATGCAAGAAAAAAAATAAAATATTGGCGCGCATGAGCAACGGTTTAAACTTCAAAGACAAAATGAAAATTCAAATTTGTGGAATGTGCGCTGGGCTAACTGTGTGTGTATGTGTGTGTGTAAGTGTGCTGGAAAATGTCAAATGTGCAAGCAAAGCAATAGCCAGCAAGTAAAGGTTAAACAAAGCTCGCTGCCCTGACTCTCTGTTTCAGAGTCTAAAATCAACTCTCAGTTGAATGCCTTTCACTTTTCAAGGCAATTTCTGCATTTTTAGTCATTTGCTTTGCTGCTTATTTGAATGTACGCTCGCACAGTGGCCCTAAGTCTACTAAAACTTTCAAATACAACAAAAACAGTAAACTGCAAACTTATTATCGTTTAAAATAATCCAAATTTTTGAATAAACAAATCCTTAACAAACACTATCAAGTTAGAAGTATTCTCATCGTAAAGAATATCACTTTCCAATTGTCAGATTGTTCTTGCTCCACTGTCCCTAGACAACATGTGTTAAGCTCCATACCTCTGCCGCCCCCACCTACACCCCAATGTTGACAAAGCATATGGCTTTGCTTTACACTTGCGCCGGCTGACGCCTTGCACACACATATGTGTGTGGGCGAAGTTAAAGCCAAAATTTATAAGGTAAAGTAGAAGTTGTAGAGCTTAAAGTTTACACTCCTCACACGCTCTTAACTTTCAACTGCCGTTATGATTTCGCAATTATATTACAACAACAGCAGTCAGCAGCGCTGCCGACATTTACTGGAAATTTCAACTTTTGGGCTGGTGTTAGTGTGTGTGTGTGCGAGCGTGCAACTATCTCGCTTGCTCCTATGTGATTAGGGGTTATCTTCTTTTGCTGGCGCTGCACTCTCTTTGCAATGCCTCCTCTCTGTTGCAATAGAAAAAAAAAACCATTATGTCGAAATTTTGTCTACTTTTACGTTCTATTATATCGATTTTTCACCCACTACAGCAACTGCAGGCCATCAAGTTAATGTGTTTAATACTCGGAGTGAGTTAGTCTCAAGACAACAACAGAGAGACGAGAGACCAAACTGAGCGAGCGAGCGACGAGGAAAGTTGCAACACACAAAATACGTTTCGGTGCTGCTGTCGGATATGTTGTTGTTGTTGAGTTTGGATTATTACTCAATTGAGAGCAGCGAAATGTTTTCTTTCTCTCATATATTCGTTCTGTACTTTTGTTTATGCAAATATTATTGTAATATGGTGTTAAAAATTGGGTCGCGCTTCGATTTACTTTGTTTCATTTTGATACACAGCATATACAGTCACCGCACACACTTACATACACGCAGACACATGCACACACACACAACCACATATACACTTGTGTCTTTTTCTTCGCACACACGCACACTTTCCTAATTACTTTTCGTCTTTGAAGTCTGTACTTTTACCTTTAATGCCAAAGACTGTATAAATAATAATACGTCGAGGCTTTGCACACGTTTTTTCACTACTCTTTGTTTTATTTAAAACACACACTCACGCGATTTTTCTATTTAACACTCACCTTCTGCTTTCGCTGAATGCTGCTTTCTTTTTTCTCCTCTCGCCAAACGATTAGATTAGAGATGAGCAGAGCTACATTGTCCAAGTCTTTTTAAGGTAACGAGTCACAGTTACCCTGGTTCCCCAAAGCCGCCGCTGCTTAACACTGGTTCAGAAACTTATATACAACTTCCTCAACGTTGCATCAAATCAAATTAGTACATGAAATATGAAATAATGACCAAAAATGCGAAGAAAAAGCAATAAACAATATTTAAAGAGTTAAAAAATTTAATGTCTTAGTCACAGTTTTGGTTTTTATACGATAGTTGACGTTTTTCAACACTCAAAACTATTTCCAGTTTGGCAACAATTTTAAAATAGGTTTGGACTCCAAAAAGACAATTTTTATTTTTCGAAAACAAACAGGTAAAATAATTCTTTTAGGTGATTAAAAAAATGAATAACAGGTATTCCTAATTTTCAACAATTTATTTTTGAAAAACAAAAGGCTTAGACGTGTTATACGCCAGAGAATAGCGTATATGTTTGCCCACAAGGCGATCGGCGAGGGGTATAAGTGCAGGTTCTCGAACGTATATGCCAGAGGCCATTGGCGTCCAAGCTCGGAGATGACACTCGGAATTTCCGGGCAATAGCAGACCAATCCATCCTGCCGAGCTAAGAGTAATATCACAATTTAGTTTCCCATTATTCTCCTCGTTATTGGCAACTACAATAACATTTTTTCGACACTGGAGACCTGGCCATCGCTTCATTCGATCGCTGTCATTCTGATCGAGTACAGAAAAAGGCAAACCCATCAATTCAGTTCCTAGATATCGTTCATACACTAAATCCGCATGTTTGGTATCGACAATGAGTAATGGCAGTTGTTCCGATGCAAATACAAAAACTTTAAGATAATCAAATTTACTTTCGCTACTTAAGCAGTCCAAGAGATCGAGACGTGCCAAGCCGCCTAGCAGTAGACTCATCTGTGGTTTTAGACGAAAGGCGCGTGGCCGTATCATTTTCATAGGTTGGAGTAAGGATAGCTCCTCTGTGGTTAACAAAGGGGTCAGTTGATCTGGCTGCATTACACCTGGTGTATCGTAAACCCAACGCGCTTCACGATATTCTTTTCCGCTTTCATTTAATCTGGTTATGGGTTGAACTCCAGAGGCCATGGAAAACACATCGTTAACCACGTTTCTTCGATCAAAAGTGCGCCCGACTATGGCCATTGGTTGAGCAGCTGCCGTTGCTCCCTTGCTTTCTTTGGCCTGATCCCGTCGTAACTGCTCCAAGGCTGCCCGCTGTCCACGTTCTGAGAACAACCGCTTAAACCGTTGATAAACTCTTATGTCAGATGGACGGAAAATTGGAAATCGCAGAAGCTTTAGTGTTGTTCCTGGCCAGGGACAGGTGGTGGCTTTGGGCACCAAATCACTGGCTTCTGGACGACAATAATCCGAATTAAGCAGAATGTTGAACAGCGTACTTTTGCCCACATTAGTACAGCCAAGCAGGTACACATCGCCCTTGTAAGACCAAATCTTGTGCAGCTGCGTGATAAGTTCCTCAATGCCATAGCCAGTCTTAGCTGATATTAAGCTCACATGTTTGATGTTCATACCTTGACCCCTGCCGTGTTTTATAAACTCCTGCTGCAAACAGTGACGGACATGATTCAGGTAGCTATTCGAGTCCCGTGGGAGAAGATCAACTTTATTGCCCACTAGAAAAACTGGACGTTTTGGGCCCAGCACATCCAACATGCCTGGCCATATAGAACTGGGAAAATCAAGTAAGTCAACCAACACAATCGCCAAGGCAAATTTGTCTTGAATACGAGATATTGTGTCCACATATGCGGATGGCGGAACTTCCACGTCCAGTGCCAAGTTATAGTTTTTCAGAAAGTGGCATCGCTTGCAAATTATGGTACGTAACTCCATTTTCGTACGTCCTTTAAATATCTCACTGGGAATATATCCAGGCTGTGCATCATTACGACAGTGTAAACTAGCGCCACAACCGCTGCATGGTACATTTGACGCCTCTGTTGACGGATCCGCTGAACCATCCGGTGATTTGGCATCACCTGAATAGAACTCATAGTCATCCATCCAGTTTTTGGGAAGCAAGGAGTGGGTGCCTGTAGCAGCCACTGGCCTTTGAGGAACCATATTAGTCTCTATAATCGAGCTGTAATGAATGTGCTCATAGTTTTTATACCGCTCTCTGGCAACGTGCCACGCCCTTTGTCGCGAACTAAGATTGTCATAAGCCACAGTATTCTGACATCGCACACATCTTCGGGATACATTTTTATAAATAACTTTAAAAAAACTCGACCGCAACATTTGTAACAAGTGTATTATTTAATGTGCCCATATATTAAATGAAACCAAACGAGTATGACCGTTTGCCAGCAGAAAAAAAAATTTAACCATTTTTAAGTCTGTGCATCAGGGCACACTGTTTATTGTCTTACGTCCAACCAAAGTGAGCCACGTCAGCTTTTCATAGCAAATTCATCCACGTAGAATTACAAGGTTTATAGAAAGAATTGCGCGAGAAAAGCAAAGCATAGAGTGGTCATGAAGCAAGCAAATATCGTAAAGCGATTAAATAACGCGAGACAGAAGATGCAGAAGCCACAAAACTAAGAAAACAAATATCAAAATCAGATAAATTTCAGAGGCCGTGCGAACACAACACGGAATTTTCCATCTCTCACAAAATCAATAAGAATGAAAATTTAATTATCAAAACCAAGCTGATTTTATTTTGTTAAACTGAAATATATCAATCATGGCACCCCCAGCAACAACAACAAATGCGATTTTTGTAACATTACCCAAACTCAGGCCTGGACCAGCCCCCGCCCCAATAACAGCCGCGCTGTTAAAGGGCGGAGTCTCACCCCCCTCAAGTTCGGGATATGCTTCGTCATCTTCTGTAATGGATGAGGAACAAATGGAGGTGGTGGTACAGCCACCTAAGGCCAAGAAACGTCGTCTGGATCATTTAACTTGGGAGGAGAAAGTCCAGAGAAAGTAAGTGTCTGATACGAATAGGAGTATGAAAAGAATTATTCACTAAAATGCGGTATCTTTATCTGGTGTCTGTTTCAGGAAGCTAAAGAACCGTGTAGCCGCACAGACATCGCGCGACCGCAAAAAGGCTCGCATGGAAGAAATGGAATATGAAATCAAAGAGCTCACAGATAAAACGGAAATATTACAAAACAAATGTGAAAGTCTACAGGTAATCAATGAATCGCTTTTAGCCAAAAATCAAAAGCTCGATACAGAAATGGAAATACTGCGGCAAGAACTGGCCGAAATGAAGCAGCAACAAGCCCAAATCAACAACGGCACTAGCTCCCCAGTCAGCTTAGGCGCTGAGGGCTGTGCGTCCACAAACCTTGGATCTGCAGCATCCAATATTAATGCTGACCCTCTGCCGAAGGGTTTACAACAACTGGTGGACACACAGTCGTCAGCGCGTTCGCTGATCGGGGAACTGAAGCTGGAGTTGAAAGGCAGCCGAACTATATCCTCCCTCTGGAGGATTGTGGCGCTTTGCCTACTTTACAAGACATGCTGCTCGTCGGCGACGAAGAGTTCGATGCGCGACGGCTTGAAGAGCTGGCCGAGACTTTGCTCGCAGATATCTCAGCCGACCTTGAAGCAAGCACTGGAGCATGCGATGAAATTGCTTCCCAAAATGCAAGCAACCAAGAGCGATTGCCTGGATCAATGGTGGGGCCCGCAGCAAAGTGCGTGGAATCCAGCGGGCATAGAGTTGATGGCCTAAGCCAGAAAGCAAACCCAAGTACCCCACAGAGCCTGAATATGCAGGTGATAAATATAAATGGAAATACACAGCAAGCGACAACGATAAAAGCTGAAGTTGCCCCATGCCCTACCAACAGCAGCACGACTCCTCCAGATACAGTCTATGGCACATATGATGCCAAAACAAATTCCATTACAATTGTTATGGATGGCGATGCTGTGCCTGTTAATGAGGCCGTTGAGGAGATTTACTGTGAGGGTGTTACCGCTGACGAAGACGATGATGATGATGATACTAAAGTCATGATGATGAAATGTACCCCCCCAGCGGCATCACCCTCACAGGTCTATCTCAATGTCATCAACGCCACAGCCGATTCCGATGATGATTCAGATATTGAGAGTAATTTTGATCAAATACAAAAGTTTCTTTGCCCGCCGCGTACAATAAAAGCCATTTCACCATTGGCAAAATCTCCGGCAATGTCTCTGCACTCCCATTCGGCCATTTCAGATCATGGCTATGAGTCGATAATGGGATCACCGACATCACATTCAACAACCCTTACCTTGCCGACAACCGATGAGGATGAGGATTTTCCCTGGCAAAGTGATTTTGATGAACTCTTTCCCAGTTTAATTTAATCAATTTCGATTTTATTTTAATCAATTTTTCAAATTGAAAAATGTAAAAATTTTAATCCTATCTCTCTTTATCTGTAATTATTGTTAAGTTTTGTATAGAATTGGTTTTGCCATCAAAGGCTTCGTATACAAGATATATATATGTACATATATATTACACATACAAATTGATATTTAATCACATTTAACTAAGCTTATTTGTAAGATTTCCATTTATATTTAACACATGTTTATAAGTGTAATTATTCAATGTGCTCAAAAACCTAACGGAAAATGAAAGAAAAAAAATTCTTAAAAAAAAAAGAATATAATATATATTCAAGAAAACCCAAACTTAATATTTCTATTCAAATTACTACGTCTCATAAAGTGGTGCCACTTGGGGTCATTAATCAGAATATATACATATATGTATGGTGTGACTGACTACGATAAGATTATAATGTACACAAATTGAGTAAGTCTACTGATGACTAATGCCTTCTTAATGGCGGATAAGTGATCAACTCTTTTTAACTCGAGTCAAATTATTTTAATGTTAAGAACGTCGCGGCAAGTATATAAAATTTTTTGGAAATTTGAATGCTAGTGTATGTTTTATTACAATGGTTTGCCAAAATACATATTTCAAAAATCATAGAAAAGTGCGCCAAGCCGATAACGATACAAATATTACAGAGATAATTTTAAAAAATCGATTAATTTTTTTATTGCCCTCCCGGTTGGAAAAATGTTTGTTACCGCATGTGTTCTAAATTCGGCCAAAATAGCCTAGTGAAAGTCGTTTTTTTTTCCAACAGGGCATGCTAAAATTGTGCGGGTGTGAGTGTGTATATAGCAACACATTCGGCATAAAAAAAAAGACAACTTCGGAAAATATTATTATATTATTAAGATATTTGTAATCAATTAGACCGTAATGTTTACTACTTAACAACTAATACCAAGCACGTGTATTTGTTATCGCTTAAACTCGGTTTAAAAGTATAGAAACCAACGTTTGTTGTACAACTCGGATATTTTGAGCTTATTTTAGAGCCATGTCAGAGCCTTTAGAATTGGTTAAAGATAATGAGGATGTAACTCCAGCTACAACTGAAATACAAGATAACCAAACAAAAATATTGGCCCCGATAGCTGAGTCGCCGTCTCAGGATACCACCATAGAAATAGCTGAGCCTATCAAAAACGAAAATAATGATGAAAGTAACGAAAAGAAGGCATTTGTTTCTGGACCTGGAAAGGGGAAGAAAGGTCCAAAAGGACGTCGATCCGATACAGATTTGGATTCTAAACTCAAAAAGCTTACCCAGCGACGCATTAATGTTGCCGGAGCACCCAAGATGCCTCTAAATGGATATGTGCGCTTTATGAACGACCGGCGAGAAGAGCTAAGACGTGAACAACCACAACGCACGGCTCTGGAACATACAAAAATCATTGGCGAGGAATGGCATCAGTTAACCGAAGAGAAAAAAGCACCCTACATGGAGGCAGCTGCCAAGGATAAAGCTATGTACGTCAAAATTTAAATCAAACAATGCTCATTCTTTTTATATTTACACAAATTTAGTAATATTTTTTTGTTGTTTTTCTCTGTTTCTTTATATTTAGATACCAAGAGCAGTTGCACATGTTTTTTAAAGAAAATCCCGAAATTGTGGCCAAAGAGTTGGTCAAAGCAAAGAAGGCCAATAAAATGGAACCAAGCAAACCCTCCAAAGGTGAACTGAAAGTCAAAAAGACAAAAGCAGGAACCAACAAGAGGGCAAGTGAACCAGATCCGGATGATATACCTCTGGCCCAGGTAAAACGTCGCACGCCCACTCCACCACCGCCACAACCAGTACACCCACCGGGTCCGTCATTGGCGAGATCTTTTCCCGCTGGTGAAATACCCATCTATACCAATGAATTCCTTGAGCACAATCGCAGCACTGAGAATGAGCTGCGTTTACTACGGAAAACCAAGACGGATCTAGAACAGCAGAATGCAGTTTTGGAGCAGCATGTAGATAATACCAAGGCGGGTCATGCAAAAGTAATGTCAGAGGTAAAGGATCTTAAAGCAGAGAATCAGCGATTGGAATCGTATTTAAAGGGTTTGCGCACTAAACTGGCAATAGCCTTGAATGTTCCCGGATTACCGCCACTAGATCCCAATGGAGTGAATGTAGAGAATGTTGATAAATATATGCAACACCTGGCTGGTCTCACGACACAATCAACCAGCAGTTGCATATTGTTAAAAGTGAGAGACGCTCTACGAAAATTGGATACCAGCAGCTTATTAAGGACATGAGACGCTTTCCAATCGATGCAGGAATAAAGACTGTACAGTATTTTAAGGACAACACAATAACTTCAGACTTAAGCTCATTCATTTCTAAACTAATGCTAGTAATGTGTAATTCATAAAAATTTGTCAATAAAAACTACTAGTCCAGGATAAATGTTCTGATGTACGTATTACTAAATAATCTTGAGTTAACATAAAGTACGATCCTCTTCGGATCCTTCAAGGCTGTCAATGCTGCGAGACGATTTGTTTCCAAGACTGCGATAGGAGCGTATGCGTGGACTGCGCACGTAACCGAATGTACGTGGTGCGGATGACACCAAGGTTACATCCCCATCTTGGTTAGTAACAACAGACTTCCGACGACGTTGCCAAAAATTGCGCACTGAATAGATTGCAAATAGAAGCACGGGTACCACCAACAGAGGATGACAGGCCACACGCATAGCGCACAGGAAACAAGTCATCATAAAATTAATCGCCCACTCTGTAGGATTGTCCAGATTTGATGAATAATGAATGAATATTTTCAATATCTTACCTTCCACTTTCCAAATTGTGACAACTGTACTGTATGTGCCAGCAGAAATAGAGTTTAACAGCGTGTAGATCATTTCAAATACCATTTTGAGTTTTTTCTATTATAACTTCAGGGTCTGCGAGATCAAAGTAAATTAAATATATGTGAGCCAATTCGTTTGGAAGTTTAATTTTATAATTGTGTGACTCTGTTCAAAGTTGACAGTGAAAACTCAACCTACTTTTCTTTAGTCAGTTAAAGAAAAATAATGGGAAACTAGTATACAAGCTTCTACATGTCGATTTAACCTTTGTAGTATGCTATGTTTTCCATTGCTTCCTTTTTTGGTATTTGAATCCACCGTATACTTTACATGTTATATAACCATTACAGCCTGGTAAAAAGCCTAAAGATTTGCCTCAATATTTCTATATGGAAAGCTAGGATCCCCACATATGTATGTACTCCTCAAATCAATTAATGAATGATTTGACTGATTCCCAACTGTACATACTTAAAGTCCATTTACATGGAATATTTCAAACTTCGTTACACTTGGCGGGAAAATATGAAATAAAAATTAAGGAAAACTTAAATAAAAAGCAAATTTGAAAAAAATGTAAAATTAAGACAAAATAAATATGTTTATAAGACTGTTAATTTTACTTTTTTTTTATTATTATTAAACAAAATAGTCGAACGACGTTTCGCTTTCCATTCGTAATTAAACTTAAGCGTTGTTTTTTTTTCATTTAGTTGTTTTCGATTTGTTTTTCTTAGGAACACCAAAAAATTAAATAAAAATAAATTAAAACTTAAAAAGAATTGTTTCTCATTTTTCAAATTAAGAAGTTATAATAGTAGTTAATTCTAAATTAAACCATACAATTTAAGGTTCTGTATGTGTGTGTTTGTGTTTTTTTTATAACAAATAATAATTTAATGAGATAATATAAATCAAGGGAGCAGACTTCAAAAATTAATATATAAATTCCTTGGCGAAATGGCGGATGGCACCCCTTTTGACATCCCCACAAATATGACCAAGGGCCATCATCACTTAGGGCTGATCCAACTTCTCTCACAGCGTTTCGGTAAATAAAATATATATAGTATATATATATATATCATATCAAATAGGTAAGGTTAATATATAGGAAAGGAAGTTTCAGGATTATCATCAATTTATAAAATACAAATTGCAATTTTTTCGTTTTTGTTGCGTTATTATTTTTAGAAATTCTTTTAAATCAGTATTTTGTTAAAGTAAAAGGATCCTTTTTCTTTTGTTGAGAGGAGTGGGGGATAGACTGAGAATGTGTGTATGTATGTGTTTTGAGTGAATCTGAGTGGGTGTGGAACACAAAATGAACCTCACACTGTATTGATTTGAAATTTTTAAATGTGGGTGGAATGCCAAATTTTGTTGATTGAAATTAAAAAATAAGGAAATTAAAACTGCTTAATTATTTGCTTTAGTCAGTGTCCTCTGTGATGGGCTGTATGTTTGTGTGATACTGGTGTGTGTGTTGTATGTGTGTGTGTGTGTGGAAAGAAAACTGCTTATGCTTATTACGGACATTCAGATATTATAGGCAAAACGACTCCGACTCCTCGATCTCCTTATCCTGGCTCATGTGTACGTTTGCTTTTTATTCTCATATAAAGTATAATAATCTCATCAAACTTGTCGTCTTAGATGCAAATGCGAGGACGACGACTGCTGCTGTTGCTGCTGGCGTCAGGCATCCGTTCCATTGGGATTCATCCCAACCGGCGAGACAACCATCATGTTTCCTGCCTTGGGCGTATAAACACTGGCATTGGGATCCAAAGTGGATACACCACCATTAACATTGGCAGCAGCTACCTGAAGAGCAGCAGCAACACTCACTGGCACTCTTTGCTGCTGAGAAACAGGCACCTGATGCTGCTGATGCTGTTGCTGCTGTTGTTGATGCTGCTGTTGCTGATGCTGCTGATGTTGTTGCTGCTGCTGCTGATGTTGCTGTTGTTGATGTTGCTGATGCTGTTGCTGCTGATGCTGTTGTTGCTGCTGCTGTTGATAATCCTGGGCTGCTGCACTCAGACTAAGCAAGGGCGAAGCGGGACCCGGTCCTGCTTGCAATGGAGGTGTGTCATTCATCCGCAGCATGCTGCTTGCCGAACCAGTGTTCATGCACATGCTGTCGGGCATTACAGCCAACAATTGGGCAATTTTGGCCTTGAGATCAATGACCTCCTCCTCCTTAGAACGGCGATTACCTTAAAAATAAAACGAATAACAATTTTTAAAATGATTTTAATGAAATTTCAAAACCGATCAGTAAAATATATAAAAAAGTAAGAACGCTAAAATCGTATAATTTTTAACTCGATTTGTTTCACTTACAGTCGGATATTTCAAGCTGTCGCTTAGCTGCTCCGAGAGCCGAGAATAAGTCCAGCTTGACTCTCGTCTCTGCGGATAAATTTGTTTCCAATGTTTTGTTTTTATCCTGCATATTGGCCAGAGCATTCATTAGGAATTCGGTATCCGATTGCTTAGCTTCGCGATTTCGCATTTCCGCCTCCAGCATATGATACTAAAAATGAAACAGATATCGAAATTAATATAGTATTGCATTATCCCAAAATTCTGTATGGCTTACCTCTTGCTCAAATTTGAGGCCATGATCCACAGCCAGTTGTTTAGCCTCTTCCGTTTGCTTCAGTTCTTGTCGCAAACGCTTTAATTCTTCATCCATTTGTTGGCGTCGTTGCTTGCACTGGGCACTGCATTCCGGACGGGCAGCCTTCTCTTCCGCCGCCTTGCGTGCCTTTTTCTCGTTAGCTAATTGAGCATCGAGCGATTGTTTTTGGCGTCGCTCCTCATGTAGTCGTCTCTCCACCGATTGCAAGCACAGCATTTCCGCATGCCGTGCACTTGTTTGCTCCTGAACACGTTTCTCCAATTCATCGCATTCCTTTTGCTTGGCCTGCAGCAAAGATTTGCTGGTTAAATTTACATCCAACTTTTGCCGCAATTCGTTCTCAATTTGTTTCATGTGGCTGATTTCTGCACGATATTTTTTGACATCAGCCTCCAGCTTGAGGCAGGTCTCACAGATCTTTGATACTACTTTGCTGGCTATTTGTGAGATGATGGCATTATTATTATTATTATTATTGTTATTATTATTATTAGAGTTGGATGTGCTAGATGTTGTAGAGCTGGCTGAGGACGATACTGAGCTGGCATCGTTGTTGTTGTTGTTATTATTAGTATTACTATTGTTGTTGTTGTTGTTGTTACTGCTGCTGTTGCTATTAGACGATGATTGCTCTTTATCCTTTTGTTGTTGCTGCTGCTGGCTATTATGATTGTCCTTCTTGCCACGATTCCGTCGACCTAAAACAAAAGAGAAGTGTAGCCATTAAGAATAACGAATATACAGTAAGAAAATGCAAGCAACCAAAAAGACACATAAAAACAAATTTGATTAAAACAATATCTTTTGACTGAAGTATAAAAGAATATCTTAAAAGTAACCCACAGAAAGTCTTTCCTGTTGCTTGTGCACCTTAAATTAAAATCTTAACAAAAATTGGAAAATTCTCACTTTAATTATAACGAAACTTGTCAGAGGAATTTATTTATTAAATATTTATAATAATAGCTAGATATAATGTTAATAATTAACATGCTTAACCAAATGGACAAATAATAAGTAATGTAATAAACTTGTAAAAACGAAAAATTTATTGGTCTAAATATTTTGAACCTAAATAGGAAACGCTTTACACCACTTTGTTATCCATCTTATTTGTTCTACTATTTAAACTGTTTAATGTTTTGGTTGCATTGCATGTTTTTACTTACTCTTTGTGGCCTTTTCCAGTTGTGGAGCTGGCTCAGGAGCAGATGTATCCTCTGTATCGATTTGCACAACATTTCCATTGGACACCGAATTGGAAGCCTTTTTCTCTACAAAATAAAACAGTAAGTCCAATAATGATTCAATTATTATTTGATAAATTGTCTTACCCTGCTTATCCTTTGCACCTTGTTGTTGTTGTGGATAGTTGCTATTGCTACAATCCCAGTCTGACTTCTCCTTATCCTTACTGCTATTGGTTGTGACTGCTGTCGCTGAGGATGCTACTGTTGCGGCTTCCACTTGATGATAGTTGCTGCTATTTTTATTGCTATCCACCTCAGCGCTGCTGCCCTTGTGTCGATGCTTTTCCTTATCCATGCTGCGGCGATGGTTTTTTGATCCACCACCTCCACCGCTACTACCTCCGCTTCCTCCAGCATGGCCATTGGCTGTAAATGATATAGATAAATATTTCTTTAATTGCTTTTCATAATAATAGACTTAGCTTAAGGGTACACCAGAAAGAAAGGGAGTAAGTCTAATAGCTGGTAAAATGATAGTTTGTACGATGAATGCGTTTGTATGTCTATGTGTGCTGGTGTGTGTGTGTGTGTGTTTTGTGCGGGTGCGTGTGTGTGTGCGGTATGAAAAGTTTTATGCTGACGGTAAATTAGTAAGTTTTGCTCTCCTTTGGATTAAACATTTAAATGAATACAACACATTTTTGCTTCTCGAATGAAACAGTGAAATGAAAAGCGATATATCAAGTAATAGAACTGTTAACATATCAACCAATGATAAGAACTTAAATTAAAGATTTTGACCTTTTTTACATTTTGCCTCTACGTTGGTTAAAAAAAGCGATAGATTTATAAATTTCAAATTGTAATATCATTATTACAATATAAATAAACTTCCTTATAATTTTAAGTGAAAAAATCTTCTAAACTTAATAATAGAGGCATATATAGAAAGACTGTCTCAATAAACTTTTATATGAGTGGATTTCCTCATAATATCTAAAATTATTTGACTTTGGAGTCATAAGAGGATCAAAAATGTTGCATTATATCAGGTTAATAATTAATACTTTTAGCGCCGATTTTGATAACAGTTTTAGAAACATTAAAATGTTAGTAACACGTTTTTTTTTTTGTTTTTCCTTATTGGAGTAGTAAGAAAGCAGCATAAAACATTATTTTACCACCACAACAACCACCAACAAAACCACCATCACTATCGCCGGTACCAAGCGGACCAAATGGTGGACCACAGGCAGAGAGTAGAGTGGAAATGGATGTACAGTAGACTTTGGCAATTCCTGTTGGATAAGTTGAAGTAAATGTGGCACCTGTTGTTGTTGTTGTTGCTGCTACAGTTGTTGCTGTTGCCCCTGCTGTCGTCGACTGTTGTTGTTTCGCTGAAGACGAGGACGAAGGTGTGCCAGCAGCAGTGGTGGCATTTGTTTCATTTGTCGCATTATCCTTGCTATTATTATTATTATTACTACTGTTGCTCTGGTGTTGTTGCTGCTGCTGATGATGATGATGATGTTGGTGATGATGATTACTATTGCTCGTATTACTATTGGCGCCGGCGCCGCCGCTGCTGTTGCTGTTACTGCTGCTGCTGTTATGATGATGCTCATGATGAGTTTGTGCTGAGATTAAAATGCCATTCGCTACTGACAATGAGGGGGTTAAAGCGGCGGCGGCGGCTGCCATTGTCGCCGAACCATTAGCCATCACAATTGTGTTGGTGTTGGCATTGGTAGCTGTCGTCGTCGCTGTATCCTCATGAGTCTCCTCAGCGGGCAGAGCCTGCTGCAGTAATTGCATATAAAACTCATTCTCCTTGGCCACTTCGCGTTGCTTGCGCTGACGCATACGGTAGCCAACGTAGCTTTTAAAGCCAAATCCAAGCGTGACAACCGGATACCCAATGCTAAAAAAATAGGTAAAAAGAATTTCGTTAACAAAAAAATACTTTAATCAATTTATTTATTTACTTAATAAGAAGAAATACTCACCAATGCGCGGCGAAGGGCCGACACAGATCCAAATGCGGCATATGGCGACTATCTTTCCATCGTATGCCAACCTCAAGGTAGACAAACAACATCCAGAGTATTATGGTTGGCAAACAAATGCCCTTATCTAAAAACACCAATATACCAAAGGATGAATAATAATATTTGACAAAAAAGAGATCAAGTCACATATAAATATGTATATATATATATACCTGTATGCCACACGTACTGCACCCAGACATATGTGCTGGCTAAAAACAGTAGCCAATGAACGGGTATGAAAAATAGACATACCAAATCCGATGTTATCGCTATACACACGAATAGCACGGAGAAAGCCTGCGAAATGCAAAATTATAAACATTTTATTTATCTTTTTGTTAGTTGTTTTAAAATAATTTTACTCACCAAGCCCTTGTACTTAAAGGAATCGTGTACGGAGCGCAATAATAGCCAAAATGGCCATAAGAATTCAAAACGGAACATAAACATAAAATCAGCAACCATCACAATGGCCCACAGAATGAGAAATTTCATATATAAAACAGTTGTGCTGCAATTTAAATAAAAATGACAATAGTTATAATCAAAGCCCACGGTTTAAATATTTGTATTTTTTTAAGCTAAAGTTCTTCCACACTCTCAAACTCTCGATTAAAATGAAGCACGCATGTCGTCTCTACCTATCTTGAGTAAGCCCTGTATCAAGAGGAATATCTGTAAAGAACAAACTTTTTTGAAATAGCAATCAATATAAAACTATGTTCTTATGTGAACTGAATGTGAAGTTCCTATGGGAATTGTATGATACAGTCACCCGATTCTGAAGAAACTTTCTGAATATAATAGGAAGTAAGAAAGAAGTTGGACTATATTCTCGCCCGATCGTATCTATGTGATCTACGAGATATAGTTATCTAATCGGGAGGATTCTGAGATACATTATAGCTACTGCAAAAAACCTATGTTAAAAAATTTTAGCTGTGTAACTTTAAGGGCCACGGAGAAGTTCGTTTTGTTGCAGACAGGCGGACATGGCTATATCAACTCAACTCATCGTCCTGATTAATAATATATATATACTTTATTTAGCGGAAGATCAAACTTTTGATCAAAACTAATAAAATTTACAAATTAAAAAGGTAAAATTGTATAATTAAGAACAATTGCTTAACAGCAAAACGAATGAAAGGAATTTTTAAATGGGTTTTGCCTTTATAGACAATAATTGTTAGATACGGGTATTTTTATATAATGAACAATATTTTAAATAAACAAATATACCGTTCTAACCATTAAGCCAGTTTACCTAAAATTCAACCACAAAAAATTAAATCAAACAAAGAACCTGCAATCCACTAACCTACTGTATACTTCATATTTATAACTGATTATATTTTTACGGCTGACACTTTAAATATATATGTACATTTACGCTAAGTCTTCTCAACAGATGCCCTTAATTAAGCTGTCTAATTTTGATACTAGTTAACAACAATTTAACTCTTGTCATTAAAGAAATCAAATTGTCAACAAATATCAATGGGAGAAGAGCAACACACAAGCCCAAACATGAGTGGATTGGCCTTCGCGCTCATCAATCACCAACCAAAAGAATAAAACGAGTAGCGTCCAAATAAATTCATCTATAACAACATCATCATAAAAACACAACAATTATAACCAAATCAAAAAGTAAACAAACATATAAATAATAAAAAAAAAAAAAATACAATAACAAATTTTAATACAACATTTTTTTGTTTTTAGCGCCTTAAAAGTAAAAAAAAAAACTGTAGTTAATGACACTGTTAACTCAAAAGCTTTTTCTCTCTCACCTGCCGTACATGCCCTCTGTAATTTTGTTGCGTTTCATCGGTCGACGCAATTTACCGTAATCTGCATTGCGTCGCTTCATCTTTTCGTTTTTGTTTTTGAATTATAGTTGAATGCTTTTTTGTTGAAATGTAGATTTGTTCACCTTTTCTTTTAATTCCAATCTCTTGTTCGCACTTGTATTACTTTATCTATTTTTATGTAAATGAATTGTTTCGTTTGAGATTTTTCACTTAATTTTCGCAATTTAATCACTTCTTCACTTAATTATTAGATTTTTGCAACTGGCTCTGATGATGCGGTGAATACGGCATCGATATCGATGTGAGTGCTGCTGATTCTGCCGGCACGAAGGCATTTCTCATCCACCAACATCTCATGCGTAATGCCAAATACAATTTATATATATATATGTATGTATATATATTCTTTTATTCCTTTTTCTTTTCTTTGCTTTGCGTTGACCTCCTGCTGAGCCGGCTTGTTCTTCACGTTTTTCCTACACGGGGGGAATGAGAGAGCGTGAGAAAGAGAAAAACAGACAGCGACCAGATTAGAGTGTGTAATCTTATTCCCTCTGTTTTAGTGGCCACTTAATTTTATCAAGGAGACAAACCAACTGAGGAAAATCTAATTTTTTTTATTTATGTTATATTTTCAAATATATTTGAAAGCCATTAAACGAATTCATTATTAAATATAAATTGTTTTATCAGAATATCAATTTAGTACTTTTAAATCAATCAATATTAGAATGTCTGGTTTGAATTAAAATACTCGATATAATATCTTCACTTTAAAGTGTTCTGCCCTCTTAAATGCCGACAAATATATGTACATATATATTTTGAAACTAAACAACAGAGCTATTTTTAAATTTCGTTCTTTTCTTCATTGCACTTTCGCTTTGTTGCAATATTTGTCGCTGTGTACGTATGTGTGGGCGTACTAAAAATGCGGTCAAGCTATTTAATTTATATGCACATATACAAATCACAAACAAACAACATTTGACACTTTCAAGCAGATCAGCTGCAAAATTCAAGTCAGAGAGAGGTAAAGAGAAAGAGAGGCGTAAAAAGGATATTAAGCACTTTTTCTCTGTAAATTTTACAGCGGGGTCTGCAGTTGCCAGACAAATTTGACATTCAACTTGAAAAATCATTTTTATTTTATTTTTCTTCTGCATACGTATGCTTTTTCAAAAATAAACAAATGTACATATAAACAATGGCCGAGAAAAGTCAGTGCAAAATATTCAAATAAGAAATTATATTATTTGTTGCTAAAGATATGTATGTATGTATATATGTATATTTTCTGCACACCTGTGAGGGTAGGGAGATAGAGGTTGGTTGTTTCATCAATGAGGAGATATTTTAACTGTAACGGTAGTTCTTCCATTCGACGACAAATCAATGAAAATTTATAAGAGAAGTCGGAGGGAGTTGATGTATGCAGACGTAACAGGCAAAAACACATATACACAGATGATGAACAAGCTTAAATAAGCACAAATAAGAAGCCTTGTTTCTCAGACAAGTGCACGCGTCTCAACATGTGTGGATGCTGCTGATACCCGGTGGTTATGTGTGAAGTGGAACGTGGACAGCATCACTATGGTCCCTAAACTGCGACTGCGGCTGCGCCGTGCTAAACAACTCAATCGGAAGCGGAACTATGCAGATTTAAAGGAAGCAGCAACGTCACAATCCGAATTCGAATCACATACAATAATTTGTGTAGGTGTGTGTATGTGTATGTATACGGGTTGAAAAACTGTTTATAAATAGCATCCAAAATTGGAGCGCCATGCAGGAAGCTCAGCTTACTGATGATGTCTGGGAAGTGTGGGAAGGGTATGAGGCTTGTTGCTTAATTATCCTTGCTAGGTATGTATGTGTGAGAGTCTGCAAGTCGATGTGAGCGCCATTTTGTTGCCAAATTCAAAAGGTGTCACTATATAAATGTGTGTGTGCGTGTGCATTTAGTTACCCGCCGGCTGCATTCTTTTTTGTGCATTTATGTTAACTATTGTTTAGTTCAATTAACCAACTTTTTAATAAAAACAAAATGTAGCCTTTAGTCTACACATCAAATGTTTTTTAAAACGAGGATCGTTAGAAAATTTGTTTTTTTTGCTATGAAACTTTTCCAATTGCATAAAAATATCACACACATACAGCGCAAACGTATGTATGTGATCGTCCCCACACTTATGAGAAAAATAACAACATTAACTCGAAATGAAAGAAAGATTTAGAAACATTTTTGACAATTGTTAAAAATTGACACTTAAGAGTGAAACTAATCATATGAATAATAACAACGTTATTGTTTTAAGTACCGCACGTCATAAATGAAAAGTTTCCCAAAGAGGGGGTGGTGATGGGCCACAATTGTTTAAGACGGAGCGGGAGCACAGACAGCATCCACATTCACATTTAGTTTGACACAGAGACAGAGAGAGAGAGTAAGCCAGGAAACGAAATAAGGATGCCTTCTGCTATCTCTGTGCTGCTGCAAACGTCGACAGCGATTACGTTTACTCTTTATATATGATGGGCTGCGGGGGGTTAATGGAAATTGTGCTGCTGCTGTTGTTGGATTTGTTGGCGGCTATGTATATTTTTTCATACTCCTCGCACACAAACACACTTGCATATACCACACATATATATATGCGTACACTCTTGTGTTCACTTATACACAAATATATGGGAATTGCACACGTTTTTTATTTTTTTTTTTCAACGCTTTGCTGTTAACTTTGCTTTAAGCCATAAACAATTTGGTTTGCTATCAATTTAACCCACACTCTTCACACGTTTTTCCAGAGAAATTATGCACTATAGATTTTTTTTATACAATTTTGCACATTATTTCTCCTAACTGCGCGCTGTGCGTGTATATGAATGTTCGTATGTATTTGTATCTATGGAGCGAGTGAATTTACACTGATATCGACTAGTCGATTACTGTCATTTTTTTTTATCGATTATGCGCAATTCTATCGATTAAAACTGCAAGGACGAATCGACAGCAACAGCTGAGGGCAACTATCTTTATTCGCTTAAATTTTTAAATTATTTGCGGCAACAATGGTTTATTCAAATTAGTTTTTTATTTAATAGTCTCGATATTGTAATTAAATCGTGCATATATATGATATGCGCTTTAGAAACAATTTATGTGTTAAATAGGCTGCTTAAAATTAAATACGTAACAAAATTATAAACATTCCAATTGTGTGTATTGCAATTGTTTTTTGTGTTGTTCTCTGTCTATGATGGTTTTCGCTAATTATTTCTTAACTCTTAGAATTCTGTTATGGATCTGAACCCCCCGATAAATACCCATTGTTGTTGTTGATTTGTTTGTCTGGCTGAGCTTAAAATAATAATGAAATTGAATGGATGTTAATAGTGACGCGTTCTAGTCAACAAATGCGTGTATAATTGTAATCTCAAAAAGCTACAAAAAATTTATGTAAAAATGTCCGAATTGTGTATGTATGTAAAATTACATGGTAAGGAAAATCATAAATTACAGGGTGTTCCTTCTCGAAAATAGCCATTTAAGTGTTGGTTTTTCCTGCTTATTCTATGTCTCCGGTTCAGCTGCCTCTGTCTCTGCCTCCCTAACGGTCTCCTCCTTGTCCATGTTGGATGGAGCGTCAGTAGGTGAAGACGCCATTTCTGGAACGCTTTCTTCAGGCTTAGCCTCGGATGCAGCAGGCGGTGGCGTCGGTGTGGCAGCTCTGGGGGGAGGTAGGGGCGATGTAGATTCTAATGCTACCTGCTCTTGTTCCATCACAGGCTGTGGCTGCTCTTGAGAAGGTAAAGCTGGTGGCGGCAATTCATCATAGAGAGGCGTGCAGGCGGGTGAGGCATGTGGTGGCTTAGCAGCCTCCTCCATATGGGGCTTCACAAATGGCTCCTCTGGCTCCGCATCTGGTTTAATGGACTCTGCCTCTTCTTTAGAAGCGGCTTGCGCTGCTGCTGCAGCTGCTGCTTCTGCTTCCATTCTTGCATCGTATTCCTGGAGTTCGCGATCCCAATCCTCTTCAGTATCTACCTGGTGCGTTGCTGATGTTGTTGTCGTCGCCTTTGCATCTGTTGCATTGCAATTGTCCTGCCGCTCTGTTTGCTTGGTGTGATTGCTGCTAAGGTTACCCTTGGCATCCACTTCAGGTTCGATTGATAGCTGCTTGTTGTTGTTATTGTTGTTAATATTCTCATCGGTGGAGCCTATCGAATGGCGATTGCTCTCGTCGCGTGAATTCCGCCTATTGCCACCGCCGGCACGATCATCTCGCGATACACGTCCACCATTGCCACGAGAATTTCCTGCCCTGCGATCATCGCCTTGCTCACGGAAACGATTGTTGCCACCGGGGCCTCCGTTACCACCGCCAGGTCCACCGCGACGCTTGAAATTATTGCCGCTCGCATCATCTTCATCGTCACTCCAGCGACCGCGACCTGGTCCTCCGCCACCCATGTTGCCACGGCCACCACCGCCTGGGCCGCCACGTCCACGTTGATTATCGTTGAATGGATTGCGGGGATTGAAGAAACCTATTAATACAAAAGTATATCAGAATTTGTTAATATATAATGGAATTAACCAGTTGACAATTATTTATATATATATAAAAAAAAAACAGGATTCTTTTAGGTATATAATACAATTGTAACCGTGCAAATATAAAGGACAAGTGCAACGTTAGAAACGAAAGAACTTTTTGAAAAATCAATTTTTATGCAGTTCTGCTTGGAAAATTTCATAGGCCAAAGGGGATTGCTTTTGCGCTGGTTGGAAGTTTTCTTGATCCATGCGACTGTTTAAATTGATCGTCAACTGCGACTATTAAATTGCTTTACTGTTTGATTAAATTGTTTCTTTTTTCTTTGAAGCTTCCTTATATGGTTAGGCATTTCAATGGCAGGTCTCCATTTAATCTCACCTGGACCTTGCTGTCTACCACCTGGTCCGCCACCAACTCCTGGGCCACCTCCTTGGTTACGCATAAACATTGGTCCAACACCGTTGCCAGGCTGACCTCCTGGACCAGGTCCACCGGGTGGCCCTCCCATTCGTTGATTGAAGGCCGCTGGAGGCGGAATCCGCATTTGCATTAGGCTGGTTGGTTGATTAAAGCGATTTTGTTGCATATTAGGTGAGAAGAAATCGGGACCGGGTCCGCCACCGCCGCCTCCATTGTGATTCCCACTGCGTGTTCCAGGTCCCATGCCACGTGGTGGACCACCACGATTATCAAAGTCTAAAAAGGGGTCACAAATCGTGTAGTAGAAGAATGGAAATGAAAAACCATTATCATTTACTTACCCATAAAGTCGGGGCGTGGCATACCTCCGTGATCCATGGGATTGAGATTGAGACGGGCGCGAGCTTCATTAAAAGCATTATTTGGTCCACCTGGGCCGCCATTTTCAGCTCGCCAGCGTTCCGCTGCCTCAGCCACATCATCTCTTCCACCCCATCGGGACCCTGGACCTCGTGAACGCTCCCGTTCACGCTCTCTCTCACGTTGAAACATCATCTCGTTGGCCACAGCGGCTACAGCTGCCTCCACTTGGTTTTGCGGTGGATTAAAATTCGGTGGCTGCGGCTGTGGTGGCGGTGGTGGCGCAGCATCCTCCAATTCCATTTCAACATCCATTGGATCATCGCTTACATTACTCGAAGCACTTGTCGGCGCTGGACCTGCCATTGGTGGAGGAACGGCTCCAGGTGGTGGAAATGGTGCTCCTGGAGGCAGACTCATAGGATGAGGTGGACCACCAATGCCCGGAAAACCGGCTGGCATCATTGATGGTGGCAACATCATGGGCGGAGGCATTGCGGTTGTCGGCATCATCATAGGTGGTGGCATGTTAGTCGGTGGAATCATCATTGGCGGTGGCATATTTATGCCCATTGGGGGCCCCATTGGAAATTGACCACGCATGCCCATGCCAATAAGTCCTGGAGGCGGTGGACCACCCGGTGGGACTGGTCCAACTGGCGGTGGTTGAGTTGTGTCTATGCCAAAGAGCATACTTGGTGGCGCCACCGGAACTGGTGCCGCATTACCAGCTACCGCCGTCAGATCCACTGACTTATTTTCCTTAATTGGATTCTTGCCTTGATTAATCTTTTGCTTCATCCAAGTGGGCATGGTATCCTCATCAAACATGCCACCCTCCTCCAGACTATCAAAGTCCGTATCCTGACTTAATTTGTTCCATGGTATGTACGTGACACCCAATTCCAAATCCCAGAAATCTTTCCACTCTTTACTTTTCACCCCTTTGCCAGCAGCCCATGATATGGTAATGGCTCTGCCTTGAAGTTTGTGATTTTTTAAAGATTGCATCGCCTTGTGAGCATCTTGGCGACGATTCATCACGATAAAAGCGCAACCACGCGGCACAATTTGATCTATGCTTACAATATCGCCATATTCACCAAATGTATCTGACAATTCCTCCTGGTACACCAATTTGGATAGATGACCCACCCAGAGAGTTGTGCTGCAAACTGAAATACAAACAAAGAAAAATATTAATTTAGTAGAAAGTACTAATACATATATGTATACTAAAGGCATTAAACAGGAACTATTAAAAGTAAAAGTTTTAGGCTTTAGTTTTTATAACCTTGATTCATTGCTTTGCAATTGATTATCAAAGATAATCACTTTTATGTAATAAGTCTAAATAATTGAAAACTTGCATTTCTATTCGCAATAAGGTAAACATTTTAAAAATTGTATTTTTATAGATTATTTCTTGAAAAGATTTCATCGATTTTTCAGCATTGTAAGAATCGCTACAACACTTTCATCTTTTATATAGTAAAAATTGGTTTATATAGAAAGTAAATTATAGGTTCGTTTGAGTTTGGCTGTGCGTGCAGTTAAAGCTTTAGTTGTTTTTGTAATTTTGTCGTATATGATTTATATATATATATATACTGTATTTAGATAATTTATATTTGTATTGCATTAAGTTAAATTTGTGATTTTAAATATTTTACCCGATTTCTTGTACAATAAGTCAACAAAGGTTTCAACATAGATTTAAGTTAGTTCAAATTGAGCTAAACAATTGACAATTTTATCGTAAGTCAAATGTTTTGATATGTTAAAAATATTTTTGTTGAACTTAAAGTAAAGAAATTAAAGTAACTTTTTTAAAACGTTACTTTTAAGATTACAATATAATTGTTTAATTTTCAAAAACTTTGCTCAAAAACGCGTATTGAAAATGGTAATCAAAAATAGAACTAATATGTGGAATAAGGGAGTTCGAACCACTAAAGCTAAAACACACACACACAACACACGTCAACCACGAGCCAAAAGATGGAGCTGTAGATGAGAAGAAGAAACATAA
This sequence comes from Drosophila neocordata, assembly GCA_018903615.1. NCBI lineage: Eukaryota > Metazoa > Arthropoda > Insecta > Diptera > Drosophilidae > Drosophila > Drosophila neocordata. The sequence goes on along the minus strand of JAEIGI010000007.1, from coordinate 679,928 downwards.
TAAAGAAATTTTTTCTTTTACTCAATTGGCAAGAATCGAAAGTTATTTAAACCAAAGCCTTTCTTTTTTTCTTTCGAAGGTGCACAATTGTTTTTATATAATTACCACTCAAATGTTCCTTTTTGATATCCGGTAAACCCTTTTTACGTCGTTCACGCTCATGCTCCCGATCTCGCTCCTTGTCCCGATTGCTGCGCTCCATTCGATCACGATCTCGTGAGCCACCACGTCGTCGACTTGAGCGGGGTGAGCGACTTCGAGAACGGGAACGTGAGGAGCCACCACGACGACGGCCACTACCATTGCCTCCTCCGCCACCGCCAGCACCTCCACCAGAGCCTCGACCACGCGGTGAACGACTTCGACTGCGACTGCTCCGTCTACTCCGTTTACTATAGCGATCACGATCCGGTGTGGGACTACGAGAATCGGCACCATCCAGATTGATAACCTATAGCGTAAAAGGAAGTTTGGAAGTGTTTGCAAGAAGATTTGAGAGAAGTGATTTTTTTGTGATATTTCAGTTTTTTTTTCTTTAAAATATGTTTGGCTTCTAGGAGGCAAGGACGTGGTTGGGGATCGATTTGGGAAGATCTACATATAGATAGATTGATAGAAAACTGCATTCTTGGCGTGTGTTGACGTGTGTTTTGTACGTTTCGCTATTTGTTCTTTTAGGTTTAATTTTTGGTTTATGACGACGTTTTCGAGCAAGTTTTTGATTTAAATTTGGGAAGTTTTTAAGACATTTTACTTTAAGGAACTTACCAAAACGTTGTTATAGCCATCGGTTAATGGGTGTTCCGCCGTGATTTATTTTAACATAAATTCTTACCTTTGGCTTCTTGAGCTTTTTTTTTTTTGTTTATAAGATATTTTTTGGTTAAATATTTTTAAGAATCGTTTTGAAAAAACTTGTTAAGGGTTTCGTTTGATAGATTTGAAATTAACAAAAATTGAAAAAAATATTTAAAATTGCCTAGGGTAGTATCCCCCTTGGTTTGTTGCTTATTTCTTTTCTTCTTCGTTTTTTAAACATTTTGGCCCCATTTGATCGAAACTCCCCCGAGATTATAACAACATTTTTATCTTTGCCTTTTGTTTTAGTTTTTTAACTGCACGTCAGCACAATGAAAATGGGATTACCATTTTTTAATTGTGTTATTTCTTAAACTAAATTAAAATGTTCATTCAAAACTAAGGTCTTTAAATTGTCTATACTTTTGATCCACGCATCACAGAGGATGCAAATCAAAAATACATACAACATAGAGTATAGAGAGAGATAGTTAAATAGCAATTTTGTGTATACCTCAATTGGCTGTTGTTCCGAAATGAATTCCACATCCTTGTTTAGATCTGACACATCATTAAGATTTAGGTTTATGCCCATGCTCATGCCCAAGCCAGGAGTACCCTATAAAAAGAAGATGAAAAAGCATATTATCAAGTGCCTCTACATTACCGTGTAAGCCTTTAATATCCCACCTTTAAGACATTCTGTAAATGTTGTTGGAGTGCATCATCTTGATAGCGTAGCTTCTGATTCTCTTCTTGCTGCTTAAACTTTTGGAAATTTTGCAAAGTTTGCAACTGACGTAAAACATTTGGATCGTTAAGCAATTGCTTCAGATTGTTGTTCTGTAAAAATATTACATAAAAAATTATTAAACGAAAACAAAAAATAATAGTTCCGAAAGTATAACTTAAACTAAAACAAACAAACAATTAAACTAAATAAAAATTAAAAAAAAAAAATCAACTGTTGCTATAGCTTATTTCATACATCTAATAGATTTGAAGAAGTTGGCGGCGAATCATCGCCCATACAATGATGATCATCGGACATTAGCATCTGCATATCATCCTCATCGTCATCATCAATAATCTCTCTTACATCATAGTCAATGTCATGGGAACTTGACTTGTTACTGCTGCCATATTTGTGATGATGAGATTTACTTGATTTTGAGCTGCATGCAGCCATCGACCCGGATTGACGTTGATGCTGCTGTTTCATGGCATAATGCTGTTCCATATGATGCCGTTTCGAATTGCTGTTGCTGGAGCCTCCGATACTGCATTTATCATGCTGAGATGTGCAGATATGGGTGCAAGTGAAATATGTTAGGTTTTTTTTAGCAAGACATGTTCGGCAGAAAATTTATAAATTATTAAAAAGTTAAATAACTAAACTGAAATTAACAATCAATTGGTCGTTGATTACATCTAGTTTTTTTTTTTGTTTTTGTTATTAAAATATAAAATATTGACATTTGAGGACTAAAAACTTAATAATAATGTTAGAGTAAACGCAAGTCCGCAAAATATTTATAAACTGACCAATTCTACCTAAATATCAATATTCCAATAACTGTACAATATTTTTTTTTCTATACTATATTCATGAAGCATCATCGTATTTTGTGTCCAAGCAAACTCACCGATAAATCAGGCATAGCCCCACCCATTTTATCATCTGTTACATTTCCCATACTCATATCCATGCTGTTGTTCAATCCGTTTGCTCCACTTGATATATCAGCGAGACTCAGGGCGCCGCTGCTGCTGGGGCCTGGACCCACATTCCCACCGCCTCCTCCACCACTACTGACAGGTGGCATTTGATGGTATATCGGGTGATTGGGATCTGCCAAATCAAATATAGGCTGTATCACCTCCGATTTAAATACATTGTTCTTTTGCCATAAATTGAGGACTCGTATGATACGGCTCTTATCCTCGGGAGCACAGCGAAAAAGATTGGCAAATGTCTCCGTGAGATTACGCTGGAATCGTGGTGCAAAGACATCCTTTTCTGTGCCGTATTGATGTCGAGATTGACGAACTATGGAGTCGATCACATATAGTCCGGGCACCTTGTACTCCGGCTTGCACTTAAGTATGAATTTCTCCACACTTTGGACGACATGTTTATAAAATTTGATGGCACGCATCGCCGACTTGGTGATGGCGGCCATTTTGGCCTTGGATATGGGTGGACGGCTGTCATAGAGCCCGGAAAGCTGTAAACATAAAAAGAAAAAGAGACCACAGCCAATTGGGCAGTTGTCAAGTTTAAGTTGGTTTCAGTCGACGGTTAATGTCTGATGTTATCGTTATCGAAAAGGAAAATACAAATTGCAACTCTGAGCGGTGCTTGTCGTGAAATTGGGCCAAAACCCAAAAAGAAAATGTTTATTTCCCTGCTATAATCTGATAACTTGTGGGGGTTATTGTATAATCTGTTTGCGCTCAAGGTTAATACTTTGTTGCATCTTCTAACACCGCCTTCTCTGCTCTCATAATGATCGTGTCCTGCCAGCCTAATCGCTTACCTCATTGTTGAAAGCCACTACAGTTTCCATGCTGATGTTTCCCTGGATTCAAATTCACTATCACTGCACGGGTTCACAATCTTCAGTTTGGCATACTTTTCGTAGATAAAAAGCACACTTTTAAAATGGTTTCTCCGATTATTTATAATGCGAAAATTAAAAATTTCCACAACTTTTTTTTACACAAAGCTGAAAAAATGGCTGCCACCTAGAGATGTGTGGACATTTGATAGAGTTGACTTGCAATGAATCGAATGTTTGTTAAAGACTTAATCAATATCGATTGTTTGCGCAACTGATGCCAATCTGACCATCGCATGCTTTACAACACTGACAACGCCAGCAAAACGAAAATAATACAATTTTCCATGATTACTAGATTTTCCCAATCATTTTTGGCGGCTAATTGTAATAAAATACAAAAGTACCAATATTCCACACAATGAGTGCCCATCACAGACCACTGGATGAGTCGGATATACGACTTATACGCGTCATACGAGATACGCCTTCTCTGTACGACCCGCAGCTACCCTCTTTTCGGGCGTCTCACCGTAAAACGGAGGATTGGATAAAAGTAGCTGAAATGCTCAATATAACTCCAGCAGATGCCAGGCGCCGATGGACTTGCTTAAGAGATCGCTACTCGCGAGAACTTAAGCAAATGCGACTGCATCCTTCAAGTGATTTTGGGCGCAACGATTTTTTTAGGAAAATGGATTTCTTAAGAGATTTCGTCAGAAAACGAAGAGAACGTAACCGCAGAGACCGCAATCAGACACCTTCTGGCTGGCTTAAAGTAGATTTGCCGAAGCAGAACGTGAAAGTCCAACCTGGTACGGATTCAAGTATTGACGAGAACGAAGCACATATTTCCTATGAGGAGAGTGAGGATCACAATTATGAGACCAAGCTGGAAGTACAGACATCCCAGTCGGAAACCTATTCGGTTCTAGTTGAGGCGGATGACGGTCAAGAGGATGAACAAGAAGACGCCTATGCAGAATTCATGAGGGACAGTGTGGAAGAGGAGGCGTCGGAGGGAAAAATATTGCCCAGTATGCAGCAGGCAAGGCTTATTACCATTAATCCAGGGGATGATCTACCCACGAACACCAGTGCAACGTCAACACCTACTGCCGCCGTAACTGTGACTCAGCATAGCGGTCCATCATCGGACTTAGGCTACATGGTGTGCATCTCGGACCAGATGAAACCTAATGCAGGTGGTGGAGGCGTCTCGGATTCGATAATCGAAACTGAAGACGATTTCTTTTGCAAATCCGTGGCCGCCTATCTCCGTCAACTTTCCAGGGTGCACAAGATCAAAGCCAAGGTTGAGATGTATCAGATACTAGAGAAGTATATACTGGTGGAAGAGACGAGAAGTCCAAGGGGCGATGGTTCTACTGATTCTGTGCAAGATACGTAATTTTTAAGTTAGTTTTTTAATGCAGTACAAAAAATACATTAAAGCAAAAAAAAAAAGGTAATAAGAAACGGAATCGATTATAAGGTATCAAAGCTAGCAGAAGTCCTCATTGATTAACTCGGCATTTACGGCTAAGCCACGTTCCTTTAACGCCTTAGACACCAAACGGTGTTTTTCTTGTCGTTGCTCCTGCTCACGACGTTGTGCATCGAGGATTTCATCCACCGATATCTCTTTCAATGGCAGTTTCTGCTCTTTATCACGATCCTAAGTGTGTTAAGAGTAATATAACTCCGATTGCATTTAAAGCATACCGATTTTAACTACTCACAATTTCGCCTAAAAGGACTACATTTTCGCCTCTTATGATGAACACACCCCGAGGAATGTCACCATATTCGTTGCCGACATGAATGCGCTCTATAGTACGTTGTAGAACCAAATTAGCAAACTGATCCACAGAACGCAGGTATCCAATTAATGTCCTGCCATCTCTCAGCAAAACCATTAGTTTCTCTGAAAAAGAAGTGTAAGAAAATAAAACTTCCTTTTTAAGCTTTTTTTACAACGCTTACTGTCCACTTCCTCTAAGAGATGAGCGGTGCCGGCTAAAGGATTAAGATCATCCATGATTTCGAAATCCAGCGGCGATATTATTGATTTGATAAGTTAACAACAAACCGGTCAATAAAAATTTAAGCCAGCAAATGTAACTAATATTCGGAATTTCTTCAACTTCGGGCACACTTCTAGCAGTGTTGAGTATTTGGTAGTGTCGGTGGCTACTAAGGTATTAACGGCATGGTTATTTAAACCTTTGCTGTGAATAGTAAATAAATGCCGTAATATCAAAAATTATAAGCGTCAAACCATTAAACGTGGTTTAAAACCATTTTTTATATATATTTTTTGAGTCAAAAAAAAAAAAAACAGTATGGCAACATTGAATAAATTGTTCGTTTAGTATTACTGGTATTTTCTAATAATTCCAGTTGCTCTTTTCAATACTATCTCTAGTAGCAAGTATTAATAAATAATTATTAAATTAAGCCGGTTGCAATGAAAACTCCAATTTTTGGTGAGCTCAATACCTTTGAACTGTATCTCTTATGCAGTTTGATGCCAGCCGTTTTTCTTTTTCTTTGGGCGTTAATAACTGGCGACATTCAGGCAAGTGCAAAATTTGTACCTTATCTTTAAATTTTATTAATCATCAATTGTTATCCATTTACAACGGCGCATACAGAATTTTGAGGGGAGCCGGTTAGCATATACACACTATACAGCAAAGGACCCCATAAATTGCTATCAAAACTACATAGAGAAAAAGTCTAAGGATTCTTATTGAAAACTAAAATAAATTAAATGTATAAAATATCTACATACGCCTTTAAGTGTCATATGTAAATAAATCCCTTCGTCTGTAAACACAATAAATGTGAACCAATCTGGTCACACTGACTAAAAAGTTCTCATCTTTTTGTTTAATTTTAATTTAATGGTTTGTCAGCAGTATTCTTAAAACCAATTACGGATCCTGCCCTATTTGTGCAAAACTTACTGCTCACCAGCTGTAGGCGCGCGCACTCTTCAATACTTAAAGTCCACAAGGCAGGAGAGACATAGTGGGAATACAAGAACAACGACGCAAAAGCAGCCAAAAAACAAAAACAATGTCGGAGACATACGGTTTGTCATCAAAATAATGATTAACTAATTGAAAACTCTAATTAACTCACATTCACTTTCCCACAACGCTGCTGCACCTGATTTTCGTTCCGATGTGCCTACTCAGATTACCTGTTCAAGTTTCTGATAATTGGAAGTGCTGGCAGTGGCAAAAGCTGTCTCTTGCATCATTTCATCGAAAGCAAATGTAGGCTTAATTTAGCGTTGTCTATAATTTGGATAGCTTTTTTTAAATCAATATTAAATATTATTTTTGTGCAATAGTCAAAGATGACAGCTCCCACACAATTGGCGTAGAGTTTGGATCACGCATTGTCAATGTGGGCGGAAAATCAGTGAAGCTCCAAATCTGGGATACAGCCGGACAGGAAAGATTTCGTTCAGTGACGCGCTCGTATTATCGCGGAGCTGCTGGTGCATTACTGGTCTATGATACCACCTCCAGAGATTCCTTTAATGCTTTGGCAAATTGGTTAAACGATGCTCGGACTCTTGCCAGTCCAAATATTGTTATACTACTGGTGGGTAACAAAAAGGATTTAGAGGAAGCACGGGATGTGACGTTCTTGGAGGCAAGTACCTTTGCCCAAGAGAATGGTAAGCCACTACTAGTGATATCTGGCTTAAAGTTTAATGGAGTTGTATCTATAGAGCTTATATTCTTGGAGACGAGCGCCAAAACAGGCGAGAATGTTGAGGAGGCATTTTTAAAGTGTTCCAAAACTATACTGGCAAAAATAGAGACGGGCGAATTAGATCCAGAACGCATTGGCAGTGGCATTCAGTATGGTGGAGCAGCTTTGCGTAATCTTCAGACACGACAACGCAGCATTAACAAGCCAGACTGCACATGTCGTGTGTAGATGGCACACACAACATTTACTTTACTATTATATGAATCTTTTAATCTCTAATATGTGGACCGGATCGCAATAGCGTATAAGTTCTTTGTATTTCTCACTTTCGTTTAGTTATTTAGCTTAATCATTCCGAAATGCGTGTTAGTTTAATTTTAATCATTTTAACAATTCATTTATTTTATTTGATTATTGCTGAATTATTTGTGTTGTGTGTTCTCCATGTAATTGTAAATTTTAAGGGACTAAAAATTGTCGTAACGTCAGGTGCTGGCTAGGCAATATATTTGAATTGAATTTGATGTAAGGAGAATGTACTTGGCATTTTTTGTTTGTAAATAAAATTGCACGGCGACTATGATTGTGAATTTCTTCAAGTTTTAGACGCATTTTAAATAAAAACGCTAATGGAAAGCAATTAAAAAGTATTCTGCATAGGTCAAGTTGCTCCCACAACCAAAGTATTTTTGATTTTAGCCAAATAAACTTAATTTTAAAATGAATATTCAAAAAAAAAAAAATAAATCAAGTAAAAAGTCGGCTTTGATTTGTAAAGTACAGCAAAAACATGTTCTAATAAGAAATTATTTACAAATATTTTACATTTGCAACAATTTAGTAACCAATTTCGACCCTCTTTATTATCTTTAAATTCATTAAACAGGGTATTTATATAAAAAATTTCTTTTTTTTTTTTTGTTTATTACAGATAACAATATAAAAATTTCATACAATAATATACAAATTCGCCTGAAAATGTTTTGTGATATCGGAACCACTTTTAAGCAAAAAAAATTATGGGAAACTACAAAAAATAAAAGAAAAATGAAATTCTTATTAGATACAAAAATTTTGTCTTCGTCACATCGTTTTAGTAGGAAGACACGGTATATCAAGATTTGTTCCTTTAGCTTTATAAGCTCCTAAAAAATATATTAGATTATATAGTCTTAAAGGAATTTTCAAACAATCGCAGAATACACTTTGTATTTCTTAAGTATTCGTAAATGGAATTAAGCTTCATTTTTAATTAATTTTCGAAGGGCGTGCTTCGCTGCCGCTAGCTTTGCCTGACTTGAATTGCTACCAAATCCATGGACTTTAATGGTTTTCTCATTACAGGTGAAGGAGCAGCTTACCATCACCTTCTCCTGGTCAACGAGAGGAGGACCAAATACGGGTTTGGCAAGCTTGTGCTCAAAAAGTTGACGTATGGGATTTATTGGAACGTTGCGCGAAAATTCCATTAGTTCCGGTTCAAAAAGTTTATATACTACCTCCCAAGTTTTTTGCAAGTCTCTGCTATCGAGGTAAACGGCTGCTATTAAAGCTTCTACAATATCGCCCAAAGCTTTCGGTACATCTATATTTTCAGACATGTTTAAGGCACCCCTAGGCACATCGTCAGCAAGACGAAGTTCGGACATTTCGATTTCATCTTCCTCGTCCAGTATGTAGGAAGGTCGAACTTCACTTTCCTCAAGCAAGATACGTACATGGTTTGTTACGCGGTGACCCTGTTGGGTCTGGAATTCCACAAAGTTATTAATCGACTCGGATAAAAGAGCATTCTCAGCTAGAATGAAAAAATGGAAGCGATGCCGAACACAGATGCAGGCCAATGTGGTATTATTAACCAAAGCGGAACGAAGATCTGTCAGCTGGCCGGGATTCATTTGTGTATTACGCTCAAAAATGTAAGCCGAAATAAGGAAATCCAAGATGGCATCGCCAATGAACTCCAACTCCTGGTAGCAGCCAGTCAAACGATTAGTGGGATTTGATGGATGTGTCAAAGCCTGTAGCATATAAGCGCGATCCTTAAATGTATAGCCCAAGTTTCGCTCTAGGTACTGATAATTAATAAGCAAGGCATCAATCTCACCAGAATCGCGATTGGCTCGAGTTCGAGCGCTGACTAGCTGAAGATCAAGAAGCTCAGACAATGGCTTACCAATATCCACGGACTTGCATATTCCAAAATATTCCAACACACGAAAACCATGCTGCAATCCGTAATTCTTTACAATGACACCCAAAAGTGCTTCCAGTGTATCGGCGACAACTTTGTTCGATATTTGTGATATTCCCACACAGAAGTTAACCTCAGTTGTATAATCCATCTGAGCTTGTGAATGATTTAAATTGGCTTGACATCCCTCTACAAATTTCTGATAATTAGCATCGTTCAGTTTGCCCAGCGTTAAAATCTCTTCCTCGTTAAGTTTTAAATTACTAAGATTATGGGGCCCCACCAGCTTGGCGAGTTCTGGCTTCTCCTGCCATAGATTTAATATATTGTGGGGCAAACTAATACTCGGTGGTTTCCAACCGTACTTTGGAGAGAACAAAGTGTTGTTGATTCTCGAGGGAATATCAGTTTCATTCATGCAATACAAGAGATTACGGTTGGAAACTAACGTGGACTTCAATTGCGTTAGAACACCCTCGTTCCAATCCGGATACATACTAGCCAAATATAATGTGGCACTCATTTTAAGAAAACTGTCGCCCAGCAGCTCCAAGCGTTCCATATCAAAGACGTCGGAACTTGCCGATGATGTAAGGGCTGCCAAAAACTCACCCTGCTCGGCGGGGGTAATGTTATTATTGGAAAGGGTTTTTTGGAGCACCGACAGTTTTTCCACTGCTTTTTCATTGGGATTCTTGGGTAAAAGTGCTGGTAGAGATCTATTTGCATTGGTGTTGGTACCATAAATGTTTTTCTTTTCCATCTTGAACTGATTCTCAGTCCAAAGTTCCTTGTCGGAATCTTCCATCTTGTCTAATGCAATAATCAAACCTTTTGTAAAATTATGATAATAGGCCAATTCAACGGGATACGTGTTCATTAAGTTTCGTTGCAAATCCATTGGTTCCATATAATTTTGCCAGGGTGTTTCTAGATCATTTAGGTTCATGTGTTCAAGAGATAATTCAATTTCCTTTGTGGGCAAGGGCTCTAACATTGACCGAGGCTCCTCGGAGTCTGTATTGACAGCATTCCCCAATGGATCCACGTTGCGGCGCAGTGACAAATCAATTTCCAGCACCTTTGGTCTGTACTCCGAGCCATTTTGTGGCAAATGGTGCAATCCCAAATGGTTATTCAAACGCTGACGTAGTGCCTCCGCATGGAGAAGATAGTGCAAACGTTGCAAAATACTAGGAAGGAAGAGTAGCTTTGCCCAAACATCGCCAGGAAAATGAAAATTAAAGCACAGCTCAGGTATTAAAACAATCTTTGCACGTGCCTTGCTCTGGTTAGAAGTCTTAACGCGTTGTCCTACATAGAAGTTCATCTGTTGAGTTAGTTCCCGAACCTCTATAAGAAACTGCTGCTGGTGGACCACATCATCAATTACATTTCTGTATTTAGACACGGTATACTCGTAATAGTTCATGTTTTCTTCTGAACCCTCCATTTCGCTAAATGGTGTCCTGTCTTTGTGCACCTTGGTGACTAACATACGTTTTTCATGATAGTTTGCATACCATTGGGTTACAATTTGACCCTCGAAATCATCAGGACAAGGAGGCCCCTGCCGGCGCCTTTCTTCGAGGCTAAGGGAATGAGATTTGGGTAGACCTCGATAAAATTGTGCCACCAAGGGCCAATCAATAACACCCAATTGTTTATCCAAGGGCACCACCAAATAAGAATGTTCCTTGTTGCGTCGATCAAGTACAAAGTAGGTTTGCCATGTTTTTAACAAATCCCTAAACAACATAACATGGAACTGATCCAGTCGCGATAACTGTTCCTCGGTTTCCAAAATCACTTCCAGAGGCTCTTCGGCTACACTCACATGAATCTTGCCATGGCTACTAAACAGCGGCATTTCCGCTAGACGCGGTAGACGTTTGCGGAGAAGCAAGGCATAGTTACGCTGAGTTTGTAAGTTATCATGCATGTGCTCTGTGTACGCCGTGCGGTCAAATTGCGGTTTAAAAAATATTTCGTAAGCGTAACAGACCTTTCCCACCTGAGGACGAGCATTGTAGAATTCAGTGGGACAGCTTGTTTGATAGGTACTTGACTTTGTAATATTCAGGTCCTTACGTCGTTTCATTGTTACTGTGAATGGAAATGAACGATTAAAATCGGTTAAAGGGTCAGTAGGGTAAGACAATAAATGTCGGGTGTTATTTACCCTCATCACCGTATTTTTTCCAGTGTTTGAAGTGGACTTCGGAAACATCTACCAGTCGATCCGTTAATGAAGTGGGCAGAAATTTTTTGTTTAATTCGCCGAGTTGGTAAAGCTGAACACAGCAATTGAAAGCTGCCGAAATTTTAGCCGATCTATTGCTTTCCATAGGTTTGCTCTAATTTGACGAATTTAGTTAAAATTAAATTTATGTAAAAGCTTTGTTTCCAGATTTATACGTACATATACAATGTCTCTTAACCTAGAGTTAAGCGGAAGAGTTATTGAGACCACTGGTTTGCCTTCCGCCTCTTTTCCGAAGCGCTTAATTCTCTCTTTCGGATCAAGTAATTGGTACCAAGGCAAGACATAACCAAAATTATCAGTTGGCATGGTCTGACAATACCGATTGATTAGTGAAAGAGCACTACTAGCCAAAAGCACACTTCCATGCTCGTTAATAAGCGGTTCAATGGTCTCTTTAAAATGCTCCTTTATATCATCCATTTGCGGCTCGGCACGCTCTAGAACGCGATTTTGCAAATAGTTTGCAATCGTAGCATGTGCTTTCTGATATTCAATGATCTTCATTCCGGTTTTATTTCTGTCAATATCCGACGATATAATTACAAATGTTGCATCTTTTGATCGGGCGCGACCTTTGGTTTGGACATATGAGTTAAATGTTTTTAAGGGATCCAAAATAATCACATGATTACAGGCCTGTACATCAATGCCCTCCTCCAGAACTGAGGAGCATATCATTAAGTTGGCCTCACCATCTCGAAATTGTTGAATGGCCTTAACAAAGAAATATAAAAAATTTATATAGAAAATATCTTCTTTCTTTACCACATCACATAAAAAAAATCGACTAGGCTTGAAATGCTTATCAACAATATTTCTATATACCCTAACTAAAGATTTTAAACATTTGGTTAATTATGTAAACAGATAACATTCATTCAAAACATATAACGGTCTTACCGAGTTTTGCCATTTGCGTTCTAGTACAATATCAAAATTTTGGCTTATTACGTTCCCGCTACGTCCCACCATAAACTGAGGCACCAACACTTCCCTTAGTTGTGGTATGTCATTGATATAGTGCAAAAGCATGCCGTAGATGCTTTTACATGTAAACCTACGTTCTACGAACACAAGACAACAAATATCCTTTGGATTCTTGCCGCTAAAGGATTGCTTTAAATACTGAAGAAATTTTTGCACTCGAGGAGTGGAAAAATTTATAATACACTCTTCGCTGTTCACATTGTTATCAGACATATTATCATCATCATCTACTATATCGCGCAACTTTTTCACAAGCACATGACGGATATGTTCGCATAGAGTAATTGCCGATCGGTACATATTTCTTAACTGCAGGGTTTCAGAGTTACGTTTTTTAATCTCAAACTCAACAACGAGTGCAATAATTGCTATGGATGCTGTATAGATGCCATACTCTTCTAGCTGAAAAATAAAATCATTGAGTAAACTCTTAAGGGCACTTTTTTTGTTTGGATCACGCTGCTGTTGCAACCCTTTTGAGTATCGGTTTGGTTGTGTACCAATATTTAGGCTATCTATTTTTACTTGAAATTTTTTTATTTCAGATTTGACGGCTTCGGCTACCATGAGCATTTGAGTATGACTGGGATATATTAAGAAAAATTCTCTGGGTTTGGTTGAGTAGCTAAAAATTTAAATAAAAAACACAATATTTATTCAACGAATTGAGCTTAAGTTAAACACAAGCCGACAACTTACAGCATGACATTCTCCATTTCCTCCATATCCGAAACAGTGATAATATTGCCATGATACGTTGTCTCCAGTTCTTTAAGTAATTTGACTACATCTGTAATCTCATTACCTTTGATTAAGACTCCAGTGAGGCCAATAACCCGTGGAAAATGCACATTTGGGCCAGCGTGCAGAAATAAACGCATAAATTCACGATATGGATGCCGGCCGGTGCCATGGTGGCACTCGTCTATAACTACAATGCTTATAGACGCTAACGATAAATAGGAATGGAGTAAAAGGTCCAACATGACCTGGGCGGTTCCTACGAGAACCTAATACAAAAAATATTTTTTTAAGTATTTTATTATTTAAAGTGAACGTATAATAAAACCGATTTAACAATTAAAACTAAATAACTTAAACTTTGGATTAATGAACTTGGTAAAAGTGTGACTTACTTGATTATCGTTTATTTCAACTTCCCATTTGGATCTCTTCCAATCGTCAACTCCTTGTTCACCAACATAAAATCCGACTTTAAAATTTGTTAAAGTTCTTACAGACACAGCTTGTTGCCTGGCTAATTCAACTGTGTTGCACATAAAAATGGCTCGTTTTCCACCATTTTCGATGGATCTGGAGATATGTGAAAAAAATGGAAGCACTTGAATGAATGTATGATTGTATGTGTATGTATATGCGGGGCATGAATGTATACAAATATGATTACAAAAACGCCGACGTTTTGTAATTCAATATTGTGCACTTGCATTCCCCCTATGTATAGTTCTTGAACATTAATTTTATTCACTTATCAAAATCCAATGAGAATCGTTTTAAGGCCAAAATGGCCACAAAAGTTTTGCCGGCTCCTGTGGGAAGGTAGACTATTCCATTACGCCTAGTAAGGTAATCAACAAGGCGAAGTTGATAGCTACGGGCCTGCAAAAAATGAAAAACATTTTGACTGATTGATTTACAATAATAACTTACAAATCTGTACCTGAAGTTCTTTAGTTGGGTTAGACATCAGAAAGTAAGAAAATTCCTTTGTTCTTTTTTGTTTAGAATTAATAAAAAACGCGCTGCTGATGCAAGCAATAAAGCTGAATTAAAATCTCAGTACACACACATAACACATACATACCAGGAGGTTATTTTTATCACTAGTTCGCTACGTGGCTTAATATGAATGGCGAATATATCCTCGCTAACAATTCTAGTTGCTTATTTTCGGGGACTTACCAAGTTTTACTTTAAGTTATAATTTATTTTGTCATTGAAGTACAATCAAATTGACAATCAAAATTGCGAAGGCACTTATACACATACTAAATAAAAAGACATATTTTTAATAATTATAGAACATTTAATAAAATTACAAATTCTGTGTTTATTTGACACAGCTGTTTTGGCAGCCGCTAGCTGTAAAGTTCTCGCTACTCAATTTGTGAAAAAAACGATTTACGTTCGATTTAAACTATCGACTTAAACAAAATCTCCAAAATAGTTTCACAACACTGAACTTGCAAAGTTGTTTTTTTTTTTTTTAATTTTAACAATAGATTTACCGCCCTTTATTCAAAACGATTTTATATCGATTGCCTAACTTAAAACAAATATGTGTTATATGTGTATGCTTGGAACGGTGTAGTATTTATAGTTTTTATTATATTTTTATTAATTAGTTCGTAGTCAATTTCGCAGTTGCCTATATATAAAATTTAGTCACATTTTAAATTTTTTTTTAACTTCGGTGGACATATTCCACTTTATTTAGGCTATCCTGTCCTTTTTTACATAAAATAAAACTTATTATATTTTAGAATTAATAAAAAATAAATTAATTTAGAAAATAAAGGAAGTCAAAATTGACTACAGCTATGCCGGTGTTTGTATACCCTTACAAATTTACGATTTTCTAACTTAAGGACTATTGTGTTACAAGCCAATTTAATAGCAATGTGTATTCAAGAAACTTGGGGTTAAAAAATAAATATGATATGGTTTTTAAAAATTAGCTTATTGTTGGAAACGATTGCGATCAGGTAAGAAATTCATTTTATTAATTTGAGTTTGTAATATGCTTTAATAGCTATTTAATATTGTCAACCGATTCCAATAAGACTGATTGTGTTGACACAGACAATTTATCTAAATGAATATACTTCTTTTGCAAGGGTAAGATAATTATATATGTTAGAGGTTTTAGCTATTATTCGGTTTAAATCTGTTATCATGTACATACATACATATGTAATTTTTTATATAAGATAAAAATGACTGTGAAAAATTATATTATATATATTATATGTGCATATACAAAAATGTATTCAAATGTTTGTTTCTGTTGGGAATTTCTATATCTGACAATTATTTCTAAAAAATAATCCGAAATCATTATTGCTATAAAAGATTACCTAAGCAAATCATTATAAATCTTGAACGAGGTGTTTACGTGTTGTGTACCAATTTTATTATTTAAAGTCGTATAAAATAAATACACAAATTTCATTGAATAATATTTTGCTTATCAGTTTTGTTTCTTTTTTTATAATCTTAATATTAATTATCAACGGTCTTTTGAGTAGAAAAGATTACGCTTTAATCAAACACTGGGGTTTTTTTTAACTTAACCCAGAAAAAATGCTTAAATTTTTAAATAGGATTTCCTTATTATAAATTTGTATATAAATAAAGAAGAAAATAACAAACATTTATTTTAAATGCTTTAAGGGTTTACAGCTAGACTATAAATTAAAAGTTATCAATCTGAAAGGAAACCTAAATGTGCCGTAGGTTTTGGCAATCTTCTTAATTCACAGGACATCGTAGAAAGAAATAATCTCCCTTAACTTTTCTGAACCACTTGTGGTTCGGGTTTCTCGACTTTGCCACCGCCCAGCATATGCTGAATCTCGATTATGGTTTTGCCTTTTGTTTCTGGTACAAAGAACCAGCTGTAGAAGAAGGCTACAACAGCAATACCGGTGAAGATCCAAAATGTGGCTCCTGGCCCAATCGAATTCTTTAAAATGGGGAATAGGAGTGTGACCAAAAAAGCCGATAGCCAATTGCTGGTGCCAGCAATAGAACCCGCCACACTTTTTATATCCTCACTGAAAAGTTCGGCCATAATGAGCCAAGGCACGGGTCCAAAGCCAATTGAAAAGAAAACAATAAAAATACAAATACTACTAATAGGAAGCCAACCAATAGATGCGACAGAATCGGGGTCGTTTTGTTGCATTTGGAAGTAAACTCCCATTAGACATGTTGTGATGGCCATGAAGAATGCCGAAATCAATAGTAGGATGCGTCGTCCAGCCTTGTCGATTATGGCTACAGCAACAATTGTAGTTGTGACCTGAACGCCACCAATCAAAATGGAGCACCAGTTTCCACTTAGCCCAGCGCCAGCGTCCTCGAAAATAGAGGTAGAGTAAAACAGGATGGCATTAATACCTGTCCACTGTTGAAACACCTGTAGTAAGATGGCTATGCCCAAGCCTTTGCGGGTTAGCGGGCGACTAAGGGCTGCAAAGATATTGATTTTTTCCTGATCCTTGCCTTTTTGAGCTTCATCGAGGATTTCCTTTAGTTCATCTTGAGTGCTAGCGTGTTTACCACGCAGCCATTGCAATGATCTGGCAGCATCTTCATTGCGCCCTTTAATAGCCAGATAAACCGGCGACTCAGGCATGAAGAAGTGTACCGCGGCAAATATAAGAGGCAAAATTCCGCATAGAATATTGATTGTAGTGAGTGACAAGAAACCACCCACTATGTAGCCGTATAAAACACCGGATACAATAAGCAGCTGAAAGAAGCTGCCGATGGTGCCACGAAGAGACGTTGTTGAAATCTCCGTACAGTACATGGGAGCCGTTACACAAAACGCTCCGCCACACATGCCTAGGATGAAGCGGCCTGCGTATAACATTGCTACATTGTTGGCAAATATCATTAAAATCCATCCAACTATATATGGAGGGATAAGCGCCAACATTGTTGGTCTTCGGCCTATCCAATCGATCATAAAGCCGATAGGTATGCACACACACGTGGCACCCAACGTCAGCAGCGAGGATATCCAACCAAATTCGCCTGAGGACACTTCAAACTGATAAGCAAAGTCCTCCGTTATTATTTTTTCTACAGGCGCGGACCAGCCAATGCTGGCGCCCATACAAAAGGCACCAAAGCTGGCCGATAATCCGGCTATATATTGTGGTAACACCGATCCCTTCGACATGATTTGAACTCTTTGATGCCTTAAAGCAAACTGAATATAACTTGGTACCTTCGGCAACCGTTAACGTAAGTTTTAGCTCTGCCAACGCTCTATCGAAAAAGTCGCAAAAAATCAAATTCAAGATTTCATAGGTGCTACAAATCAAAGGGGAAACTCAACTGAAGTGGAGGCGTGGAAAATGAAATAATGTCATAAAAAAGCCCCCAATTTGTAATAGAAAGCAGAACCTTAACTAATTAACGGCTGCTGCTTTTGAAAATACAACTCTCTGTGTCCCGCTTCCGCATATAGCGTATGTCGTTATAAGAGCAATCAAGTGCCGTAATAACAATCCGCGCAATCCCAATTGTCGATCGGACAAACGCTGACGGTGCTAATTATACCCTACTGGGTAAACTCGACTGAGTGGTTAAACTATAGATCAGGCTGAGAAAAAATGGATTTCCCATTGGGAACCTGCAGAAGATCTTCCAGAACGAAGGGTAACAATCTCCATAATGTTTGAACAGCTTTAATATTTTACCTACATTTTAAATAGTTTTTAATCAATCAAATACTGAAGAATATTATATTATTATAATTATTTTTGTGTTGGAAATTCGATTCTAAACTGATCTCTTTTCAAACCAATGAGTCCACCCACTGTATTTATACGTAACTATTATCTTTTGGAACTTTATTCAATTCCCTCCAAGATATAATTTACTTGATATTATGAACTATTAAACTACAATTCTGTGGTCTTAAAGTGTACAAAAAGTTCGTGTTAATATATGTATATGAAAACTCTGTTCAATCGGTTCTCTTGTTTTTGTAATCTGTAATTTGTTTAACTGCTGCCGTGTGAAAAGTAGATAATGGCAGAGAGCCTTACTAAACAACAATTGGAAGGGGGGTGTACATGTGAAGAGCACCTAATCTTTCTAACCAATAGGCATCATTGCAAAATCAATGGCATCACGTCCAACACACATGTCGTGGGAGCCTTCACTTGTGGTGGTGACAACGGTCAGTTGACGGTCGTTGTGGCTCCCATTGAAATTGATACATATGTATACATACGTATTTTAAAAACATTCTAAAGTGGCAGTTGATTAGTTGACAATCGAAGTACCTGATCACAATCCATGCATTCAAATGCCCCATGACTACGACTATGACTATGTTTATAACAACGTCTCCACTAGATAATTTCAAAACGATTTCAAGTCTTCCCGGTAAACTGCACAATAACACTTATGTATCATTCTGCATTTGAGTGTTTGTTTTGGTGTTATTATATGGGTTTATTGTGTTACAATAGAAATTAATTAATCATCAGCCTTGTCTGATCGAACAGATCGTACATATTTCACTTTGGATTATATAATCGTTATTAAATACAAGTATGGAGTTTTACTTTTTGTTTTCGGCCTCCTGCAATGCACGCATCATTCTTTCGTCATGCTGTTTATGGTGTTCTCGTATAGCGCGTTGGAGTTCCTCGTGATGACTTTTGTGATCCGGCGGATAGAGTTCTCGCTTCTTCTTGGTCACCCACTCTTCAAAATATTCCGGTTGATTAAAAATATGGAAAAGCGTCACGGGAAAGGCCATGTACATGCCCATTTTGGCAACTTCCAATACCCAAGTTCCCATGTTTTAGATATTGTACCAGGATTATATTTTATGCGCAATATGTAAATTTTGTAAATTTTTTTTTCTTCGAATTGTCAACAAAAATCATATGTTTGTGTCAGTGTTGGAAAAGTTTGCTCGTTTTAAACAGTGCTGAAAGTCGCAGAGGAAAACGGTCAAACAAATTTAATTTGTGGTATCTGTATATAATATATTTCGAAATACTTGTCTTTTGCATGCATTTATAATTTAAAAGTCTTAATGTATATAGAGTACTGTATTATTACAAAGCACGAAAATTCAAAACGATTTTATATCGATTACTTAACTTGAAACAAATATGTGTTATATTTGTGTATGCTTGGAACGGTGTAGTATTTATAGTTTTTTCTTCTTCTTTATTAATTAGTTCGTACTCAATTTCGCAGTTGCCTATATATAAAATTTAGTCACGTCTTAAATATTTTTTTTTACTTCGGTGGACATATTCGACTTTATTAAGGCTACCCTGTCCTTTTTTACATGAAATAAAACTTATTATATTTAAGAATTAATAAAAAAAAATTAATTTAGAAAATAACGGAAGTCAAAATTGACTACAGCTATGCCGGTGTTTGTATACCCTTACAAATTTCCGATTTTCTGACTTAAGGACTATTGTGTTACAAGCCAATTTAATAGCAAAAAAGAAATTAGAGCGAAAGATGTATTCAAGAAACTTGGGGTTAAAAAATAAATATGATATGGTTTTTAAAAATTAGCTTATTGTTGGAAACGATTGCGATCAGGTAAAAAATTTATTTTATTAATTTGAGTTTGTAATATCCTTTAATAGCTATTTAATATTGTCAACCGATTCCAATAAGACTGATTGTGTTGACACAGACAATTTATCTAGTAGGAGGTGCTTATTTCTATGAATAAATGAATATACATCTTTTGCAAGGGTAAAATAATTATATTTGATAGAGCTATTAGCTATTATACGACTTAAATCTGTTATATGCCCACGGTCTTTTGAGTAGATAAGATTACGCTTTAATCAAATACTTGGGGTTTGTTTTTTAACTTAACCCGGAAAAAATGATCAAATTTTTAAATAGGATTTCCTTATTATAAATTTGTATATAAATAAAGAAGAAAATAACAAACATTTATTTTAAATGCTTTAAGGGTTTACAGCTAGACTATAAATTAAAAGTTATCAATCTAAAAGGAAACCTAAATGTGCCTTAGGTTTTGGCAATCTTCTTAATTCACAGGACATCGTAGAAAGAAATAATCTCCCTTAACTTTTCTGAACCACTTGTGGTTCGGGTTTCTTGACTTTGCCACCGCCCAGCATATGCTGAATCTCGGTTAAGGTTTTGCGTTTCGTTTCCGGTACAAAGAACCAGCTGTAGAAGAAGGCTACAATAGCAATACCGGTAAAGATCCAAAATGTGGCTCCTGGCCCAATCGAATTCTTTAAAATGGGGAATAGGAGTATTATGACAAAATCCGCTAGCCAATTGCTGGTGGCAGCAATAGAACCCGCCACACTTTTTATATCCTCACTGAACAGTTCGGCTATAATGAGCCAAGGCACGGGTCCAAAGCCAATGGAAAAGAAAACAATAAAAATACAAATACTACTAATAGGAAGCCAACCAATGGATGCGACAGAATCGGGGTCGTTTTGTTGCATTTGGAAGTAAACTCCCATTAGACATGTTGTGATCGCCATGAAGAATGCCGAAATCAATAGTAGGATGCGTCGTCCAGCCTTGTCGATTATGGCTACAGCAACAATTGTAGCTGTGACCTGAACGACACCAATCAAAATGGAGCACCAGGTTCCACTAAGCCCAGCGCCAGCGTCCTCGAAAATAGAGGTAGAGTAAAACAGGATGGCATCAATACCTGTCCACTCTTGAAACACCTGTAGTAAGATGGCTATGCCCAAGCCTTTGCGGGTTAGCGGGCGACTAAGGGCTGCAAAGATATAGATTTTTTTCTGATCCTTGCCTTTTTGAGCTTCATCGAGGATTTCCTTTAGTTCATCTTGAATGCTAGCGTGTTTACCACGCAGCCATTGCAATGATCTGGCAGCATCTTCATTGCGCCCTTTAATAGCCAGATAAACCGGCGACTCAGGCATGTAGACGTGTACCGCGGCAAATATAAGAGGCGGAATTCCGCATAGAATATTGATTTTAGTAAGTGAGAAGAAACCACCCACTATGTAGCCGTATAAAACACCGGATACAATAAGAAGTTGAAAGAAGCTGCCGATGGTGCCACGAAGAGACGTTGTTGAAATCTCTGTACAGTACATGGGAGCCGTTACACAAAACGCTCCGCCACACATGCCTAGGATGAAGCGGCCTGCGTATAACATTACTACATTGTTGGCAAATATCATTAAAATCCATCCAACTATATATGGAGGGATAAGCGCCAACATCGTTGGTCTTCGGCCTATCCAATCGATCATAAAGCCGATAGATATGCACACACACGCGGCACCCAACGTCAGCAGCGAGGATATCCAACCAAATTCGGCTGAGGACACTTCAAACTGATAAGCAAAGTCCTCCGTTATCATTTTTTCTACAGGCGCGGACCAGCCAACGCTGGCGCCCATACAAAAGGCACCAAAGCTGGCCGATAATCCGGCTATATATTGTGGTAACACCGATCCCTTCGACATGATGTGATCTCTTTGATGCCTTAAAGTAAAATGAATATAACTTGGTACCTTCGGCAACCGTTAACGTAAGTTTTTTTAGGCGTGGAAAATGCCATAATGTTATAAAAAAGCCCACCCCTAATTTGTAATAGAAAGAAGAACCTTAACTAATTAACGGATACTGCTTTTGATAATACAACATAAATATGTATGTCGTTATAAGAGCAATCAAGTGCCGTAATAACAATCCGCGCAATCCCAATTGTCGATCGGACAAACGCTGACGGTGCTAATTATACCCTACTGGGTAAACTCGACTGAGTGGTTAAACTATAGATCAGGCTGAGAAAAAATGGATTTCCCATTGGGAACCAGCAGAAGATCTTCCAGAACGAAGGGTAACAATCTCCATAATGTTTGAACAGCTTTAATATTTTACCTACATTTTAAATAGTTTTTAATCAATCAAATACTGAAGAATATTATATTATTATAATTATTTTTGTGTTGGAAATTCGATTCTAAACTGATCTCTTTTCAAACCAATGAGTCCACCCACTGGAACTATTATCTTTTTTAACTTTATTCAGTTTCCTCCAAGATATAATTTACTTGATATAATAATCTATTAAACTACAATTCTGTGGTCTTAAAG
This sequence comes from Drosophila neocordata, assembly GCA_018903615.1. Classification (NCBI taxonomy): domain Eukaryota; kingdom Metazoa; phylum Arthropoda; class Insecta; order Diptera; family Drosophilidae; genus Drosophila; species Drosophila neocordata. Next base: position 657,511 of record JAEIGI010000007.1, on the reverse strand, counting down.
TGTACAAAAAGTTCGTGTTAATATATGTATATGAAAACTCTGTTCAATCGGTTCTCTTGTTTTTGTAATCTGTAATTTGTTTAACTGCTGTCGTGTGAAAAGTAGATAATGGCAGAGAGCCCTACTAAACAATAATCTTTTTAACCAATAGGCATCTTCGCAACACACATGTCGTGGGAGCCTTCAGTTGTGGTGGTGACAACGGTCAGTTGACGTCCGATGTGGCTCCCATTGAAATTGATACAAATGTATTTTAAAAAATTCTAAAGTGGCAGTTGATTAGTTGACAATCGAAGTTCCTGATCACAATCCATGCATTCAAATGCCCCATGACTACGACTATGACTATGTTTATAACAACGTCTCCACTAGATAATTTCAATTTGAGTGCATTTGAGTGTGATCTGGCGGATAGATTTCTCGTTTCTTCTTGGTCACCCACTCCTCAAAATATTCTGGTTGATTAAAAATATGGAAGAACGTCACGGGGAAGGTCATGTACATGCCCATTTTGACTACTTCCAATACCCAAGTGCCCATATTGTAGCAGGATATTTTATGCGCAATATGTAAAGTTTAAACAAATTTTTCTTCTTCCAATTTTCAAATTTCACAAAAATTATGTGTTTGAATAGAGTTGGATAAGTTTGCTCGTTTCAAACAGTGCTGAAAGTCGCAGAGAAAAACGGTCAAACAAATTTAATTTGTGGTTTTTGTATATAATATATTTCGAAATATTTGTCCTTTTGCATGCATTTATAATGGAAAAGTCTTAATATATATAGAGTACTGCATTATTACAAAGCAAGAGCACGTTATATAGAAAATAATTTCACGGAAGCAACTTTGTCATTCTATTTCTTTATGAGAGTTTCGATTGATTTTTAAAACCGTACAACGGTTTTAACGTTTGCGTTACGGAGCCTTAAACTAGAGGGCAGTTTCGCCGGGATACTCCTCTTGGGAAGTAATCAATAATTTTTTAGAGCACAAATGCTGTTGATTCTCTAGATACACATTCTCTTTGTTGTCCAAATCATCTAGATCAACGCTTTGGGAATTTTTCAAAGGTGTTTCTGCTGAGCGTTTTCTACCATTTGTTGATGACGAACCGGCGCTGCCGCCTTGGGGCGAGCCGATGGGCGCCGGTTCATTGCCATCCAAGCAATAAAGCAAGCTGGGACTCAATTCTGACTCATCGAAATCATCAATGTCCTGGGTTGTGCTGGCCCCATCAAAATCATCAGAGCGACTGGCGAACGATAAGTCCGCTGGACTAGCCGTCAGTACGCTGCGTGTCAGCAAGTATTCTCTAAAATACCAATAAAAAAAATTGTTAGAATTTGGAAAATCGAACATAGTCCGCAACTGACTTGAAATCACTCGACAAGGCATTAAGGTTTGGTTTAGCATCTTCATTGCTATTACTGCTACTTTCAGTACGTTGTCTGACGGATGAGAAAGAATTGATGTGAGCGAAATTCTGTTGACGTCGTAGGATATCTGCATAACCCCCAAGTGAAGTAGCATCTTCACTGTGTAGCGAAGGCGGTTCCACTTTCGTTGGAGTTGTGGCCAGCGAGTCCGGCTCATCCTGCTCAGCGAAACTTAAATTAAGCTGCTTGTCGTTATTTCCGCCTCCCAAGGCATTGAGCAGCATTACTGGTTTGCGGGATCGAGGCGTCATAATAGATTCCTTATAAAAGAAATACTGAATTACATATTTTGTTAATAGCTACATGGAGAAGTTATTATACCTGCATCGCCTTTGGCATTCGTTGTGTAGATTTCGTAATTGGCGACATTGAGCGGCGTCTCATATGCAGAGACGGAGTGCTTGTTATGAGATCTATATTGCGGTAAACACTGCTCTGCAGAAGCTGCTGCCGATACCCTAAGCCCATGCCAGGCAGTTCATTTGAACTACCCGTACTTTCCGATAGGGTTTCATCGTCTTCATCATCCACTTGGTCCTCCACCGATGTAACCGGGTCTCTCTCATGTCCATTATCATCAACATCCTCCAAAAGTGGGGCATCGGCTGCATCTAAATGACCTTGTTTAGCCTCATCACCACTGGGCCGACGTTTAAGCGTAGCTGACACGCTTCTTACTAATCTCTTTGTTGTCTCCGGTGTGCTAAATGGGAATCTTAAATTACCCATACTGACTCCCTTCATCAGCTTCCGTGTAAGAGATTTGCCCAAGTGGTTGTGGCAATGGTTACTAGTTGTAGGTACTTCTATAATAGGCGTGAGCGGGCCATTGTCATTGTCGAAGTTGTCGGATTCATGGACCTGTGGCAAAATACTGCAGAGATTAGGCTCTGATTTGTAGCGTGAGGATTGATGAACTGGAGTGCAAGGATGGGAGTACTCCTCAATTTCCAAAAGTCGATGATCATCCCAAGCCACAACTTTTTTCTCAATCAGCTTCTTGCTAACTGATGATAAAATTTTTAGAGGCGTAACACAACAATCGACATTGATCTTATCTAGCTCTCGGACAGTGGGATCACCGGAAGAGCCACCACCACTGGGTTCAACTTCATGTGAGTGCTGGCGTGTAACGGGTGCCGAAATGCTACCGCTGTCCGACGATGAGTTCGACATTGATTCCATTTTAAGGGATGTGGATGATACGGATTTCTGAAGCGAATGCTGGTTAGTGGCTAATGAGGAGGTCTTGCTAGCATCAGTCGATGAAGCGGCAAATGTAGATGGTGGTAAATGTGTCGTAGGGCTCTGGAATAGCACACGTAACTTTGGCTGCTTCACATGCAATAGATTGGGCGTCTAGGATGCGATAAGATGAAAGGACGTGCGATTAGTTTACATGAAAACAAAAAAACCCAAAAAATGAGGTTGATAATGATGTCTACATTTTAAACCTAACAAATCGTTTAATATTAGATCAGAAAAAAGAAATAAAATTAAAAGATGTGCCAGACAAATAGATAAGGAAAGAGAATAAAAATATCACATCAGTATCTTGACCATTCTTTATTATGTTTACCTCCGAACCTCCTCCAATAGGGCCATGGAAAGCTGCAGGAGGTACTCTCTTTGGGGTACGCGACATTAGACTCTTATGAAAGATATGTTTTTTGATTGAATCCCCTAAAGATTTGGCACTTCGAGTTGCTTCATTGTTCTTTAGGCGGTTCATTACCACCAATTGCAAGGGTGTACCTGTAGAACACAAATAACATTTATTCCAAATTGACGAGATTTAGTAAAATCCAAGCATCTTACCCTGCCCATTCTGTTTATTAAATTGTTTTATTAATCGCCTCTTTTTTGACGATTCTGGGAGACTTTGGATGTGGGCATATAGCTGGGCTAGCTCAGTATCCGTATTGTTGCTATTTGTGGCTGCTGCTGTAGCTGCGCGGTCAACAAAAGTATACACAGTGTTTACTGTGGAAATGTCCGAAATGGACTCATCTAGCGTTTGTTCTGGTGACATAGTTTTCTTGCGTTTACGTTCAAGGAAATAAGCTCGAATGTCGGTTGCCAGCTTGGCGGGTACCTGAAAAATGTCTAATCCGCGCACAATCATATAACTCACAATGCTAGACATTTTTTTGGCCGTATAATGAAGCACTTCTGGCGGCAATTGACGTGGACAGATTAGGTGGGGAGTGAACAATGTTGCCAAATTCTCGGCGGACATTTTATTACTGCTCTCATGCTGGGCTACTGAGTGAAGCATTTCAATAATATGGTATAACAATTCGCGATGTTCTTCGGGTAGTAGAAGAAGCAGCAGCTGCATAGAGCTGAGCAAATGCTGTTCAGCCTGCTCCTGATGACCAACACTGCATGCCTGACCATGACAAAGGGGAACAATTTGCAGGTGCGCTGGATAATGAGCATCCGTAAGCAAAGGTTCTGGCAACTCGGACAAAAAACTCTTAAAAACAGTGGCACAGTCGTGGGCGGAGTAACCGGCCAATTCAAGATCCAAGGGCTGATCCTGCTGGATGTGGGACCTCAGCTCATTCTGGCGGGAAACAGCTCCTGTCTTCCGAAATAAACCCACCTGTGTAATATCTAGAAGAGTATACCAAAACATTATTTTATTTATCACATTAATAAATACTTACTTTTTTCCAGCATAAGAAAATTTTTTAGTTCCTCCAAATGCATTAAAAACCCAGCATCAATTGCCGGATGCAGTGCTTCTGTGGGGCTATTGCCCACAGATTTAGATCCTGATGCGGTGCAACCAGTGGGTGCTCCAATCTGTCCTAGACGATGTTTCTTCGATAGGCGATTCCATTTTTTTAGCTTACCCTTGTCCTCGTAAACAATTTCATGGCATGGCAAATCGAATCTGTAAAAACAGACATGGGGAAAAGAAGTAGCGATTAGGTCAATGTTTATACCCAAATGTGGTGGTCACATACTCATCGGTGTTTAACTCCAATTCAAAGGAAAGATGCATCCGCACTAAAGATTTATATTTCTCATAATTGCAGCCGCGCATGCGCGTCGCTAAATCGAGGTCATTGCATTCATTAATATTAACGTAGTCTAAGTCCGTTTCCATTGTTAGCGAAAACGGAAGCAGCTGCTGCTGGCACAGCAGAAAGTGAAAACAATTTAATCCGGAAAATTAACAACGGCTAGTTTTAAAACTTTTGTCTTATATCAGTTAACAAAATGATCAACTATATTCCAAGTTAGTTTATTCAAAAAACACAATTCAACCATATTCTTAAGAATATAATTATAGAAAATTTTATTACCGACGCGTTTCCACAAAACTACAACCGCTGTGAATTGAAATATTATAAACCTAGGGTTGTAGAGTGAAGCAAATAATTCGGTGCTGGCTATCGACATAATTGACTCCTCATCCCTAGAACCTGTTCCGCTGCTGTTTATCAACACTAAACCTAGATATTTTCTTTAGTCTCGCGGTTTTTTTAATAAGTTTTATATTAAAATGGTCTTGATAACTCCAGTTTCGGCACCCGAACACGGTCTGCTATATACAGCTAACAATATTAAACTTAAGTTGGGTGAAAAAATTGTCGGGGAAGGAACAGTCTACATAGCTCAGAAGTAAGTTGACCCTGGTGTGAGGGGGAGGTAATAGCCGGCGTCTGCGTCTAGACTTAAAATTTTGTTTATTATTTCTTTGCTTGCCTTCAGCACACTTTCGTGGCAACCAAGCGATTTGCCCGACGGTATATCCATCGAATGGAAGCAGGTAAGCCTGCATGGAATCACGTCGAATCCCAGAAAATGCATTTATTTCATGCTGGACCACAAAGTGGAGTGGGATGGAGTGTATGGGGGTGGTGGAGCCGGCGAAGCAATTCAGCCGCTTGCCAATGGTCAAAATGGTGTTGCTGAACCTCCTTCGCGTGAGGATGTGGATGAAGGTAACGGAAGCGACGAGGAGGATGATGACGATGACAACTTCGAAGATGCTGTTGACGAGCAGTTAGACGAGGTAACAGAGTGTTGGCTTTTGCCCGACGATATACACACTGTTGATACCATGTACCGGGCCATGACGACTTGTCAAGCGCTGCATCCAGACTCGGCAGACAGCAATTCAGAGGATAGTGATGTTATGGAAGATGCCGGAGGCATGGCTTTTGAAGATCAAGATATGTCTGAGGATGCGCTAACTCTTGGCCGCAACGGCGGCGAAGTAGGTGGTATGCAAAATCTAAGCTTGGATGATGATGACGAACGTTTCGAAGATGCCGATGAGTAAATCATAACGCAACGTTTTTTTATATTTATAAATTGTACGAAATTTTAAGGCTTAAATGTATAAAATTGTGAAGATATTTGAATAGCTTTTGGAATACTATATATATACGCTGTAAGCGCAAGTAAAATCTATGAGTTTTCCTTCTTGCTTTCCTTCTGACGTCGCATTTCTGCCTCCAAATCATCTTGACTGATTGGTGCCACCAGTGCTTCGGCTACATTCGACATGAGCAACGCCTGCCTATAACCATCTGCATTAGAGGGCACTTTATCATAGTTCCAGTAAGTAAATTCGTCGAAATGACCCGTTAAACGCAATTGACGCTCCGTTGTGTCTATCAAAGGCTTCTCGGTCTCCTGAAGTACCAGACCTTTGAAGCCGGTGGGAACTAGAGCTTGCTGGCCCAAAAGTGGATAGCCACGCAAAGAGTTGGTTAGGATTCCAGCTCCATAATCAGGATTTTCCCGAATATAGTTGTTAAAACATTTCTCCACATTGGCCTCGCCATCACCTTGAATTTTGGCGGGCAAATAGTGTAATTTAAGTGGTTTACTTTTCGCCAATTGTTTTGCGTCGAAATCTAAACTTATGGACATGTTATTGCCTTTAAACAACAGTGGTCTTAAATAGAACACACTAAAATTAAATTTTACACTATGTAACTAAACAACAAATGAATTGTAAATTTCCCAGACCGACAATCAGTGTTGTAGGGTACCGACATCGATATATGTTCGTGGCGCCACTGATCATTAGTCGAATTCAGGGCTGCAATGTTTCTCCGTCGATTTTCCAGCAATTATCGATATGAAATTTCTGCATCGATGTGTTTGCTTCGCCGTGTGTGTGTGCGCGTAGGAAACGAAAAGAATTTTATATTTTTATTTCAAACGAGCTGAAATAGAGCAGAATACATATATGTATAATATATGTACACAGTTCTCTATGTGTATGTATAGTTTATAACAAAAATATAGCGAGTGTGTTTCATATCTATTGCAAATTTCTGTAGTTCACACATACACATTCATATACAAAGAAATACAAGTGCAAAAGCAAAGGGAGCAGCAGATAAATTATAGTTAATTAAACGCCTGGTGTAATATAATTTAATACAATTTGTGAAATAATAAATGAAAAAATATAAAAAACAGGCGTCATAGTATGCGTAAAAGCATTTAGTCTATGTGTATAATGTATGCTGCTTGTATGTGTACAAGTTTGTGTGTGTGTATGCGTGGGTGTATTTGTGAGTGCGACATGTGCGTGTGAAATGTTTTTGAAAGCAAAACAATTTTGGGTAAGTCTTAAATGCATTTTGCTTGTGTGTTGTCAAACACATTTGCTACCTGACTACTTGAGCACAAAAAAGGTAGCTCCTTAGAATCAGTCTATGTATCACTCTTCTCTACCATTTCATAACTATCTTCATCTTCGTCTCTGTTAAGCAGCGATGCAAATTTGCGGAGGATCTGCATCTTTATAAAACCATTTTTTGTAGTTGGATTCGCATTCATTCATATTTTTACACCCACATACACATATGTATATACAGACACTTATATTCACACATACATAGTACGAAATGCTTATCACTTATAAATTTAATAATTAATCAGTTTCTCTTGCCTTCTTTCAATTCCAGCCTGTAAATAACCAACACATTACACATACATTTGTAGTTGCAATTAAATTATTTAATTGTATAAGTGTGCGAACAATGACACACAACTACAAATATAATAACAGCAACAACAGTCAAGGCTATAACAACAGCAGCAGCAACAACAACAATTGCAATACCATCAACGCCAACAACAGCAGCAACAACAACAACAAAAGCAGCTGCTGCTACCTTCGGCAATGATATAATTTCTTTGCCGCTTCTACCTCCTCCATCAGTTCATAAAAGTCAACCAACAACAACACGAACAACAAAAATGTTCCGGCTAAATCAAATAAACAACAAATAATAAATCTAAAATTTTTGCATACTTTTTTATGCATACATATTTAAAACTAACAACAACAATAACAGCTACAACCAATATCAAATTTTGTAACAAATTTAACAAGTCTGAAATTATGAATAAATTGGATTATCCACGTCGCAATGGTACACACAAAGTTCGCATAACGAGTGAGTTTCAATCCAAAATATAAATATGTACATTTATATACGCATATATTCCAATTGAATTAATAACTTATTATTAATATTATTTATCTTTTTTGTTTTGCAGTATTGTGTGCTAGAAACTTGGCCCGCAAGGATTTATTTCGTAAGTATTCAAATTTGATAAAATTATTAAAACATAAATATATTTCTAATATAAAAAAAATTTGAAACCATTCCATTTCATTCCATTTTTTATATGTTTAAATTTAGCATTTCCTTTTTTGTCTACTTTCATTTTTATATTTTGAAATAGCGGAAAAGGCTAACCAAAAATTCAGCAGTTGTTGCTAGGCCATATTAAGCAAAAGTGTTTTTTTACCCCCCTTTTTTTTTGTTTAGATATATAACAAAAGTGATTATTACTAATTTGCTTTCATTGCGGCTCGCTCACGCACACACACACACAACAACACACATCAAATATAGAGGGGCGGCTCCGACATAGATATAGACAGGGGGTATAGAGGCATAATTTATTTATTTCTCTTTCATTTTTTTTTTACACCTCGCTGCACTTTAAATCACGCGTTTTGAATTGCCAACTAACTGTACAGCATATAACGTAAAACTAATGCTATCATAGACATATGTATCTCCATAGATCTATCCGATAGTCTTTGCCACCGAATTATCGTCGGTTATCTTGAAACAATAAGTAAAGATTCCAATTTTTCGATTTATATATATTTTTGTTGTTTCTTAACATTTTTTTAAATATTTTTAATAATAAAATTTAAAATTTTTTTAAATATTTAAATACTATTATCATTCAGTTATATCTCATTCTTGAAGGGAGGTTTTGTGAGAGCACGACTTCTTTTCAACACTTCCGGCGCAAGTTTAAATTTCTGTCTTTCAATCTTTTCATTTAGCTTATATTAACATTCTATCCAATATGAATTCAAGTCTGTCATCTTTTTGTTGCTGGTCTCTTTCTTAGTTGAGTCAACTTTTGTTTTATGTCAATGCAAATAAGTTTATGGCTTTGAGTTCTTCTTTTCTATTTTTTCCATTTTTGTTTTTGCAATAAAGTTTTGTGTGTGTCGTATTTATCGGCAGTTCTGATTAGATTTGAAAAGTTTTCTATGCCTACATACATACATTTGCTTATATATATATATATATACATATATATCATTAATGGGGAAAACCAAAACGCGTACTATGTATGAGAAAAAGATTGTTTGAACGTTTGTCGTAGAATTATTACTCAGGACTATTACCAAAACATAGACCCAGTTATTCCCCAGATACATACATAAATATTAAATGGCTTAAAATTGATGGAGGAAATGGCTATGCCTATGACTAAGAAATTGGGTTTCTCCTGTGTATATCACTTTATAATTAGCTGTGATAGTAATGTTTAGAAATTACAAAGGAAGTATGCCCTGAGTTTTCTTTATACATTTTTTTTAATCGTTTGATTATCTTCTACCGTCTAGCACATACATAGATATAGAAAACGTAGATTAACTATTTACATTATGAAAAGGATAATAAATGAAGTGCAGCATGGGAGATCAAGCTATAAGATTTTCTATATAGTTGCTCAAAATAGGCAAATGTCCACACATGCGGGCAACAAGAGTGCCATTTGGCAGTCTGGGGTAAAGATAGTCCAACCAAATGATCTTTCTACTAATCAAATCGCTTCGGAACATTATGAAATTGACATAAAGGGAAAGAACCTGCAAGAAATGGGCAAGAAATCATTTATGCTATCCAAAATCAACATCTTTCAGAAGTCTTTACCAAAGACTGATAAAAAGATCATATATGGATTTCCATTTAAAGATCCGTTGTTTAGATCGAAAGATGGTGATCTCAAGCAATCGGTGGGGAGTTCTTTAAAGTCTTTCAAGATAGAATCGCGGTATTTTGACAAAGCCCCGATGAGAGAACGAAAAAATGTGGTAGGAAGTTTACCAGAGCTGTTTTTGACATCAGCCAAAGATGGTCCTCCACCTAAGGGAAGTGCTCAGCCTCCACCCAAGGGAGGTGCTCCGCCTCCACCTAAGGGAAGTGCTCCGCCACCACAGAAGAGAGGTTCGCCGCCTCCACCCCAAAATCCACCGCCTGGCACTCCGCCACCGCAGACGAAAGCCACTTTTGGTCCGCTTGCTGATGCAGATCGAATCTTTAGTAATATTTACGGGCGCCACGACTGGCGTTTGAAGGGCGCTATCAAACGTGGTGATTGGTACAAGACCAAAGAGATTCTTGAAAAAGGCCATTTGTGGATTGTCAACGAAATCAAGACATCGGGACTTCGTGGACGCGGCGGTGCTGGATTCCCCAGCGGTCTTAAATGGTCTTTTATGCATAAACCTTCCGATGGACGTCCTAAGTTTTTGCTTGTAAACGCTGATGAGGGTGAACCGGGCACTTGTAAGGATCGTGAGGTCTTGCGACATGAACCGCACAAACTGGTCGAGGGCTGTCTTATAGCTGGTCGGGCTATGGAAGCCTCTGCTGGGTTTGTGTATATCAGAGGCGAGTTTTTTAACGAAGCATACAATTTGCAGTATGCAATCGCTGAGGCCTATAAAGCTGGTTATTTAGGCAAGAATGTTCTTGGTACTGGCTTTGATTTCGATCTCTATGTACATCGCGGTGCTGGCGCCTATGTATGTGGTGAGGAAACCTCCCTTATCGAATCACTAGAAGGGAAGGCGGGGAAGCCGCGCAATAAACCTCCATTTCCGGCAGACATTGGAGTATTTGGTTGCCCCTCCACAGTGACGAATGTGGAAACTGTTGCTGTTGCGCCGACAATTTGTCGTCGGGGTGGGAAGTGGTTTGCTAGCTTTGGACGTACTCGAAATTCGGGGACAAAGCTTTTCAATATTTCCGGTCATGTTAATCGGCCCTGCACTTTTGAGGAAGAGATGTCGATGCCGACGCGAGAACTTATCGAAAGGCATGCCGGTGGCGTCCTAGGTGGTTGGGACAACCTTCTGGCCATAATACCGGGAGGATCTTCAACACCCTGCATACCTAAGGAGGATGCAAGTAAGGCAATTCACGACTTTGATGGTCTAATGGCTGTGCGCTCATCTATGGGTACAGGCGCCATAATTGTAATGAACAAACAAACGGATATCATTAAGGCAATTGCACGACTTTCTGCGTTTTACAAGCATGAGAGCTGTGGTCAATGTACACCCTGTCGCGAAGGTTTACATTGGGTTAACCTCATCATGCAACGTTTTGTAACTGGTCAGGCTCAAATCAGCGAGATTGACATGTTATGGGAAATCACTAAGCAAATCGAGGGCCATACCATATGCGCTCTGGGTGACGGTGCCGCATGGCCACCCCAGGGTCTAATACGGCATTTTCGCCCTTTAATCGAAGAGCGCATAAAGGAGCGCGAAGCTTGCGATAAGGCTGCTGCTAAAGCTTCCTAATTGTCACTTTACTTCTCATTTGTTTGTAATATGTATGTATTGTAAAAATATGATAAAGAGGGAACGGGAGGTGAAAACCCTTCTTCATGCAACACTGACTTCCGTTTGTGGCGGTAGCGGCAGCGACAGCGAGTGAAAGTGCAGCCAGTCGTTAATTTCCTTCAAGAGCGACGCGCGTCGTCGACTGGGGCACGAAATTGTGCCACGTAGCGTTAAGCCAGCCAAATAGGGTTGAACGACATGTGGTCGATGGTTTTCTGTCGAAGCTTACTTTATTCTACTTACTTTTTATGCGCTTAAGCCAAAGGCAAAAAAAGTGCATTGCTGTGGGTAAAACACATTCAGAGATGCAGAGAGAGAAAGAATCGGTATGTGCAATTTCTAAAGCTATAGTGTTAGGCCCACAATAATTTTTGTACTTTCCTGATTTGGGTTTATTATACGTTTAATTGTTTTTTACAGTGCAATAAACGTCTCGCTTAGTTAATAAATAGCTCTTGTAATATTAGTCTCGCATGTTTTAATAAATAATAGGTATATTTTTTTATATATAAACTTAGTCGATAAGATATCATTTATTAAATTTAGTTCTTAGTATAAGTATTAGTTAAAGCCCTTCAATTGCTCAGATGATATATACACACAGAATGAGTAAACTCTAAAAAAATAGCTTCTCTGGATTAAAGTATTTTTAAAAATTCGATTACGGCAAAGTAAAATGGAAATTATTTATATTGTATACGTAATAGAGCAGGCATAATCTTATATAGTTCTAGACTGGGAGTCTAAGCGAAAATACTTATCTTAAAAAGTCCCAAATGTATAGAACTTCTGAGATCAAAAACCATTTTCGAGAGTTCTAACAAGTTGAAGCTTGGTGAAATAAGAAATCATTCAACTTGTGTACTCTTCATTGTCTCAAATTTTGATTTTATTCGTGCATATCTATTTGATATAGGGTATCTACATGTATATAGCTCGATGTCGATGCTCGTTCGCCAATAACCTTTTGTTTTCCTATTTTGCTTTTGTGTTTGCTGTAGCATAAAATCAATCAACAGCTGTGAGCCAAAGAAGACCACTGTGCGCTACTCAAATTACCAAATTGTGTGCCCCCAATCTCAAACCCAACCTGTATTGTAAAAGTGTCAGTCAGATGAGTCAGTGAGAAATTGACCGAGCCTGACACTACTCTTCTGATATATATAAATTATCAACAGTCGATGGTTGCAAATTTTTTAAGTAAACTACAATGCCAGGCGCTTAAATTGTCAACACATATACATATAATATATATTTTCGATAAGATTTGATTTGCAAGCGTTTGACTTTGTTTCTCTCCCTCTCTCTCTCTCTCTTGTTTTTACATATTTCTATTTCTCCATTCATTTTCAATATTTTTGAGTCGGAAGTAAAGAATATTCAAGATAATTTATTTATTTATTTGTTGAGATTTGAATCGGAAAGTTGTTATTTGTTCTTAGCCATGAGGATTAAATGGTGGTGTATGGGGTATATTTGGGAATTGCCCTTGCTGCGGCTTCCAGCGTGGATTCCAGCGTTGTTCATTGAAGGGTAAGCCCAGGACAAGTGTGCTGAGTAGGGCCAGCAATGTCAGCAAGTTCAACCAATTGCATATTAAAGTCATTTTTGTTTTGCTAAATAAATTGTATTGTGAATCTGAAACGATTGGCAGATTTATTTATATAGGAAAAAGCTAGAGCAAGATAAGCGAGGGTACTCACCGTCGGAAGGGAAGTCTTTAAAATGTGATTAAGCATCTTGTGTGTTGACCTCATTGTAGTCTGTAGTTGTTGTTGATGGTGCTGCTGCTAGGCAACGAGGATTTATGGCCAAACGGTCTGGGAATCCCGGACGTGGATGTGGTTTTTGTGAGCAAATAAATGGCACGAGGAGCAAAAAAAGTAGCACCAAGTTGAAATACATCTTGATGATTCAATGACTGAAATGGAATGGATATTCAACCCAGTACCCAGTGCCTAATATTCTACATGCAACTCAAATGTTTACTCTAATTTCATATAAATATCATAAATTACTTTGATTATTATAAACAAATAAGTTAATTTAATATAATTTGTATTACAGGCCTGCCCGATCCATTTGCCAAAGTTCAGGTGGACGGCACTGGCCAAGTGTATTCAACGGAGATTAGTAAATCATCTCTAGATCCCAAATGGAATGCTCACTACGATTTATTCTTAGGACGTGGCGACGCCATCACAATAACCGTATGGAATCAACGTAAAATCCACAAAGGCAGCGGTTTCCTTGGCTGTGTTAGGATACCTGCTGTGACCATTCAGAGCCTTAAAGGAGCAGGATGTAAGTGAATTCTCTTAAATTATAGAAGTTATAGTTATTAATATTCTTATTTTTTTTCTATAGTTCAAAGATTGGACTTGGGTAAACTATCAGCAGACGATGATGAAATGGTTCGCGGACAAATTATTATATCATTGTTGCCAAAGGATGGACCGTGCAGCGGTAATCCATTGGCAATAGTTGGACCTAGCGGAGATGTGAGAGGTCCATCGGAAGATGACTCATCAGAGGATAATAATTTGCCAGAGGGTTGGGAAGAGCGAAGAACAGACAATGGTCGTATCTATTATGTTAATCATGCCACAAAATCTACGCAATGGGATCGACCGAGGCGAACAACATCACCTCAACAGCGTAATGGCAATAGTGATAGACAGCCACCGGCTGGCCCCACACGTTCCACTACCTGCACAAATCTGCTGAATGGTCATGGTTATGGCGGAGCCGGAAATCGTAATCGAGAGGCGACAACAGCAACGGATGAGCGACGTCATTCCACGGAAATTCTGTCGAGTGTGGGTAAAGAGAATACCAGTCCTGCATCTACAGCGGCAACATGCACACCCGGCAAGAAAACCTCCTCCAACAGTCGCAGCACATTAGAACCGCGTCCCAACAATGAGCCAATTACCAGTAGTAGCAACAATACCAGTACCAGTAGTACACGGTTGCATAACAATGACAATCATGTGAAAACGCCAAAGCATCAGGGAATGAATGGTCATGGTTCGGGAGAGGCAGTCTCGCCAACTGGTCAGCAGAACTATGTGAATGGGAATGCTCAAAGTGGTCAGGCCGCACAGCCGCAGAGTGCTAGTAATGGTTGGACGCAGGATGAGAGCAATTTGACAACCACAGCATCAGGCACACCAACGTTGGCAGCTGCGGCTCCATCAACAGGAACAACAGCAACAACAACAACAATATCGACGACACCACCCAGGCCCACACAGAATCAGAGTCCCACGGCAACAAATGAGCGTACACCTCCACCACCAGGGCCGGGAACGCCGACAACTAACAGAAATGTCCATAGCCCCAATGCCAATAGTAGTAGCAGTAGCCAGACTGCAGGCAGAACCCCTACTGCTGCACCTGCTGTGGTAAGTCAGCGTTCCCAAAGACGCAGCTCGCGACAACCAGGTGAGGAATCGTCGACAAGACGTCGCTCTTCCCGCGGTACCAGAGGTAATGGTAATGGTAGCAGTGCTGGGGGTGGATCAGGTCAGAGATATGCTTCTTCAGCTGCCATTGCTGCTGCCAATCAGGCAGCTCGTCCATTTCTGGACTTGCCACCTGGTTATGAGATGCGTACAACGCAACAGGGACAAGTGTATTTCTATCATATACCCACGGGTGTCTCCACGTGGCATGATCCAAGAATTCCACGTGATTTCGATACACAACATCTAACGTTGGACGCCATTGGACCACTACCAAGTGGCTGGGAGCAAAGAAAAACAGCTTCAGGTCGGGTTTACTTTGTGGACCATAATAATCGTACCACACAGTTTACGGATCCCCGTCTTAGTGGAAGCATATTGCAAATGATACGACGAGGAGGGGCGGTGCCCCCAACATCAGTAGCAGCAGCAGCCGTGGCCAATACTGCATCAACTGTGACAGCGCCAGTTCCGGCTCCATCCACGCCCACAGCAACTGCAGCCACACAGCCAAGTGGACCAAGTGCAACCGGGACACCGACAACAACGACCAACACTACAACAACGACGGTGACGCCTCATCGTATTGTTCCTGATCTGCCACAGGGATTACTTGAGGGCGCTGATCTCCTGCCAAAATATCGTAGAGACTTGGTCGGTAAATTACGCGCCCTCCGCACCGAACTCCAGACAATGCAGCCACAGTCGGGTCACTGTCGGTTGGAGGTATCGCGTAATGAGATCTTCGAGGAGAGCTACAGACTGATTATGAAAATGCGAGCTAAGGATATGCGCAAGCGGCTAATGGTGAAGTTTAAAGGCGAAGAGGGACTGGATTATGGTGGCGTAGCGCGAGAATGGTTGCATCTGCTTTCCCGTGAGATGCTTAATCCTCAATATGGCTTATTCCAGTACAGTCGTGACGATCACTATACGCTTCAAATTAATCCCGATTCTGGTGTTAATCCGGATCATCTCTCTTATTTTCATTTCGTTGGACGCACTCTGGGCATAGCCGTGTTTCATGGCCATTGCCTCGATGGGGGATTTACAACACCCTTCTACAAGCAACTACTGAATAAACCCATTACGTTGGGTGATATTGAGGGTGTTGATCCGGAACTGCATCGCAGTCTAACCTGGATGCTGTAAGAGATATTAATTACTTTTTAAAACGACATCATAATAATTTTTATTTATTTATAGGGAGAGCAACATTAGCGGGATCATTGAGTCCACTTTTAGTGTGGAAAACAATAGCTTTGGAGCACTAGTGGTGCATGAACTGAAACCGGGTGGTGCCTCCATACCCGTCACAGAGGAGAACAAACGAGAGTATGTTAAACTCTATGTGAACTATCGATTTATGCGCGGCATTGAGCAACAGTTTCTCGCTTTACAAAAAGGTGAGTGAAGTAAAATATATCAGAATCATGTATCACTAAATTCGCTTAATCCGATTTTTTAGGTTTTTGTGAGCTTATACCCAGTCATTTGTTGCGACCGTTTGATGAGCGTGAACTGGAATTGGTAATTGGCGGCATCTCTAGCATTGATGTCAACGATTGGCGAAACAATACGAGACTGAAGCACTGTACGAACGAAACGACGCAGGTGTTGTGGTTCTGGCAGGTAAATTGCATGCACATTATACGTTATCATTCACTTTATGATTATTGAATTCTCTCTTGCAGGTGGTGGAGTCGTACAGCTCTGAGATGAGGGCACGTTTACTACAATTTGTGACAGGATCCTCACGTGTGCCGCTACAAGGATTTCGGGCGTTACAGGGTTCGACGGGTGCAGTGGGACCACGACTGTTTACCATACATCTAACCGCTGATGTACCCACACAGAATCTGCCTAAGGCTCATACCTGTTTCAATCGTATCGACTTACCGCCCTATGAGACCTATCAACTGCTCTGTGACAAGCTGACGCAGGCTGTAGAGGAAACCTGTGGATTTGCTGTTGAGTAGAATAAGCTGAGAGAGAGAGATAGATAGAGAGCGAGAGAGAGAGAGAGATATCCAAAACCCACTCCCCCAATCCACACATATGCATATATATACCTATATATGTGTATTTATATACATATTAAATACCAACACACACACAAACACCTTCTATACATATACATATTTATATACACACATATACATATATATCAAAGCGATTTGAAATCAAAATTTTAAAAACTGAAAAATAATGATTAATTTGTATTTTATTTGTTAAAAAATGAAGTGAAATCGATAAAATTCTATCCACAAAATGCTGTTGCAGTTAATATAAATTAAGAGTGCATATACACACGAACCACTAACATTTATTATATATATATATTATATATATCTATTTGTATTTTACTGTCCAACTTTTTTGGCCTTCCTCTGTTTTTGTGAAGACGACGTTTGTGACGCCCTGTTATAAATTGTAGTTTTAAATATTGAATCCTACCCACCCATACCTCATCCCATTCATCCTACATCCGACCAATCCATCCCATTATACATACTATACATTATACATATATACATATATCATAGTTAAGAATTAGGCTTATAGGCAAAAAGAACAACAAATTTTTATAAAATTGGTGGCATTGGTCCGGCAATTTCGATGTGCTTTTGTTTTAGTTTAATGCATTTTTTAATGTTTATTAATTACGTTTTGTACATTTATTAAAGTGAAAATCGAACTCAATTCTAAGTTTTTATTAATTATTGTTAAAATTGTCCTTAAACACACAACCACACACACACATTATATAAACACACACATGCCGATACACATTTGCATATTTTATAAACATGTAAACAAGTTGATTTAAAAAAAAAGTACTCATTTCTTTAACGTAATTATTTTTAGTTTCTTTTTAAAAATAAATTGCAAATTATTTAAATGAAATTTTGATTTATCATAATTGGATATAATTATTTAGCTGGACATAATATGTAGAGTATGAAATTATCTATATAGTCACATTCACATACATAACAATTCATAATCGAAGCAAGTATAAAAAATTGGACAAACAAATTTCTAGAAAGTGATATTAGTAAAAATTTTAAACTGTCCCTTTAAATTGGTAGTTTTTTAACTCCTAGCCCTTCAATTTTTCCCCCTTTACCACTACATGCATATGTGAAATCTATTGATTTAAAATTGAGAATGATACAAAATAGAGAATCCCCTTAAATATAAGGATTAAGCATTATAACACAAATCGAACGTTAACTTTTTAGCTTTAGAGAGCTCTAGGATGTGAACAAAATGTTGTAAGGATTCAAATGACAGATCAATCTATAAATAGATTCTGCAACAAATGACAAGGACACTGCTCCACATACCCAAAAATAAAAAAAAAAAAATGGATTTAATAAATGAGCCTTATACAAAATTTTTTAAAAATTTGTTTTAATTTATTTGATTTAATTGAAAATTGAAAATTGAAAAATTTCTTTGTAGCGAAGTAGCGAGATCCTGGAGATTTCCTACATTTGGTCTTACCCCTGTTTTACATCAACCAATTCTTTAAACAGATTATTAACATATATATGCCTTATATCAATCAATTCTTCAATTAGATTGTTAGTATATATACTTTGCATAGTACCTTTTACTTAACACCTTGTAACTTAATAAACTAAATTTGGCTATAATAAATTTTCGAAAATAATTTTCAGATGATGCAAAGTAAAAACCAAGGTAAAACTTAGAAAAAGAGTTTTCTATGTATACTTTTAAATTTTATTTATTATTTGCCTAATTTTAGACATTAGTAAATTAAATTATATGAATATTATAATATACTTATATAGTATATCTAAATTTTCAATATACAAACTAGGATTAACTAAAAGTGCATGACTATTTATTTTCTCCAATTCAATTTGGAAATATTATTCAATTATTTTTTTTAACACATTAAGCGGAGAATAAACATAGAACAGCTCCAGCTCCACCTCCAATTAAGGATATATTTAATATTTGAGCAGTTCGATAAATGATAGCAACACCATACAACTAATACTCATTACTTTAAGCTATTAAATTACAACACAAAATCGTTCGCAAATTACTAAAGCTAGTGCATGGGTTGATATATATATATATAGTACTTGTTATGTATATATATTTCTATATAGTCTAGAACTAAAAGTCTGGATCATAGTCCCGAGCATAGCGCGTTCGGTTTGGATGATTGTTATAGCTGTACATCTGATGGGCATCGGCAAAGGCATCTGGATATTGGTGTCCATATGACTGTTGCTGCTGCTGTTGCTGATGCGAAGGATATTGGTGATGATGATGATGATTGTTAAGTTGCGGCCGCTTTAGAGAATCGCCCTTTTGCGAGTAAGTTGGCTGCTGATCATAGAAATAGTCACCGCCATTGCTATGAGGATGACGGGTAGACCGCCAACTGTCATAGATATTGGAGCTATTGCTGCCGTGCATGGAATTGGTGAAGCGCTGCACAATAAATAATGAGAACAGTAATATAATAATTGGTTTCCCTAATGCATCCAATCACTTACTTTAGGTTTGATGGGCTGCTTGGTATCATTCCAAGGATCATCTATGTTGTAGAAGTCATCTACACCATAGTTATCCACTCCTCCCATATGGTTAACTTTTAACTCATTAAGCATGTCGTTGGTTAGTGGTATTGGTGCCTTCTTGGCTCTCTTCTGGCGATTAAGAAGCTGAAATTATGGTAATAAGGATTGTATGTTTAAAACAATTTTACCAAATCTAAACTTACCACTGTGACCCCAAATATGACAACAAAGACTAAAGAACCCACGCCTATAACAATCACTACTATGGCCCATTGTGGTATCAGAAGATCCTCTTCAGCATATTCCACATTTGTCTGTAGATTTTTGGCTATGACTGTAAGCAAAAGAAAATAATGTTCACCTTAGGCAAATGGAAAGCAAAATTTGTTTTCCAAGTATACTAACCACTGAAATCCGTAGCAACCGGATCGATAATATATTTGCCCATCTGATAGCTATCCTTGACTAATTGTTCCTCCTGTGGACCAGCAATACTGTCTGTCTCATTCTCCTGCGCATCTTTGTCGGGGAGCACAGGCGTTGCCGGTTTGGTCAAAGCATCGTGGAACAATTGTCGAATCTCTAACGTATCTACATCCTCAGTAATATTGGCCAACTCCACATAGTAATCAACAAGGACACTACCCTTACTGAAGCTATCAATGCGAACTTTTTTGTACCATTTGTTAAGCTGTTGAGCACTGGAATAGACTTCATTAAGCTAAAAGAGACAAAGAAAGGATAATGTTTAAAGATCGCTATAAATAACCTTTACTGCAAATAAATACCTGCGCTTCCAGTTCATGTGCTAGATTTTTCCACTCGAGGGTGTTGTGATCTAGCAATTCCGGCTTCCATGCTACGCCATCAATAATCTTGATTGTGGCTGCCAGATCACAATCCGCTGTACAATGTCCCGGTTTTGTGGGTCTGGGTGTCGTTGTTGTTGTCGTTGTCGTGGTAGCCGCTGTTGTGGATGTTGTTGTGGAACTGGCACTCGCCGTAAGTAGATCCTCAAAGTTGATGGTCTGAGCATTAAGCTTGTCAATGGACAAAGGTGTGGTGGGTGGTGTGGGCCATCCAGTGAACTCAGTGGTAGCACGCATCGGTGGACCCTTTTTAATGACCACCTGTGATGAGGCAGAGGAACCATCTGGAGTTGGGCCATCGTGTGGGGTATGGGGAGTGGTTAAACGATGTGCACCCAAACGCTTATGGAAACCCTTGGGAAAAACTACTTTAAGACCGCCTCCCGCTGCCGTGGATTCATTTGCCGGAGTTTCAGTACTGACAGGTTTACTTGTGGTTGATGTTGTTGTAGTGGATGTCGAAGCCGGATGAACGACTTTAGACTTGTATCCCGGTGGTAGTAAGGACTCGGGTATTTCATCATCTTTCTGTTCAGTTTGATTTAATTTGAAACCCGGTGGCAGTAGACCGCTAAGATCATCCAGTTTAATTGGGGTCAAACCCGTCGGAAGTTTGGATTCATCTTCTTCCTTCTTTTCTTTTGGTGGCTTATAACCAGGTGGCAAAAATTTACTTAAATCATCGAAGGGCACAGCCACTGGTGGTGATCTGGTAGTAGTTGCTAAGCTATTGTTTTGCTTATAGCCGGATGGCAGAAATTTCGATATATTATCTATCTCCGAAATGGACTGTGTCTTTGCGGTGGTCGTACTTAGCTTATAGTCCTTCGGCAGCAGAGCAGCTAGACTGTCGTCAAACTTGAGGCCACTGAATAGGCTCTCCAAATCACTAGATGTTTTATTAGTACTCACATCTGGATTGGCAGTTGTTGTTGTCGTCGACGGAGTTGTCCTTGGGGGCTTGTAGCCCTTGGGAAGTAGTCCAGCTAAAGCCACATCTTGTACAGTCACGAGACCATTTTTAAATGATCGACTAATTGTAGAGTTACGTCCCGGTTTCTTTGATTGATTTACCAGGGATGATGCTGGCGCCTCTGTTGTCGTGGTTGTGGTAATCTTGCGATTTTTGTAGCTAGACTTTGGCTTAAAGCCGACAGGTAGCAATCCAGCGAGCTCATCCATTTCACTTTCATCGAAATGTTGAACTTTGAGTTTGCTACCACTGCTTGTGGTGGTTGGAGCACTTGTGGTTTTGGGTTGGAACTTTCTTATGTGTGGTACAAATTTTCCACTTCCTGTGCCAGCTGTAGTGCTGGTGGCCGGCGTCGATGCATCCATCTGGCTAATAATTGGATATTTTCCTGATAGAAGGCCACTGGATAGCTCTGATTGAACGCGGTCCAGCTTGTCGATAATGCTTTCCGTTGAGGCACCTAAAGGAGCAGACGGAGAGGGAACAGGTGATGATCGGCTTGTGGTGGTTGTGGGTGTAGTGGGCTCTTCGCTGCTCTCGATTGGCTTTTGTTGCTGTTTGGAATGGACTTTTCTTTCTAGCTCGGAGAGGGTCTGTTTTGTCTCCTCCTGTTCAATGGCCGGGAAGGGTAGGAAACGAGCCCCATTAATGCTACGACTAGTCTGAATTGATGCAACTACTACATAACTCTCAGTTACGTTGGGCGTAGAAGGATCTTCGTCAGAGGGTGACGGTAAGGATGTCGTGTTGATTATTACGGGTTCCGTTCTCTGCTCTTCATCCAATTGAGGCGCCGGCTGGCTATCTCCAAGAGTTGTCGTACTGCTACTTGGAGTAACAGGTGCTGGATATGCAGTCGAGCCATTTACTACACTCTTGGTAGTAACCACCGAGATTATTTCACGATCTTCTTCATGTTGGGACGATGGCTCTGATTCGTTAGTGGTGTCTTCCTCTTCATTCCCCTCACTGTCTTCATCTTCATATTCATACTCCTCATCTGCCTCACCGAGATCATCATCGTCATATTCCGATTGAGACTCCTCCTCTTGTTTAGATGAGGTTTCCTTTTGGCTAGACTCAGACTCTTTAGGTTTCTCTGTACTAGAAGTTGGCGTCTCCACGGGCACTAGTTCCGTAGTTATATTTTCCACTTCCAACTGTTCTTCTTCGGTGGATTCGTTAGCCGCGGGAAGTGCTGTAGTGGGCTCATCTTCTTCTCCAACATACTCATATTCGTACGATGGACGTAACGTAGTTACATCCGATTCGCCTTCAGTGGTCTCCAAAGATTCGGTTTGAGTATCCTCTGTACTAGCATTGGTTTTTTCAGTTTCTTTTTCAGTTGTAGCGTTTCCCGTTTCCAGTCGCGACCCATCAGGTAAATAGAAATTCGAGGTTAATATAACGGGGGTTTGTTCCGGACTATCACTAGTTTCATATTTGCTAGTGCTCGATGTTTCCTCTTGTAAAGGCAGTTTCTCTAAGCTTGATGCTTCCGAGTGGTCATACTGCCCCTCCTGTGAGTCCAGCTCGCCGCTTTCTTCTTCGCCTTCGTGCTCCTCCTCTACCTCCTCTTCTTCCTGACTTTCTGTGGTACTGGTGGTACTTGATGTGGGTCTGGGTAGCTTCAATCTTGCACTATTATATGTGAAGGGTCTCTTACTAACCAGACTCACTGGCTCATTGACTTCCCGACTAATGAACACCGGACGTCGAGGATTCGGAGATTTGCGACCAAAGCTAGGACGTTCTGCTGGAGTATTTTGGGTAGTTGAAGTAGTTGCTGCACTTGGCTTAGATCGATTGCTGCCAAAGCGATTGTAACGTTTACTGCTGACTTCATTACTACTTCCCGTGGTTGTAGAAACCGTTGTCGATGTCTGAAAACGATTACGCGAACGATATGGTGCGGCAGCGGATGTTGCTGAAGACTCGGGAACAGCCGAAACAGGAGCTTGAATACGTGTACGAGTTGGTGAGAACCCTCCACTACCAAATGGACGACTCGATGAAGATAATCGCTTGTCGTTCTGTAAACAATATAGAAAAGAGTAAATGAGTTTGGAACAGAAGTAGAGGTGGATAATATTAGCACGTTTAATATAGTGGAAACCCAATGCATTGTTATTATTATTGCCAGCCCTTCTCAGCATCAGTGGCGGCTTTTGTGGTTGTCGTCATGGGAAACTGTCATAGTTTCGACATAGACCTGAGCATCACAATCCCTCCTTTTGCCCCTCTTTTGCCGCTTTGCGACTCGTCTGTCAATTGTTTGGCGTGCGAACGCCATTCAACTGATTCTCAAATTTGTCTGAAAGCGTTTTGTGCAAATTTTTTTTTTATTTTTTTCAGCATTGCAGTTGCCGTTGCCCCATTTCGTAGCTGTCTATAATTTATGTGCTCGTATTTATTTCATTTTCAGTGGGTTAGGTAAAGTTGAATAGTCTGAGCAGGTTGCCAATGTATAGGAAATTCAAGGTGTGCGGATTAGGTGCGGGGATTAAGTGGTAAATGGCTAACCAAAACGTGCAAATATTAAGTTAAGTATTTTATACCACAAACCAATATCAAATTTAAAAAACATTTATATAAGGTCTTCGTTAAGAGATTATAGATTAGAAGTTAATCTAAAAATTACATCTAGGGTGAAGATGTAATTGATGCTATCTATAAATTCAATAGCTTAAATTTACTCATTCACTAATGAAGAGCATTTGAAATAATGATCGCCCACCACAAATAATTTCATCGTGCCCGATGTCATTATTGTAAATTAATCGTGATCTGATTTTGTATTCACCATAATCTAGTATTAATCATATAAAAATGACTTTCGCTTGACAATCGAGTGGCAAATGGAAGCAATTAACTTGAGATATTTATGTGGGCAATAGAAATGGGATGGGAATGGAATGGAAATGGTTAAATAGAGTAAAAAATAAAAAGAGACAGACAGGTGTGAGTGTGTGGGGAGGAAGAGTTTGGTGAAAACTGACATTTCAATTATGAATTGCTATCAAAATGTAAATATTAGTAACAGAAATCATAATAAATAAATAAATATATAAATAGCTAGAGGCTGCTTCAAAAATGGGCATATTATTTATGAATTTGGAATGTGGTTCAGGTGAAAGGTAAAACAGTTATTTTTCATTTTGGCTTTGGAACTGGTTCTGGCCAACCAACAAAAAAAAAAAAATCACATTGAGACATTTATCCATTACATTTGCAGTCACGTAAAGTGACTCGAACTCAAACTCCAATTCCAATTCCAATTCGAACTATCTCCATACAACTTCAACTTCAAGTTGATATTTTATTGGCCAAAAATCAGAGCATAGCCAATTGTTTTGTTTTGTTCACAAACTGCCGTTATGCAATTTAAACGAAAGCAAAACAAAAAAAAAAGAAAAAATAAATGTTTACTATTTCTTTCATTTGCTTTTACTTTATTTTCCTTTTTGGCTTTTATCGTTATCTTTCGATTTGGATTTTCTATAAACATTTCCTTACCGTTGCCTCGCTGAAGTGTGCCAGAAACTGGGTCTGTTGGTGGGGCACATTGACGCGCTGTGCCTGCGGCTGGAAGCCACCGTTGAGGCTATTCCCCGAGCTGCTGCCGCTGCCATTGCGTATCGCCTTGGAGCGTGTGAAGCTATTGGCCAGTGCTGCTGATGCGGACGCGGACGTTGAGCCAGTTGGGGAGCCAACTCCACCGACAGGCACACCAAAGGGGCGTGGCGAGATATCGTAATAGTCCGTTTGGCGATTCGGTTTCTGTGGGAAGCGAACAAAGCAAAACAAAACAAAACGAAACAAAAAATGTTGATGTAGAAGCCGGGATTAGTTTAATTAGTTTGGCATTTTGTGTGGTAGATTTCATAAGTGGGGTGCGGTGTGAGGTGCTGTGGTGCGGGTGGTGTAAGCCCCTTCTTTTTTTTTTTGTTGAAAATGTATAATTTATTGATAAATTATGATAAGGCTTATAAGTAAACTTGGGCAACTATTATTATAACTTACAGAAAGTAATAGAAATCAGATAGAGGCATGTTGAATATATATATAATTCTATATGATATAGTACACACACATACATATATATACATATATATATATATATATATATACTTAAATATATATATATCATAAATGGTGGTTCTTTTGTTCAAAAAAGTGTTTCAGTTTTAAAATTATATGAATAAACCCTAATCTATGATAAATTCATATGTTATAGATTCTTGATATTCTTGTAGTTGCTCTACTAATTAAGTTTCCTTCCAAATTTATCTCCTAAGCTTTTCAGTTGAGATTTTCAAATTTCCTGCAATAAAAGTGAGCTTGGCTACCTTTTGTTCTTTTTCCACAGTTTCAAAACAGAGAGAAAATTGTTCCTTCGATCTGGCTTTAATCTAGGCACACCAAATCATCGCTCAATATATGTAAGATCTAAATAATTATCTAAAAATAGAGTCTAAAGTTCCAACTAAATGCAAAATCAAGGGCTAATTTGTGCCCAGTTTAATTTAATTGAAAAAAACATTACTTTTAATCAGACCTAATTACATATATATTTTAAATCAATCACTGTGAAATGTATGATTCATAAAATAATTATTCTTTAATATATTTATATATATAATATTACAAATAAATAGTTAATAAAGCTTGTTACAGAGTCTGATACTTGAAATTCATCAGTATAATCATGAAATTCAAAATGCTTCTCACATTTTCTTGACTATTATCTAATGAGCTTTATAAGCTGACATATTTGATCTGAATAAGGGTCGAAGGGTTCAAACTGCATTATTAGAAAAATGTCTTTTTAAGTGACAAAACTATCAAAAGTTTCAACTTAAGTCGAACTATACAAATTGCACTCTATAGCTCTTAGTTGTATTATTCAAAAGTTAAGGTTGACAAAGATGATAATCTTAGGTAACCAATTGATGAAGTGGACAGCACCCAACTCAAACTCCATACCCAAATCTAGGTGCAACTCTTAAATTTTTGATTCCATAGACAATGGGTAAAGCGGTTTAAAGATATGTTTGATTGAAAATGAAATCGAAAGCTTACTGCAATAGCAAACAATGGATTTCGATCGAAATCGAATATTTGATTGAAGTGTATCAAGGTCGAACGAATCACTAATTATCCAATTGCAGTTCACAGACAGAAAGACAGACCAGGCCAGGCCAGGCATAAATTGTTGCCAGTTTTCCCCCCGCTTTAAGTACTTGTTATTATTATTGTTTCTTTTTTTTTTTGAAAGTGGGTATATTGTGGTATTTTTTTGTTTTTTATAGGTACTTCTAAGCCAATCTTTGTCTCTGTCTGTCTCTGTCTTTTGACTTGGCAGTTGTGCTCTGTTAAACAAATTGCATACAAAACGCGAGTTTTGTTGCTAAAAGCTGCATTTCATTGCATTTTTTTTTCCGCTTCTTGGACTATAGTGGTTTACGCATCAGAAAGCCCGTTAAGGCACCGCCTGTTGTTGTATACCCGCCCATTCCTAATAACTTGCAGCATTTATTTCTTGTTTTCTTTTAGATTTTCACTTGGCATAGAAATGGAAATGCGGTTAGTGTACTCTAATTAACAATCACTGATCTAAGGCAAACTACTTAGCCATACTAACCACTTTGTGTGGGTGTAAAAAAAAGGTCTTAAAACTAAATTTCACTGCTCTTTTGTCAACTTGAGTGCATTTACCCGTTATTATATGTATGTATATATGTATTTGTGTGTTGACGTCTTATTTATGGTAAAGAAAGCAATTTCTTAACTATACATCAATATGGCTAATATAAGTAGTAGAAAAAAAAGCAGCTTATGTGTTTAGAGAGAGAGAGAGAAAGGGGGGGGGGGGGTTTTTCATATTGATTTTAAGTGCATTGCAGCAACTTTCCCCATTAACAAATAAGTATTTTTATGTATGAATGATTGAACTAAGTATCCACATAATTATAATGTGTGACTGTGGCATCTTTGTATATTTATCTTTATTTTCTTTAGAAAAGGGAATCTTGATTGCATTAAGGCCACTTTGCTGGTTTCTTACGAAATTTTATAAATGATATCACATTTTTCGTTTAGGTATCTTTTTGTGTGTCTTTGGGTTAAACAGATATGCAAACAGCATCAGCTTTTTTTTTTTAACATTCATAAACTTCATAATATGGCATATTCAATGAATTTTTTGTAATGTCTGTCTCTTTCATAAGATTCACTTAGACAACATCTGGGACAAAGGTGAAACATGTTTGTTTTCTTAAGTGAATCAAGAGCAGTAAAAAAAAGGAAATTTATATAGCCCAAGTTCTGATAAGTTTAGAAATAAAGCCATTTTGTTATATTAAGCTTGAAGTCCTAGAACAGATAGACGAATCGTTTGATCCTGATCGTCTAATCATAATTCAAGTTAAAGGTGCTCATATAGGAACTTTATCTGAGAGATCTGGGTGCTGAAATCATTTGGCAAAAACCTTAAACAAAGTCGGCAAAATTTTATCCAGAGTCACATCTAAATTTTCCCAAATTCAAAATTCAGAAATAGATATACTTTCTAATTTATATTCCTAAATAGTATTGGATTTCAGAAACCATCTATCAGTTTGTAACGATTTTTATTCCATAAACTATTCAATTGAAAATTTCATACAAAGGAAATTAGCTAATTTAGTTATTTATATTATATAATTTATTACTACATTAAATCGGAACCAAAATTTGAAATGATACCAAATAGAAATAAACTTTGCAATATCTCTCCTATATAAAAATATATATATATATATAGTTCCTATTAAACTTATTGTTACTAAACCAATCAGAGCTGCAATTTAAAAATTTTTATTAAAATATTAGAAAAATCTCTTCAACTTTTTATGTTTTTTTTTCAGGAACTTTCACATTCAGAATCCAGCCAGCTGAATATATAATACTTATAGCCAAATATATATTTCTACATAAAATACGTTTGCTGTAAATTCAATCATATTTTTAGATTGTAAATTTGTATGACCAAGTTCTTATAACTAAACACTGCAAATGCTTTAATATTCAATATTATTTCTTTGAAATATCTGACTAACAATAATGTAAAGTTCTTCTATAGTTTGAAGTAAAATGAAGCAAGCAAGTCGTCCCTGCCGACTTTGAGTATACCCTGTACCAATTTAAAGGAACCTTATAAAATCAAACTCCTTCGACTTCGCCATTAATTTAAACAAAAATTCACCTCACAAGCGGCAGCAACGAACGCATGCTATCTCGCTCACACTTACTACGCAATGTCGCACTGGGCATTTCAGTACAAAATGTATATGGATATATCTCCGATATTTCTTGTCCGATTTTAACAAAATTTGGTCAGCTGATACCTTTTGGCCATATTATTGAGTGTGCCAAATAATAATATGATATCTTTAATATAACTCTAGTTATTCGTTTTTCCTAAATTGCGGGGGCGGAAGTGGGCGTGGCAAAAATTTGAAACAAACTTGATCTGCGTAGACACTACACGAATGCTGACACCAAATTTGGTTGCTCTAGCTCTTATAGTCTCTGAGATCCACGTGTTCATACGGACGGACAGACGGACAGACGGACGGACAGACGGACATGTCTCAATCGACTCGGCTATTGATGCTGATCAAGAATATATATACTTTATGGGGTCGGAAATGCTTCCTTCTGCCTGTTACATACATTTTAGCGACTTTAATATACCCTTTTACCCTATGGGTACAGGGTATAAAAAGTACTAGCATTACAAGTATTTGACCATCCTATGAATAATAACTTTATATAATATTATAATAACCTTTCAATTTTAGTATAGGTATATAACGATTTTTATTCCAAAAACAATTCAATTGAAAATTTAATTTAAATATATCCCTTCAATGCTTAGCAAAGATAATTTTTAAAAGATTTGATCAAAATTGTCAGTATTTGTATATTAGCAACTATATTAATTTGTCCAATTCATTATAAACTTATATTAAAGTTTTGAAAATAGAGAGATTTGTTGTATTTTTTTTCGCTTCGCTAACTTTTCTAACAAATTGCCATGTAACTGGGTTGAAAATCATTTTGTTTGGTAGCTTGATATTGTAAAATGGTTTTTTCTAACTAAACAAAAACTGACAAATTTTGCTTAATTATAAAATGCTAAATTATGATCCTAGCATTAAATATAAACAGTCAAAGGGTTTAAAAGATCATCTAAAGAAAAATGTTTAGCTATGGCCTAAAATAATCCTTATGCCTGTTCTATATGTATCTTGTAAGTCTTCTTTACTTAATTACCTTAGTCTTTGTATATCTCCTAGGCCGATACTTAGAGACTTATAGACTTTTCAACTTAATTAAGTTATTTTTTTGCCTTGTCAATGTACAAAAAATGCCATAAAATAGAAATCCCTTCCATTAGTCAAATCAGCAGCTTTAGCTTTTTATTGTTGGAAATAGTGTGAAAAGTGCAGTAGAAAATTGGGCCCACTCGCTGTGCCGACAGACAAGTAACTACTAACTGGCAGTACGCCTTCTTCCGTCCCGCAACTCTCTCATCAACTGACCATTTCAATTAGGGCTCAAACTGGAAGTGCGTGTTCATGCCATTTCAATGTTGGAGTAATAAACAATATGATTATACAGTTTTTTTTTTCTTCTTTTTTCTTTTTTCAATTAAAAACACGTTCGAAACCCGATGAGACGAGGAAATGCATTTGAGTATTTTGAATATTCCACAATTAAATTGTTCGACTCGTTGATATGCAGAAGCCAATTTGGTTTATTTTTCTTTCTTTTTCTTTTGTAATGTTTAGTGAAAGTGAAGAAATAACAGAAAGTAGTCGGTGGATATATATATACATATATATATCCGATGTCGGAGTCATCGTTTCGTCTGCCATTTGTTAAGATCAGTTAATATGATTTGTGTTTGTTTCTCACTTTACATTGCGTGAGAGGCGTGAAAACGCCCCTAAGTAAAACTATATACACAAAAAGTCGCGTGCAATTGGAAAATTGCAAACTAAAGAGAAAGGAAAATGCGGTTGATTTTTCAGTTTTAAAAATATGGGAATATTAACTTTGGGTAATAATTTAACATGATAATTGAGAGGCTTGTTTAATAGGGTATATATGTATATTTATTCTTGATCGATAAATAAATTTTGTTTCCTTGTTTAAATGAAAACTATTGCCTTTGTTATAGAAGTTGTTGTAATAGAAAAATATCTCGCAAATTTCCTTTTACGGATAAAAACCTTATATATATGTTGATAAATAGCTTCATGCAATAATTTATAAAATCATTGTTTAAAATTTAACAATTTAACTACTGTAATAAATCTTTTTTTATAAATTCCTCGTTAATTATAACAAGTAGATGAATTCTCCTACTATTTTTGAGTCTTTCTATAGTCTGATTTATCAGACTTTCCTTATCGAACAAGGAAAGATGTAGATAATTATAAACAGATTAAGATCTGTTGAGATTAATAAACGTAATTTATTTCAGAGATTTAAGCTAAAAACGTATCAACTTTAAAAATTTTTGGAGTATGTAAACTAAGAATTTTGTCTTAACATTTATAATTTATCAAAGTCTGTTAACGTCTCTAAACAGCGACAGCAGTTATGTTAACTAACTGCGGAGTGACTTCAATGTTTACAGCGTTAATCTTATGTCACTGTTAAGTTATTTGCTATAAAAAATTAAATTACTAAGTATCGTTTATTACTTAGTATCATTTAATACTTAAATATTCAATTGAAAATTTAAAGCGTTATTAATTTGTTAAGAAACTAAAAATGGCTCTAAGTGCCTCTTTAGCTATAGAGAGTTTTAAAGCAGAAACTTTGTTTGAATATTTTAATTACAATAATAATTAAAACGTAAATTAACCAAGTTCTATAAACTACTTTTTAATTTGCTTATTTGCATTCCTGTTTATTTGGAAATTTTATTTTGGTCTAATCATATTTCATGTATTACCATGTTGCAATTTCTGCATTTATTTTGTCGAATTTGATTTGATTTCGTTTTAGTTTTTGGCGCTGATTGAAGCCTTTGCGTGTCTACAGACTAGACAAAAAGTTACTTAATTGCCTCGAACGAAGTGGTTTGGTTTGTTTTTTGCCAGACACACCATCGAACTTGCCACATATGGAAATCTCCGTTGAAAAATTAAATTTATATTTTTTTTTGGAGCTTACCACAAACTGTGAATTGACTCCACCGCTTCCACCTACTGCAACAGCTCCAAAGGATGAACCATATGGGGAGCTGCCGGCCAATGCTGCTGCTGGTTGCTTCTGACCATTCTCATTGGCTATAAACAAAAGTTGCTCTTGATAGGAACCCGGAGAAGGTGAAAATCCTCCCGAATTACCAGCTCGAAAACCACTCAAACTCTGCGATTGGCGTGGAAACGTTCCAGAAGATGGCACAAAACGATTTTGAGATGGAAAATAATAGCTCGAGGTATCTGAAAAAAAAAAAAAATAAGTAAGGTCAACATCATTTTGGTAAGACATATTAAACATATGAATAGCACATTTATTTTTATGAAATGTGTCAACAATCAATTAATAAAATGTTTTTAAGTCAACTTGCTGACACCTTTCAACGCCAGCGGCAGAGCTTAGCCCTGAAATGTTTGCCAAAAAAAAAACTACAAAAATCATTGCAGTTAATTGTGAGAAAAGCGTTATAAATAAATAAATAAATAAATGAATGGAGCGCCTCCGGCTGACGCAAACCTTACATTTTTTTTGGGTCACAAATTTGTCACAGCAAAGCTTAAAACGAAATACCTTTTTGCCATTATTTAACAAAAAAAAAAAATGGTTTACAATTATATGTACATATATGTAAATTACTTTCAGCATGACATTTAGCAATATTTAAAGTGTCCATGAAGAGAACAAATTGAACAGTCATTCTAAAAAACTAACGAAAGTGTAGAAAAATTAAAAGTGCACAATGATATGCTATAATAAGCAATGATATACGTTATTTTAAAGCTAAATGATCTATGAAATCTATCCTCATCAAAAATACTAAAAAAATTTCTTTGTTAGTTTTAAGCTATATTATAAATTGATTATAGAATTAACTATATTAAGTGAAATTAAATTTTTACAGATGTAAAATACAGACATGTAGATAATACATTATGCATATACAGACAGATTGTAGATAAATATTTTCTGTAACATATATTAGCGGAAATATGAATTGTAACAACTTTTAGCGTTTAAATCGATCTATGTATAACCCTATATGTGACACACAATTACTTGGTTTAAATTTAGTACAATATATTTCGCAATTTAACTAATTTCCCTTATACCAACAAAGCTAAAAACTGTATAGATGTTCCTCATATTATATTATATATTTTATCTGTTTTTGGGTAACAAATATTCTAAATATTTTATTTTAGTGTACGAACATATTAATACTTATTAAAATTCATTAAGCTAATTTAAAAAAAATGAAGCAAGCAAGTCGTCCCTGCCGACTTTGAGTATACCCTGTACCAAGTAGAGTAACTGTATTAAATCAAACTCTTTAAAATTTGCCATCAGTTCAAACTAAAATTCTCCTCACAAGCGGCAGCAACGAACGCATGCTATCTCGCTCACACTTACTACGCAATGTCGCACTGGGCGTTTCAGTACAAATTGTACATAGATATATCTTCGATATTTCTTATCCGATTTTAACAAAATTTGGTCAGCTGATACCTTTTGGCCATATTATTGGGTGTGCCAAATAAGAATACGCTACCTTTATATTTACTCTAGTTATTCGTTTTTCCTGAATTGCGGGGGCGGAGGTGGGCGTGGCAAAAATTTGAAACAAACTTGATCTGCGTAGACACTACACGAATGCTGATACCAAATTTGGTTGCTCTAGCTCTTGTAGTCTCTGAGATCCACGTGTTCATACGGACGGACAGACGGACGGACGGACGGACAGACGGACAGACGGACAGACGGACATGTCTCAATCGACTCGGCTGTTGATGCTGATCAAGAATATATATACTTTATGGGGTCGGAAATGCTTCCTTCTGCCTGTTACATACATTTTAGCGACTTTAATATACCCTTTTACCCTATGGGTACAGGGTATAAAAATAAATGTATAAATTTCACAAAATATGATATCTCTTGTCAACTTGATTTTGTTTCATTGTTTAATAATTTTATATGGGACACAAGCAGCACCAAAAACTTAAACTGCGGTCTTACCAATGCGTCACTCTCCTGCTCTTTGACCCACAATGTTTGGCCATAAAAAGAAACTGATACTTCTCAAAAATGCATTTGAAAGACCACGCAAAGCTGTCTTATTCGTGGGCCACATGTCGACAGATTTTTGTTGCATGTATATACATATATATATATAAACATATGTACATATATTTTTTTGCTTTTTAGTCTCACTAATTGAAAATTGAAATATCATATAGCCGCAATATTTCAAACAAAATTGCAGCAGCAGCCGCAACCCATTGAAAATTTTATCAGGCAAAATTTATGCAAGAGCCTAAAGCTTCAAATGGAGTGAAGTGAAGTGGAGTGGAATGGGCTAACACGCCCACATGTAAACCTTACTTTGGGTTTCACACCTTGTTTTTTCTTTAACTTTAAGCACTTGGTTATATACAAATAATTGCCGTTTATTATCACATACAAGAACGCGACGAGGCGTTGCATGCCTCACACATTTGTTGAGAGCTGTCGAGATAAGTTTAGGATTTGATTAATTATTTGAAATGTCAAGAAGCAAATCTATGCAAATTATACAAGGTAAAACACTGCCTCAAAAAAAAAACAATAAAAATACACCGGAAACTAACTACGGTGTCCCAATAACATTATATAAGGATGAGCTGATTCCAACATCTACCTAACAAACATTTAATTAAAAAATCAATCAAATACAAGAAGAATTTCGATGACATATTTCTTTATGTTTAAATATAACCGATCACTGTTAATTTAACAGCATCATTTGCAAGCACTGCTAACTTAACAGTATCATAAGCGAGCATTCTAAATTTAGAACAGTTGCTGTTTAGGCAACTGTTAGTTGGTTTCATACGATAGCGTTACTTGTTGAGGTGCGGCTGCTTTTTGACACTAACAGAAATAAGTAATGGGTTCAAATCTTCGTCGGGGGGGAAGAACGGGAACAACTTTTCGTTCTATTTTTCTCATTAAGCCTTCTGCGTTTGGGCAAGAGATGTTGGTAGGAATTATTTCCTTTAAGCCAACAGACTCTAATCCGCAATTGAAGGTAGATAAAATCGTTCACTCGTTATTCCGTTGACAACTGCACTATAGCTTCTATATGTGAGCATTGCAGCTAGCTGATTTTGGGTGAATACAATTTATTTTTAAAGAAACTTTTCTTGTTTATGTTATGTGAGCTCAGTTGTATTTTGTTATATCAGATTGAAATTCATTTAAATTTCTAAGCACATATTTGACCTACAATTGAAAAACCATCAAAATAAATTTCTATCCCAAAGTCGTGACACATTTGCCTACATTCTATGCAGAATTTGATATCGGCATAATAAAAGTTAACCAATCGATGAATTTAAAATTTTATTGTAATGAACAATGTTGCCATATGAATAAACAATTAGGCAACATAAATGTTTGATTCATGGATATTATAAGATCATAGTTAAATAAAAATCTTGCTAAACTTTATTTATTTAGGGGTTTTGCGATTGAATGTAAACTGATGTCTGCGAAATTATGTTTACTTTAACTCTATTTAATATAAAGAAATATTAAATATGGAATAAGGTAGCAGATAGATGTTGCTTTTCAACTTTGCCGCTGGCGACCTCTTATTAAACTGTCAGTTGTATCGAATGTATTGTATCTTCATATTAAAAGTCGGACATCCGTTGAAGACAGAAAATACAGTGGAGCTGACTATAGTTTGCAAAATTTCTTTGTAACACACTCATCGAAAGTTTGTTATGAAAACTTTTTATATATTTAGCAATGGTTTTACGTTTGGAACACTTATTTATAGATATAGATTTATTTTGTGACAATTGCTTAGAAGAAGTTCCAATTTGTTTAGAAATTATAAAACACAAACAAAAAGGAATTTGATGTTATGTTTAATTCTAAGTTATGTTATGTTAGGGCATGTCATGTTAAACAACATTTTAGAATAACCACAAATGTAAACGGCAACTGTTTTTATACCTTTGCAAAAAAGGTATATTAATGTTGGTCAGAAGTTTGCAACGCATAGAAGGAAGCATCTCCGACTATATAAAGTATATATATTCTTGATCAGCACGATGAGCTGAGTTCATTTAGCCCTGTCCGTCTGTCCGTCTGTCCGTCTGTCTGGATCAACGCAATCTCCTCCGAGACCCTTAAAGCTACAGAGCTGAAATTTTGCACCTAGGCTTCTTTTTGCTGCAGGCATTGTATATCTCGGAATCATCCCGATCGGATGACTATATCATATAGCTCCCATAGGAACGATCGGTCGTGAATAAGCTTTATCCCCAATAACTTTGTTGTTTTCCAACGAAATATCACAAAAGTCGGTATTTGTGAGTTTTATATACTTCTCAATATATCCACCAAGTTTTATGAAAATCGGTTGACTATATCATATAGCTCCCATAGGAACGATCGGTCATGAATATGGATTTCGAGCAATAACTTTGTTGTTTTTAAAGCGATTATCACTAAATTTGGTAATTATAAGTTTTTTATACTTTTTAACATATCTGGAAAGTTTTATCAGAATCGGGGCACTATATCATATAGCTCCCATAGGAACGATCGGCCAAAAAATTGGTTTTAGTTAAAAATCTTTGATATTTTAACAGCGATTCAGTCGAAATTTGGTATTTGTAAGTTTGGTACATATAAAAATGTGTCTGTTGAGTTTTAACAGAATCGGCCGACTATATGATATAGCTCCTATAGGAACAATCGGACCAAAAAAAAATTTTTTTTTACTTGTAAGTTTTTTTTTGGAGCCACGGGCATGATTAGCTTTATATACTTTCTTATGATTCTGGTTATTTATATGTAATTGAAAAAGACAGTTTGCAAAGGTATCCGAACTTCGGCGTGGCCGAAGTTAGCCCATCCTTCTAGTTTTTAATTGTGCTGTTATACGAAAGTAACAGCAATTGACTTTTAGTATATTTAGGTATTTAAAGTTACCTTTTGCTGTTAACTAGATTACTCTAATATGACATTATGCCAAATAAGGGAAGTCTTTCCCCAACATTTTAATTGACTTAGTTAATTTAACTAATTGGTAACTTTTCGGAAAAATACCTGGCAAATACTACTTTTCCCCCCACCGTGGTCTAGTCCGCTCCCATTTTAAGTATCTTCTCCTGCATACAGACAATTTGACATTTACAGCAAAGAATTTGGAACTTGTTGCTGCTGTTGCTGCTGTTGCTGCTGCTGTTGTTGTTTCTGCTGATGATTTCCCATCTCGCATCTTTTAACATGCAATTGCTTGTTTTTGACTCTTTTCCGAAGCTAATTAAACCAGAGAGAATACAACTAAAATTATTTTTGAAATTTTCATTTTTCGTTTTTTGTATTTTTGTTTTTTTTTTTTTCATGCATTTTCAATGCTGTTGCTGCAACAAATTGCGAAAAGAAAAAACATACCGAAATAAAAGCATGAAATGTTGCAGCGGCAGCGTCTTCTTCATTTATTTATTTTATTTTTCTTTTTTTTTTGTTGTGTGCGAAATGTCAAGCAACAACAACAATAGCAACAATGAAAAATAGCAACAAGTTGAACTTTACGTTTTTCTTAACTTTAATCAGGTATCTGTTTTGTTTTTCTTCATCTGTTTAGCTTCTTTGTTGGCCGCTCTCTTAGTGCTTCTTCTTTTTCGATTGAAGGTCATTTGAAGTTTATGAATGCTGTCGGACAGTTTGAGAGGCATTGTAATATTTAGTTATTCTTATTGAGAATACTTATAATTCATTATTTTTTTTTACAATTTGTTACTTTCCACCTTTATAATATTTACTCTGACATCATTTTTATCCATTAGCAATTATACATTTACGTCCACACCCAAATTCCGTAATATCGCAATTTTGTTGTTACTCTTTTGACAAAATAGATAATTTCATTTAATTTACTTAAGTTTTAATGGACTTTAGGCAATAAAAAAATAAATGTTTCTTTATGCTGTATTACAAATACCCTTTATATAAAGACATTTAACTGATTGTTTCATAGTGAAAATAATTAGTTATTAACATTCTTTTAACTAAAAGTATTTAAAAGCACTGTTTGATATTCTTTTGTGCATTTTGGAAATTATTTATACGGCCCTCTTCTAATATTTTAAAATATTTCATTACGAGAATGTTTGGATTTGGATATTAAAGGAACTTCTTAAATCTGTTTAGAAGTTTTGAAGTCTATTCAATGCAAACAATCATATATATCTTCCCTGTATGTATAAATCACATACATACATATATTAAAATATATTTATGGATTTTATATATATATATATATATATATATGTACATACATATGTATTATTTAAAAACTAAAGTAATTTATTCTACTATAAATCGGATTTCATACTATAAGGCCAAGTTTAAATAAATCAAAGATATGCCAAACGTTATATTACGATTCTTTAATGTTAACCGTTTGCTAAAATTTCTCAAATTATGCTAAAATATGGTTGGTTCTATTACTACAAAGTCCATAAAAATAAAACAAATGTGTAATTTTTAAAGGGTTTGTAAAGCATTTGCTTAAGGACCTCTTTTTAACTTTGCCTATTAGTTCTTACAGCATTTTCGTTGCTTTCTTGTCTTTTGTGATCATGGCTTTCTAGACTGCTTGTTTTATCCGCAGGTTTTTGTCATGTTCTCATTATCTAAATCGCCTCACACCACTTCTATGTATGGCCTTCCGTAAAGTTATCCTGATTGGAAAGTTTATAATCGCATATATTGGCATAGATGAGGTGTTGCTCTACGTTTCAGTAAGAGAATCTTCTAAGATGTGTGGCGTGTTATGAGCAATATTTCCTTTTTGCTTTTTAATATATACTTTTCTTTTAAAATTTTCATCCAGTTTTCTATAAAGTATAAACAAATCGAAAAATGATTCCACAGTATAAAACTAAGTAAGAAAATAAAGATAAAATTGCAACCTACTATTCAATCATTCAATTTCAAGTAGTATATATTTTCAAAAATTATGAAATACCATCTAAAGATCCAAATTTTAGTGCAATTATTTAGTTCAAATAATATAGTTGGTAAAAGCCCAAACACTTATGAAGCCTAAGCCCATTACCATCGCTTATAGGGAATGTACTATGACGGTTCTCGAAAATTGTTTCTGCATTCATCTTATTCTCGGGGCGTAGATGACACTGATCCATGACTGATCCGCCAGCATCAGGTATGGGAGAAATTATCGCATTTAGCGGAACCCGTTGTCGATGCTTTGATATCCGTACTGGCCTGGGATTACTAGGTACTGCATGCTTCCTTCGAAGATCCGCAGAAATCTTGCGTCTTACTTGAACCACATAGTGGATACGTTTATCTGGTGGCAAATCTTCCCATGCACGACGTGCAAGCGTTAGGGCCTTCTTTACAGATAGTTTCCTTAACTGTTGTTTCTCCAGCCAGGTCAAAAAATCCTTACAAAACCAATAAAAAGGACTATAGCGTTTTTTCAACTTCCCACAAAATGGCCGTTGACCTTGTATTGATTGCATTGTAACGCAAAATACAGGAATTTTGTAAATCTTAAAAAAAAAACCTCTAAGAATTTTTAAAATTTTGTTTTTCTTTTTTTTACACTCTCATTCGATAACTAAAAATCTTTCAACTGAATTTGAAAACAATGATATCTTCCATGTAAAAATTTTAATGTTAACTAGATTAGGATTTTTTTTTGTTTTTATGGTATTTTAATACTTAAGTAGTAAGTGGAGAAAATCTTCAATGCATCTTGACTCGACTGAAGATTAAAGTGGATTCAATCGATCGAAACAGGCAATACTAAATCCAGCCATAAACTAAGGAAGCTGCACAATTTATTTTAAGGAAAAAGTGTCCCTAAGCTTCAAAAAACACAGTCTTAATTTATCACACAATAAGGAGAATAAACCTAGGGATATGTAACTCAAATGAGAAGTTTTCAAAAGAAGAACAATGCAGCTCTCCGAAGCTAGAGAGGCGCTCCCTAGTTTGGTTCGACGTAGTTCTCTACATAAGAGTTTAGACAATCGATAAACAATTAGGATTACATCTATTACTTCTATACTTGTGACCAAGTAAGATTAAGAAAACTACAGAAACATTAGAGTACGGAACTTTTCCCAAATGCTAACAGAGAAACGCTGAGCAGACTTCATCGCAGTGACGCTAAGTAGGCCCTGGCCCAGATGAAGACTTGAAGTGCAGCACTAAATTGCTCCATAATAGTTTATTTATAATATGTATATATGTCTATATAAATATTTATTCAACATTTACAGCTACATATAATAAAATATATACAACAAATATTTAAATATGTTTTATTGAAATTTAAAACTGAGGACATTAGTTGCTTGGTGCTATTCGATATAGTTGTCTGTTTCGGTTGATTTAAGAACTTAGCCTAGCTACCTTTTTTAAAAACTTATTTACAAAATTTTATTCAAATATTTTGAAACTGAGAGTTTTATCGAACTAGAGACAGACAGATCGACAGTGGGATTACTGATGGTGATTACGATTCCTTCTCTAATATGAAACCGATTTCCTAAATTAAAATTAATAGTTCAACTTGTTATATAGATCAAGACTATATAAAGTTTTTTACATTCTATAGCCAAAATATAGCTTTAACAATGAATACTCTTTTGCCGTAAGTGTATTGAAACCAAACATAGTAGAAAAAAGGCTAAAGTGAAGAAATATCTTTGAAATATTGGACACGAATTCTTTTCCTCTTTGCTACATTCTCGAATGCTTTTTTGCCTGGGGAGTTGCTAATTGGAAAATAATACGCTGATGAAGGTCAATGTCAAGGGAGAAACATATAGAAAAAAGAAGAAAGAAAGAGAAATAGAGAGATTGTGTATATGTATGCGTTAAATGATTCAGCTAAAACTATAAAGATAGAATTTCCAAAAGTCATCAGTTTTTTTTTTGATTTGAAAGAATTTCTATTGCATAATATGTGAAAGGTTTGCCCAATACATCAGAGAGAGGGAGAGAAATACATTCCAGTTTTTGTTTTTAATTATATTTACTAATACTTTAGCCGTTGGTTAATTACATATGCAAACTTGTTACACAAAACAAACCAAAAAGCGAGCAGCAGAAAACCAAAACAAAGAAACCGAAACAAACAGAAAGAAAAAAAAAAAACCAACCTATTGCCAAAGCTCTCCAGCTGGTTTCTTCAACTGGCTTTGTCCGCTATATCTTGGCTATTGTTTAAACAAATATGGGGCGGCGGTGTTAGTAGTCGTCTATAGGTAAATATGTATATACATATAGGAGTAAATGTGCAAAGTTTGTCTACTATAAAAACAACAACAACAAAGCTTTACATGTGCTAACAAAAAAGTGCTTCCAATTAGGTAGCATACAATTTATGTCTGTGTGTTGAACGTCAATAATTGAGTGTAGAGCAAATTAGCTTTCTATAATTTATAATCATTTTTTAACTAAATGGTGAAACTGTTACTATTTATCTTGAAATTTGTTTTCCTGTGTTTCATTCTCTTGGAAAGTATTAAAAAATATAATTTAAAAGTCTTAGAAGCAAACGATATAGATGAAGATTGCAAGATTTCACAGTTAATGATTCTAAATAGTTGTTATTAAGAAAAAGTATAGAGAGATTTTCTTGCTATATCTTTAGAGAAGATTTATATGTATGTTCCAATGAAATTCCAGCAAAAAAATTTACATATTCACGCTATACTAAAGAATGCAGTTTACAATTAAAAGAAGAAAAAAAATGGACATGGACATGGCCCGTTGTTGTCCACACAAATGGCCCACACCCACGCTTTTGAACATCAAGTGTCAATTTATAATTGACTTAAATGACACACCCGCCCCCTATACCTGCTACTTCTCACTGTTCTTGGCAAAATTAAATACAATTAAAGGCAAAATAATTGCTAACCAACGAGCGAAAGAAACGACTCATAAACAGGTTCTCTGGTTTAGAATGTTGTTTGATTTGGCCAACGGCATTCCATTTCCTCTTGTGCGGGTGTCGGCCGCGTTCTATATTACAAACAAAAACAAAAAAAAAAAAAAAAAAATAAAGGCGCATTCTAATTGCCAGTATGAAGTGTCCTTGTAGAAAATGATTGATTAGCATAAATATTTCTTGGCCGAAAGGCGGATATTATACCATGACGGAAAGACTCAATAAACATGTTGTTATGGCAAAATCAAAACCAGAAAACTCACAAAAAAACAAAAATAAAAAAAAAAGAAAAACTGGTTCGAATTTCTTTATTTATTATTTGCATTAACATTGCAACTTGTTCCGACCAGTGACTGCAAACCTGTAGCTGTGGATTTTCGGGTGGGTAGGCAAAACAAACTAAACAAACTGGGTAAATGTAACACAGAGAGCAAATGCACTTCAAACTGTTGCACTATTTTGTTTTCGGTTTTAAATGGGTAAGCAGGTGCTTTTAGTTAACCGAATTACATAAAAACCAAAGCAAAAAAAAGTCAACGAAACGAATTTTATATACCCTTTATACATACATAGATTCTGTGTTCTGTCACAGTTTGTGCAATAATCTTAACAAAATTAATAATACTCTCTATTTAGAGGGGAAAGGAAGTCTTGCCCACAAAGGCAAACAATTCCCACTCTTTGTAGTGCCTGAGAAAAATGTCAAACATTTAAAATTCATGACCAGCTTGACATAATGCCCATCAACATAAATTGAAAGCATTTTGTTTCAGTTTTATTTATTTTCCTTCTTTTGTGAAAAGCAACCGCATAAATTTGTAAATCATTTAGGTTTAAAACATCCAACAACAGATGCGTCGGCAAACTACAGAAACAACAACAACAACAAACAATGTGAATACAACTACTACTGGGCGTGGCATTGTCCGGACCAGGCCAAATAATCTTTTACGTAATGTAAATGCTCATTGAGGGTCAATTTTAGGGCGGCCAAATGAATGAAATTTCGTAAAGAAAGGCAAAAGCGACGGTGAAACAAAAACGAAAGTGAAATTTTGTTCGCTCATCGATTAAATTATGATTTTCTTTTGTTTCGGTAATTCGAGCCTGAGCTTTTGAATAAGAAATGAAAAAAAAAAAAAACCCAAAAACAATGCAGAAATCATCGATCATCGATAAAACATAAATTCAATTTTCTAAAACGAAAGATGAGCGTTGAACATTAACTTAAATTGAATACAGTGTGGGCGATATTATGATGGGTTTAATTCAGTTAAAATTACTTCCTCAACTACAAGGAAAAAAAAAAATATGTTAAATATGCACCTTGTGCTTTGTGTGTGGCGAAATTGCCTCGTTGGTTTAGGCTTTTGGTAGGAGAAAAGATAACATTAACTTTGAAAAGTCAAAGATATGAACTAAAGCATGTTAAAGAGTTTACAGAATGTTTAAACAGACTGGAATCACTAACATTCCCTTATTACATAACATAATTTACTTGGAGCATTAACATCTTAAATGTTACGCATATGTAAATAACATGTTTAGTACATGACAAATCGAAGTGTTGGTTAATTTTAGATTGTTATCACACTGTTGTTTAGATAAATAAGATTTCAACATTTATTGACTTCAACTTTCTCTGACTTTAAAAGCATTTTAGTAATAAATTTTTTCTTAACTCACTCAATGGCTTTAAATTGGTTATTAAACAAGTTGCAATCAGATACTTAGATGTTTTGTATTATTGTGTTTCAATGTGTTTAATGGAATATAGTTAGATTTAATACAAAATGTTTTTTTTAATTACACATTTTTTATTTAATGAAACTAAATAGATATTTAATGAAGTTTAGCACATAAATCATTACTTTTTTAGTCTTTAATAAATATATAATTAAATGTTATGATTCTTTTTGTATACGTCCATTAGATTTGTGGGGAATCCCCCCGTACTTATTAATATAAACGACCTTGGTGAAATATGCCACAGCTTCTGCGGGGTTTCACCTGCGACCAATCAAAAGAAGCCAATTGTGGATGTCTATAACTCTTAGATACGGAGGCTTAGTAGTTTCTTTTTTGATTGCTTTTTCGTTTCAACGATTATTGAAATTATAAAAACATACTAAAACGTAAAATGCCCATGTCGCTAATTTTGTAAAAGTGCATCTTGTTTGGTAATGTCAGTATTGGAAATTTAAGTATTTTGTCTCTTAAACTAAATGAAGATAGAAGTATATAAATAAGTCATTCTGCATTCTAAAATTTCTAAGTTTGTGGTGTTTTTATACCCTGTACCCATAGGGTAAAAGGGTATATTAAAGTCGCTAAAATGTATGTAACAGGCAGAAGGAAGCATTTCCGACCCCATAAAGTATATATATTCTTGATCAGCATCAACAGCCGAGTCGATTGAGACATGTCCGTCTGTCCGTCTGTCCGTCCGTCCGTCTGTCCGTCTGTCCGTCCGTATGAACACGTGGATCTCAGAGACTAGAAGAGCTAGAGCAACCAAATTTGGTGTCAGTATTCGTGTAGTGTCTACGCAGATCAAGTTTGTTTCAAATTTTTGCCACGCCCACTTCCGCCCCCGCAATTTAGGAAAAACGAATAACTAGTGTTAAATTAAAGGTTGCGTATTCTTACTTGGCACACCCAATAGTATGGCCAAAAGGTATCAACTGACCAAATTTCGTTAAAATCGGACAATAAGTATCGGAGATATTTCTATATACATTATGTACTGAAATGCCCAGTGCGACATTGCGTAGTAAGTGTGAGCGAGATAGCATGCGTTCGTTGCTGCCGCTTGTGAGGAGAATTTTAGTTTGAACTGATGGCAAATTTTAAGGAGTTTTATTTAAAAAAGTTTCTCTACTTGGTACAGGGTATACTCAAAGTCGGCAGGGACGACTTGCTTGCTTTATTTTTATAGAAAATATGGAAATCAGAAAAGAAGGAGCTATTTTTTAGTCTAGTAATCAAAGAACATTTCGGCAAATTTTAAATTAAGCTATTATAAATTGCA
The DNA here is from genome assembly GCA_018903615.1 of Drosophila neocordata. NCBI lineage: Eukaryota > Metazoa > Arthropoda > Insecta > Diptera > Drosophilidae > Drosophila > Drosophila neocordata. The sequence goes on along the minus strand of JAEIGI010000007.1, from coordinate 612,979 downwards.
ATTTTAACAAGCTGGAGAATTTATTAGTATTTGTTGTGATCTGCTATTGGTTCCAAGGATATTTACCCAAACTTGCATAATTTAAGATTAAGATTCCTATTTTGAATGTCTTAATCTTTAATGCATCATAAATCTATCTACTACAGTTTAATAACTCTTTTGTAGTCTTTACAAAATATTCTAATACATATAAAATACAAACAAAAACCAACTTTTGCTTTAACATTTCAACTCTAAGACATTCCCATAAAAAAAGACATAAAAGGAAAAACCACAATGAATTCTCTCCCCCTCCCCCATTTCATTTAACTTGCAGTGTAAATGGCAAACGAGCATGAAAACCTTCTTAATTGAAAATTCTTTTAGCCGGTTTTTTCCCTCGCATTTGACTAGCACCCACCACTCCTTTTGCTTTGGCCAAAATCAAAGGCAATAAACTGGTTCAATAAACCAACTCAAACACTGGACCCAATGTGTGTGCGGGTGGCAATGTCCATATTCACTTCCACATTTACAGCCCAAAAAAAAAAAAAAGCAAAAACAGACTTCACGACTTTTGAGTTGAGTTGACTTTAGGCCATATTCCAATTCCAGGCTTTGTGGCCCTTCATTGCTTGGCCCCAGCTCGTGCTGGGTTCAAATTTGAGGTGAAAGGCGAGCGCAGCTCAACTAGCGAATATTTTGTTTTGTTTTTTTGTTTTTTTCGCCTGTCAGCTCTTCAATTTTGAATATTCTATCAATAATAGTTTTGATGTTTGATTTGTGCTTCACACATTTTTCCAAACGTTTTCTTTGTTTTTGCATTATTTTTTTCCACCTTTTTTGGCTTCGTCAGCGTGGATTTTGCCCACACTTTGCTCGTGCCATGAGTTTTAGTTGGTTTTTTTTTTGTCTTTACCCTGTAGTTAAGAGTTGGTTTGGTATATTAAAGTGTTAATAAGTAAGTATTTGTATATATGTATATATATATTCTTAATTCACAAAGTTTATTTAGTTTGTTGCAGTTAATTTTGGATCGAGAAAGAAAATTAAAGAATAAAGAAATTTGGATTGCTGTAAGAAAACTTGATATATGGAATAAATTATAATTTTTATATTTATTATTATTATTTATATTTTTAAAAAACTAATACATTTCTTTATGGTATTTTAATTCCCCATTCACACTATATAAAAAGTAAAATTTCTATAAAAATTTATCAAATTCTCACATTTTAGTTCAGTTTTAACTTTTAATTAAAAATTGAAATTTTTAATGGGCAACTCAAAGTCGTTCAACTTTTTATTTTATTTTATTGTATATATTTTAAAGGTGCGACTGCATTTTGTTTCTATTTATTTATACATTTTTCTTTTTTCTTATGTAATTTGCCAAGCGTGCTCTAGACTGATCCAATAAGAGCAAAAAGAAAAAAAATTATATTGCAAATATTAAAACCAAATTACGAGCTTAACTCAAATGCAAACGAGTTTTTCAGTCTTTCGATAAGTAAGTAATAGAAACTGAGAAATAAAATTTTACGAATCGCCAGAGCTGGGCTTGGCACATTGATTTTATTTTTTTTCTTGCTTTTGGCCAACAAATAGAGCAAATATTTTGAAAATAGATTTTACTTTGCCATTTCGAGAGAATTAGCTTAACGATACTCAATTTGCATATGATGAAATTGGCAAATAGCAGACCCAATCCCTTAGTTTCAACATTCCTTCAAGTATACTTAACTAAAGCTGTATATATCTCAATGTATATGTGGTTGTATCTTTACCGTAACTCAGTAGTAGAAGTAATGAAAAAAAAAGAAAAAACAGTTCTATTACTTAATATGCAACACTAATGCGAACAATAGCAGCACGACATCGTGAATGAAAACTCAAACTCCAAACCAAACCCCAGTCCCAGCTCGAACCCGTATCCGACCCAGTCACAGTTACAGATACATATACAGGCACATTCACCGCAAAACACACGATCCTACAGTTACAGTTTCCCCAAGACATTCAATCAACACAGCCACGACTTGGTCTTAGAAAGGCAAAAGTTAAGAAAAAAAAAAAAAAAAAAACCAAGATCTAAATAGAAAAGCATAGAAAAAAAAAACAGTTGTTCAACTGTTGGTGGTGGGGGCGGTGCACAGCAGGCTTTTTCACACCTAAACGTACAATACTACTATGACACTATATTACAGCTACAGGTACAGTTAGAGTAGTTGTAATATATCTTGGTATACATGTGAGAGAACCACTTATAGTTTTTGGCGGCACTTTTTCTAAGCTCTACGTGCTTGGATTTTGATAGAGTGCTTTGAGAGATTGTTAAACACTGACAATGGCAAGGAATTTCGTTACTGGAATGATAATTTGAAATCTTCTATAGAATTGGTTCAGACATTAATGTGAGAGATTTGTTGTTTGTTGTCTAATCGGTTAAACATATGAAGAGGTAGCTAAGAGAAGGGATCTTAACAATGCAATGGGAAGTTGATGGAAATTTGAATGAGAATTGAATTGGTTTATACTATATAAATCTAAATATATATATATATAAACGTGGCGTAGCTTATAAAAAATTTAATAAATCTGTCTATTTAGCGTTCATTCTCTTCGGCTTGTTATTTGTAAATGACTTAACATAACATAAGATTGACAGAATGTTATATAGTACTTAACATAATCTGTTACTCGTAGGTAACTTATTCTTTATGTTGCCATTTTTCATATATTTCAACCAAATAATTTAGTCTTTTCCATAATATCTTTCTCTAAATACGACAAATTGTTTGCGTCACTGCTTTAAACGCTTCTAGATTAACTTGTGATCCTGCCAACAATTTAAAAAACTTTAAAATCCGTTAAAAATGACTTAAAAACCAATTCCGTTCTCCACATGACTAAATTAAAAGTGTCATTAGTCAAATTTAACAATTTTTCCAAATTGTAATCACAAATCCCACTCTGTTATTCACCAAAATGAGTTATTCGTGTAGTTACATGGAAAACCCATATGAATGCATTCACAATTTTTGCAAAAATAAATGCAAAAAAAAATTGAATCAAGTTCGTTGCTTAAGTCATTCGTTTTGGCCGTCTCCGTTGTGGCCTGGCCTTTGTGTGACTTTTGTAAGTCAATTTTTTTTTTTTTATTTTTGTAGTTTAGCTACTGCAATGGGGGAATGCTGTTATCCTTGAGCTTACGATTTGGGGAAGGCAGTCCAATAAATATATATATATATGTAATGAAGGTACAAACGTAAGTAATAATCAGAAGGGGAAGAAGGTGGAATACGCGATTCTCCGTTCGGAGCCAACACTTAAGCAGGAAATGATGCCCAAAAGCAACAATATAAGATCATCTACAACAGCAGCAACAACAACAAAAGTTGCTTAACGAGGAGCCGGCATAAAATACAATATATGCCCTTTGTTCGGGTCTTTACCGAACTCAAGTCAAACTGCATTTTTAATAAAAATGTCAAGATATGAAAGTTGCTGGAAAAATATATATATATATGTATATATCTTGAACAAACTGCTGAATTGGAGATCTAAAGAGAACTGGCAAAGTGGAGAACTGCCCGATCTTAGCTGGCGACAATGAATTGCAATTTGCAGGCTTCTGCTAAGTAGTCCTCACATTCAATTGATATGGCCGACTGGTTGGAAATGCAACAGTGGAAAAAGATCATCATCATCAGCAACAACATTTGCGTCACTGTGTGGGCGAAGAGGACGAAATGTGAACGAGGAGCGAAGACAATATCAACGTCTTGAAAAGCCATTCAACTTGGGGAATGGAGATTGATGGAGTGTTATTTGCTTTAATAACACTCTTAAGAATTGCATATTTGTGGTTCATTGAACTCGACATTATAACGACACATTATGGTAGCAGCTACCAATATGTAATGAAGCCAATTTCCTCCTCCCCAAACCACTTGGCTGTGGGTTCAGAGTGCCAAACCACTTAGGGAATCGGTTTTAAGTGCGTATTTTCTGAATTGTATGTATGGCTTCTATGTATGTAGGTTTGTATGTATACTTAATGCTCAGCCACGCCTTAAAATCATGGCCCATTCAGCTACCCACGCCCTTAGCTATACTTATACATAGCAGGAGGTAAATATGCAAATCAGAACAAAGACAAAGGCATAGAAAGAATCAGAGAAGAAAAAAAAACCTTGCTGTTCACACAATAAATCAAGCAGAAACAGCGAAATCACAACCACCACCAACAGCAGCAACAACAACAACTGTAGTATTGTAATTACAACAACAATAGACCATTTGGCCAAGAAAACTAAGCCAAAATCAAATGGTTGACCATTTTTTTCTTCATGCTTTGTTATAGTAGGCAAAGCGTGCGGCAAAATGTTGCATACCCTTTAATCATTGGGAATCCGGGTATATTAAATTGTATGTTAAGTATGAAAACTTTATGTTTTGGATAACTATAAACTTAAACTATGCTGGAATAGCATTAAAGCCAAGAAATTTGGAAACAGATTTAGTACCTATATTTGTAAAAACTTCAATCAATTTAAAGTCAAAATATTCTATTTTTGTATCTAGACTTAGACTAACAAACAGCAAACAAAAACGGGTTTTTTTTTTGTAAAATGGAACATTTTTTAAGATTTGCCACGCCCTAACTGGTTCTTAAGTTTTGAAACATAAGTTAGAAAACATCAAGCCAATTACAGTGTATTTCAATCAAATATTTTTTAAATGAAAAACTAAACTTTAAAATGTTTTACAACACTGCTAAAATATTCATCGGTAAACGATTTTAATAAAAGTTACTTTTAAAAATGTACCTAAACAAGTTCTCCAACTAACTTGTTTTATTAGTTTCAGTACAGGGTATTTTCTAGTCATTACTTTGACTTAATGTTGCAAATTTAGTTTGGTTGTCTGTTTCATTGGTCTCTTGGCTGGCCATTCTTTTTATCACCTCACAAAACAAAAAAAAATAAATGAAACAAAAGCTAAATATGCGGAAAATTACAATGCATGGATATTTTTTGTTATTTTGGGCAGAAACAGTTATAAGTCCGTGAATTATGTATAAATACTAATTTATGTTTCGTTTCTTTTATTTTTCTGATTGCATAAACTTTGGCAAATCTTATGTAAGAGAATTAAATATCTTGCCAAATAAAAAGAAAAAAAAAAAACTAATCAAATACTTTTTCTTTGTTTATATTTTAGTGCTGTTTAAAATCACTTTTGAAGCTTTCCTTTAGGTATACTAACTCCAATAAAGCTTTTCTTTTGTAAGTGCTTATATACAATCTCTATTTGTAGTTTATAAAGTGGGTTTAATTTTTATTTACAATTAACCTTTTATGCAGGAAATCGAGGATACAATTTTCAGGTATTATTTTATATGGAAGTATTGAAATAAATTTTAATTTGTGTTTTATTTTTATGACACCAAATTTAATGCAATTTATAACTTTAAATCTTTTGTGTGATTTTCACTGTACTTTCTAATATACCTTCTTGCTTTCCTGTTTCTTTTGTTTGTAAACCCAATTTAGTCCACTTTATTCAAAATTTACACTCAACAACTGTTTTTTAACACTTAACTTGAATATTAAATCTAGTCAATTGTAAAAAACACTTAAGTTTAGTATATTTTGGTAAAATTTAAGTGTTTTTGTATACAAATTGTTATATATTTATTTTGCAATCTAAATGCTAAACTAAAGTTTCCAACCAAACTGTCTCTCTCTATCGAAACTAACCTCAAAGAATTTTAATGGACGTTTAGAATATTTCGAAGGCAAATGTAGGAAATTTCTATAAATTTTTCAGTGTTGTTAAGTGAAATTTCTTTAAATTATTTATTAAATTAATACTGTAAACTTTTTGCTATTCAAAGAAGATTACAATGATGAATTTGGAGCTAAATATATTCAGTTATAAAAGAGTTTAAAAAACTTACGTTTGTAAAAAGACAAAATATTTATTATAGGTGAGTCAATATTGTGTAAATTGAGTACCCAATGGGATTGTATTCTAAGAGTTAATATTTAAGTTGCAGTAAATAAAATTGGTTAATAACTGAATATTTAAATTTGATTTTTATATTTTCCAAGTTAACTCACTTAACTTACTGTAAACATATTGAATCAAAAGTTAATATTTTAAGCTAAAACCATTTGATACATACATATATACATATATATGTTTAGTTCTTTTAAAATTTACAGATCTGTGGGAAATTTTATATATATATAAAGACCATCAACTTTCCATGGTCTTTATTAATTTCCGGTATTTTGTTCAATGTTTACTAAATCTATATTTTCGTTTCTTAGAAAATTGGGTTAATGGTAAGCTTAACTTTGATTGCCTAACCAGAAATCTGCAATTTAACAGCAGCCGCAAAATAAAGAAAGGGGCAAGTGACAATTACCAATTGCGATATCAACAACCTCAAACCTCAACCGCACGCAAATTTACCTTGAAATATAAATACACGAGTTTGGAGGCATAAAAAATCCAATCTCGGTAAAAAAAAAACGGGGCGTCACATTGCAATTTTTGGCTGAACAAAAGCAGCGAAAAAAAAAAAATAAAATACTTTAATGACTTAAAATTGAGTGGAAGAAAAAAAAGGCAAGATTAAAAAAAAAAATGTTGTTTTATGCCTGGCTATTTGCACTTTGCAACAAAACGGAAATGCCAACAACTAAATAAGAAGGACAGACAGATTCAGTCAATTGGGTCAAGGATTCCCAAGACTATTTTTTTGCCACACTCGATTGACTTCGACCTGGGTAGGGCCACATATACATGCATGCATATAGTATAAAGTTCAATTCATTTCAGTTTAAGAGCAATTCGGCATGGTTCAATCACCGGCTGATAGTGAGTGGAAATGGTTGCGCACACCTGGACAAAAACAAAGTTAACTTTATTTTTCCTTTGTCTTTTCAAAATATTTGTGCTTGTTATGTCACTGACCTAACATTAGGCTCGAATCGAAGAAAAAAAAAGGCAAATACCACCGCTTGTTGCAACTCAGCGGGTTGTCCCATTCATTGACATCTAACTACATCTACATACAGTTTGTGCTCCGCTTGTGAGTCACGGTGACGGACAGCCCGACATCTAAGCCCATGAATCATATGAATTCCATACGGGATCTGAGTTTTGACGCTCATTAACCAAAAAGTATAGATTAATTGTATAACTTTATTGTGGGAAATTTTGGTATCAAAAAAAGTATATTCCTAACACGTAATAGTAGCATTTGAAATCATTGATTGAATTAGCTGAAATTTAACATCAAGGTTTATGGTTCTACTAATTGAATTTTGAAGTAAATTAATATAGATTCAATCAACTCTTAGACAAATTTCTATTATTTATAAACACTCGTTACGTGTTTTGTTAAGATTTTACGAATTTTTATGTACAAACTTCCTCTCTGATTGCAGGTAGATAACTTGCATTGCAATTAAATAAAATTTTTAACATCACAAATAATATAGACACCCAAAAATAATGTCATGGCCGAAAAGCTATGTTAATGAATACTTATAGTATTTAAATCGCATTGAAAACACATCTTAACACAGAATCTTTAGTTTTGTACTACTTTAAAAAAAATTAATTTCTGTAATTAAGACAATCTGAATAATTTAACTTTAAATTTTTTTTCAGCGCAACTTAACTTATATATTATATAACTTTTTTTATATATTAGTGTAGTTTCTCATTCACATTCATGACATATTTATTTTGTGGCTGCTATTAAATAAATTACAAACTAAATGTTCTATTTAAAATAGTATGTAGATAAATAGAAGATTGCTGTAGAAGCTGCTTGAAATTGAGACAAAGCCGGTATATAAGTATATATAGAATATGGCAACTTATTGTTTTACAGTAAAAGGTGGCAGCGCAAATAAGTCAGCTGAGACAAGCGGTTTAAGTAGTAAAAGGTCTAAAAAAAAAAGGAACTAAATAAAGTGATCGATCAGTCTAGACTCTATAAGAAAGGAAACGGACCCTATAAGAAAGGAAAGTCGCTTATGAAAATGCATTATTGTACTGACAATATAATTATAAAGCAGTAATTTTAAATTTAATTCAGCATACGGAGGACTTTAGTGTGTAGTAAATGAATCAAAGAAAGTTTTGTCTATGATTTTTTTAGGTTAAACTTATGTTAAATTTCATATGTCCATAAACATAAATAATCTTTAATAAGAAAGTTTATATATAGGCTAATAAAAAGACTTTAAACTACCTCCATTTATGGTGGCTATAGAGCATTCCCATAGGATCTGATACCATATTAATTGTATTTTGAAAAGTTAAAAGTATTATCTATATGTAATAAAGTACATTTTTAATGATAAATATCAAAATGCTTGTTAAACTAAAGTAACTTTAAGTACAATTTTCCACTTTTGCTACTTATTGTTTAGTCGTTCGTTTTTGTCCATAATTACTCAATTTCATAATTTGCAGTACTTTCGCCCCTTTGGCAAAATGGCACCTGGTCGCTTAGTGCCCTGGCCATAACTACGATTTAGTGTCTCCAAGCAGTTCCGTTTTCTACTGCCAACGCTTTCTTTTTGGCCAAAATGTTGAAGACAAAAAAAATTTACATTTTTATTTTTTGCTGCTGCTGCTGATTTTGTTTATGATTTATGCCCGCTGCCAAATTGTCAAAAGAAATCATCAACTCTTCCAACACCCAAGTTCTGCATGAGAGGCGACAACACCAATAACTTGGTGGTCAGTCCAACCAGCCAAGTTGGAAGCCATAAAACACAGCTGAACGGAGTGGCACAGTTGCAACAAGTTGGCCAGGCGAAAGTAAAGCGAATGCGAATATAAAAGCTACCGAAAAAAATAAGCTATGAGGAAAATGAAAAGCAAAACACAAGAAATGGTAAAGGAAAAACGGAGGGAAATCTCAAATGCGTTCAATGCACTAAGGTGTAGACAAATGGGGCGTGGCAATAAAGCACAGTGACCATTCCAGAAATGACTATACATACATATGTACTTTACCTTTGTCTTTGTATTGTATTGCCTTTACCATGAGTCATTTGTAAGCGGAAGTTGTAGGCGAAGCTAATTAAACAAAAATAGTAAAACAACAACACAAAAGAAGCGACAGACAGACAATTTGAAAAATTGAATAGTGACTTTTAAGAAAAACATTTAACATATTTGTTTTCCTTGCCCACCCACCATTTTGGTGGAACCTTAAATTCATTCCATCAAAAGAATGTGCATTGCATGCCAATTACCATATAATACTCATTTATTTCGAAACACACCCAAAAAAAATAAAAAAAAAAAACCAAAGTGCATAAAACAAAGCGATCGTACCCAAAAAAAAAAAAAAAAAAAAAAAAAAAAAAAATTCAATACAAAAAGAAAATAACGTAATAATTGCATTTGCCCACAACACAAAATATTTCAAAAAGTCAAACAAAAATGTCAACAACTTTACCGTGCTAGATAAATAGAAACTGAAGGAAAATATATATAGATAAATGTGTCTATATAGTATATATAACAAAATGTACATATTGGAGGTGTGGTGAGTTGCGAGATCTACAAAGTGGATTTCAATTTGGGTATTGTAAATCAAAATTTAGATTTTAAAACAATAGACTAATGGTTGAGTATAAGAGATTTCTGTTAACTACTTTGTTTTCATTCAAGTTTGTAACTTTGCCTATTTGTTTGAGAATGTATATAGGCTTACCAAATAAAAATACAATTATAGTTGTAAGAACTTGTTATAGATAAACTTAGGACTTTTAATGAAGTATATTTTCTATCTAAAAATGAGAATTATATGTTCAAGTTAACAAACTAAACTAACAAATTGTAGACTTAAAATATTCTAAATAAGTTTTAAATCAGATTTTTAGCACATTGCTATAGTTTCCTATAGTATTTAAATGCCGCATATATCCACAGGATTAGCTTTTTTTTTTAGATATCAATCATAAATCAATTGATTCTTAAGAAAACCCATTGAAACATTTTGTTTCTTAAACTTAACTTTATTTTAAAATGGGCAAAAATAAGCAATAAATGAAAAGTATTTAAATTTATTATAACATTGGTTAACAACTTAGCGGTTAGCCTAACTTATAGAACTGTTCAGCTTAAACATAAAGATACAAAACTTCATATTTTTGATATATTCTCAAAAGATACCAATATGAACATAAAAATAAAGAAAACAAGAAAAAAAAATAAAGATTTTAAAGATTCACAAAACTTTTAAACCTTTTCAAATTATAACGATCGATGTGATCGTATACAATAATATAAGGAAAGGTTAACATAAAATTGTAACATAACAATTTGTTGTTATAACAACAAAACCATGATTCATTCATTTAAATACTTATAGTTTTTTTGACCCTGAACTTCAGAAGATCGCTTTTGTTTCATTTTATACGATGAGAATTTCCTTACCTGAAAAAAAGAGAGATAAAAATGAAATGAATAAAAAAACCAAAAACAGTTTTAATGTTGGATCGTATAAAATAATTAAAATATAAAACTTGAACAGCACAAAATTAGTTAGATGAAAATAATCTTAATTTTGATGGTGTGAATATAAAATAAAATAATAATAATACAACCGTAACTATAACAAGTTCTGGGGGGCAAAACAAAGCAAGGTCGCTCACAGAAACCGAAATTGATATTACGGTTTAGATATAGATAGTGCGTGGAAGTGAATTGAATATACTTTTTGAATAAATGTGGGAAATACGAAAAGAAAATCGCAGCTTAAAACAAGGTTAAATTTAGTTTCCGTTTGATTAATGACTAGCTAAGGTTAAGCCGAGTCATAGGTTTACTTTAATAGTAATTAACACACTTGGATATTCGGAAATCGGTAATCATGACTATCTTTCACTTAATAAAGTTTCAATTAGCTTATTATTATTTGTTACACATTTTTTTTTTATATATATATCTGATATGGCCTCATAAACCAAATCATGGCAAACAAGTTTGGGGCAATTAAACCGCATCTCCAACAGCTGTCGAGAGCTATCCACACAATTGCATCAGCCACCAAAGCCACCAGCAGCACCATTAACAACATATAATTGCTGTTCCAATAACCTTTAACCCGCAGGCAGGCAACACAACAAACAACAAAAGCAACTGAGATAACAACGACAACAACAAATAAGCCACATTATACATTGTGTATATATATATATATAACTGTTGGACTCGTGCCAACAAACAAACAACTATATAGGTAAATATATTAAACTGTCAAGTAATCATAATAAATAAAGCCAACAAAAACCAAGTGGAAAACGCCCCCACCAAAAAAATAAACCAAAAAAAAAAAAAAAAAATAAGAAAAAAGGTTCACGATGATGCAGTAGAAATTGCATTTCATATGATGGTCCAGCAATAAGGAGAGATCGGCAGGAGGCCGACGATTATTTGGTTTTACCTGATCCCCATATCTGCATATGACTTAATGTTTCGCTGGCCCACACGTTTCGGCCAACTACAACCACAAATACAACAACTGCAAGTCAACTACAACTCGAAATGCTGTTTTTGGTAATAAGCGAAGCGTTAAACAAATTGCATTACAACAACTACAAAACTACATATATACATAGGTATATATATGTATGTATGTATATAGGTAGACGAGAAATGTCTGATTTGTTGTCTAGCATATGCAAAGCGTCATAAATGAGGTTGCCTTGCCTTGGGCGTAATTACATCAACTACCAAAAATGGTCAAAAGAGCGAGAAAATTATCGCATATATACATATATAAGATGTACGTAGTTGTTGTAATAACCAACCATCCACCTAGACGGACGGACAGACAGACAGACATACGGTTAGAGGAACAGACACAAAATAATTAAATGCAAATTTACTTTACTACTTAAATTGTTTAATATGTCGTAAGACTTAGTTAGCAATTAATTGAAGAAACCAAAATTAAATGTTGCCTTAAACAACTCTTTATGCATCTATATATGAAATAAATATGGTATTATCGGTATACTAACTTATTTACAACATGAAAAACTTGTTTAAAAACTATATCAATAAACATAAATCAAACAACGCCCCATAAGTTGGGATTGCAAAGAAGTTTGTTGTAGAGACATTGTGAATATTCGCTGTGATTTCCATATAGAACATGGGATATAAATTATATTTAACGTCTACTGAAAAAACATTTAACTAAAGATAAGATCTGCCCATTTCCAACAGATTAAATATTTGCAAATCTAAATCTTAGTGGGCAGTTCTTAGATCATCTATATGAATATTTTCCAATAGAAAACGTTGAACACTAAAAGATCTCCTAAAATGTTTTTGGTTTCCGAAAAAATAAGGCTTTCCACTTTAAGTAAAAGATGCTTAAAAGAGAAGGATATAGTGAAATGATTTAACAAATCTGAATAAGAAGATAAATAAGTATTTGGTTTCAAAGATAACATACTTAGTATATCAGAAAGGCAAAATAATTTGAATCTAACTATCCAAATTTCCATCCTGAAATCTGTTCGAAATACCATTATCTGGAAGTCTGTTTAACTGGATCAAGTGAAAATTAAGTAGCAAATCCTTACACAATATATATTTTAATTGCTTTCAAGATCAAGTAAACATAAGTCACAAAATTTCAAACGCTAAAAGCATGGGAAACTATGAACTAAATATGGAGTCGAAGGCGGTAATTGTGTTTAAGTTTTCTACGGGTTTCCAAATATTCTATTACGATCGAAAGTAATATATTTTGCTTTATTCTTCCCCAGTTCTTAAATCGCGTTCAGATATTCAATAAGAAGTAAGAAATATTAACTACTTGTTAACCAAAGTTATTAAAAAGAAATTATCCAGCGCCCAAACTTAAAATGTTGATCCTTATAAACGGTGGAGCATGGAAACATGAATGATTTCTTATCAGCAAATGCTAGAGAAAAATCAAATTTTAATTAAGTGTTTGAAAAACTTTTACAAAAAAACCCAATTTTTATGAAAAGTTGCAAACTTTAAACTAAAGTGAGTATGCCCTTTTCTAAAAGAGTAATGGAAATTGCATAGCAATAATTAAGCATAATCACAGAGAACTGAAAGAAACATAGTGTTCATAAATCTAACCAAGCAACAAACGTGCGCACCTTAAAAATTATACACAAATTGATTAAATTATGGAGCAGAGAATTAAAAGTCAACACAAGACGAAAATTGCTTCCCTTCCATCTGGTTTTATAGATAATAATTCCGCATGGTTGCTGTTAATAGAAATGGTAAAAAGATAATTGCGGTATGGATTTAAAAATAAGATAAAGCTAGAGCAATGAACCGAACACAATGCTAAATAACTTTAACTCGTTTCAGTTTAATTAACAAATTAAAATAATTAAATCGACTAAACTTAACTTTCTGATATAAATATGTTAGTCTAAACTTTAGACTCTAAAGTTTTCTTGTAATATCTTACGACCCTCACTTTTAGCATTTAAGCAAAACTTTCAGTTATGGCAAAAATTTTCCATATAGTTAAAAATCGAATTGCAAATTGTAAAGATTGCTTTATGATTTGTTGGCAAATTGTTGGAAAAAACACAAAAAATACAAAAAAATTAAAGAAAAACCAAATGCAATCAGCAAAGCAAAACAAAAAAAAGTGTACAAATGACATTGAAAATTGCGCAAAATATGGATACATTAGCCAGTCGATCAAGCCGGTCCAGTCCAGCTCTATGGGTTGGGTTTCTTTACTTTACCAATGTATGTAGTCAGAGATTTCGATTGAAGGTTGTTTATGACATTAAGATATGCATATATCACACATATTCAAGCTTATATGCACATATATTGTAATGGTTAGTTAGTCGGAGAGTTTTATTTTGTATTTCACTAATTCGCAGAAAATACAATTTGAATTTCTATGCAAAAAGTTAGCTTGTTGGACAGTTCAATGAACTGAAGCCGCCCACGAAATGAGCTTGTCATGGATAGACACATTAAAGCCGCATGCTTCAAAGCGAAGGCGTCTATAGTTAAAGTTGTGGGACTGAAGCTACATGAAGCTGTCGACAGATGCCACCAGATAAGACCGAACCAAGACCCAGACTGTTCAGTTTCTTCGACTCCGACAGCACATGCGATATCTTTACTGTACGCAGTCTCATAATTTTAGACTTGATCTTGAGCATGAAATCTACGAATTGAAAAAAGAGAGGGAATAGAAGAGCTTCTTCTACATAAATCTTTTGGGCTACGTTCATAAATTTGTTCTCTAAGTAACCAAAGAGGCAAACAATTTGTCATATGGCTAACTTGTGCATTATCAATGTGATTTATGTGGCAAAAAAAAGAGGTAGATGCAGGTGCATCAGCACCGGATGAAATCGCATTGCTATTTCCCTGTTGAAAGAAAACATTTTAGTTTGAAGGCAAATTTTCATGGCTCATGGATTCGTGGTAAAGATACCACCAAAAATAACGCGAGCGTCGAACTGTAAAGTTATGATGCCGCCATTCTTTGAACGGAAGCTAACGTTTAAGGTTATGGGCACGGGGTCGTGCCATATTCACCAACTCACCATATCCATTCCATTAATTCTTGGACGGTGGTATCAATTTGAAGCTCTCCATGTACTTTATAATATGCTGGGGGTAAATGTTAATGATATCCTCTAGTAGCAAAGCATCTGTTACACTCATACCCTTCCATTGGACAAATAGAAAAATCTTATTGTCTATTTTAAAATGATGTACCACCTTTTCCATTTCAAGACCACGTGCCAGGCCGTATGGTGTCTTTCTTGAACGTGGCGTTACCTTCCATGGTGGATTTTTATTGGGTGGTGGATTTCTATTGGGTGATGGATTTTTATTTGGCGATGGATTTTTATTTGGCGATGGATTTTTATTGGGTGGTGGATTTTTAGTGGGTGTATCCTTGTTTGTATTATTGCAGATATCCTTGTTTATATTTTTTCCACTGCCACTTACACTGCGTGTCATATAATTCCTCGGTGTAGTTGGTGTTTCAATAACAGTGGCAGTCAGGTTCTGTTGACGCTCATTATGTAACGAAAGTCTACTTTTCCGTAAACTATTTAAGTTTGGTCCACTGTGCATCTGTATTTTGAATACATTTATTAATACGCTAATACATATGAATTGGAAAAATTAACATTCTTACTCGTTTTAACACTGTTTCAATGGAATCGTCCAAGTTACTATTATTTGTTTTTTTCTGGATAGATTTACCAGGACGCGATGTGGGCGTCATGTTTAGCTTTTGGTGCTGATTAAGTTTATTGGCTCTCCATTTGCGAGCCTGCTCTTTAATAAATCCGAGAGAATTATGTTTTGAAAAGACCGCAGATTTTGTGTCAGAATCAATTGTGATTTGTTTGGATGGCGCCTCCGGCCCGTTTGGCTTTATAGAATTAGCACATTTGGGTTCACCATCATCGCTGGATTCGCTGCTGCTTAAGTTCAAAAATGATATATGCTCATAAGATTTGGATCGTTTTTTTATAATCCTGTCTGAGGATTGACTAACTTCCTCCTTAATTTTAACATTATTTTTTTTTCTGGATCGATTGGGTATGTTGGCTTCCATACATTTTGACTTCTGTGCTGTCGCAGATTTATTAGACTTTGTTTTAATATGGAGCTTGTCTATTTCCTTGGGTAAATTTATTTCTTTATTAACTTTATTGCACTCGACTGCATTGTTCGAAATGTTCTTTTGCGGGTATGTGGGATTTGATTCTAATGGCTGTTTTTCAAACAAGGGCTCGAGATGCATATTCTTCCTATAAAGCTCAGCCTCAAAATCGGTAAGAAGGTCCATGCATTTACCCATGTTTTCTTGGGGCTCCCAAGTGCTTTCTTCATCGGGGTAACCCAGCCACTTAATAAGAAGCTGAGGACGTCCATTCCAATATCTTTTACCTGTGATCTTCTCCACGACAAATTCTGTGACTTCGGTTGGAACTTTAGTTTCGGTTTGAACTACTGGCGTCGGGTTGGTGGTTTCGACTGATGACGGATGATGCCTAGGTTTTTTTATTTTCTTTACCTTAGCATGACCAATCAAAGTCACAGATGTGGATATTTTTTTAGTTGTCTTAATTTGATCCGTCATTTTTTTATAATCATACTATAATATTCTGTCCATAGATTTTGAAGAGAGCTTAAGTTATTCTAGTAATGGAGTTACCAGATTGTTGCACTTCTTTGATCATATTGCCAAATAGTGGGCAACATTAATAATAATTTAGTCTGGTAGCTACAGCGTTTTGTTTACTTTTTTCTCCAGATGTTTATCTCATTTTTTTCCTTTCGATCATTTTGCAACTAGTTCGGTTCGATTTTTGCACTTATTTTTATACACTTTTACAACAAATTCACACAACTGTTTCATTACGAAAAAAGAAATCTTTGATTCAGATTTTGATTAAAAATATATTGCATAATTGACGTTTGCCCCTATTTAGATTTCGATATACATATTTATAAATTCGATAAGGCAAGTACCGTTGCTTTTAAAATTATGTGTCTACAGGGCTATAGTGTATCTTTAAGTCGACATCGGGAGGTATTATCGAAGTTATTTTTTGTACAGCTATTAAAACTTGTTTTTCTTTTAGAGCAACAAAAGCTGCAGTTAACTAAAGCGGAAATAATGCGGCTGTTGTTGCACTTTGGAAATGTATAATATACATAGTTACTTACATATATACACATATTTGTATGTTTGTATGTATGTATGTACATGCATAACTACTATTTTAATTGGCCATTGGCGAAAATACCAGAGCAATGTTTAGCTTTTGTTTAAGAGTGTGTAAATGTAAATTATTGTAAAATTTTTATGTTTCTTTTCACTGTAATAATGTGCAAATGAAGTTTGGACAACAATGTCATTGGGCATGTTTCTCATCATTGTAGCCGCAGAAAGTGCCAATTTACATGAAAAACCAATGAATGAAACGAATGAAACCGTAAGCAACGAAATGCGTTAACTAAAAAACGGAAATTTCGCTTGAGGTCGACAAGTTGATTAGGAATATGTTCATACTTGTTATTAAATATTGTATTTATTGTTTACTTACTGAACGAATGAACATACATACATATTTTTTCTTTATTAACATTCTTTTTTTCCTTATAATATACAGTGGAATTCCAAATATCCAGATTACCAATATCCGGATTCCAATTATCTGGAGGACTGAAAGTTAGATTGTTCTAACCATTTAAAACTCAAAAAGTTGCTGCCAAAAAGCGAATTTCTTTATTGCTGAGTAAGTAATTTGAAAAACATTAATGTTTCAATTTATATGACAGTTCCGATGATTCGGATTGATTCTGGTCCAAATTGATTCCGTTGATTACATTTACTTTATACGGAAACAATGCCAAAGGAATTACAAATCAAATCGGTATATATTTAAAGAGGTTGTCAAAAAGTTCTTCTAATTAAAGTATATAAAGTTGTATATTTAAGTAACGAGTGCTAACATGTAGTTGCCTATCTATATGTTATTTCTTTTATTATTTCTATGTATATACATACATACATATATTTATATGCGTATGCATGTAAGTATGTTTGTGTGCTGTGACAATTTGAAAACATACAGAAAAGTCAGTCAGTCAGTCGTCAACCTGTTATAAAAATTTCTGAGCTTAACTTAAAGTTGCCGCACAACTTTACGACGTTTCTTTCACTTTCTTTTATCATGCATTGCTATCCATGTGTATGCTGCTGTTGTAGTTGTTGTTATTGCTGTTGTCTCTATCTCACATACGTAGACTTACCTATTTATTTTAATTCGATCAAATTAACAAGTTGAAAAAAAAGTGAAATTAATGACAATGATGAACAACAAAAACCGAACAAGAGCAGCTCTCATCAAGGGTCACAAATTCACTTTCGTTTTCATATTTCCTATTACAAAATTCCAAAGTAACCGCGAAAAAAAATAATAATATTTGCCTCTGTATTTGTATGTTTAATTTGCATAGAAGAAACTTGAAACTAAACTTGTTTTCAACACGCGTGACAAAAGACAAAAAAAAAAAAAAAAACAGAAAACAGAAAATATTCAAAAAGAAAAGAAAAGAAAAAAAAACTGTGTTTATAAGCTGTATTTCTTGATTTCTGATGCATATACTAATATGTATAGGTATTTTTCCTGCCTGGTGTGATCATCGCTTCATTAGTAAGTTAATTTTATTAACTTTGTTTTTGTTCACCATATATGTATGTATAAATATATATGTATATATATGCATTTATCTGTATACTTTTGTAGATATAGATTTTTAGTTATGTATGTAAACTTCTAACATAAGCGTAGCCTGTGACTTTTGTAAAGGAAAATCTTGTAGTCCCTAGTGGTTAAAATGCGTGAATTTCGTTAAAGTTTGACTTAAAGGCCAAAGTAGTCCTTTGCTATTATATAGGAATATAAGTTTATACAAATATAAAATAAAATAAATAAAAATTAAGAAAAGACTATACCAATAAGACAATATAATATGTGTATACAATAAGTTTGTCTGAATAATCAATTGTATAAAAGGACTATAAAACCAATTTGATATACATAGATACATATGGTCTCACCTGTTACATATATATGTATGTATAGTTAATCAAAGCTTGGTTTCTCATTTATTATTTATCTGTTTATTATTATTTTTTTTTTTTATTAAGAATTCTATAAAATTACCGAAAAGGTGTTAATGTGATTATATATGAAGGTGTGATATAATAAGAGGATTTAATTTGATTAAATAAAAGTTAGGGTATTTAGAAGTCACACTATTAACATGCTTGGTGTTGCAAGGAAAAACTTATAATTAATGCCATTTTTTAGTAAAGGTCAGAGTAAACAATTTTGAGGAAAATAAATGCATTAATCTTTAATTTAGTATCAATTCATGACATTATAAAAACATTTTTTAAATGTTGAAAAAGAGTAAAGTGAACCCTTCCAAAAATGACAGAGTTAAAGAAATTAATCAATATTTTTCCATGTTACCAATTTATATAAAAACTAACTAACTATAACTATTAAGAGACATAAAATGATTATAATAACTTTCTTAAAATTTGAATAACTAAAATACAAGGGAACATAGATTTGTAATTCAAAGTAACTTCTTAACACCTTTCTTTACCCCTTTTTCTTTTTTAAATTAGACCAATTCCGGCGATTCCCCAAGAAAAGTATTTTTATAGTTTTCCATTAAGTAAGCAATTACCAAACAGGAATTAGTAATACTAATTAGATTTTTAACGCTTCCCATAAAAACAAATCTTTTCACAATCGAAAATGTTCATAAAAATTTTCATCATACAACTTTGATATAACATTTCATCCATACCCTTTTAGCTAAGCCCCCTTCAGTGATACGCTCATGGTTTTAACGCCGTTAGTCTCGGTAGAAAGGTTGGTATTTGATGTCTTATGCAATATATTTGATTTTAATTTGAATTTTTGTTGATTTTTTTTTTATTTTTTATTTGTATTTTTTGTTTGGTTTGTAATTAATTAAAATACACGGTATAAGCTTTGCTAGACAAAGACTTAATCGAAATGTTGTAATCCAGTTAAATATTATGTCAAGTTTACAAGACAGACTCAAGACAAGGCCACAAACTACAGCAGACAAACAAGTCTTATTTAAAATGATTATATGAATGACAGATGTTGGAGTAAAGGGACTCGTTTTTTCTTCAATGATCTTCAGTTCAATCAGCAAGCTTTGATTAGTTATAAGTAACAAGTTTAAAAAGGGTTTTGGGGCTATGAGTTAGAAATGGACATATGTTTTGACGCTTTAAATTACAGACTTGTCAATTAGCCTTTTTGTCTATCCTTTTTCATTTTACTGGATCATATAAGACAGATTGATAGAGTTATCAGTTTGAAGGTCAAAAGCTGCATGGTTTTTAGAATATTGTTAAGGGAATTGATATGATTTAAATTTTTAAGAACTTTTCTCTAGTTGTGTGATCATTTGCCTTCAAAACAAAATATTTTTTAAAGAATGAATCTTTTATTTTTATAAAATGCGAAGCTCTTCTTGAAGTGTTTAACAAATCTGTTCCATTCCGTTGTACCTATTTCATGGTATATCAAATAGATCACAAATAAATGCTCATTCTAAAAGCAGTATTTAATAAAAACAATTTTTTGTTTTGTTGCCACCATGACCAACCAGACTTGCTTTAATTTGGTGCGTTAAGGTGCTTGGTACCGGTAGATCCAGACAAAAACAATTTCCATAAACAATAAATTTTGATTTTTTACTTTAATTTACATAAATTTGCTTGCAAAATGTTTTGGTGACTTTAAAAAAGTCAGGTTAAGCAAACGTTTCGGCTAAGCAGAGGACTTTAAGAAAGAATTTCAATTAAAATATGAAAGAATATAGAATACATAAGAATAAGAGATTAACTTGAATGTTAATTACGTAAGGGCTGCAATTTATATGACGTAAAGGAAATGAATGTAGAATTTTAGCAAATTCCCCAAAATTTAGCCATAAATTAAATCCTTAGATAAGATACCCCAAAGATCAGATGACTAAATCGGATGACTGTTTGGTTAAACACAGTTGTTGCTAGGGTATAACCAAAATATGTACACAGTTCTTTGGTTTCACCGAGAACCTTCTGACCTGCTTTGGCGTAAATGAAGAACTTTTTAGCTCGATTCATTTGATATTCATTTTTTTTACTGATGACTCTTTTACAGTTATGACAACATTTACAAAGCGGCGTTTTATTGACGAGCTCGTTGACATTAAGTTGTAACCCACTTGTAAACCACCAATAAATACAAAAGGAAGAAACCAAAATAAAGCGAATGAGGCCAAAAGAGTTAAATGTTTATTTAAAAGAAATTCGCATATTTTGCCTAAGGAAGACTTATATAAAAACCGCTGCAGGTGTCACAAAAAAAATTTGTATGTTTATTTTGTAGTTGGTTCAATATACTCAAGTATATGGTTTGTATATAGGTAGTACATACTTATTTGTCTTGCCAACAACAGACAGACAAATAAACCAAAACAAAAAAAAAAGTCAAGAAACAATTAAAGTTAATTTCACGGAAGTTTCGAACGTGTATTTTGATTTTGGGGACATCCGTTAAATTTTCGCTATATTCTTCGTGACAAATCTTAACTGAATACAACTTTAATTTCTGATTATGTTTTTTTTTGTTGTCTTTTAATAATTTTGTGTACCAAACATATTGTTGTTACTGTTCTTTTAGTGCTGTTGTCTATGTGTTTTTTTTTTTGGAGACCTTCGGCGAGTTCCGGCATGTAAAAAAACGTAAAAATGTTTTTTGGAGTCAATCTCACGGCTTAAAAGACCGCCAACATCGAGATAAATTAGCATGAAGTGAATCAGATGGCGGTAGATTGGAGGAGAGCAGATATCTTGTTTTTATTTTTTTTTTTTTGGGCTTTTCGTCTGCTTTTAATGAAAGCCACAATTTTAAGCAACAACATTATGGCTATGGAAATATGACTTAAACAACAACACTGAAATATAATAAAAATCGTATGTTTGTATGTAAAACTTACTCACCTTGCGCGCTGACACCGCAAAAGATGTTGGTGTTGACGCATAAGAAGAAGATGATCGCGTTGAAGAAGAACAAGACAAGTGCTGCCGACTTCGACTGCTGTCGCAGTCGCTTCACCTCGGCCGGCATCGTTTTTGTTTCTATTTCTATTTTCTGTTTCTCTGTTTTTGTTTATTATTCAAACAAAGTGTTGTTGCTGTTGTTGTATCCAAGAGTGGTTTGCAATTTTATATATATTTTATATACATATATATGTATGTGTATGTATCTGTATAATTCTTGTTACTTGTGTGTGAGTGTTTCACTGTTTTTCGTGTTTAAAAGGTTTTTATACACTTATTATCAATAATTTATTTAGTTCTTAGCATTTGCATTTTGAATTGTTGTTGTTATTAATGTTAATGTTAACTCGATTTGTTTATGGCTTCGAAAGCCCATTTAACAAATACTTTTTTGGCTTAACTGGCCAAACAGGTTCGCTTGTCTTTCAGTTTTGTTATTATTTGCCAAAAAAAAAGAAAAAATTATTTTCCATTAAATAAAATCTTTTGCGGTGTTTTTTTTGTTTTGGCTGGAGTTACCGTTAAAATGTAATTAATAATATTTGGCTTAATGGAAAAAGTTCAAGGCTAACAACACCGCCAACGTTGCGTATGATGAATGTAGCAAAAAAAATATATAGAAACGTATGTGTGTATCTAGAATTGTGTGTGAGTAGGCTAGTAGTTCTTTTTACAGTAAAAGAGTCCATTTAAGCAATCCTAAAGCTACACTATTAAGGGAACTAAAAAATTTAATTTTCGGAAATTTTGAATGTTTCTCAAAGTCTCCTTTGCTAAGATTCTTTTTTCTTTTTTGATATTCTTCTAAGTTTACTATACAAAAATTTGGAAAAGTTGAGATGTAGAACAGTTAGATAAAGAAGAATAAGTATCTAAACCAAAAAAGATTAATTAATGGATATTTTTAGTTACTATTTAGTTTTGGCTTTAAGAGATTCCTAATGGTTAAAAGTATTGAACAATATTCACTACCTTAAGTAATGCAAATATTAAGAAAAAGCGAAGAAAAGAGAAAAAGAGTTTAAAAGAATCAAAATTATGTCACAAAAGTTTTTTTAATTGGTGTCTCCATAGATTTGGAGTCAATCTCAAGGCTTTAAAGATTGCCACCGTAGAGATAAATTAGTATCGAAAGATAAGTTTAAAAAAAACGTTTTTTATAACTGGAGCACTTTCGTCTAGTGTTGATTAACATTAAAATTGCTTATCGGTTAAAAAAATGGGGGTCTGTTAGCAATAGAATTAACAATGTGACAGCTAATTTAAGGGTGTACTGAGGTCTCCCAGGACCTAGGGCAATGTAGCTGTAATGCCTTTAAAAGGTCATAGTGCAAAGTTCCTAATATTTTATTGTTTTGTTAATTAGACGAAATACAAATTAATGATTATAGTAAATTCATGACTATGCAAAGTAAAGTGGCAGGTCATCTTCTAACATAGGCTAAAGGTTAAAAATTGTAAATATTTAACTTTAAATATTAAAAAATAAAGAAATTTTGTAAGATGTTAAATCATTTGTAACAGCATAGAAAACTAAAATTCTTTTTTAATTTTTAAAAAATACAACTTATTAAACATTTTGCTCATTTAATGGAGTTCTACTGTACTTCTACAACTATTTAAATTTCATGGGATTCTTCAACAAATAGAATATATAATTGATTTATTGGTTAATTTATAATAGAAATCCATTTAGATATCGTTTCTTTAAAATTTGATTTATTTTCCATTGCTTTTAAATTGTTGCTCATTAATTGTTAAATTTTGGATTGATAAATTATTATTGTAAATTAACTTTTTTTTTCACTTTTGGCCATAAATTTTCACCTGTTGTCATCAGAAATAATAATGGCAACATTCACCTTGGCTATAAGTATTTCATTTTTTTTTTGTTTTTATTTGTTGTTCATCTCATTTGTTGATGGTTTGTTTTTTTTTGTTAGAGTTGTTGTTTTTTATCTTTTTGTTTAATAATTGATGTGTTGCTTTGTTGTTGGCATTTCTATTTGTCTTGTGTTTTCTTCTTCTTCTTTTGTTTTGTTCAATGAATTTTATTAGAAAATATATTTTAGCCTTGGTTAAGTCTTTTTGTAATTACCATGTTTTTTAATTAATTCTATTTAATACTTTTTTTGTTGTTGTTGTTTTTTTGTGAATTTATTTTTAATGCACAATTCTTATGCATTTATGGCAGTTTCTAAGTGAAGGCCGCAAAGGCCGGAAAGGAGGATGGGTTCGGTTAGGGAGGGGAGGGCAAAAGCTTATGTTAATATTTTAAAAGTTAAGAATTTCAATGCTATAGATGGATTTATGAGTTGGTAAATTGAGTGCGACGAGTGAGGGGTATCTAACATACATCACTAAACACACACACACACAGACAGATACACAAAGTTAATTTAAATGTGTGTTAACTTGATTTCAATTCAAAGTGAAATTTTCCTCACACACACACACATGTAACAAAAACAAGTAAAAGCGTCTAAAAGCAATACGAAAATCCACTCCAACAATAACAATCGCAAGTAATGACCGAGTGACTGAACTGCAAGGGGTATGTACACACACATATGTACATATGTATAATGTATATAAGATGATAAAAGGGGAGCGGGGAGGTTTGGTCACTGTAATGACGTTTCATAAAACATTCAAACCGTAATGCAAAAACAAAAGAAAACACACAAAAACATATGTACGCGTTTTGCATATCAAAATTATAATTATAATCGAATACCGAAATTCAAATTGAGACGGTTAACCGTTCCACGCACTTGCTGTTGTTGCTCCAAGTCACCACATATACATCAAACAGCCGGACTGACTTATAACAACACTATGCTGAAAATTCACCATACGAGAGTTCACAACCGTCGGCAACAACCAAACTGAGACGCGTTTCGAATTGAACTAAAGAATGGCTAAGAAAAACCAAAAGCCAACGCAACCGGGGTAACCCAAGGCGGCTAAAACACGTTTTAAGCTCCAAGACAAGTGCAGAGAGACATATTCGCAGCAAAATCAAACACAGAGAATGGGAGGAAAAGAGTCTCTGAGAGTGAGAGAGAGATCTCATAGAAAGAGCATAAGCTTGGCCTAAGCGTGAGCGCGTGGCCAGTTAATGGCTTCAAGACATGACGGAATCAGAGTTGTCGAGCATTTCTTGGTAAAATTTGTTAGCGGCTGTGGTATAAATATTTAAGCAAACTGCTACACCACTGTAGCTGCTGTTTGACAAAAAATGAAAAACAAATGGAACGCTAACTTAAGACAAAAAAAACTTTACTTATTTAATTATTCTATAATTAGTCGGTTATAATCTTAGAACTTAAGGTCCTTTAAGGCAAAGTATGAAAAAATATAATGTTTTCTTCTAATTAAACTGTTTGAAATGTAATAATACACATCTTGTTTCGAATAGATCTATATTTAATAAAAATAACATTAAAAGAGAGAGAGAGAGAGAGATAAATATTTCTTATAAAAAAGAGTCGTTAAATTAATCGGAAGTTTTGTCATTATTTTCTAAAGACATACATATGTAAATAAAGTAGTATTTGGAATTTTTAATGATTAAAAAATACTTAAAATATAATTTGCAAATATTAATGACAACACTTTCAATAATTTTTTCGAACGATTACCTAAGCGAAAAAATATTTTCTTCTATCTAATTATGTAAAATACTTTCCTTATAAAATATGTACTTATGTATAATATATACAATACTATTATTAAAATAAAATTTAATTTTCTAATAAAATTTTTAAAATTTTACATATCTTAAATGTTTGATAACTTTGCAAAAGCTCTACTTTATATTTAAAATATTAAATAATAACTAAATAATTTATTTTACAATTCTTAAATGCTTAAAAACTTCACGAAAACTATAATTTATATTATTAATAAACAAATTATTAATTTAATTTTTAGTTTCACAATTATTAAATGTTTGATAACTTTACAAAATTATAATTTATTTTAAAAACAAAATTAATATACCTCTTTTGCAAGGTTATAATAAAGAAATTATTTATTTATTTTAATGGTCAAATGTATATTCCAATATAACTCTCAAAACAAATTGTGCTTAATTTTCTAAACTTTAAAAACAAAGTTTCCGCTAAAGCGTGGTGCTGCCCACTAGAATGAAAGCTGGTATTTGAGTAAAACAGTATTTGAGTAACGATTGTTTTCTGTTCGATAACAATTTGGAGGCTAAATTTGAAATCAATGAAATTGAACACATAACACTAAAATAAATATATCAATTGGTCAGTTAAATTTATAAGATTAAACTTAAGCGAAAGATACATTATAGGTGCTTAATCTAAATGGTTGCTGTTAGTGATAATTTTTTTGTAATCCAAGATGTTTAATCGTCCAGTGATAAATTACCGAAACGAAAAATAGTAAGCCATTTGGCAATTTTCAAATGCCGCACAGAACTTCTGTTGTATATGGCCCATAAACATTCATTGTTGCAGAGAAGTACATATATGGTGCAGAGAGAGAGAGGGAGACAAAGTAGGTAGGGTGAGAGATACCCACATATGTGGGGACTTATCATTTGGTAGCCTGCAGGGCAATCGATAGAGTTGGTATTCAAATTCCAATAGAGTCGGTGATGGTGATATAAGTGGCAAGTTTGGAAATATGCAAATTATGTGTGTGTGTGTGTGTGAGAAGGAGAGGCAAATGCCAACTAGGATACATATGTAATCGCCATAAGCTAAAAAAAACTATACATGTAGCAATAGTGTCCATCTTACCCACCTGTTGTCCCTTTATACTTTTCTTATCTTTTTTTCTTTTTATCTGTCTGTAACAGCTTCACGTTGTTTTCGATATTTTTAATCTATTCGTTGGTAGACAGCTGCTGCTTTCACTGCTGCTACTGACACGATGAATCCAAAGACAATTTTCGCGCAATTTCGCAATTTCAGAAACATTGAAATTTGCTTATGACAGTTTTTGTTTTCCTCTCTACAGGCATAATATTCTTCTTTCATCTTTGTTTTACCAAGAGAATGTTAAACACATATAGATATATCTATATATATATGTATATATGTTTGTATAAACACACATGGGAGGAAAAAAAAGTAATTTATTTGTGCCAAAGTCTAGCATTGAGAAACAGAGCTTCTTTTTTTTTGGCAAAAGTTTCATTTTTGCTTTCCACTAATGTTTGTACATAAAGTTTTAAAGTAACAATAAAGTACTAAGGATTATTGATTTTGAAAAACAAACTTAACCTTTTAATATAAACCATTTCTTTTAGATATCTATATATATATAGCCATAAAACGTGCTTTCTTTCACTTAACATCTGCCGCATCATTCAAATGCCATCAGTCATACCAACTAAACAACTAAAGCCAGAGTAAACCACAAACACGTACTTAACGCACACTTAAACCCAAAGAATTGTCTGATGGGATTCCCCTCCAATAATAATTTGTCATTTATTTTGCATGCATTCGAGTGGAAACCAAAAACGGAAATTCAACTCCAACATCCTAGAGTACGAGCCAAAAAAAGAACCAAGAAAAAATGACCAAACTTGGCAGAAAGTTGGAAAATGAAAGTTCTCAAAGTATTTAACTAGGGACAGGAACGGGCATAGGGGTTAATAATTGAAGTTGTCATCATTGTACTTCTATTCCATTCTTTGCACCCCTCTCCTTTCGTATTGTTGACAAATGATGGGTACAATGATTTGGCAGTTGGAGGCGGCGAAACTTAAGTTGTCCATGTCCAAGTCCATGTAGGAGGGCCACAACAATGTCAGGAAAACTGCCAAATGCGGGCTAAAGTTATCTTCATTTGTATAGGAACTAGGTCGGTTGGGGATGAAGGATAAGAACAAGAATAAGTATAAGGATAGGGATAAATGTATATATGTATGTATGTGTTTGTGAAGGCGGGAAATTTCTTGTTACTGTGGGCTTAATTGAATGAGATCGCTGGGTAGTAGTAGCTTAACGACAAGTGTCAAAGGCTAATTAAGTTGTAAAGTGTAGAAATGTTGGTCATCTGGGCAGCAAAAGGTCTTAACCAGACTGCAAATAGCTTACAACTAAATGTTGTTTCTCTATGTATTGGTTAAGCCATTTCAATGGCAATTTCAATTTGATTTCAATTAAATAAGTTTTCATTTTAGCCAGTTTAAATTTAACTGGTTTGTTCAATGAGAATTTCAAGCTTTGAGCAAGTTGTAAAGTTGACATAGAACTGAAATGGCCATTAAGAATATAATGGGCTAATAGTCCGGCAATTGACATTCAACTGAACTGGTCAACAAGCATTCATCTGTCTCAGAGTCTGCTAACCAGTTTATTTAAAAGTTTTTTTAGGTATTGACAATTAAATTGAATTAAGACATTTTAATATGTTTTCAATTGAATAATGTAAATTGAAAGGAGGTCTTTATTGATAAGAAATTCATTGAATTGAAATACTATTTCAATTTGGTTTTTAATTGAAAGAAAAATAAATTGAAAATCCTTTTCTATAAAGTAACAACTATTTGTTTTATTATCCTTTAACCATAACAATGAATTGAATCTGCAACAATTCCTTACAACTAGTTTTTCTTGAGCATTTCAAATAAATTGTAGATACCAATCAATTTGAATACCAATTTCAATTTTATGTCAATTCAAGAAATTTTTTTCCCCCTTTTATCATTTATTGTTTTGCTTCGTCTCTTGGTTTCTTGATATTTTTCATTGTCTCACTATGATTGAATGCTCGGCTGACTGAATGTGGCTAATTTGATTGAAAATGAAAAGGGTTTTTCCTTATTGCCCTTTAACCTCCCCCATCCACCCCTTTTTTTCCATATCCTGAGCAAACAAATAAAACTCATTGATGCGCAAAAGACGGGAAAAAGCAGCAATAAGAACAAAATAAGAATTTATATTATCAGTGTTTTCTTTTTCTTGTTTATTTCTTATAAATTTTTGTTTTGTTTTGTTGTCCATAGACAGCTAAAAGCCAAAAAGTTGACTCACTTACACAAAATATAAACTGAAAGGGCTTATTCCTTGGCCAACTGACCAGGGACCAAAAGATTTGAAATTAATTAAACAAGTGTCAGTGCTTTTATATTTTCTTTATTCAAACTGATGGATGTTAAATGCTTCACTGCATTTCCATTGGTATTAAATAGAAGGTTAAAAAACCATTGGCAACAGTAAGGCATTCTGTAAGCCAAATTATTGACCTTTTGTCTGGCAAAGTTCAGCGATTTTCTTTCTCATTCTATGCAAATTATAAGCACCCACTGGCAGGACTAACGAGAGGATATCATGGATACACACGATTTTTTGTATTTGGACATGTGCATAAATTCTTGGCAATTTAATCTTTTAAGAGCGAAACGTATGTGACAATTGAGGCGAATGTCCTTTTTATTATTTGGCAGAAAACAAAAGGACAAGCCGTTCTCATCTATAACCACCACCGCACCGCACCATGTGTCTAAGCAAATCTCAGTAGTTGAGTCTCAAAGTCAAGTCAATTCTCATGTAGGTCCACGTGATGGCATTTTTTGGTCGAATTGATGTGGGTTTAGATTTGGATACGAATTCGGAATGGCTTTGACGAATAAAAAATACGCGTTTTAAACTTTATTTCCAACAATAAACTCAATCAATTCGTTTTTTTTTTTTGGGGACAACTCTGAAATAGAAACAGAAATTGATACCACAATGAAGGGAGTCTTAAGAGAAACCTTTTTCGACTTTAATTTAAATAATGATTGGTTTTATATTGCTCTGACGTTAATTAGCTTTGCATGTCACATGGGGCGTATGCTTAATTTAGTGTTTCACCTGTTTCGTGTTACCACATTAATGAAGCGGAATGACGCACTTGTCCCACACATTCACGCATTGGTGTCAGATTTGAAGTTTATGTCCCTGTGATTTCCCCTTTATTTTATTTCTCTTCTTTTTGTTTTTCTTTTGGCAATTAGAAAGCAAAAATTTTGGCTCTTCTTTTGGCTGCTGCTGCCCTTAGAACAGAGAAGACCACCAGCTGAGTTCATGTGATGGCACCCAAAGGGAGCTTAAAGTCAGTCAGTCGGTCAATGGCTGAGCTGTGGCTTCCCCTTCTACTTGGAGAAGCTGTTGGATGTGGAGTGAATGAGTAAGGTATTTTGACCAAGAGCTATAAATGTTTGTAAATGCCAAGAATAGACATGGACTTGAATTGAAGTTGGCCATAGAGTGTAAAAGGTTAAATTAGACGTGGTCGAGTTGCAAATAATATGGGAACAATAATAGCTAAAGAGAGAGTGGAAGGACCTAAATTTCCTCTATATATAAATCAGCAGGTGGTAAATCTTAAGTAAGTTGTTTAAGCAATGTAAAGACTCTAAAAGAATTCTTTATAACAATAACTTAATATTAAAGAGCAGAAAAAAGCTTTAATAAGATTTTTCTTAAACTTTAAGTATACGCTCAACGATTTTGGACATTTGATTAATTTGTTAATAGATTTTATTACTTATTTGTAAATTTATCGGTAATGTATAAAAAACTAAGAATGTTTATAAATCGCATTTTATTTTTAAATTATAAAAAATAATGTCACTGCTGAAATATGAATAAACTTCCACATCTATTTCTAGAACTATTAAAAACAGTTTTAGTCTATCTACATAAAAATATGCAAGGATTCTCCAATTATATTTTCAAATTAAAATCTGTGCAAAAAGATGTTAAATAATCAAATGTAAATAATGGCTTCTTTCTTAATAATGTTAGGTATTATATTGTCCTTAACAAAAAATTAA
This sequence comes from Drosophila neocordata, assembly GCA_018903615.1. Classification (NCBI taxonomy): domain Eukaryota; kingdom Metazoa; phylum Arthropoda; class Insecta; order Diptera; family Drosophilidae; genus Drosophila; species Drosophila neocordata. The sequence goes on along the minus strand of JAEIGI010000007.1, from coordinate 582,473 downwards.
GTGTTACTATGTTTTGTTATTTTAAATTTAGTTAAAGTCTTTAATTCATTTTAATCTAAAACTCTGTTTTGATGGTTGCTTTTAGAATGCCCCTGGCCTTCTGCCTTTGGTGTTCTGTTAAAAATTAATGTTCTGTTAAGAACTTATGTTCGTTAAATGTTTATTTTCTGTTAAATGCTAGTGTTAGACAGCGAGTAAATGGTCTGTCACCAATGAAAGTTAACGCTTTGACCAATAAGGCTACAATTATGTTTTTAATTTATGGTCTTCAACTAGAATAAAGAACTTTGAAAATTTTTTTTCTTTCCTATCTTTTTTTAAATTTTTAGTTAAAATATACGTACGTACTTTGTTTTGTTCTTTATATTTCATTTTAGGATTTTTTAGGACATTTTAGCTTAAAAGTGTTCTGTTAGCATTAGGTTACTTAGTTACTTTTTGGCAATAACTATCAATTTATCTAACAAAGTTGTTTATTACCTACTGTACAAAGCCAAGTTAAGTTCTTAAGCTTTTACTCTTTCTTTACATTTTTTATATCCTCGTTAAAAGTTAATGTACTGAAATAGTTGTCAAATTCAATCGATTTTAAAAGCAGTTCTAGTTTTTAAAATAGCTCGATTTGAATCTATATAAAAGTAGACAATAGTTGAAAGTGAAATAGTAATTTAAGTACTATTATTTAATCTCTTTTTATTATAAAGCAAACGATGCTAAAACAAAATAAATTACTTCGTTAATTTATAATTGGTTTAAAAAAGTATGTAAATTTTTAATGTGTAAAGTTAATTTCTAAAATTTCATGGTAAGAAAGCAGGGCAAGGGGGGGGTTTAAGGTAGTAGTTTCTCCCTGCTCAATAGTTACTTAATTAAAATATATGGAAATATTTTTGTACTTGGTTATACTTGCCAATTAGTTTGCCCTAAAAATTGCACAAATTTTTTTAAATCAAAATCAAACTCTAATCTTTATCGCATCATAAAATCAAAGCATACTTTTAGGGGTATGAATTTTTGAATAACAGCACATAATTAACCTCTAAAAATTTCTTTAAAAATCATTAAAGTACACAGCAGAATCCTTTTATCTATGTTAGAATCTTTTCAATTCACTTCAAAGAACATTACAAACAAGTTTCGGATGATTTAACTAAATTACGATTTTACGCTCAATGATAATGCTTGCGTAACCTCAACACGTATATATATATATGTATATATCTAGACATTCCGACATATGTTGTGGATAAGTATATATATTTTATTTTACATGGGAGTGTGTATTATACATATATCTACTTTTTTCGATTACATTTATACAATTTATGTATTTAAAATGCATAGCCAGCTGTCAGCTGAGTGGATTCTGGATTCAGGATGTGTGAGTCTGTCTAAGGATGCCGTCAGCAGATGCAGAGAAGAAGCCCGTTTAGATGTGTAGCCAGGCGACAACACGCCTACGTGAATTGTCCTTGTCTGACTCACAGACAAACAGACATATGAACACACACACACTCACACACCAATATACACATGCACATGTTAGTGTATTTGTATTTGGGGACATGTTTATGTATAAGAGTGAGGCCCAAAAGTGCCCTCATGCTTATTGAGTGCCAATTTTTATGTTCCTAATATCTCTCTGTGTGTGTGTGTGTATTTATGCATGTATGTATAGAAGAGTGTGTGAGTAAGATTAGCTCTCCTCTCTAAGCAATTTACGATTAGCGAAACATCATTTCGCTACTACTCCTGTGTTCCCCCCTCTCGTCTAACCACAAAACTCGTTAAGCTGGCGTTGCTTTGCACCTTCAGGTTTATTTATTTTCATACCCAGCATTCTACATAATCCAAAAAGGGTATATAAACGTGAAAATGGCAATGTGTAACTTATCCAAATAACATATGGTTACTTTTAAAAAGATTTCGATACTTTATGAAATTTGTAGCGAAACTTACTTATCATTTATTCATAGCAAATCGCAATTGATTATTTTAAGTGTAAATTTATTACTTTGGTAGTTCCAAAACAGGGCACAGTGGGTGAAGTTTTTCGTAACAGAACGAAGAGAAGTTTAGAAATTTCGTTACAACTGAAAACTCACAACAACTTTAAATATTGTAACAACTTAAATACTGGGCAAAAACAAATGCGCAAAATGTTAATTTACGGGAAATGATTATTTCATTACATACTTTGCAGTGCCAGGAAAAAGGAGTTTAAACTAGTTCATTACATCTGATATATAATATTTCGTTAAAACAATGAAACCAGACAAAAATAAGTATTCCAAAATTTTCTTACAACTGAAATACTAAACAAATTTAAAAATTGTTTTACAACCGAAAAAACAGGATAGTTTTAAAATTTAGAAGTTTCTTTATATTTGTTAATAGGTAATTTAAAATACTAGGAAAATTAACAAAATTTCTATTTTATTTCTTATAATTAAACGAAATCGGAAATTGAGTTTTGTTTTAAATCAAACTCCCAGTTAGTAACTATTTATTTTACATTCTGTCGTTTCCTCAACCTTCTTTGTTAGTTTTCTGGTAAAAACTTTATTGACACCTTAAAGTTTACCTGATTGTGGCAACTCTGTGTAGCGCCTTCTTACTGTAAAAGTAACATAAAAGTTACAGAGTATGTTAAAACTAAATTAACATATCGATCAAATGAAAAAAAGGTTTACATTCTTAGCTTTTACTTTTTGCAAAAAAAGATTATTTGAATAAAATGTATAAACAAAAATATTAATTTTTTTATGGACTTAAATTTATGTATTCAATTAATTATAATCCGCTCATTGTGTTAATATGTTAATATTTTTTTCTTGCTACTAAAAACTGTCCGAAAAAGATATTGAAATTTTTAGTAAATTTACTTTAAGTTTTTATCCACTTGCTATGTTACAGGGTAATTTGTGTGCGGGGTATCTTTTTTTTTATTGTGGAGACTTTTTTCTTTTTGTTATGTTTACATTGGTGTTGTTCGTCTGAAATCGTTTTATTTATTTGCCTAGCTACCACGCCTGCAACCCCCTCTAATATATCGCCCTGCACATATGTTTTATATGCCCAAACCATTATTATGATTATTATTATTATTTTTATTATTATTATTATTGCTCTCTTTCCGTTTGTTCTTTCTTTGGGTTATTATTCTTTCTCCTTCTTGTATTGCTTCTGTTTCTGTTGCTTTTAAGTGTCAAAGCACTTGGCCCATTCAGTTTAATGAATATTAATGGACGTTTAAATAGGAAATGAATAACTAAAGCTATTATCTTATAGACTCCACTTTATTTCTCAAAAGGCAATAAGCAAAAAAAGTGACTAAAATGTATCCTAACCAGAAGCAGCATGTGTATGCGTATATGTATCCACAATTATGTCAATCTGCATTTGTGCTAACCACATACATAAATTGTCCTTGGACAGGTTAATAAATTCAATCTTTCAGTCATGCTTTTAGTTTGAAATCGAATTACTCCAACTTTTATATGAAGCAATCGTTTATTGAACAATATTTAAGCGGTTAATTAAACTTTCTGTCGGTAAACCAAACAGAAAAAATAAATCAAAATTTTAATTGGCATTAAATTTAAAAACTTTTAAAAGCCACATCTCATTGGCATTAAACTCTAAAAACTTTTAATCTTTTTTTTTTAGGATTCATAAGCTTTTACTTTGAAAAAAGATAATAAGAAAACAACAACAGTTTATTAATAGAACTGAAAGTGGTTAAATTTTGAGAAAGGGGAAGAGGATTTCATAGGCACGTGACCTAAATTTATTTTTAAATACTCTTTTCATCTTCAATCTTGTCATAATCTATTCGTCCCTTTTTCCCGCTAAAAGTTTTCAGACATTACATCAAATTTGATTCTATCTTTCCATTCTTTTTTGCTTAAAAGTAATTATAGAGCCAAAATTGAATGAAATGAAATTATTCAGTTCTATGACACAAAGATCCTTTTAGTTTAAAGGAATTAATATTATGAATTGGCGCAGATATAACTTGAGAACTTTATTTAAATAGCTCCAAAGATAATATCCTAAAGATTGGGAATATTAAAAAGGAGTTTACCCCACTTTATTAACCTGTTTTGTTATACCCTTGTAAAAAGGGTATATAATTTTATGTATATTATATTTTATATTTTTGCAAAGCGTAGAAGAAAGCATCTTTCACTATATAAAATGTATTTTGTATAATAATATGATTAACTTACAATTGTTTAATTGTCAAAATTCAAGAAAATTCCCAAGTTCAATGTAATTAGTTTTTTCTCCAATGTAGGAGACAGAAATATTTTATATGTGAAAATAATTGAGTATTAATTAAGTTGTTATACTAACAAGCAGGCGACAACCCTGGTTGTTATGACTATTGAACCACTGTAGCTTTGAAGTTAAATATCTTAAACTCTAATAGAAAACGTCTTAAGTTAATAAGGATAAAGGAATCTCTTGAAAAATTCAAAGAATATAGGAATTTACAATTCAAATATTAAGTTAGGGTTATAATAATAAATTTTTTATTTTTTAATAATAGTTAACATTTGTTGAGGTATTATTCTAAGAAGCAGATGAAAACCCTAACAGTTGTGGCCCCTGTAGCTTTAGATTTAAATATTTTAAACTTCAATTAAAAAAGTCTTAAGGTTCATTTCCTCATATCATGAGGAAGCTGAAAAAATTAAAAGTTTAAAGTTTATAGAAACTTAAATATGAAATCTCTATTATTATCATAGATACTTAAATAATAAACAAAATAAATATCAATAATAATAAGCTAAAACATAAATACAAGAAAGACTCTAAAGAGCATCACAAGTTATAATTAAGTCTACTTTGAATTGCATTTGCATACTTGATGGCCACTTGGGAAACAAATATCACTTAATCAAGGTAAGTAGAAACAATTAGAATTAAATTATAACAAATAACTGATAACCTTTGGCATTTGCGTGTCATTTGAATAAACTGTAATTCAGTATGGAATATAGAATCTTTTGTATAATAAGCCAAACCCTTTTTTCTTTATTTCAAGGTTAAAATACTTTTAAATATTAAAAACCTTATGACCTTATTAACCTAATTGCAACTACAATACGCATTAAAAGTCAAAATCAAACCGATTATTCCTTTGGGAAACATAATCAAAAGTCGTTCAGTTCTTAGAATTATGCAAAATTGCAACTGTTAGTAGATAATATGAACTTTTAATTCTTTGGAATATTATAAATAAACATAAAAAAATTAAAATATTTCTAAAATATTTTTCAAATTTTGTTAGTTAACAAATTTACACTAAAAAAGTCTTAAAATATATACTTGGAAAACATGGGCTGCTCCCGAGACATCTTTTCTATAAATTTTACATTTTCTTTCCTTCCTTGTCTTTTGGGATCGCGGCTTTAGCTTCTTCCGCCATTGCTTCCGTCGTCCTTGCTTTTTCCATCCGTAGTTTCTCTCTATGTTCACTTAAAATTATACTCTTATACCGTTTAAGTGCCAGTTGTCTGACTTTTGATTCATATTCCTGTTTCTTTTTTCGAGCTATAGAGTCCTGTGTCGTTAGCTTAGGGTTAACAGGATGCCTATAACTGCATACACTTGGATGAGGTGTTGGTGTTCGTTTTGGCAAACTAATCTTACGGGAAGCATGGCTTCTTGGTGCCAACACAATGACCTTCAGTGGAGCTTTCGTCTTGGCTGATGGTTTAGGTTTATGACTCTGCTTTGGCTCCTGAGACGGCTTACGAAGTTCCTTAATTGTCTTCAGTTTTATGAGAGATTTTTGGGTAACTTTCTTTTTGTTTTCAGTTTTTTTGTCTCCTGCCATTTGAAACGTAAAAATTTTTATGAACTTTTGATGTTATGCGAATAAATAAAAGAAATGAAATGAGATTATTTAAAAAGAGATAAAGTATGAAAACAAGAGGAATATCATAGCCTATTATTTTTTTAAAATTTTTTCTTGCAGATAAATTATGGATTTTAAACTTAATTCTAGATAGATCCTAGAGCTACTATAGTTTCCCAATCTGTATGTTTCTTAGGATTGGATACAGTGGGACAGACAAATGGAAACGGCTTATTAACTCAACTAAATCATAAACTCGATTCTCTTCTTTCTATGTGTAGCAAACTTCTTAACAAGAAAATAATCTACCTTTTCTGCAAGGATACAACATCTTATAAAAATATACCAAACCGCGAAATGAGCAAAAAAAAAAAAAAAGAATTGAAATGGGAAACCGCTGAAAAAAATATATAAAGAAAAAAAAAACATGTCAAGTGCTGCTGCTGACAGAAAAGGAAGACGCAAACACTTTGGACAGTTAATAAAGCCAAGATAAGCACTCGACTTGCCGGCTGGATGACAACTTGACATGGACGCTTAAGGACCAAAAATATATACATACATATTTTATATAGTCTAAATATATAAAAGAAAATAAAGGGAACATCAGCGACAAGTTTATTTAAAAAAAAAAAGAAGAGCCAACAAGGAAAATAAATGAGTGGGCGAAGTAATTCTAAATAAGTGCGAGAGCCTTAAGGAGATGCTTTACTTTCACGACCTTGCCCTACATTCATTTATTTTTTTCTAAGATCAATCATTAAAATTAAAGAGAACCTGAATTTAAACACTAGAATTGGAACATATTTCTTTGTATTTATAGGTTATAATAACGCAGTGTATCTGCTTCACTCCTGTCAGCTATCTAAATTTGACAAAGTCACACCTCTGTACATACCAAATGTAAAGGTAATCTTAGAACCAATGTTGAAAGGTACTTAAATCCTTAGCACGTAGGCTTTGCCGTCCAACATTTCCATTAGTTGACTTAACCGTCAACCGTCAAGGTGAAAACGTGCTTATGATTTAAGCCGATTACTCCAAAACAGATGATTGACCCAAGGAATAAATCGGAAATTAATTTAAACAAAATAGGCAGGTAAACAAAATAAACCCCAAGAGTGTCATATTTCAAATATATATGTATATAGGTTTATACATACAAATTTATATTAAGTAAGCTGTTACAACATATACATACCTATATACAATATAGGTATATACATACAAGTGAAAATTAAATGGTTTTTATTAAATCTGTCACCTTTTTTAATTGAATTGCCACCTATTATTGCCATTTACAACTAAAGACATAAGAAATTATTAAATTAAATATTGGGCAATGAGCTTTACCTTACTTTAGTTCTTTTTAAAAGTTTCCTAACTGCTTAGTGTTGACTAACAGTTGCTTAGACAGACAGAGATGGTCACACCAACTCACTCTTCTTGATCCGTTAGAACAAGTGCAGTGCAGATACATGGAGATAAGCATTTGGAAAGGGTGGCATCTCTAAGCAATCCCTCTTTGCATTTTGCAGCACTGTGAAAAAAACCATTTACTCTTATTGTCATTGACACTCGTAGAACTTAAAAATTCATGGAATCAATGAATCCCAATGATATTGTTCACTGTCCATATGACAAAAACCATACCATGCTAAGGAAGAAATTGCAGCAGCACATTTTAAAATGTCGCGAGTTAAATAAGGATAAGATGGAACTTTTAGTTTGTCCCTACAATAAAGCGCATCTAATTCAAGCGTCCGAATTCCATGTAAGTATATGTATGTACAAGCATACATACATATATGTATTTGTATGCAGTATGTAAAAGCCAAACTTTGTTTAAATTTCCAACTCTTTTTTTTTACGCAGCAACATACCAAATCATGCGATGATCGTAAAATTATTTTGCACTATCAATTGAACAAAGCAGCCGAGATCTTTAACGATACCAAACATGAAAAAATCAAAGCTGATGAAGATTGGGATGATTCGACTGAAGCGGCCTATAATCCGCAGGGTTATGTATCCCAAGTTAATATTGTAAGGGAGTCAAACGCATTGTTTCCCGCACAGCGCAAGGCATTCTACAAGCGGGAACGTCTTCGTCTTCTGGGAGAAGAAAGCGATGATGAGAAGTCGCCCAAAGCTGCGAAGACTTAAGAGTAAATTTAGCATACCTTTACTAAGGATCCCCTAATTTGATCCTTTTTAGAGGAAATGGGTCTATTATAAAACTAGTTTAGGTTATCAAGCAAACTCAAAAAGAATTTTTGTTAACCAATTGATTTGATTTAAGTCGAAGTGTTAAAAGTTGAAATTACATACGAAGGATTACCCATATAAGCCTTAACGATTGCATAGTCGTAATCCTGATCCATAAAATTTCCCGAATTCATAAATCGGAGACTAGTTTAATTCCCACCAAGCGACCCAAGACAAAGTTTGTTAGAAATTTGCTTTGCCTTGTCGATGTGAGCATAAGATTAGAGCTTCACCTTTTTTTTTTTTTTTACTGTTGTCGTGCTGGAACAACAAATAGGTGGAAAGGGTTGCCTGAAGCCAAAACAATTAATCTTTTGGCCTGTTTATCGGCCGCATGCTACGCCCTAAAAATCTGTTCCTACTCCTTTGTAGGTCACGACCGGTCTCTGCTTTTGATTTTCCTTTTAGCTTTCACTAAAGTTGGCCACAAACGAAAGGGACAAAAGGCGACCCACCTAGTCATTTAATTTCACATAAATTTACAACTTGTCCCACCAATTCTTCTTTTTGTTGCCAAATCAACCCATTCCCAACTCACTTATCCCTTTTATTTTGTCGTTTATGTTAAGTAAAGTTTTTAAATTTTAACACACACAAAGTTACATTTATTTCATTCATCTATTTTGTTTCAAAATTGTTGCACATAAAAATATATTAACAGAAAATTTTATAATGCTTACATAAACAACAGCAAATCATATTTATATATATCTAGATACATATATATATATCTGTGTGTGTGTGTTAGCTTAAAGCCGTAGCACGGCTGCAATACTTTAGTATGGAACAGACACTGGGATTATGCTTAAACTTACGACTAGGAGACATGGAAAACGCATAAAATTCTTGTGCATTTTAGAAACATTAAAACTAATAATAGAATAGATATTTTATATAGTATGTATGTTAGGTACACCGTTTATATACAAACCAAAAATAAATACGAGGAGCGACTAAGAAATAATCGAAAGCTAGCCAAGAAAATAAACTTGAAAATTATTTAAATTTATTTAACATATCAATTAGTTATAGAAATGCCTATAATTGGCTTCAATTCTTTTCGAAAGACTGGCAAAAATATGAATTGCGTGGATTTCTTGATGTTAGTAAGACTTCCTTTTTCCGCAAAAAATCTATTAAGCTTCTTTGCATACAATCCTCCAGTAATCAATATATTTAGATTTTTCTTAGGCTATGGTAAAATATGAAATAAGCCTTTTTAATGGACTTTAAAAAAGATTACTATATCGATCTTCCTGATATCGAAATATTGATCCTTCATATTCTTCCTCCGGATATCGAAATAATGAAACATCATATTCATCTTCCTGATATCCAAATATTGATTCAATATGCAAGATTGTTTCCACATTTCCATTGGAAATGCCCTTGGTTTAAATCTGTCATGCAGGCTTGTGGTTTGGTTCTAAATTACTCCATGTTAATGGTAACTCAGTCCTTTGGGATTCTTCGTTAACTAAGCATCTCGCAAAAATGACTTTAAAATTGAAAATCTCGCCTTATGAACATCTCCCCAGAATCAAAAACTGCATATAACTTGCCCGGGGACATATAAAAAAAACCCAAAATTCTTGCCTTTGGCTTGACAATAACGATTACTTATTAGTCGCCCCTCGCTGACAATAGATAGTCCGTCCCAAATATTTCCACCGACACAGCTCTTCTTGGAAATTTTAATTATGTTAATTAGAATTAAAATATGTTTGCTACTCTTCCTGTAATCTCCGTTGAGGGCTTTGCCTCCTTTGGTATTTTAATTTAATAGGGATTCCTGCTGTCGCCTTGTGCTGCCCTTCTGATTCTGCTTCAACTGACCAAATTCACTAAGTGGAGCAAATTCATAGCCCTGTGGCATAGACTCCGGCAATGCAGACACTGAGATAGGAGGAGCAGTGGCACCATTTTGTGTCCCATTTGAAAGTGGAAGTGTAGTAATGGTAGTTTCCTGCAAACGACAGCTAAGAGGCGAATACAAAACAAATGAAAAATATTTAATAAATAAAATCAATTTGTTGATATATATGGTAGAAGGACATGCAACGAGACTCACCTGCGTACAGTGCTCTGATAGCAGGAGTGTCTTGACTGGTAACGCTTTGAGGCGGTGCTGGTCATTGAAGTATCTCGATGCATGCAAAATGTGTCATTGTTTTGGTTACGCATCTTCCTACGAGCATTGACGCCACGGCAAAAAAGATATCTGTGAATTGACCAAAAGCGTCAGAAAGAGAGAGAGAGAGAGAGAGAGAGGAAGAGAAAGGCATGTAGAAAGCAGCAGAAATCAGAAAAGTATGCAATTTTTCAGACAAAACAATTCAATTTCCGTGTTGTGTGTGTATGTGTATGTGGGTTGAGTGTTTGTATGCTCTGAGTGTATGTGTTTGTTTTTGCGTATGTGTGTCTTTCATTGCTGATTGCAATTTCGAAAATAAATACAGAAATATTTTAGCTGATTACGAAATCCAATTCTATAGCTCAAATTGTGAAAATTCGTTTCTTTTATTGCTTTTAATTTCTTTTGAATAGTTTGTTTTTTGATATTGAAGACAAGTTTTATTTTTTAATAAACTTTTAATAGACTCAATAACTAATTTGTAAAAATTCTTTTCTTTCCTTATTTTTTCATTTAAGTATAAACTTTTTGTTTTAATGCATATCCTTAAATGGAGTAAACTTTGTGCTTTTTTAGCTTATTGATTTTTTGGGCCTCTTTTGAACTAAAGCATAACTTTTCTTGTTTGTAGAAATTTTAATTAACTATCGATGCTTGGTTAAGAGACAACGAAATTTTTACTCTTGGGACTAATTCACTAAGATAAATACAAGAGGTAGTTAATATTCGTTAAACAAAAACAAATATTTAACGGTTAATATTATTTTGTCTCTTATTTTAAGAAAGGTTTTCCTTTAAGAAGCAGTTTGTATTCCTGTTTTTCAAGTAAATAAACCTTTTTTCTGATTTAACTTATATTGGAAAAGGCTTTACTTTAAAAAGCATTTTGTACTCCAGTTTTTTAAGTAGATAAACCTTCTGTCTTGTAGTTTTACAGGGAAAAATCTAACCTTTTGTTTGCATTAAAAAATAATTTATATGAATGTTGTTTCTATATAGTTTTTTAGCAGGTAATAAAGATTTTTAGTTCTACAGGGAAAAAACCCAATACTTTTGGTTGCACCTACCATACTGTTACACTTTTTGTTAGTATCTTTCAAATGGAGAATGACAATTTATATATGAATGTTGTATCTATATAGTAAAAGTTCCTTTTTTGCCATTTCCAATATATTTAAAACTATTTAAAAGTATATGTTTCAGTTTAATAATGAATAAATATATCTTTCTCATTCTCCATATAAAGATCATTATAAATCATTCTGTAGTTTCCTCTTTGGATTTAATTTTTTTACTGTTTTTTATACTCTATTATCTATCAATTCTTGTACATTTTGTTTTTTCATAGTTCCAAAGCGGCTAGTTTTCAAAAGAGTATTACTAAGGCGATGATTTCAAATGAAATATGAGGAGGAGTATCAAATCAAAATTCTACAATGTCTAAATAATTGTCTACTATAAAACATAAGCCAAGTTTATTGGCAAGTTTCTATTGTTAGGTTGCACACAAATACCAATACATACAACATATATGTGTATATATATATATATATATTTTTTTTTTTTTTTTGGCATACTCTTGTGGGCAATCAGTAAGAAGAAAGTTTTGCCAAGTGGTAATGTTTTTCCTTGTTTCTTGTTTGTTAGTTGATTGGTTGGTTGGTTGGTTAGTTGGTTTGGTTTTTGGTTTCGTTTTGCTTGGGGTTTTGGTTTTTGGTTTAGTCTATGGTTAGGGAGATACAAATTGCAGTTTGCTTACGCTTACAGATTTACAGTTATTTGTTTGTTATCGATTCTAATCGAATATCATTAGTCATGCTGTTATGCTGCTACTGGTGGTGGTGGAGGAGTAGGATTGATGTGAATGAACAAATACCTATTGAAATGTTTGCGAAACGCCCCGCTCACAAAGTAGAGGGCAACCGGATTGGCACAGCTGTTGGCAAAGGACATGCAGAAGCCGACAATACGTAGAACATGCCAGAATGCATTATAATCATCTTGTGCAGTGGGCCTGTGGAAATATGACAAAACATCATAATGAAGATATAAACGAGAGAAATTGATTATTGTCCAGAGCGGGTATATAGTATATATATATATGTATAGTATGTACGTCAAACAAATGGTGACAACATTACTCAAGTATCCATCCTCCCAACAACATTATGGGCAGGAAGGAAGAGAGTCAGTGTGTGTGTGTGTGTGTCAATAGTGTATGTGTGCACACGCTCCTTTCTTATCTACATTGACAAATTGACTTTACCATTCATGAATATCGTCAGCACACATAAATCCTTGCACATACACACACTTCCTTTTAGACGCATACACTCTCTCCTGTCCATCCCCATACTTACCAATAGTAGAACCAGAGAAAAAAGACGTGATATGGCAAAAAGCAAATACCAAAGATGACAACAAATGCCAGAACAGTCATAGCAACCTTTCTACGAGCTCGAACCTGAAACAAAAAACAAAAAGAAAAAAAAAAGAGAAAGTTGCAAAATTGTGGTTGAATATTTTTATTTGCTAAATTTATTCTGACGCTGCGAATTGAATTTTAAATTTTAAACTGGCAACTCTAAACATGTTCACTGGTTAAGGTAACGTAAATATTTAAACAGATGAGTTTAAAGGACAAGCTCTGTCTGTTCTTGGGCAAAAGGTTTATATATAATTCAATTTCACTTCCAAGCGTGAGTGTTTTATTTTATAATTTGATTTAACGAATGCTAAATGATGATTTGAGACTTTTCGGTTCAAACAATAATGCAATCAATTTATTTATATCACGATTTTATTGATTCTATTTGGAGTTCCAAACATATTTGCCATACGACCGACCATTTTAGAAAAAGAATGATTAATTGACTTGCTGTTCCTCGTCTTCCATTGGCTTTTCCCATTCCAACTACAGTTTCCATATTTATAGAGTATAATAATAGTCTGTATGCCGCCAATTCAATGCTTCAGATATCTAATCATGCATCAAGCTAGTTCCAGGAAATGAAGCAAACTGCGTGGCTTTGAATTCAATGCATTTGCAGTAAAAACCAATTGCAATAAAATGCGTGTTCAGGAAATTGTCTCATACACTGCTTGCTTATGGCGATATCTCATTTAAAATAGGTATATGTTAGCGTTAACCAACACTTGCTTTTACTTAAAACATTTGCTAATATCCTTTATGTATACAAAATATGTAGTTAAAAAAGAAATTTAAACTGAAATTCATTTAAATATCTTACCTGTCTTACTGCACCTTGCATTTCACCTGGTACACTTGCAGTGTACATCAAATGTAAGGCAATTAAAACATAAAATGCAGCTATTATTACCAAAGGTATGGCATAATATACCAAAAATTTCAATAAAACCATAAATTTGGCATAATTAGCACCCCAATTATCTGGATATGGATAGCAGATGACAATTGATTTCTCTAAATTAATTCCAAGGGGCTGTAAAATAAATAAAATGAAATTAAAATAGTTCCAGTTTCTTTTGTTAAAGCTAAGTAACTCACTTTAAGATTGCTACCAATTAAAGCTGGTAAGCCGCAGAGTATGGCCAAAAGCCAAATAGATACAGCTATGGCCAAAGTCATACGAGTCGCTCTACGACCGCCTCCTAAATAGTTGGAAATTATAATAATCTTAATAGATATATATTGATAAATATTTTTAATAGTGATCACTTACCATGGGCATGAAATTTACGTAATGGATCAACGATTGCAAAATATCGATCACCCGATAGTGCAGTTAAGGTAAACACTGAAACACCGATTGATACATCCTTCATGAATTCTGTAACACTACACAGAATACTACCCCATGGCCAATATTCTACAGCATATACAGTGGAAACCAATGGCACAGTAGTCAATATAACCAATAGATCAGCTAGGGCCAACGAAAGTATATAACTGTCAAATAGATAAGAGAAATACAAAGTGCAAATGTATATACAAGCACATAAGTAATATATATTAAGGGTGAGAGGAGTTAAATGTGATAAATTTTCATGCTATCGAATATAAAATACCTTTTATTAAAAGAGTTCATTTTAAATAGATTTTATTATGACGTACCAAAGAGATTTTAAATTATTTAAATACACTTTAGGTGATCATATTGATTGGACATCTAATTTCTTTACTATTTAGTTTGTTTTCGCCCCAATGGGTTTAAAAATTGACTAACATACCCCAAATGTTAATTTAAGTGGCATCCTTGTTTATGTTTATGCCTACGTGGCATCCCATTGATGTCATGATGGGCAAATGAAAATTATCAAGTAAAAGCTTCTTAGTTAAAGTTGTCAGTTATCATTAAATTTTAACGCAATTCTATGCGTTGCGCAAACATCTAATAAAAATATATATACCCTTTTTTTTGCAAGCAGAGCTCTAATAGATTTATGTGACCTTTTTTACATTGGAGATAAGCCAGCAGCTAGCTTCAGATGTGTTGCTTGTGTTCCTTTATGGGTCTAAGGATATTCTTTCTTGGGCAGCACGTGCGGGCGCCTTGAAGTGTGAGAAAAAATGTTGCGCTTCAATGATTTATGCCCAATGTGTTGGCCAATTTAGAGCAAAAGTTTACCATTTGCCATTGACCGATAAAATTGATTTATATACTTTAGATTCTCTCCCCAAAAAATCTTTTGCACTTTAAATAAAATTTGAATAAAAAAGTCTTTGGCTCTTATCCCAGGCAATCTCAAATGTAATGTCTGCCACAGTGACTGTAAATAAATTGTATACATAGAGAAAGCAAATGCTTTTCTGTGATCTCAAAAGTATATATAGTAATTTCCAGTGCCATACACACAACACACACTCTTTGTACCATAAATAAGTTGCATGTGGTAGCGGAAATGCAACTCCAAATTACATTTTTGTGGCTCTTGGCAAACCTGATAAGGGTTTACCTTTGGGTTACCTTGTGTTTTCTGCTTTAGTTTTGTCTGGTCCAGAGTCCTCGTCAGCTAAGCCAAGTTGACTTTAGTCCATTGCATGGCTATGAAATGCAATTTCAGCGTAATTTGATCAGTTGACATTTCCGTTGGCTTTTGCTGAAATGTGCAAGTTTAATGTATCGCACGTGGAGCAAGTTTTGTAACTCAATGTAGGTACAGGTAAACACAGGTGTTTTCCTAGTTTGCAGCTTACAGGAAGTGTTGCCATTATAGCTTATGATTTTGGTTATCTCTTTAAAATGCATTAAGCTAAGCTAAGTTTTTGTAATTGGACTGAATCAAAGTTGGTCATATAAGAGCTCGTGAATCTGTGTACGTAGAGAACTATGAGAATTTGATTTGACTTAATTAAAAACTTTTCTTTTTTGAAAAGTTCTCAATGATCTAAATGATTTTTGCACGTTTTAGCATTGGTTTGTGTTGAGTCAGTCCCGTAATGTATGCAGTAGTTCTGCTAATTTTACAGTGTAAATATATTCTTTCCTCCTTTGCCATTTTGTGAATTCTTGCACCGTAAAGAAAAGCGTTGAAACATCGGGGAGCTCTTGTTTGAATTCTCATAAGTGGAAAATGTTAATCCTCAAATGGCTTATCTTTGGAAGACAACATTTTCTATTTGGTTCTAGTCTGTGCTTAATATCTTTTCTGATTGGCGCTGGCTAACTAGCTAGCTGGCTAGCCGAATGGATAGAGCCATGTTCGTCTATCCATCTGTTTGTTTCTTCGTGTTTTTTAGACCTTAAATGTTCAGCTATATTGTTAAAACTTGGTAGATAAGCTATTTAGGTGTCTATATAGGCTAGGTATAAAAATAAATCGGATCGGACTATTATTAGATGTAGTGAGTTGACTTTTGCCCCAACAAGGATAAAACACTTAGGTTCAACCCCCGCCTAAACCCGGCAAAAATACCAAATTTTCAATATTTATTTCTTGAAATATAAATCCTCTGATTAAATCAGTTTTACAACAGACTTTTTGCTTTGTTTACTGCAAACAAATTTTGGATTTCATATTCGTTTTTATTGTATTTTACTTAAAATTCTTTCAAACTCTCTTTAAATCACATTGCGCGTTCTTGAACTAAAATTTACATTTTTAAAGAAAGAACTACTGAAAGAGGATGCCACACCAAAGGGCAAGTGCCACTAACGCATGAACCGATAAATATGTATATATATATACGGAAAAAATAAAGTTGAGTGTGCTTACTTTTTATATATATTTGCAATCATAGCGTGGATGCCTCTCAATTAAGAGTTACACATTTTAATTGGCTATAACCAACGACCACAGAAGACCAATCCGCAATCGACGAGAACGAGGAAAATTGCTAATGATGTAGCCAACTAACGAATGCTAATTAACTAAAAAGGTTTCCTATTCGAAGAAAAGTCTTTAAAATTCATAATTTATTTAAAGCAAGAAATATATCAATCTAATTTTGCATATTTAAAGCTCACAACTGTACCTGCTGCTGCCCTGAGAAGAAAATTTTTGACGGGGCACCCTAAAAATAGGCAACGTTTTTGGGGCCCAACATCTTCCAAAATCAAATTAATCGCAAGGCCTGTGTAACAATAACTTGATTTATGACACTCATTTTATGCAAAACACAAAAATGCCGCAACACGCACACACACACACACACATACATACAGCCACACATGTGCTGTGGTGTGTAAGCCAAAAAAGCGAACCAGCCTGGCTAAATTTAAAGTAATTTCTAGCTTAGGCAACTTTCGAAATTCTTATCATCAACACAATCCTCATCATCATCATCATCATCTTCTTGGGCTACCACTTAATTAGTCGTGGCAATGTGGCGTAAACGTGGTCCGTGGGCGTGCCGTAGGCGTTGCAGGAGTATTTTCATCTCTGACATTTGCCACTTTGCATGCATAATTTGCCACACACTTTTGCCGTAGCCCAACACAGCGCACATAATTAAATTCAATTTAAGTTTGCCATAAATCAAAAAGGTATTTTTAAAAATACGAAACACCTTCTAAAAAGCATTCAATGGGATCGACTTAAGGATACTCACTCTCTTTTTTTTGCCTTTACTTTAGTTAAAAATTAAAAAAATACTTAAACTTGGCTAAATATACGATATTCTTTTGGGAAAACGATAAAAAAAAAATCAATTTAAATAAACCGATATAAATTTGAGCAATAAATGAAGTGAAATTTGTTAAAATATTGTTAATAATAATTGCCTTTGACAGAACAGTATTTACTATTGTTTTTACCATGAATAACAAATTTGGAATGAGGAAGATATCGATTTCAAATTTTTTGACTGCGCCAATAAGTACAATAATTAATTTACATTATAATTACCGACTGGTCCTAATATACCCCAAAAAGTATGCTAT
The DNA here is from genome assembly GCA_018903615.1 of Drosophila neocordata. Classification (NCBI taxonomy): domain Eukaryota; kingdom Metazoa; phylum Arthropoda; class Insecta; order Diptera; family Drosophilidae; genus Drosophila; species Drosophila neocordata. The sequence continues at coordinate 564,838 of JAEIGI010000007.1, read as the reverse complement.
GTTCGCACAAAGTTGTAAAAACTTTTGAAGGGATTCTTTTCTTAACTTAACATAAATTTTCTTAGAAACTCACGTGTTGGGTACATTTCGCATCTGTCGCACACTCAGAAAGACCACAATAAGCGTTCCATTGCCCAATACGCCAACCACAAAGATGAGAGCAAAAAGTATGGGCACAATGTAGGTCTCTGGACGTCTTCCATACGGAATATATGTTGTTTCAGTTGTGACATTTATCGAATTATTATAGTCATCGAGGAGTGGTGAACTGGTAGCCATAGCCAAATCCCAAAGGGCATGTGTTATATTGAAAGATTCTGAGAGGGAAATTTGCTCTGGAGTTGTGAGAGATAGCGACAAGTCGCCATAACTAATGTCCTTTTCCATGTCTGAGTAATTACGTAGAGAACACAGCAAATTCTATTTTTATTTCTGAATTCTTCACTTAACGATTGTTGAGCCAATAATTGAAACTTGTTTAAGTATAAATGATTCATTTAATTTTTTTTACGGCTCGTTGAATATTTCTGTTGCTGCTTTTGTTGTTGTTGTTGTTGTTGCTGCATTGCCAATGGTTTTTCCGGCTCTATTACAAATACATAAAAAAAATTGTCTGCTGTAAATAGAACAGAAGATATATATATATATATATATAAATATATTGAGCGATTAAATCATCTGTAAAAATCATTTTCAACTACACATTGAATTTAATTTAAGGGGAAAAAATATTGAAAATGAATTTTTACATTCAATTTGCAAAGCAATTAAATAATTTAGATCTTAGAAATACAAAAATCAATATTAAAACGAACAATACATTTACTTGATTGGAATGAAAAATAAGTTTTGTTTTTGCCTTTCATGCAAAACAATTGAGTCAATTAAATTCCATTGGGCAAAGCTTTTGATTTATTCATGAAATTTCAACCATTTTTTTTTTTAATATTTACTTTTTGCCCACAAAATCATCAATATGCAAGTAAACAAAAATATTGCATATCAAGATTATATATTTACACATGGATTCAATTGTTATTATATTTTATTTAATAACGGCGTTTTATATAAATTAATTATTTATACCATTAAAGCTAATACTAAGTAAATTTAATCAATATAAATTATAAAAGTAGAGTTGATTATGGCAATGTTGAAAATTCTGAGTCCTTAGATATTCTATTTACTTCAAAGATGACAACAGACGACAATATATATATAATATATAATCTTAACCGATTTGGCAGAATTTGATATAATAATCTTTGCCTCTAACCAAAAAAAAGTCTTATCAAACCATGGAAGGATTTTTTTTTATAGGAAAACTACATTATACATAAATAGTCCTTCCTTTTTTATGTACATGAAATAATAAAGTTATACATACATACTACAAATCTGGGGCAAAATGCACTAGGATGCCTCATTAAAACTTGTCTTATCCACAACCGTTTCTTTTGACACATTTTCAACAACGGAAGCTCCTGCCTTCATGTCCTTCTTCATACTTTCTTTTTCCTTTTCAATGCTTAAACAGATACTCCTTATGCGCTTATAGATCGTTTCCCTCTGCTTCCTCGCTAGCTCGTATTTCTTAACCAGATCAGCATAGGCACGTTCCTTTAACTTGCTTTCTTGGGTAGCCAGCTTATGACGACATATGCGTGGTGCAGTTACACGTTTTGGCACAAAAAGGCCAGGACCAGTTTTCTTGGGCGGCATAACAGTACGTTTGCAGAGTCCATTGGAACTCTTTGATTGAACACGGTTTACCGTTGGCTTTGTGGTCGTTTTGCGAAGACCCCGAAGTCTTTCACGCATCGTTTTTATATTAACCACGTTTTTATCAATAATTTTATTTTTATGTGAAGATTTATTTTTGTTATAAAAGTCTTCACGTTCAGGCATTGTCAACTAAAAAGAATTTTGTTTTACTTTGTGTGTGTTGCAAAAACGACTAGTAAACTAAAAATGAAGATTGTTTATTATGAGAAGGGAGATATATAATAAGGCATGTCTTATAGCCTACTATTAAATTTCTTTTTGTTTTTGTTGACTATCAAACAGTGGGATATATGTATGTTTGAAATTGAATTTCTGTAAGAGCAAAGTAACTATCTGGCATCCTTGTTATAATTAGGTCTATTTTACAACACTGTCGTGGTAGTAGGTTAGGTCGCTGTATATTATTGCAAATTACAGTAATTAACTCTCCATGTTAATTTCTAACATTAACTAAAGGCTATCATTTATTATGCACAGCTGCTTTCTGAATAGTTGGACAAATCTCAACAGTACGAAAAAGCCTTAAAATTAAATTAATTTTTGGAAGCAAACAATTATTGATAAGTGTAATCAAATAATCAATTTGATTTAAAATTACATTTGCTAGTTGCTGCACAAACAAAAACCATTTTTCTAGATATAATAATGTTTGGGACCTATGAAATGATATATGACTATAATATAGTTTAGCGATTCTGATAAAACTCGGTTAAGGTGTTCATATACATTTACATTACTCTTTAAACTTATATTAAGTCTGGTGATACTCGATCAAAGAATAAGCAAGTTATTGTTTTTAAACTCTACTTTGCCTCGATAATTGTATTGGAAACTCTATGATAAAGTCATTCAATCTCTCTGAGTTTGAGATTTATGTAGTTTTATTGCCTTAATAGTATTCTGTCTAATATTTTCACACTGCAGCTACAAAGCTCTTCAATTTGACTACTTTACTACAAGTAAACAAGCGAATTAGTGTTAATCAAGCGAATAAGAATTAATCAAGAGTTAAGTACAAGAATATGAAAATGGTATGGTAACGCTGGATGGACTGCTCTAGCGAAATAAGTTAACAAGGTGGAAAGCAAGGCAGTTTTATTAAGTTAACATGTACGACGTTTTTAAGAGGAACGAAGCTCTTGCCACAAAAAGAGAAGAATAATAAATATATATAACAAATATAAATTTACGAAAATAATAAGGGAAGACATAAGTGGCGATTGAATTGAAAACTTAAAAGGTATATTAATTAAATAACCAACTAACTAATTTAAAATCAAACAAACGTAAAACAGAAAAGGCATTACGAGCTTTTTTTTCTAATAATAAGCAACCTGTTCCACATGAAGACACGAAGTTTATTCAGTTTGAGATGCTTTCTAATAAGCTTTGTAATTTCCACTACTCCATTTACAGTAAATAAGTGTTAGGAAACACCCCAAATATATATAAAATTCTTCATTCAAGTGTTTATTCCTTTAGGGCTAAGTTAAAATTACTAATTTATTTTGTTACTGTAACTTGAATTTGATATAATTTCAATAATATAACAAACGAAAACAACTGTTTGTGACAGTTTCATTAATAAATATTCAATTTAAGCAATTAAGGCACTAAATTCATTTGCCTGTTCATTATAGGCATATTTGAGTTCAATTCAAATTGTTGTTAATCTTGATTAATCAGCCATTCGATGCTCTTAAAAGAGAGATATGAGATTTAAACAAAAGATTTAAGATCTTTAATACTATAAACATTAAAATGTTCTTTACCTTATCAAGCTATTATATCTGTCTTTGCGTTCTATATACGCATATTAGTATTCAAATAATCACTCAATTAATCATTGTTCAACATTCATTTCCTTTTAAATTAAATATCATTTATTTATGGCACTAAAAGCCAATAACATATGTATGTTGTTTCTTTTTTGTGATATATATTCGTGAACTTTAAGAAGCTTACTTCACCTTCCCATTGCAACAAAAGCCTTTAAAATCTCTTTGTAAAGTATTTTTGCCAAAGGGAATTAGAATGCATTTTCCCTAGTTGTAAAGCTTTTCCTTTCGTTTACTTGGCTTTAGATTTCAGCTTAAAATGCAGCAAAGGTCTTCTTAGCCTCAAGTACATTTCCAGTTAGTAAAGTCATCTGCCATGACCTTTTTTTGCGCTTAAAGCTAGATTTTGGCATTTGCAAAACGTAAGGACTAAGAGCATTTGCAATGAGTCTCTTTAATTAAAGCAAATAGTGTGAAAATAGAATAAGAGAAAATTAGATTAGCTTTAAGTTACAGATTTATGACATTAGCATACACTTCAGATGCTTATAACATGACATTTTCTTATCAAACCCGATACTCATTTTTCCACACTTGAAGAGAGAATGCATATCCTGTCATTACATTTCCAGCCATTAACCACACACATACGCACACACACTCACACTAGCTGCCCCATTTATACAGTGTGCCATAAAATATTACTGGCACCCGGACAAACTTGAATAGCCAGGACCACTAGCAACAAGCAAGAAAACTCTGAGTAATTGAAATCCGTGCTTGCTCTCTCCTTCTCTGTCTCCTTTTGCTGACACTTTCTTGTAATAAAAATATGAATGGTATCACACCAGGTAAATATCATAATATTATGGTTTTCTCTACTTTTCTATTTATTGTTTTCACTGGCTGAGTGCATAAGCTGAATACGAAACCAAACCAACTGAAAGTGCTAACCTTTATGCAGAAAAAGGTCATAAAACCAAATGTTTAACAGCTGAATGTTTTAGTTTCTAGTTTTCAAATGACTGAATGAATATAAAAAAGCCAACATATTCTACAATTCAATGCTAACAAATAGCAAAAAACTCTCAAACTCTTAAAAGCCAAAAAATAAATCCAGCTTAAAGTTTGATCGTATTGGAATCTTAAGATTTACTTTAACTTTTTGATGCAACATAAAATTATACATATAATTTTGTTGCTTATCTTGAATACGATTCTTTTGAAACTCTCCAAACATTTGTTTAATAAAATTTTAGGAGTCAAATTTGAAAGAAATTTAAAATGAATTACAGAGAGATTATTTTTGTTCTATATAACTTAAACATTTCAACATTAATTTTCCCCCTTTCGGGAAAACTATAAAGAAAATACTTGAAAGGGCATAACAAAAACTTTTAAGTTACCCTTGACTTGTTGCCATAGGCTGCAGAATATTTGTGAGTTTCATCATTAAAGTCTTCCAATTTATTAGTTAACTATATAAGTATAAAGGGAGAACAGTTAATTATGTTGACTTGCTGCCACGTGAAGATGTTGAAAAGTTAGTAAATCAACTTGGCAGGTATCATAAAGTCTTTCCACAAGTTTTCTACGAAGCCAAAACAAAGTTTTTCTAGGAAAAACTTTCTATTGTCTCGTGCAATGGAATTGCAAGAAACTGATGAAAAATATTTTCCATCTAAATGATAAAAATTGATTTTTAATGAATTTATGACTAGCATTCAATTGGCTTGAAATTAATTGGTAACGAGACATAAATAATGTGGCCATTAAAGAGTGTCATCATTAATGGACCGCATGAAACAAACAATATAAGTCTCTGTACAACGAGACGTATACGCAATATCAGTTATTACATTAAGTGTCGCAAGATAGTGATAGATACTAAGCAGGGAGTAAAAAGAGATAGATTTTGTAATCTTGTGGGTGAAGGAAAATAAATTAATTTTAATATACTTAGAACATAAAAGATTAGTGTAGAGTCCAACAACTTTTATTTATTAAAAATTCGATGGAGCGCCAATCTAGCTTATATTTTTCAGTTCCTTTTTTTGGTATATATATATTTCGCACTTAGGCAACTTAGCGATTATGATCATCCAAATTAAGCAACTGAAGTTTCATATTCTCATGTTTGGATAGTATATAAGGAGATAAAAGCATTGGTACAACATTGTGGGACTTTAGTTGAGTTAACCTTAGTTAACAGTGAGTAAACATTTAGTTTAGTTAACGAATATTAATGATCCAACTGATTACTCCATATGGAATCTATCTAGAAGGGTATTTTCTCAGTGGGTATCCTGTTTGGGTGGCTCATAGATGGAGTTTATCTTGCGGACACCTTTTCATATTACATCTATAGAATTTATAACATATTCATGTCATATGAAATCCATTTTACTTAATTTTGTGATTTTCCCATGTATTTAAAACAAGAATCTATCTAGAAGGGTATTTTCTCAGTGGGTATCCTGTTTGGGTGGCTCATAGATGGAGTTTATCTTGCGGACACCTTTTCATATTACATCTATAGAATTTATAACATATTCATGTCATATGAAATCCATTTTACTTAATTTTGTGATTTTCCCATGTATTTAAAACAAGTTAGAGCATTTATAGTAGTTTCTTTTAGCCCAAAACCTTACAAACATCCTTTATGCCTTTATGAAAAAAGTCTATATAGATATTTGTACTATATAAATTATTATAAGGCTGAATTCAGATATATAAATTAGCATAAACACTAATATTGCGACTAAATGGAGCACTACTAAAACAACTGTAATCTTCTCTTATTGTTTGAGCGATATTGGTGAAAACAATTTTCAATAGTATCATCACTATAAGAAACCCACCTCTAATGGCTAAGTAACAGAATAAGCAAACGGCGCTTTCCAATACTACAATTTAAAATTACACAGACTTAAAGAGACTTACGTCATATTTGACGTATTTTGACGTATGTATAGTAAAACTAAGATAAAATCTATTTAATCTTCTGTATAATGCACTTTATCCAACTTTTTTCAAAGATATTATAAACAGAAGTATAGTATAGAATATAATAAACAATAAAGAATGTAAAACATTATAAAATTTAATAATTTTAGAATATTTTATAAATATTTAATATTTCAACTTGATTACAGAAACTTTTCTCTATCTTACTTGTTAATAAAACCTTGCAAAAAAGCTGTATAAGATATGCTCTATAGATATATATACTTTATAGAATAATATAACTAAAAGTATCTTGCAATCAACCAAACAAAAACTTACTCCTTAAACTCTAAGAAACTTGTCAATTAAGTTAACTAAAAGAGACTCTACATATACAAAATGAAATCATTTCATTAGCATATATTGATTCTTGTTGAATACAATCCTATTTCATATTATCTATGTTAATTCAACAAATTTAAGCTAACACAAATTTTAGAAAATTTAAATTGAATTTGCTTATATTTTCTCTACATAAATTTTGATCCAATTGTAATGGAAAATCTTTTGCTAATTGCAAAATGTTGGCTTAAATGCAAATTGAATTTGAAAACAACTTTTAAATAACAAAAGCTTCCACTTCAGTTAGTAACCCGCTTTGATTTGGCATTACAACAAAGAGAGCTTAATTAAATATTTTTGGTAAATTTCATGCCATATCAATTGGGGCATTTTGTTATTGCATTCCATTCGTGTTGGGTTAGTAGAAAATGTCAACATTGTGGCATTGTTTGTCGTTGCTCGTAATTAATTTGTTAACACAATGAACAGGACATGGACGAGAAGGGAGTGGGTTTAATGTAGAGAGTATGAGGACATGAAAGTGGCTTGGACCTTGACTTGGCTTCGCTTTGGGTTTGAGTTCACTTTTTTTTTGCTGTGTACTCAATTAGCTAATTGAAAACTTTCCAACTACATAATGCCAACACAATTACCTAAAAAAAGAAAAGAAAAAAAAAAAAAACAACAAAATGGCAATACCAATTTATAATGCGAACTTATAAATTTGTGGCCAATAAATACGTTAATGATATTCATGTCTATTTTTGGTTGACTGACTACCACATCGCGCCCCCCCCTCTCTGCCATTAGGTTGACAAATAAACCTGTTAGCCTGTATCAATAACTGGCTTACAACATTCGGCAAAACAAAACAGAAAAGAAATATATAATAAAAATGTTCTGTTCTGATTTATGATAGCCACAGAGGAGACGACAAATGCTCGAGGAGATGGGGTCGTTTGGCTCTTATCTAGTCAGCCATCTGGATGTCAAATATTTATAGACTCTTGCTACCAGTGTGTATGTAGTACAAAGATAGATTTGATACCCTATTCAATAAATGAAATGTGATTTTTATTTTCTGCATTTTTAAAGATCGAATTGAAGAAAATTGAAATTTGAGAAAATTGGAATAATATTAACGTAAGATGGGAGATATATAAAAATCGGATTACTGGGAACATTTTGATAACTATGGCAACCAAAAATATATTTACAATGTATTTAAATTAGTTTGTTGATTCTTCTTTTTTTTAGATTTTAGTGAAATTTATATATACTGTTAAATCTTTTAGATATCATTGAAATTTTAATATATATATATTTAAAATGATAATTATATGGAATATATCTTTAAGTAAATGCATTTATATTGCCTTTTTTTCGTTTCTATAAAAAATATGTTTTCTTTAAGTGATCTGATTCTGATCTTAAAGTAAATCTACATCAAAAATGAAAATATAATGAAATAATAAGCAATATACCTACCATAAAATATTGAACTTAAGAAATTATAAATATTTTTAAGATTGAAAATCCTACAATTAATAGTTAAACTCGCATTATTCGGATATTTTTCAGTTATTAACGACTTTCAATTAGGCTGCTCTCTTAAATGAATTGTTAAAATAATGTACCACAATTTCTTTTGTTTTTATATTTATGAAAAGAATATCAAAAGTACAGTTTTTACTCTTAAAAAGAAATCAAGACCCTTTTGGGTCATATATTAAAAATCATTAATAACTATTAAATTATGATTCATGTATATTTAATCAAAAAATTAATGTTATATATTGAATTATTTTGAAAATACTATTGAATTATGATTAAGGTTGATTTAATTAAAGAATCAAAGACTCTTAAAGTACTTTTTATAAATAACTTTTATTTTCGACTTCTCTTTTTAAATCAGGTCCTTATTTACTAATACAAACGAAAGAAATAATTGATGATTAAAAAAAAAAGAATGATTTTCAGTCTTATAAAGTCAAAAATTCAAAGACTTAGCGACCGTTATTGCTCGAGACTAACAAATCATGCGAGTCATCTAGCACTTAATCTTATGGATAATGCTGGCGACTTTAAAGGACACACCCACTTGATCTCCCATTCAGACCGTAAGCTGATTGCTAGAAACTAAACCAGGAACCAACTTCAGTCACAAGAACTTGGCAACAACTTTTTAAATTTCAAAAAACAAGCTAAAGGAAACATATATTTAAATAGGATGAAAAATCCGTAAAATAAAATTATTAGTAAATACGTTAATTATACTGACTACAGCATAAATACATGTAAAATACCAATACGAATATTTAAATTAACATTGGTACAGTTTCGAGTTTAGCGCATTATCCTTTTGCTAAAGATTTATAAATTAATCAATTATTCTCTTTACCATTTGTCTTTAATATATTATTAACTAGCTAAATAAAAAATAGCAAGCAGCATTTTCAAATTTATTTTATTTTTGTTTAATATATTGTAATATAATTTTTATTTTTTATTTTAAAAGGGGAAAAATATTTCTAAATATAATAACTTACATAGTTTTATAAGAATAACTCCATAAATTAAAAAGTCTTTATTTAATGGAGTTATCCTTAGAAAAAATCTTTAAGTTTACTAAATTTAGAAGTAGTTTGTACTTCTTTTAAAGAAAGGGAAACAATTATAATAAATTGTAATAAAAATAAAATTAGACATTAAAAGCATTTAACTTTTAATCATAAACTGAGTTGGATTAACTCTCCTTAAATATTTTAACATAATCCTCTCTATTACATACTAAGTATTCTCCATTCGATCATATTAAAACATTAAACCGAATTTGTTATTTGATAAATCAATGCAATTTATCAGTAGTTCAGTTACGAACACAAACGCCACTTAAAATCTGTCCCCATGTGTGATTTTTGGAGAAAAACATCCGCAGGCAAAAATTTTTTATCTAAAAGCAAACAGTCAGCAGCACACTCCCCTCCCCTCCCTTCTAAAAAAAAAAAATCAAATTCCAAGCCCAAGAGCAAAACCAAAAACCAAAACCGAACAAAACCGAAATGAAATGAAATGAACTGAAATCTTATCTGTCAGCCATTTGGGGCTTATTCCGTCCACATAATAAATGTTAAATGCAGTTAAGTTCCGGGCAAATGTTACCGAGTTTGTTAACGGTAGCTGCTGACGACATACGCGAAAATATTTTCGTCTAATAAATAACGCGACTCGACAAAAGGAGAAACGCAAAAGTTGTCCCTGTCCCCCTGCCATGTTACAACGAAATTTGTAAAAAAAAGGGAGGGAAAAGCGAATTTTCATGAAATATGTTTTACAGTTGGAAAATACCTATATACATTATTTTTCTTTTTTTTGTATTACGAAACAAAAGATTTGTGATTGGCCATTTGTTTTCGTTGCCGACTGACTGAAATTGAATATGCCGCAAGCCTGTATGTTTCATTCTTTGTTCTTATTTCAGGAAAATAAAATAATGAACCAAATAGAATTTTTCAATAAATATTATATTATAAATATAGCAGAAATTGACATGTATGTCTTCTTCATCAGAAGTTATTTATTTTTGGAAAATATTTTCAAATGAAAACAATGAAAAAGAAATAATTTAATGAAATCCTTGGTAAGACAAAAATGGCCCAAAATATTTTGCATAAAGCAAACAACTACTCGTATATACCATGTCCTTTCTACTTGATGCAAATAGCAATTATTTTTGTGTATGTATGTCAAATTTAAGGTCCCCATTTAAGCGTCTTATATTTCATTTAAATGCCAGAGAGATGCCAACGAAATCCAAAATACTTAAAAACTCGTATGTTCCAATCCATAAACCAACTCGCTAAGAGCCAACCATAAAAAAAGTGCAAATTTAAAGGAGCACCAATGGCATCTCCTTAAGCCCCGTCGTCATACAAATACAATGTGATAGTTATATTTAATATTTTTTTATACTCTAACAAAGGTTATATTAAATTTTAGTAAATGTTTGTCACAGAAAAACAGTTATATATATAAAATAACTAAAGTCATTAAATATTCAATTTCAGAAAACCAAAGACTCTTTATTTTTAGAGAATTTAAATTTATTGTTTTGGTATTTATAATACAAAAATAAACGGCTTAAGAGCAAGCGTATATCAACCTCGTGCTTCTATGGAATTCCTCCATTTACTTTAATGCATAAACATGCTTATATATATATATTTATATTTATATCAATATATAAGCCTGTGGGCACTTAGAAAATTCGTTCGATTTCGTGAACTGTTCGCACTTTTTGCCGTTTGTTTACATTGGCAAACCATTAAACCTTTAGGGTGGAAGAGATGTTAATATAATAGGTGGTGGAAGGGGACGAAATGAACAATTTGATGCTGTTATTATCTTTATAAGTTATATACATTATTCAACTTATATTTTGCTAACATTTTTATTGCTCTGTATTGGATTTCCCTTTGACTTTGCCAAAAAGTATGCTGTAAAATATTTTTTTCGCCGCAGCGGAAACATTAACCGATAACATTTTAGAGAAAAAATTTCTACACCCTGTACATAGAGGGTATATGAGGTAAATGTTAAATTATATATACATTTTGCATTAGCATATCTAAAAGTAATTTTTAAATATATCTAAAGGTAAATTCTTAAGCTTTCGTTCAATTTGTTAGTTATTTGTGTAAAAATTAGTGTATGTAAATTTATTTAAAAGATTTTCTTGCAAATTGATTAAAGTGAAACTGTTGTTAAAATGAAAGTGGGAACTGATAAGTTTCATTATTTAGAATTTAGTAAATAAAGATATGTAATTGTTCGTTTGTTTTAAAATTTTCTTAATAAATATTATAATAATGATTTATGAGAAAAATATTTTGAAATTAATAATAATTTTCGGCCCCTGTAAGTCCTTTACTATGAGTGAAAATTAATTTTAATGAGTTTGATGTTCCCGACAAAAAGACTAAGTAAAGTTTCATTATTTAGAATTTATTGTATAAAGACATGTAATTGTTATTATATTCTATAAGTTCTTTAATAAATTTTATTAAAATAATGATCCTTAGTAGAACATTATAAATTTACAACTATTTTGGGTTCCTCAAAACGAGACTAAATCAAACTTAAAGATTTTCATGTTACTGACTATTTTAAATAACTGTAAATAAGATTCTTTAATTACCTAAAGTTAATCTTTCATTTCTATTTAGACAAAGTGATTCAACCCCCAGAGAGCAATTTACAACAGACTTTTGTATGCCAGAGCGAGATAATAATATGCAAAGTCAGAGAGTAAGAAATTTCTGTATTTCTAACGGAACTTGAACAAAGAGCGTGCCCATATATTTATATACAGACAACTGTAAATAGCTAATTAATCACAATTTACGCCTCTACTTAGTAAAGGGAACATCAAAGTCGGCGCCACAACTTTTCGTTGTATAAGCAATTTAATACAATGGCGGCCACAAAACCAAAAGCTGAAAAAATTGTAATGTAGTGGGTGGTTTCAGGCACTTCCACTTTCCCCCCCTTTTTTCCCTTTTTTGTGATTTCATCAATGCGGCAAAAATGAGCGAAACAGCGGGGAGAGGGTAGAAGAATAAGAGAGAGAAAAAGAGAGATAGCAAAAAGCAAGTAACTTTAAATTACTTTTACATGCTGCTAATGTCCTTTAATAACTGTGTTTGGGGTGTCCATAACAATTTCATTCCGCTCGTTGAGCGCAATTAGAGTGCATTAGTGTTTAAGTTTTGTTTTTTATATTGTTTTAACATAAATTGGCATAGTCGAGAAGTAAAGTTTTTGCAACAGCTGCAAATTAAATGAATAAGAAGAAGAAAATACAACGTGTCTGTAAGAAAATTAGCAGGTGCACACACACACGCATACATATACATACATGAGTATATTCAAATGTTGTCTTTGTAAATGTTATGGAATTCAATTTACATTAAATTAAATTTGAGCAAATTTCAGATTTGAGAAACTTTCATGTCCTTTTCTACTCCTTTTTCATATGTGGGTCTCATATGCGGGTTTTCACTTTCGTTTTTTTGAGTTCTCTTTCCTCTCGCTCTCTCTTTGTTCCATTGAAATTTGGTCCATTTGTTGTTTTATTGCCGTAAACTTTTTCGGTCCTGCCATTCGCAAGGACTAATTGTGCGCTAAAAGTGGCCATTTTTCGCCTGCGTTTTTTTTTTTCTTCTGTTAACTTAAGTCCTTTGAGCATGTAAATGAAGGTCCTGACGGTTGATTTATGCACTTGAGTAATGGTGTTTCTTTTATTTGCTTTTCCTCTTATACGGCTGACAATTTAAAATACTTAAAAACATTCACATTTACGACACAAAGTTGAAACTTTATTAGGGCACTAATACAGAAATGAAGAGAAAATATATTACACCAATTGATTTTAATAGTTTTTGATTTAAAATCGTCAGATTGAAGAAATGAAAAGTATTTACTAAATCAGTTTTTATTATGTTTGCAAATGTGGAATTTATAAATGTTTTCATTTGATTAGATTTCATTTAACCAATTAAGATTATACAATAAAAACCATTTGTTATACTTTAAAGATTCTAAAATGCTTTTTTATACCCTTGCAAAGAGAGTATATTGATTTTGGTTCGCAATGCATAGAAGAAAGCATCTCCGAATCTATTAAGTATTATTCTTGATCAGCACGATGGATTGAATTGGCTTCTTTTTGCTGCAGGCATTGTATATTGATAAAGCTCCCATAGAAACTATCGCTTAAGAATATGGTCTTAGATGAATAATTTGGTTATTTTAAGAGCGAAAAATGTCCCTATAAATTGTCAGTGGAATCAGACGACTATATGCTAAAGGAACAAACGGGCCAAGAAAAAATTTAGAAGTCGAACTTCCATGTATGTTTTATAGAAATAGAACTTTTATATATATATATACATACATATAGGTAAGAAGCAGAGTTGCCATGCAGTCAAAGGACTTTCACATTGACGTTGTCATTGCGTGAACTATCAATGAGAGTAGACAGAGATAAAGCGCAATCTCTGGCAACCCTAAGAAAGCTCGTCGGTCGTCAGTTGCAGCAGTTAAGATCAAGCCGTATAATTTATTATACAAAATCTTTTCGATCTAGTAAATAAACCATAACAAATTAGATATCTTATATATTGATTCTATATAATATATTCTCTGTATATTATTTATTAACATGTTTCTATAAATATCGAAGTACCAGCTTTTACATTTTATGTTGTATTTATGCGTATGTATAAATAATATATTTTATCTTTATAATTTATAATGATAGTAATAATTTATTTCAATTTATTTTTGTTTCCTTGTGCTTTTATTTGGCTGTAGTTGCACATTTACATGTTTATATGTAAGGTACGGGGGTGTTCCATTACAATATGACATAATTTTCAACAACAAAAACAAAATGTAACCGCCCTCTAGTGTCAAAAACTGGCACCTTCACAAACACCAAAATTACGTGACGCAAACATTTCACACTGTCACATTTTTACATTTTTATTTAGAAATTTTCTTAATTTTCTAACAATTGTGATAATTACATGACATCCCCTCCCCTTACCACAATGTCATTTTGTTCGAGAACATAATGAACGCATTCTATTCTGTTGTACCACTGATTGTCTGTTTTAAAGACTTGCCCCAAAATATTCCACCTGTGTCAAAAATCAAGGCGACAGTTCCTACTAATAGGCTTTAGGACTTTTAAGCTTAAAATTTTACACAAAAAGTAAATTGCCTATAAATGTTACAAAAATGTAAATAACTAACAGACCTCTGTTATTAGCATACTTTTGGACGTTACTGCTAGAAAATAATGTAAACAAATAATGATGAAAATCTTTTTGACTTTAACGAGGCAAAAAAAAACTTATTATCAACTAAAAATTTATATTATGAATTATGAATTTTATTTGCTTAAAATTTAAGGTTAAGGCAATTTCTGAATTAAAATTTTTAGTTTGTATAAAAATTTTTAATGTGCCTTATAAATTTTTAATAGATTTATTTGTTATTAAAAGTTACATCACTTCAATATACCAAACTGTAGAATGGTTAATTGGTTTAATTCATATTATTTACTTTTTCTCCTGTGTTATGGTCATATATTTATGGAAACGTACTGAGCATTTAATAAATGCTTATGTAGAGTCAAATTTTGGCCAAAAGGACTGATTAAAATGCATTGTTTTATATAACATTCAATTCCAAGAAAACCTACATTTGTAAGAATTAAAAAAAAAAATCAAAATTTTTAACCTTGGCTATATCCAATTACAACTTAATTAAAGAAACCTTAGACAGAAGAAGTAAATTCTAAGCAAAGTAAATTCTAAAAAACTTAAACATAAATTAAAGAAAATATGTTTAATATTAGAAAATTGAACAAAATTCATAAGCTAAGTTAAATTTGAATGTTTTTTTTATTTATTTTAAGCCTTCAGATTACATAATAAAGCCTATTCAAAAGCATTTTCTTCTTTTATATTAAGATACTTTTGATTTTCTTAAATTTTTTGAATAACCCTTTGTAAAAGAACAAGTTAAAAGTTGTATACCAACACACACAGGATCCATATGACATCCTTATGAGAAAGTGATATATTAACATAAGTAATGAACAACTTTTTTTGTATGGAGGGAATCTTTTGGTAAAAAGATACTTAAACTTGAGTGATTTGCGTGGCCTACAGTCTTGGCCTAAGTGTCTTTCAAACGATTTAAGTTTCATTTTTCACAAGCTGACACATTTTTTCTTTCCTTCTCTCTTTTTCCACTGCTCATTAATACGAATTTCATTTTGTGCTCTTCATTCTTTTTCTTTTTTCTTTGTTGTTTTTAGCATATTTTCCTAATTTTTCTATGTGTTAAATTTTTGCCAATTTGCATAATTCAAGGCTCGCGTCAAAGCTTTTCAGAAATTTCTTTTCTGTAGTTTGTTGACATTTCTTTGATGACCGCTGAAACGCCTTCATTTGCTCTGCCTTCTCATCCTTGTTTGGTTCTAAATCCAGGACAAGAGCAGCAACAGTTTGTATTTGGTTGGTCGACAAAATAAATTTGTTAGATGCTCGATGCCGCTTGCTGAGTGACAGGGCACACTTATTCCCCATTCTCATTCGCATTGACCCACCCCAACCCCCGCCCCGACACACACAACACCCTCCTACATAGACATCAGCACATATATCATTTTCATTTTGTAATTTGTCTACCCACTCCGCTTAGTCAGTTCTCCTTCCTACCCTCTTTTGACATGGCTTTTGGCTTTGGCCTCAGTTTTGGCCCACAGTTAATTGGTTGGGGTGTTGATGGTATGGATATGGATGTGAATATGGATGTGGAGCTGCCTCATATTAAATTACATGACAGCTAACATGAGATGGTGCCCCAAACTGAAGTGTGGGCACAAGGAGTCAGAGCAAGTCAGAAAGTCATACCGGAGTCCACTTGTCTTCCCTTGCCAAAAACAGATGTATTAAATGTATAAAAATATTATATGATGGCCATGCCCATGCCCATGCCCATGCCCACGGAGCTGTCATTCATAAAAAATGCCAACAATTCAATTTTCCTTTATGCAATTCCCTTAAGATTATAATCTCACTTTTCACTCAATTAAATACTTGTCTAACAGATTTATATACAGACAATTGTATTTAATTTCATTAGAAAACTTTTCAATTGATTTTACAATTTTAGAGAATTATTCACTTAGACAACTTTAACAAGTTAACTCAAATCCAGTACTCAATTCTCTATTAAAATTTTAGAGGGATAAATTAATTTCATCTAATTACAAAAAGCTGTTCTATCTATCTTACTCTCACACTCTCTCTCTCTCTCTCTCTCTCTGTGTATTTTCTCTATTTCCATTTGCTTTTCCAGGCTAAGCCATGGCACACTTTTCATATTAGAAGCAAAGTCGTCGACATTTTCATTAATTTCGAACGTGCATGTCTATCAAAATTCTGTTGGCCATAGACAGACAGACAGACAGAAGGACAGAAAGTCTAAGTGTGATGGAGTATATAGAGAAGCTCAAGGCGAAAGTATTAAAATTATCCATTTCTCCTTTCAGTTTATTTAATTAATGAGATTGTATTACAACGCATTATATGCATAATATATTGAGCAACGAATTTAAGATGCTCTTTTCATTTTTATAAACAGAAATCAAACTAAAAATTGGGATACTATTATAACTGAAATGGTTAAAGATCTCCTAAACAATCGAAAGACCTACACTTTACTAATACTTTATTCTTTAGATTCACCTAATAAGTGAAGTATTCAAATAATTCTTACACATTTTGAAGCATATGTATACGATATACCCTTTATTAATTATGGAGGCAATTCGATATTAAGGAAAAGTATTTTAAGCTTTTCTTAAACAGTTTTGTTAAAACTTTTCTAGAACAACTCAAGCAATTTAAATGCCTTAAAGCAACAGTAAGAAATGGTTTATAACTTAAATGCCTTCAGGGCAAATTTAATAAAATTGTTAAACTAATTCATTACACACAGAAGGAAGGTGAGTAAAGGTAAAATTTTACACACAGCACTTTCTCTTTGAACCGGAAATGTATCACCCATTAGATCAAAAGACTCAAAGTGTAAACCTTATGGTATTAAAGATAGTTTCATATTTAAGACAATTTCATGAATTCCTTTGTATAAATTTAACTTGTAGGTACAAAGATAAAGACATAAATACACTTTCAAATGCATAAAGATATTTTAAGAAAGATTCAGTAAATCTTTGTATAATTGCAAGACTTTTGCTAAAGGAAAGATTTAACTCTCAAAAAAACAGAATTGGTTATTGATTGGTTATTGGTATTATTAAGCACACTTTGAGTAATTGCAAGTCTCTTTCGTTTAACTGTTTTTAAGCCATAAAGTAATAGTTAATATAATCTAATATCTATAATTAGTTAAGTAAGCATTCAGGTCTATAAAAAGCAAATCAAATTATTTTTTTTGAAATTATCTTTTAACATTAGATGTTTAAACTTCAAAGTATTCCCTTCTGTAACTTATACAGTGTTGATAAACGCAATGTTAGAAGTTTAACAGTAACAAACTATTTTCTGTTATTTTTTGATTTTTCTGTTAAATTACAGAAATTACTCACATGTTAAACATTTTAAATAACCGCTAAACTAATTTAAATAACAAATAAAATTTTTAAAATTCATTTCCCAATTAAAATAGTCAGATACTTTTTGCTTGACTTTTCTCTTGTTTCACACTTTGTTCCAGTTAACATTTTTATTTAATATTTCCCCATTAAATTTTCTTTTTATTTATTCTCTTCTTTAAGAAACCATTGAACCTATCGCTGTGCCTTGATGAAACCCGATCCTTTAGCTATCACAGCCGCCCATAAAACGCAATTTTTCTGTTGTCTGTCCATTGACATACGATAAATTTTTGATTTGTTTCAGTTTATTTGTTCTTAAGTGCGTCAATGAAATCCATATTATTGATATAACCAATAGATATAGTTGTATATTTTACGATTTTTCTAAATGTATCCTTTTGATATTTGGCGCGATTTTTATTTTCCAAGATCTATCAAAATTGATGTTTAGTTTATATTTTATAAATTACCAAAAGGTTTTGTATATCATATAGATTTATTATATATAAATTAGCATGTTATACAAACAGTACTATATTAAATTATAGCATTTATTTAATATTCAATTAGATATTAATTTTTTTCATAGGAATAAACTCAAATTTTAAAATACAAAAAACATAAATTAAGTCTAATTAGAATCAGTGGGATAAAAATGAGCTGAGAAACCTTTGTTAAAAATTATTAGAATACAAGAAAATTTGAAATATTATATATATATTATAAAGAGAAAACATGAACTAAAGTTTAGCTAGATTAACTTGGAAGGAAAGTGTAAATAAGTTTGATTAAAGAAATTTCTTTAAATTGGACTTTTAGGAACTTTTTAAGTTCATTTTCCTTAAGTAGTAAATGGAAAACAGGATAAAATACTAAATTCGATTGAATTAATATTATTTGTTATTAAGTGCAGTGTATACAAAAGTCGACACAAAGCCATTGTACTATCGATTTACTCAAGTGTGGCCAATGTACCTTTTTTTCCCACAAACGTAAAGACTCCTTACTTATCCTTTAAAAGATAAGGATACTCAACAAAGGACTATATAATAAATATTGATGTTGTTGATAATACTGATTAAATCAATATACATGTGCATGATGGATATATGAATTGGAGTGCCCCAACTCTCTTATCTCTTATTTTCATGGGCAGAAACAAAAAATAAATCTACTAAATACATATATATTTTTTATGTGCAAATTCATTTTGTCCAAACAATGCACATACCAAAGTCTTTGTCAAAGTATGTCCATAAAAGACAAAAAAAAGAAAGAAGCCACTTGAAAAGTTCCAGCCATCATTACTTTGGTATTTTGTGGTGATTGGCATTTGGCCAAGTCAAGGAAAATGGGAAATGAAGTGCAAATGAAAGCCAAAGAATGGGCAAGAGATGGCTGAGAGAAAGAGATGAAGCTTTTGGAGTGACACAACAAACAAAACACTTTGCGGCCTACGTGTTTGGTTTGGCTAAAAGGGACAAGAATAGAAAAAAGTAACTTAACTAAATGCCTGACCACAATAGCAACTAACGTACGCATTTGGGTATATTTCAGTTTAGTTTATCAACTTTATTGTTTACTTTAAGTTTCCTCGATACTCAGTTTCAATTTATCCATTAGACACACACACACACACACATACACTGACTAGTCACATACACAAGCCGGTGCACATTATAAAAATTTATGGCTAATAGAAATTAAATGACTGCCATTCGTATGTATTAACAAAGAGCAAAATTAGTTAGTTAGTGTCTTTACGGCATTTGGCATATACAGAATCTACGCTCCCTGCTGATGGTCAATGTGTTTAAACGACCTTCAGAGATCTATCTTTGCTTACTTAAAGAGAATGGAAACTTTAAAACATAAATTTATGAAAAAATTAAGAAATTTTTATTAAATATTTCATATTTCTTATTAAATTATAGAAAATTGTTTGGATTTTATCACTTGATTAATATAGAAAAGTATTTAAGAGATTCTTTAAATTTAAAACTGTATTACTCATACGACATGTGAACCATAATTAAGTATTTTATGCCACAAAACCAAGAACTTTTAAGATTCTAATTTTCTAATCTTTTATAATTTTTAAACACGTTATAAACTTTATATTTGCAAATTGTGAAACACATAAAATATTTAAAACTTAGGAATTAAAAATAAACAAAATAAAATTATAAAAAATTGTAATAAACTGTGTCAAGATTGAGTAATGAGGTCTGATCTAGTAAAACAGTTTACCAAAATGAAGAGATTGGATTATATTTCATATATTTACGAAGATCTTTGGACTCCCAGAGTGTAGGGACAACGTGCTCTCTGTTCGTAGTCAGTAGCTAGAGAAACATCATGAGTTAAAAAGAGACCGCTACAGTTCGCCTGGTATTCGAACTGCTGCGTTTTCCATTTTTCTCTGTTCTAAATCTAGCAAGTTTGTGTTATTATATTGGGACTCCTCTTCGTCGTCGTTGTCATCGCTGTTTGATTGACTTGGGGACAAGTGCCGAAATGGTAAATGGCAGAACTAGAATTTGACCTGGCACTCACACAGCTTGATTCGATATACATAGTTGCTATTACGTAGGTGAACATTTAAAGAACTACAGCCGGAGTAAACCGGATGCTAGATGCTTGGCACCTGCTGGAGCTGGAGCCCGAGAAGAATTAGAATTTAAATAACCAACTTGAACAGCAACTAATCGTTTGTATTGGCGTGGGTGTGGCGGATCCACACTCTGATTACTGCCAATGAACATCTTTGTATTGATTGCTTTGGAAATTGGCCATGTCTTACTTCTTCGTTGACTTGATTGACTGCTTCCAATGATTGTTCCTTTCCTTTATTGTCGAACACTACCACAGCCAAGGAATCGAACTCAAAGTTCTTATAAGTTGGACACTCCTGAGTCGGTGGCTCTGATTCCTCCACTATGGTATCCAACTTCTTGGTCACTTCTCGTCACTATACGAGAGGCTCTGATGAAATGCTGTCCAGCTACAACGCGTCTGTATGGAAGCTAATATGATTTACTGTTCAGTAATGCAAGGATACACCCTTGAGTTTCTTTGGAAGTGGCAATCCACTGCTAGTGCCCAAAGCACTTTTGGGGTTGATACCAAAAGACAGCTACTATGTATCAGACGATTGAAAGCTCCCTTCAGAGTTGCTGTAGAGGTTGATGATCCTGCTTCCACACGGCCCAAAGATGCTCGCAAACGTTTTACCAAAGGTTCCCTTATACTGTCCGAGACGGGATTATTGGACAATCTCTGGAATAACAACAACTTCTTTCTCCGTACAGTTTTACATAGGATGTTCACTACGTCTATATCAGACAAGATTATTTACTTGTAATTTTTTTTAGCTAAGACAATTATTTTCGTTTAAAAAAAGTAAAATAAAATAAAAAAAAATATATTTTGGTTTCAACTTCAAGGCGTGTAACCGAGTACTAAACTGAATCCGTAAGGCTTCTATATAAATCATAAAACTTTGACTACTTTGTTTTTGGTTTTCTTTCATAAGCCAAAATAGCTCTACTGAAAGTTAACACAACGCTTCCCATATATCTAACAAAAAACTAAAGTTCACTTTTAGTATGTTTATTAAATATTTAGGAAACCGCAATAAAAACTTTGTTAAAGTCGTTCCTTTGAAATTTGAATGAAATTTTTTGCAAATATGAAAAGTTTTTTTTTAAGACAACAAAAAAAATTTCTTTTCCAAACTCTTTTATTATTTAATTTCAATTTATTCTCAAAGACAAATACAAAAGCAATTTAAATACAAAATTCGAAATCGAATGAAAATAAATTAAATAATTAATTTAATTTATATATACCAAATGGATATATAATTGCAAATAGCAAGCAAGTGACGCCTGACGACTTTAAGTATACCCTGTACCAATTGAAGAAACTTTAGAAAACCAAAATCCTTCCAATTTGCCAAAGGTTCCAACAAAAATTCACCTCACAACAGAATGCATGCTGTCCTGCTCACTCTTACTACGCAATGACTCACTTGGCAAATCAATACAAATTGTACATTGATATATCTCCGATATTTCGGTGCAATTTGGTCAGCTGATACCTTTTGGACATATGATTAGGTGTGCCAAAAGAAAAAAATACGGTAATACCTTTAATATATATCTAGTTATTAGTTTTTCTTAAATTGCAGGGGCTAGAGTGGGCGTGGCAAAAACTTGAACTGCGTAGACACTATACAAATGCTTACACCAAATTTGGTTGCTCTAGCTCTATATCTAGGTGTTCATACGGACGGACAGACGGACAGACGGACAGATAGTCTTACGGACATGGCTCTATATACTCGGCTGTCGTTGCTGATTAAGAATATATATGATATATAGGATCAGAAATGCTTCTTTCTGCCTGCTAGATACATTTAAGCGATCTAATATACCCTTTTACCCTATGGGCACAGGGTATAAGAACAAAAAAAGAGAAATTTTAAACAAATATACGATTATATAGATAGTTTAAATTCTTAAATACAATTATTATACAAAATTTTAAAATATGCATTAAAAATATTTATCAAATTCATGAAATTCCTCAGTTATAGCCCTCTAGTAATTTTGTGTGTAATTTTTGTTAGCTTTAAAAACTTTTGTAAAGTTGCAAATCTGTTTGCCAAAAAAATTTGTTACATTTGAAAGCATACTAAAACATTCAAATTTGTATATATATATAGTTGATATATATATAAGTATATATGTATATTAAATTGTATATGATTCAGGTGAGCGATTTTCATGTGTTTGGCAGGTTCTTGCTGTTTATTTTGGCTTTAGCATTATTTTTTTGTTTAATGCTGTCGCGTCGGTAAATTATAAACAAAACGCAACATTTTAACGTTTTAAACATTAGAAGAGCACACGCCTCCTATGGTATATAATTAGATTTATATATATTAAATCTAATGCGATATAGGCCTTTTGTGTCTTTAGCTATGGATGATCAGTTTTTAGTTAATCAGTGTATGGGCGATTGGTAATGGCAATTAGTTGCCATAAAGTTGGCTCTTATTCTCTGGCTAACAATACTGAGCAACTGTATTTAAGGC
Organism: Drosophila neocordata; assembly: GCA_018903615.1. Taxonomy (NCBI): domain Eukaryota; kingdom Metazoa; phylum Arthropoda; class Insecta; order Diptera; family Drosophilidae; genus Drosophila; species Drosophila neocordata. The sequence continues at coordinate 541,686 of JAEIGI010000007.1, read as the reverse complement.
TTATGTTAATAGTCATGTGCTATGGGCCACGTTTAAGCCAAGCCATAACCGAGGGAAGAAAATTTAAGTTGTGTCTCTGTCCTTGCTGCCAAAGGCTAATAAATGGCATGACCTGCCATTTCACTTGCACTTTATTCTCTCCCATTGCGTCTTTTCCTTCTTGGTTCTCTATGCATTTATAAAATGGTTTCCCTTTTTTTTTCTCTCTTTTTTTCATTAACTTGAGAAGATCTCTCTCTGGGCATGATGTTGGTTGGTTTGTTGGCTGGATGGTTAGTTTTTGTGGTTTCTTATTGTGGGGTTGGGTGGGTGTTTGTTTGCTGGGTGTTTTTTCTGGCAGATGAATTTCTAGAAGAGCATGAAAAGGGTGGACACTAACAGAATCCCTTGTTGAGTTTCTTGTTTTTTTGCATTTTTTCTTGTTTCACTTTTTGACACTCTCAGTTAACCTAAATATTTATGAGAATTTGCTAAGAGAATAAATTTTGTAGAAATTTGTAAAAATTCTTTCAAAAGCAAATGTTCTCTCCCTACAGTAGGATATGTAAATCAATCATATTTCTGAATGCCAATTGAACGTGAAATCCATCAATATTCAGAATCAATCAGCATTCCAACAGATTTGCGATTGAAATTGTCTGTTGATTTTGAAATAAAAGCTGTGCAGTGAATTCATCAGAATAAATTTCCGATTGTGTTTAATTAACAGAGGACTTTAAATTTTACAATTTCTTTAAAAATGGCAGCCCGACATAAATTTCAAATTAAATATTTTGAAAAATATTTATTAAATTGGCGTAATCATCTTTTATAGTTATATAGATTAAAGTTATAAAAAATATGTTTTAGTTTTTAACATTTATTGTAGTTGAGTTTATTTTGAAGATATTTTGTAAATTTTACTTTCAAAAACTAATTTAAATCGGTTTTCATTTCCGTTTTTAGTTTTGTGGAATGATTAAAATTAAAATGCTTTGATAAAACAAAGAATAATTAAATATTTTTTAAGAAATTCAGTAGCACAACAACTAAATATAAGAAAAATTCTTTTATAATAACAACTTTTACACAAAAATCACTTTTAAAAATCATAAAAAGAAAAGTTTTATATAAAAATTTATTTATTTTTTCTTTTATATAACTAAAAAAAAAACTTTGTTTTCAATTATCTGAAAATCTGTTAAAATGCAAACGCATTTTATTTCTTTAACAAAAGCCAACAATCTATTCAATAGGCATAATATTTTTCAATTTTATTCCAGTTCAAGGCAGGAAAACTTAAATGGGGAAAAACATGAAAAGCGGAAGTAGAGTAAACAGCACAAACAATCAATTTGAATGCAAATTTCTATAACGTTTTTCTCTTCGTACAATTTATATTTGCAAGGGAAAATAAAATGAGGCATGGTCAACAGATTTGATTGTAATCGACAAAGGGCAAAGTGTAAAAGTGAATTTTTAAATATATTGCTCGATTTTACTATCAATTCAATTCACATAATCTGATCGATATATAATTTCCATTATTATAAAAATAAATGTATTTATGTACCGATTAACATCAATTTGCAATTATTATTTATTATGCTTACATCTGAATTAAAGTGTTTCCGTGTTTAACTCAAACAGGATATGCCGCGTTAAAAGAGGAAAACACTTGTAAAGACTTTTATGTTTACACACATATATACACGCACACACATATTGAGTATAATAAATAAATGAATAAACCAACAATTTTGTTTAGGTTTTTTTTGCCAAAACTACTTTTTTTTTTTTTGCTTATTTTTTCTTTTTATTTGATTTTTGTTTTGTTTTGTCTTAGCACTTGGTTCAGCTAAAAAAGCCGGAAATTGACTTCAACGCGGAGAAAAAACGCATGCGACTTGTTGGCGCGCGCGAAAGCGTTTGACCAATTTTAAGCATTTCCATTTTATTCAATTCAAGGTGGCCCGCCGAAGGAAGGGAAGAAATAGTTCTCTGTTTGGTTCTAAAATGCCGGCTATGAATGGCAGGCGCATGCTCTATTACATTTATTCCGTACTAAAAATAAAACAGAAACGTTACCTTCAAAAAAACAAATTCTTTAAGTAATTTATTTATTATTTTTTGTTTTAGAATTAGTTTTTAGAGTTCAAATCAACCAATTCTCAGTCTTTAATAGTAAAACACTTCGAAAATTGATCAAATAAAAGTCTACAATTTGAAAATTTTGTTTCAAACGTATAAAATTATAAAGTCGCCACTGAGCAAAAGAAAATTTACCACCGTCTACATCCGTAGATAGCCAAAGTCTTCTACATCTATAAAAACGGTCACACTGGCTGTTAGTAAAATAGGCGGCAAGCTACTTTGAATACAACGATTGTTATATTTTTTGTTGTTGTGTTTCACTATTGTTACTTGTTGTTTGTTTAAGTGCGAAGTTCACAAATGCAATGAGGCCCCCAAAAGGAAAAAGTGGCGGAAAACCTGGAAGGCCAAAAAGCAAACAGCCCAACGCTCCCAGATCTGAAGATGATGCCGCTGAATTTCAATCACCATCCGAACAGGAGGACGTTACTGATTATGGCTTGGAGTTCACCACAAGTCGGTTAACTCTTAATGATCACAATGGACAAGCACGTAATTCAACGTTGCGTTCAAAGAAACAAACTGGGACTGCGACCCAAAGACAGACTCAAGTAGAAGTTATGGACGCGCCCACTGAATACGAAGATGATGATACCGCGGAGGAAGAGGATGACGAAGATCAAGAAAATCGCGCACCGGTTTCACCGAAAAGGCCCGTGCAGCCTCCAGCGCAAGCAAATGAAAATCGAAGACCAACAAATCCAGTTGCACCAACCAACACAGTCAGACGCAAGCAATCAAGACCAATAAATAGAGCCAAGCGAATGGCACGCGAGATAGCACGTTTGCAAAGCACTCCAGATCTACTGATACCGCGCTTACCATTTTCGCGACTAGTGCGCGAAGTACTTATCCATTTTGGTGGTCAACATTTTAGAGTGACACGCACTGCGCTAGAGGCTTTGCAACACTCGTCGGAGATGTTTCTCACGCAACGATTTCAAGATTCCTATTTGCTCACCATGCATCGTCAGCGAGTGACATTAGAAGTCCGGGATATGGCATTAATGGCCTTCTTTTGTAAAGAAATGTCATGTAACATGCGGGAGTAAGATTATTGCTTAGATACTTAATTATATTTGTATAGTTCACTTCTATTGTTAATAAACATTTATATCTTACTTATTCTATAAATAATTGTGTTTATTTTAATAGCAGAATATTTAAATGTATTTTTTTATAATTAACAGAAAATAAACCTACCTTCCTTACGTACAGTTCCTTATATGCTTTAGCTCAAGCTTTAAACTTTTTGATCAAACTAGAAAAGATGATATAGATTTTATTATATATCCATTAAAATTGCCTGTTTGATATAAAGTAATGCAAGTTTTGCATATAGTTTAGTAAACAGACAGGATAAATGGCAAAAACGAGTTCATAAGATCACCAGAGATTGCTTGATTGCATTATGTAAATCTCTGAAAAGGTTCTATAAAATTTGGATATGTATAAAGTTTTATGAATCCTACATGTCCCTAATATAAAGGTTTAGTTTTTGGCTACTGAAGGAAAAAAGACAATAACAAATAACAAGTTAAAATCCTGTTTTCTTTTTTAACGACTAAAGGCATGATAAAGATGACGCCTTGATTCATTTTGTAACCACCACACTATAACAGATAAAATATGTTAAAGTAAGTACATATAATAAAAAGTCAAATAAATTACTTAAAGAGTCAAAATCACAAGTTACTTTTGATCTGTATTCCAAAATTTAAAAATACATATGAGTTGGGTTTGTAATTCGTTTTATTTGCGTCATTTTACGCTCATTTTGGTTTTGTTCCATGTTTCTCTATGATCATAATATAATATAGTTTATTGTTTTCTTTCGCCATTTCTCAGTTGTAAAACATAAAACATAATCAATTCATAATAGTTTCACTATAAAGTTGCCGCTGTAGCATGATTAGCAAATTACAATTACAATTAGTTTAATTTCTTAAAAATCAAATCAGAATAGTTGTATTGTAGGTAGGTATGCGCCTTTTTGAAATGAGTCACCATTTAGAATGTTCTAGCCCGTATAATAGTAGTTAATAACCTACATATGTATACATAGATACTAACTAGCTGGTTAGTTAGTTCTTAATGGAAAATAGAGTGAGTTCCGATGGAAAAAATACAACTAAAAACTAATGAAACATTACATATGTAGATTTCAGGCTCTCTTTTTTTTCCATCATCAAGGATGCTGGCAGAGTGTGGTGAGAGATGTGTGGTGGGTTTAAGTTGATTGATGATTGGGTGTTTGTGAGTGTGTGTGTAAGGTAAATGTGTTTAGTGTGAATCTTTATGGTGTATTTATGCTCAGCCAATTGGTCGTCTGGAGGGACTTAAAATGTAAATTGAGCTTTTTTTTTTGTTCTCTTTCTTTTAGCCAAATTGTTACAAGTTGTTATCATTATTATTACAATTATTTTTACATTTTGGCATTTTGTTAAATTTATGTTTTTTTTTTTTGAACAGTAAAAAATACTGCTACATTCTACAATTGTAGTTACAATTTACACAATTATACAAAATATATTTATATATTTTATATATACGTAGCCAAATAATTGATATCTGGAGGGGCTGGATTGCAAAACATTTGCATTTGCTGTTCATATTTATTATTATTTAAATGTATTAATTCTTGTTTCAAGATTGACGGTGAATTTTGCTGGGTTGTGTTCACAATTTGTATAACATGTGCTAAATCCTGGTACTAAACTTGTTCCTACAGCCATCTCTGCTAACTCTTGCTCTGTTGTCTCCAACGACATAAATTTGTAAAAAGAAACTAATTAAATTAATGGAAACAATTCCAGTTGTCTAGTGGGGTTTGCTTTTGGACTTTCGATGTGTGGTGCCGCCATTTTTGTCGGCATTGGTGCCAATGTTGCTCTGGCTGCTTACATTGGCGGTACCCGGATGACCCGATGATCCTTTGGGCACATAAGGTATCCTAAAGAGATCAATGTGCAAATGTTGACAAATCTCTAGACACACATGGGCGCAGTAACGTAGTAAATCTTGTGTGGCCCAAAGTAATGTGAACCAAAGTAACCAAATTTCTGGCACAATGCAATTAAAATATTGATTAAGGAACAATAGTGATGGACCCAAAAGTGACCAGTCCAGATACTCCATTTCCGATTTTGTCATATGCGCTATCTAAACGAGAGAGAGAGAGAGACAGAGAAAAAAAGAAAGATTCCTCATTTAATAGCTCTTCATGTATGTTAGTTTTGTCCATTTTTACCACTAGCTTGTTGGTTATCTTAGCTGCCACCATGCCAAAGGCTAGTATATAGATCGACGCATGCTCAGTAAATATATTCTCCGGAGACTTTTGGGCAATCATAAGAGCCGGTAGCACCACTAAAGTCAGTGGTATACTAGGTGAAAGCACACTAGTACCCTAATAAGGAAGTAAGGAAAGTATTTATACATTAGTAAAATTTCTTTATTAATTGCTGCATATCTTGCAGAGTGTGAGACCATTTAGAGAGTATTCAGTGCTTAGGTGGATCACATTTTGCAAGGGTTTACAACAATAGATGATGGTTGAGGGAGAGAGAGATATTGAGAGGAGTGGAAAACAAAAATTCTTTTGGCTTTAATTATTATTACTTTTTTTTGCTTTTGATTTGGTTTTTTTTGTTTTTGTTGTTGTTTGTTTGTTTTTATTTACATGGACTAGCGCTATTTGGTGGGTGGACTAGGTGTATGTAGGTTGTGGATTGTGGGTGTGGTAGAGAGGGAAACATTAATAAAGCAACTAGACAGACACAAACTAATTTTAAATACAAAACCGTACTTAGAAACTAACATTGATCAATCATAACAACCAAACGACAGTAGACAGACAATTAGATATACATTAAGATAAGATAGGACAAATAGATAGGACAAACAGTTAGTTAGATATATAGATATGAAATCAAAAGTCAATTAGACTAATTACTATAGGGAAAACTATTGTATAAATAGACTGTCTCCAAGTGTGTGTGTATTTGTGTGTGTGTTTGTAAAAGTTTATGGTGTGGTTCAAGGACCATTATATATATATATAGAATTCTTACAGCAACCGTTGATCCATTTTTGCCACAACCCTCGTTCAAAATACTTTTTGCGTAGCGTAAAGCTAAAAATAAATCAATTCCAGTGGCCAAATAAAATGGCACAAAACGTGTCTCACAGTCAAAGTAGGACATCTTTCAGATATATATAAATATATATATATATATTGTTTTTGTATTTATAATTTAAAAGGTCATTTTGATGCAATGTATTTGAGATTTATTGTAATGTGTGTTGCATGAGAGAGAAAGAAACAAAAATAAAAGCGTTGCCATTAATTATATTTTGTTTTTTTGTTTAGAATTTACACACAGGTTTCCAGAAGTCTTTTAAAAAACAGTAATAAATAAATAAAACATAGTTTAAAATTTCATAAAAAATGAAAAAGTCGCCAATCTTTTATATATATATAGATATTGACAATTGAAAATTTTACAATATATATAAAAGCTATTCATTTAGAAATAAAAAGGTAAGGCATGTATTAGAAATAAACAAAATTGTTTAATAAAATATAAAACTATGTTTAATATAATTAAAAATTATATTATAAAATAATACAATTAAAAATTATATTAACATGTTTGGAATTTAATAGATTTATTTAGTTGTTTTATAGTAAACTTTCGAATCGTATGATCTTACAAGTTTCTAAAACTATATTGAAATGGATATATTTATATATTCGATATATATTTATATTTATTCGATTCTGTCGTTAACAACATTTAAATAGTTCTTCAAGCAAAAATTAATTAACAACAAAATCTAAAAAGAACTTTTAAACAGATTCCCGACATGCCTTACCCTTAGCTACTAATTGATTAATGAAAATGTTGAAAATCCATTAATAAATAGTTATATACAAAATCATGCTGAACTAATGAAGAGTTAGGATGCAATATAGTTATCTTATGTTTAATCCTTAACATCCATGCAAAACGAACGGCATTGCAAAGAAGGAGGGCCCACTACACCAACCAAAATCCAAAAGTCAGAGTCTCCCTCTCACCAATAACAGATGACGAGAACCCCATAACCAAATGCCATTCGAAAATGAAGCAATCGTAAGATCGATCACAAATTAAGTGTTAACGGTTTAAGTTGAGCTTTTGTACTAACCAAAAGAAAAGCTACATTAAATGTTAAAATCCAAATGGATTAGATGAGTTTGAGTTTGAGTAATTTTTGTTAGTAGTTATATATATTTTTTTGTTTTTGTCGTCTGTTGTTAGGTTAAAGTTTAATATTAGATTTGGTAAGTCATTTGGGTCATTAAGAGGGGGGTCAGTGGAAGGGGGTTTGTGGTGGAGCAATGCTTACAGCAACTGTGGAGCCATTTTTGCCACTCCCGCCTTGAGTAAATATTTTTAAGAAATTGATTATATTCAGGGTATAACCGAATGTAATAAATATTAATATTGTATAATTCCATGAAACGCCCACGATTGGTATCTAAGATGGGGAAAGATTTCAAGAAGAAACAAAAAAAAAAAAAAAAACAAAATGAACAATAGATATTTTTTCGAGAATTAAATATAGAGAAAGTGAGAAAAATTGATACAGAGAGAGAGAGAGAGAGAGAGAGAGAGAGAAAAAAGAGATAGAGAGAGAGAGAGAGAGAGAAAAAGAGATAGAGAGAGGAGAATTTTTGTTGGTAAACTTAAATAGTAATCTTAAATTTAGAAAAAAAAAAACAAAGTACTTAATAAAGTTTGGTTAAAATTTAGTAGAACCGAAACCAAAGACATAAGAATTTAAACATAATAATAAAAGACATATAAATTCAACTTAAAATCATCAGCCTCTAAAAAAAGTAAAGTATATATAGTATATTTTGTATATATAGGTATATTTTGTAGATCAGTAGTAGTTGATTCTGTATTTTTTTTGAGCATGCTCGGTTATCCGAAAAGTATTCATCGCAATGCATTACGAAAATAACAAGAACATCGACATCAACAGCAACAACAACAACAACGGCACAAAATATATAGATTATAAGAGAACAAGAGAGAGAGAAAGGCAGAGAAGGAAAAGGGGCGGGCAAAAGGCAAGCAGATTTATTTGATTGAACAGGAGAAAAATCAGTCCTGACGCCCACGCACGCACGCACTCATCTGGCTACGCTGCCCAGCCAAATAGAAAAGGAACTAGTTCACTTTTTTTTTTTATCATTCAAATTCAAAAATTAATTCAATAGGAGCCAAAATAGTTTTTGTTGAAAAGGTGTGGGTGTGTTGTAATATAGGTGTGAGTGTGTGTTGGATTGTTTAGCTATGTCTGTGTGTGTATATGTGTAATTGTAGATTTTGTTTGGACTTACAGCAACTGTTGAGCCATTCTTGCCAACACCACCGGCCACAACGACGGAAAAAACATAGGATAAGGAGAATAGGCCACATACAGCGGTCGCTATTGATAGACCATACCAAAGCTCAATATGGCCAATGCCAATCTGCAGCATATTTTTGTGTGTGTTTGTGCATACATATATATGTAAGTATATAGATGTATATTTGTGTGTGTGTGTGTGAGTGAATGTTTTAGTATTTGTTGTGGCGGCAGGTTTAATTGTTTAATTGTTTTTTTTGTTTTTTCAATTTTAGAGAGCGCGCGTTGAACGCATTTATGTACATAGAAGTAAGAAGTTATTTAGTTATTAATACTTTTTTTGGCATAAACAACATTGTAAAATTAGTGTTTTGAGTTGTGTTGTCCTGGTCTTGGAATTAGCTAAAAGTTCTATTTGTATTTTCTCCCCTACCCATTTTCAAATATGTATGGCAACTCACATCATGCTTAAGAACTAGTTCACTAAATCGAGCCAAAACGCACACAACTCTTTTTAATTACTAGCTTAACACTAAGTAAATTTTGAATATATAAAAAAAAAAAAAAAAAAGTGTATTGATAACTTTTTTTCTATACTAAGAATAAGCTTAAAGAATTTAGAATCAAAATAAAAAAAATGAAAACTGAAATAAAACTGAATATAAATGCAAAGAACTTCCGGAATAAATGATAAACATAAATTAAAATTAATCAATTATTGCATTATGCTTTGATTTTTTTTTGTCTCTAACGAAATTGCCTACCTTGGTCAACCATATCTCTGGACCCAATGCAGCCGATATTAAATGTATGGCAATAATGGAGAACTGAGCCTCAGTCACATCTATGCGGCCAAATCTCATGGTCCCAGATACATAAGTCTGCCAATGGGCGCAATAGAACAAAGCAATGGCACAGAAGCACTGTAAACAATTAAAAGGGAATTTATCGTTTTTTCTTATAGAATTAAAATTTAAGGGGAAAACTTACCTGAAAGAATAACCAATTTGGATAGTGGCCCAATTGGCATGAGATGCATGCAGAGAGTGCCACAAAAACAGTCGATATGGAGTCACAGCCATGATCAAAGAGTTCGCCCAATGGCGATGAGGTGTTGGTGCGACGTGCTTGCTTTCCATCAATAGAGTCCAGACTTTGGTAAATAAACAGACCGAGGGCACACAGGAAACAAGTCCAGCGCGGTGGTGGCTCCATTCCATTTGGGCTGTAGCTGTAAATGAAAAAAGAGATTAGGAAATTGCAAAGAATATGTATAGATATATACTTAGGTGTAAGAAAAAAATTAATATTCCCAATAGTTTTAAATCTAACAATCTATGCAGCAATAATTCAACTTTTTCATTGCCTGTTTCTTTTAATAACAAACTTGTTGTTAATTACTTTTAGTTTGTAATTCAAATCAAGTATTTTATGTTAAGTTTAGAAATAAAATTTTAATAGATAGATATATTATATTTATGGCAATATAAATTATTTTTTAAACTACATTGTTATTTTACATATATTGTATAGGCAAATATTGACAATGCTGAAATTTTATATTACAAATCTTTAAACATTTGAAAGAATCTACTAGAAAAATATCAATACTGGCTTTATATTATGACCAACTATTATAAAACTTAAATATCAACATTTTATTACTGTTCAATTAGAAAACGTTTTTGAAAAGTTTTAAGTAACTATAAGTAATAGCTTCAAATCAAAAAACAAATTTACTATATACGTAACTACACCTAAAATGTCTTTCGAGTTCCTAATGCAGTTAGAATCGTTGACCCCAATTTTATCTTATCAGAATTGAGCATACAAACAGCCCAAATGCTACTGGAATTGGTCTTACTTCAGTTAAATCTAAGAAATCCCTTTTAAATTTTGGTAATACAAAGATTTTCTTATTTGCCTTTGTAGTCGTGCCAAAAAATGAAATATAAATCATTAGAAATTTACAAGAAGAAACTTATGAAACGATTATTTTGAAACGAAGTATATCATATAGTTCTCTGAACTGTAATTTATATATGTATATATGTGATTATTAATTATTTATAAATATATATACAGTATACCATTGCAAAACACAAACAAAAGAAATTGAGCAAATTATAAAAATAGACATTTAAGTTTTCATATGGTCATAATCTGTATAAGGTTCTCTTTCTTTCCAAATAATTTAAATAATTTTAATTTAATTCTAATTTAAATAAAAGGCTTCTAGAATATTGATTTTGCTTTAAATAAATTTATTTCTTCAGAAGACTTTGATCTGCGATTTATTGTAATTTACAAAATATTAGGGAAGTTTTAAAATAACTTTCAATAAAAAGAAATTTTGTGTTACCTATTTTATATAAATGTTAAAAGTATTAATCGGAGTATCATTGTTATCATTTTCGTTTTAAAATCATTTGTTTCATTATTTATATATCAAATTTTATATATAGTTTTATATTCGTGCAAAAAAAAGAAACTAAAACTAAGGCAATAATTGAAATTAATATAAAACACATAAAAATTTGATAAAAATAATTGGAAAAAATATTCTATATCATTAATTTAAAAACCTAATGGATTGGTAGAAATATATACTTTTATTCTTAATATATATTATAAATTTGTCATCGGAAATTGTGATATATTTAAAGAAACGAACAAACTACACTAAGAAAATGTATATATAAAGCTGCAGCTTCAAAACACAAAAAAAGTGAATTGGGGATTACCAAAATATTATTTTCTAAGATTATATATATATATGTATATATTTTTCAGTATAGAGCAAAAAATCATTTGGGAATGAGTAGAATGACCTTTGGATTCAAAGTGTGTTGACTGAGGCTATATTTATTCAAATTGATTCAATATACTATATAATATTTAGAGACAAATGTAGTGAGGAATTTTTTGTTTAACAGAAGATAACTGCTAAACAAAGAACTCCTGACTACATTTTTGTAATACCCTTGCCAGGGTCAAAATCCATTTTTTTTTAACATATCATATTAAGAAATTAAACAAATTAAATGTTAAAATAATTTTAAAATCAGAGACACAAAGAGAAATAGGGTAAGATGGATAACAATAAGTCAATCAATTCGATTTATATATGTACATATATAGAAGCATATTGTAAGACAAACATTTAACTAACCAAAGGTTAAGGTTAAAGGTTCCCCATTTGATGTTCACAAAAGTTCTAAATATAGTTTTCAACATGACTATAAATACAAAGATGGAATATAATTAGATCAAACAAATAACACGAAAGTAATAAAAAGCCAATCGATTCTATAATATAGGAAAAAAAAAATTATTAAATATAAACAATCGATTTTATAATTGTACGATAATGTTTATTTTCCCATAGAACTATCGAACGAACTGGCCCCGACCTAGACAAAGCTGACGTCAGCTTTAACATAAAATCGCCTGATGGGCAAAGATCCCCTCACATGCAATAAACTAAATTCAAAATTTTTATAATAAATTATTACAATTTATAGATAAGCAGGCGGGCGGAGACTTGACTCCACCCCCTAACAATCAAATCAGCTGATTTTTTTTTTCTTTGGTTCCGGCTTTGTATTCAGTTGACAAAATCCAAAGATATAGAAACAAACACACGAACACATGTTTTGTTTTTCTTGCTTAATCATCATTAAGTTGGATTATTATTTTATGGTAGTCCCAGTAACCCAGAGAGAGAGAGAGAGTAACAAAGAGAGAATGAAACCTGTTGGCATTAAATTTGCCAAATTGCTAAAACAAATACAAATTGAACAAGAGATGAATACAAATATACAGATGTATATATATATGTATATATATATATATATATATACATATTCCATATATAGTATTCAGCCCAATTTGTCTACAAACAACGTGCAAAGTGCAAATAGAGGAACCTGTTTTTTAATGTTTGAACTTCTGTGAATGAAATTCTCAGTCTAAAATTAACAAAGAAAAAAAAAAGAAAGAGCAAAAAACGGAGCAAGCTAAACACGTGCAAAAAAAAAAAGAAAATCATGAGGCTAAGATGAATCATTTTAGCAGACTATCCAAATGACAAGTATAGAGAAGGGAAGGCTAAAAGAGGAACACTGTACAAAATGAGTGAGTGTGGGGTAAGGCAAATATTTGACAAGTGAATGACATTGGGCGGCAGATGATATTTGTTTTTTTCTTCTTATTATGAAGGTAAAATTCAATTTCCAATTGAGTTAATGGCCAAAAAATTATTTTATATCTAATGTCGTGACCTTGAGATAACCGCTAAAACAAAAAGTTTATATAAATTTAAGCATTGCAGAGATTCATCGCAATTTCCAATTAAAATTGAAATTATACATATATAGAAACAAATTGGTGATGGCATTATGTAGCTAGCGTTCCATTACAACCTTCTTTGGTCACGTCACTTTTTATATTTGATAGTTTTCTTATTTTAAACTTTATGAAAGTTAACAGATTAAGGTCAAGACTATATAGTACTTAGAAACTGCTCAAAAAGTCAGCTGATGTTCTATATGGTATAGCGCCATTTTGAGAAAATTTACAGCACTTTGCTGCCATGATTTAGCACTTTTTTAACGCTTACCAATTGAGAATTACAACTAAATGGAACGAAAGAAGTGGAACAAAGCTTTTAACCCGAAAATTTAGCCTAACCCATTGAATTCAATGAATAAAAGAAAAGACAATGGTTATTGCAAATACTTTTTTTATATATCTCTATCTATTTTTTATGGAACTTGTATTAGAGAGAGACGAACAAACGGGAAATAAAGGTAAGGTCAAAAAATAAAATTGAAGGTGAACTAAATGGGTCAGCTAATGCATATATTACAAGTCAATGGAAACCTTATAGGTGTTTTTATTTCCTTAGCAAAGTTCTCAAGTCGACAAAAGTAAACCGAAAGTTTTTTAAAAACTTATGTCATAAGTCTAAGTAACAAATTTTGAGGACCTTAAACCTTTCGTTACTAATATTGAAAAGTTATTATTGACGTTTTTTTTTTAATGATCAAATACAGTTGTGCTTATCTTATAATAGTAAAATATCTTTATTATTATACAATTTTAATTTTTTTGTAGAGGGTTTTAGTAATAAGCTTGGATAATTGTGTTTTTTTATGGAATAGCGCAAAAACTTTCAGATTTTACGATAGTTAAAAAACTTTCTTCAACATTAAACCTTATATTTGATTACCTTTTTAATCTCAAAAAGAGAATTCATTTCAATAAATTTTTTTTTAAATCAGGGTTAATATTAATATATTTTGCAGTAGCTTAATTAACAATTATGAGTATACATTTTTAAGCCCAGCTAAAGTTTGGATTTATATGGAATTGAAGCCATAAAAACCAAAAATGAAAATCAATTAGAAATCTAAATTAACATTTTTAATTCAATCAAAAACCTTCAATTGAATAGAAGAAAATGGCAAACGATGACAGGGCAAGGGGTTAACTAAATTGAACCTTTTGCCATTAAATTGTACCTGATATACAGACAAACAACCATAAACATATAGATAGGTATATATGTATATATATATCGACATGTGTATATGAATGATATGAATAATTTTGAATCAAAGAGATTCCCACGAGCTTTTGTATATTTACTTATCGTCGGACACTCAGTCGCTACTAATGTATGCCTTTTGTGTGACGCACAGCTAAGAACCTAGGATGAAGCAAACGTTTACACTATGCAACACAATTATGAATTCTATTAAAAGTGGCATGATAGAGATAGATCACATGTTTACATGTAGTACTCATATTACTCATTTTACTTTCAGCAAACTATTAACTTAATGGAAGTAATCTTAGTCATAACTCTTGTTTATATGGTCGCACAAGTAGTTTATTTTCTTTCGAATTGTTTGGATTATATTTCTACGATTTTATATCACTAGATCTTTCCCATTGAAAAGACTTAAGAAGTTACTATTGACTTCAAATTACAAAGAAAAAAAAGTTTCTTTTTACCATTAATAAAAAACCTTTCAAACATGTGCCCTTGAAAATGGAAAATAGCTAAGAAAAAAACAAATTTTTAAGTAATATTTGAATAATTTTAAATTTTGAATAATATTATATGAAGAAATATTTCTTTAGGGTATCAGGAAGCTATATCATTTGCTTCTATAGGTTTAGTTCAATACATTTAATGTTTATCATGCGATTATCATAAAATTGAATATTAATGATCACCTTTTTATATAATTTGTGATTCGTCGATGAGTCAAAAAGTTGTCGCATAGTGTCATATTTTGCACAAACTGAAAATTATTGCAAAGCGTCGCAGCGAGACGCTTTAGTTCCTATCTTATCTATGGTCTGCTAATGGTCGGCATATACATATATCTCTGTATGTATGTAGTTTATGTCCAAGTACAAGCACAAGCAATTGTGTGATGGAAAGGGTCAGGGGGAACGCGCCATAGTGTTTTCACTCTCTCTCTCTCTCTCCCTCTCCTTCTTATGACACCCTCTCCTCTACCGGCTAGTTAGTTAACTAGCAATAGTTAGCTATAGTAGTTATGAAATGATATTACAATGTCGCAGGTCTACGCATTATGAAACAGCGACTAACTCTTGGCTGGTGGCCTGATTCGAAGTGAAAAGCTAGGCGGCAAGTGAGGAATGAAGGGAAATGAAACTACGTAGAAAAATAAAATGTCGCATTTCTCAACGAATAGAGAAATAAAAGAAAAATGACTAAGAGATGTACTTATATGCACATACATTTAAAGCAGAAGGATTACAAACTTTTCTTTAATATACATATAATGTATATATACATACAGTTATAGCTGGATTAAAAAGAAAATTGAACGAATGCGTTAATTATTTGATTTCTAATTATCCAGGTCAATTGTAAGCGATCTGGATTATTGGAACTCAGCTGTTTTTTTTTTAATTTAGTCTACATTTCAATTTAAAAAGGTAACTGTTATATACATACATACATATATAGATCAATATGTACATACATACATGTATGTATATGTAGCTTCTCGTTTGCTTGCATAAAGCTGTATAAATTTGAAATAATTAAATATTAAATCAAGTTAATGGGCTTGTTGCGAGTTTTTTCAATTTATATTGCAGGTAATATATTGACTTGCTTTTTTGTTATTTATAAATATTTCACACAATAACGTACGAATGCCAAAATAATATAAATATATTTGCAAATGTTTTTGTAGCAGAGCAAAAGAAAGTAAAAGTGTTTATTAATGCTTAAGTAAATTGCATGAACTATGTACATATATACAAACATACATATTTATGCATTTAAATGTAAAAAAAAAAAAACATTTTACAGTTGTGAGAATCGACAAAAATATTTGGTACTTTCGGTGAATCTTCAAAATTAATCTGGCACTAACCTACATTTTATTTAACCCACTTTAATAGCACTATATTTGAGAAGACAACAAAAAAAAGGCAGCTGCTGTTGCCCTGCTTACGAAATGGAAGCAAGAGAAACAAAAAAAAGAAGGAAAAAAAAGCACAAAAGAAATGTGTCAGCAGGAAAGGAAGGGAGGTGACAAGCGGGGGAAGAAACAGACACGCATGACATTGAAAAGGCAAATGGGGAAAGAGAAAAGAAACTTGACATGCACTTTTTGGGGGTCATCCCATCACTCCGCGCGCATTCCTCAACCGGTTTCTTCATACACTTACCAAATTAATATCAATGTGGTCACAATGTTAAGAATTAGACCGACAATTGTTATCAAATTGGGGGCCAACCAGAGCGGCGTTTGGGCCACCAACCAATTCCACCAGGGCTGCAAAAGTGGATCCAATAAGCTCGAACTGCAGCAGGAGTATTTGTGCTCGCTTAGTTTGCGCAGCTGGGGGGCACTTAAAATGTGGTGACCTTTGTAGCCAAACAGCGACATTTTGTGGATAATTTGATTTTGATTTTGCATCTTTATTATCTTATTTTCTTTTGTATTATGTGGGGCGAGTTGCCAGCCAATGCGTTGGAATTTTTCACTTCACGTGTCAAGAGTTTTCACACACACGCACATTCAGATACTGGTAGCACTCGGCCCAAATTATGTATGAATGCGTTTGGAAGAATTGAACTGGGCCCCCGAAAAATGGCAACAACAGTATTATAGTTTACTTAATACTACTAAAAACCGATTTTATAGTAGTGCTACAAGAACGGCGAGCTACTTTCGGCACTTATTATCAAATGAGCCCGTCTCTGTCACTCAATTTGCAACAACAAACACATGTACCAATTCGCCCCGCTTTTCTGAAAATTCGCTTCGCATTTGTGTATTCGCCCCGCTTTTGTGAATTCGCTTCGCTTTTGTGAACTCGTCTTGTCTTTCGTAATTCGCTTTACCACTTCCAAATTTGCTTTGCTTTTTTAATTCGCCCCAATTTCGTAGTGCCATGTTAACAAAATGGAGTCTGCAAAAACTAACCCAATATATTGAATCATAACAGAATACTGGGGAACGAAAAACACAAACAGCTGGCATTACATTTAAATAACGGCCGCAATATTTAAAATACAAAAACCGAGTTATGCTATAGCTTATCAAGAATACATACACTCTATATGTGTCGCAAGTATATCTACCAATTTTCTAGAAAACAGGGAACATTCTTTTAAATGTAGAGTTTGTTTTTATTAGATAAATCAGTTATCGCTTAAATTATTTCCTCATTTGATGTATTTTATATAAGTATATCTAAACCTTGTTGTTTCTTGCCTGCTTTAGATTCTCAATATATATGTATTTTTAAGTGTACTTAATAAATTGCCTGCAAAACAAACCTAAATATATTTATTTATATATTAGTAGAAAAACTTGTGTCCTCATATATTTTTTTTTTTTTTTATTATTATTAATATTAGTTGTCGATTGTAAAAAATATGTATGCTTAAAAATGTTTTTGATGTTTTTATTCCGTTTGTTTGTTTGTAAAATTACTTATTATTGGCAACTCTCTTCATCATTTATTACATTTCCTTATGTTTTGTTTTATTTATGCATATAATAGTTGTTGCTTTATGTAGTTTGAATAATGCTTAAATGTGTGCAACTGCAACTATGTATGTTTGTATGTATGTACTTTTTGTTTGCATGTTTTTATGTATGTATGTATGTAGAGCAAATTATGACAAAGAGAAGCTAATGCGAAGCATCGTCAATCATTATAAATCCATTATAATTATAGTAGTTATATAATAATTTATAGCACAATAATTGTTGAAACTTTTTACACATGTCACATAAGTGTTTAAATTGTGGAAAGTGGATTTTTTGTGTGTTTAAGATGGAAGGGCGGTTGCTTAAAACAAATCAAACAAAAGTTACTTAATAATAGCGACATTTGATTGAATTGTTTAAAGGAAGTAATGTGTGGACGGTGGGGGGAGGAGGGGGTATCAATTTTTAATGGGTTTACAACTTCAGTTAACAGTCGCTGACAAAAGTACATGTGCAGCTGAGGCGAAAAGTTTTCTCATGCGCTTTAATATCGTTTCGTTAATGTTTAAATATATATATGTATATATATATAATATAAATTTATATAGTAACCAGCGATGCACAAATTTAAATTAATTTAAATGGTAGGCATTTGTTTTTGTTTATATGATAATATAATATAAATTTTTTTGTTTTTTGTTTCTTTTAAGGTTTGTTTTTTAAATTGTCTTCCATGCTGAGACATTTAGGCAAATGTTTGTTGGTTTTTTGTTTTTTTTTTGTTTCTTAGTTAAATTTGTTTTGTTAATTATATAATAATTACGATTAGTGTTTAAACAGAATTAAAATGCAATTTAGAACAGAGAAAAGTGTGACAACTAAAAAAGAAGAGCACATTGAGAGGAAAAGTGATTCACAATGATATAGCAGCAATTCGAAGCACAGGACAATATATAATATATAATGAACTTAAAATACAAATATATTTATATCAAAAATCGTTTAGTGCCATTTCTATATATATCTATATATATATATATATGTGTGTGTATATATATATACATTACTTTCATATAAGTATGTATTTTTATATGTAAATTGCAAGTGGATGCTGTTGTCAGTTTTAGAAACGATTTCAAAAAACGTAAAAAAAAAATGCATTTCCTTTTTTTGTTTTGTTTAGTTTGTTTTTGTTGCAGCTAATTATTGTAGTGTTGTTGTTGTTGTAGCTATAACTGCAATTACTTTGTTGTTGTAGCTGTTGTTGCTATTAATGATTTCTTTTCTTTTTTTTTATATATGTATTTATTATGAATGATATGGCGTCACATAAGTTGCTGGGAATATGCCTTTCCGATTTCCAATTTCACCATTCCACCAATTCTCATCGGAACGATCTGTTACAGTGATGACATCGCCGCGTCTGAAGTCCAATTCACCAGATTCTTGTGGCACAAAATCGTACAACGCCTGTACAAGCATCTGCAAAAATAAGAACAAATAAAAAAATGAGAATAAAAATTGCAAATTTAGATAAACTGATATCATGTATACCCTATAATTATAGACATAATATTAGAGGTATGTGCGGTTAGTATAAGTCAAATGTTTTAGACGTTATATTGGAATACAATTTTGAAACTTTGCATATCGTTTTTAACAAACAGTCGAATTGAAGGTTTACATTCTACGAACATATATATTCTAAATCTAGATCGAAACCTATTTGTAATCAAAACTGGAATGGAAAATTATATATCTACTCTTATCAATAAAGAAAGTTCCTTTTAAGATTAAGAATCTGTAATAGTAACCAAAATTAGAAGTTTTGTTTTGATGTTATACAATTTAGAAAGTAATATCCATTTAATACCTAGAAATATCATTCTTAAATACCCCCTTTTTTTAATTTGTTACTTTAAAAATATGTCTTAAACTGTAACTAACTATTTTTGCTTGAGCCTTCTAAAAAATTTAATGAGAAACAATTTTGTATTGCATTATATAATTGTAAGAAATACAATATAAAACACTAAACTTCATTGGTTTTTAAATATGGTTACTGAAATTTTGATTCTAGTTAAATTAAGCATTATAATAAGAGAACTAAATAAAGCTTGATGCTTGAAAGTTGCTTCAATCTTCTTCTTTTGTTTTTAATACTTCTTTATATGAATCAACTTTTTTAAAAATGTAATTTATTTTAAGTCTATTTGAAATTAATTTTAAAAAAATGTATCTAAGAGTCAGTCCATATGGTATCTCTCGATACCAGGTATTAAAAAGTCGGCAACTGGCTGGCTAAATGTATAAATATTTTGTTTATTATTTTAGTCAGGCGGTGGCCTTAATTGAAAGACTAATGTTCTGCCTGCTGTTGCGTCATTTTAATTGCTTTCGTTTTTTTCCTATAATATTGCTCAGATGTTTCTGAAGAATATATATATATATAAATATATTCTTACTTAGTAACAGTCATGTCTGCTGCTAAATGAAATAGCCAGTCTGATTGGAAAGAAAAATGATCAAACATATATATTGATATGCAATAATCAGACATAGAATATAAGAATTGACTAAGCAAAACATTTGCCGATTTTACTATCAAAAGAAGTTAAAACATTTGTTACATATAGGGCAACTCAAATGAGTATATCATAGACTTATTTTC
Source organism: Drosophila neocordata (assembly GCA_018903615.1). Classification (NCBI taxonomy): domain Eukaryota; kingdom Metazoa; phylum Arthropoda; class Insecta; order Diptera; family Drosophilidae; genus Drosophila; species Drosophila neocordata. The sequence goes on along the minus strand of JAEIGI010000007.1, from coordinate 521,478 downwards.
ACAGATTGGTAAAAAAAAAACTTTGGAATAAAGCCTGCAATCTATGTCAATTCATTTAGTTAAAAAAAATGTATATAATATTCCTAAAACAAAGCGCTGTTCTAATAGTTATCTAAAGGTATATAAACTAAGATATGCCGCGTCTATATCATGTTGTTTAAACCAATTGTTTACCTCTTCAGGTATCATATCACGCAATTTAACATCTTGTGATCGTGATACGCTCGCTGTTCGATGATATTCAACCAGTTCATTGAGGGAATTGAATTTGACCACCCAGAGAAAGAATTTGCTTTGGGCATCGCGCAGAACCTTGAAATGTTGCACACCATCGGGACATCTAAGCAAAGATCAAGAAGATTCCAATTATGAATAAGATATAATACAATAATAATAAGGTTTAAGGACTCACTTGACTGATAAGGAGAAATCGCCGGGACTAGATTCGCTGATGCGTATCAAAAAGGCGCCTTCATGTTTATTCGATAAAAGTTTCTCAGCATCGGCTCGTGTGATGCGGCCATAATACCAACTAGAAAAATATTAAATTTATTAATTGATTATTTGTTAATAATAATAAAGTATAAATACGTACTCATGATTTTTCATTTCTATGTAATTGCTGGGTATGAGACCTTCTTTGCCATCCAATTCGGCGCGATACCAATTGGAATCATCTTCCATGTTTAATATCTGAAATTGGAATGAAATTTAATATAAATTTAAATAATGAATTATATAAAGAAATATCAAAAGAAATTATTATTATGTTTATATTATTATACATCTCTGCTCTTGAATCCATTTAATCTCTGAAAGAATACAGTTAATAAACTCTTATCTTGGCCAACTGTGTTTACCCAACAAGAATGCTAGCCATGACCTTCTTTTAGGTCAGATTGACCTTTGGCTTTTAAGAGTAAAACGACCATGTTACATTTAATGTAATAAATTGTGCAAATAACTAAAGTAATACGGTGAAGTAAACCAAAATAGCCATGGAACTTTTTTGTTCTTTGTTTATGGAAGGGAAACCGTAAGAAGATAGATGTGGCATCTTTAACCGTTGACATTTAAGATAATTATAATTTAAATTAAAAATAAATGTAAATTATATATATGTATTATGATTTCAACAAAATATGAGAGCATCGAAATTGTTTCATAGCTCGAAGCTAGCCTATAATTTATAACTTATTTTGTTAGCTCTATGTTTTACAGTGTTGAAAATTGTAAAGAACTGGATCATCTTATTTGGATCTTCTAGTTCCCTAGGAGTACGACTGACTTGTGATCGTTCGATTATTTACTTAAAAACATAGCTTCTTGTGGGCCTTAAAGCAGAATTTTTCATCGAAACAAATAGACAATTTAGTAAAATGTTTTATGTATTAATAAAACCCATCAACCATCAGCAAAAAATAATATAATATAAGAATATAATTTAAAGAAAAGAATCTATAAATTTTAAATGTCAGTTAGTTTATAAGGTTTTCCGGTTTTGTCTTTGATAAAGACCATACTTCAGCAATTGTGATAAAGAAAAGTCGAATTTTTAAGTGTGCTTCTCAAAAAATGTAATAAAAACAATTTGGTTTTTTACTTAAGATTTAGAAGTGGGGTAAAATCCCCTAATAAATAGGATTATATAAATATTAATATTATATTATATAATATTAATATCATATCAGATTTTCATTTGTAGTTTTTTTTTTTATTTCAAGCAATGTAAAGACGACTCGAAGATTTTATTAAATAAGAGCAAATGTTATACAGAAGAAAACAATACAATATATTTATTTGAATACATATATCCCTTTCCCTTAAAACTGCAAACTATATAAGCCCTAAATGTATATCTTCCAAGAAATATAAATATATTTAAGATACAATAACATTCAAATTGTTTTTCATACATAAAGTAGAAGTAAAATCCGGAAAGTAGAATCTGTAGGAAACCTTCCTAGCAGATAAAATTTAAATTATTTCCATTGTTTTTTATTCTAACAACTGAACCGTAAATAATATTCTTTTGTAATAATTATTCAGTTTTAAGGGCAATCAATTGTTTTACATTTTTTTAAAGAGTAATCAATGTAAATTTATACCCGACTAAATTAAAAAAAAAATGAAATAAATTTCTTTTCTTTACTTTTGCTTCCCTAACAAAATCCATCTTGACCTATTTTGGATTCTCAATTCCCGATAAAAATGAACAAGAACTCATTGTTTAGTAATCTGGAATGTTGTGATGATGAAACATTATGATTTATTCAGAATTAAAAAGTGGAACAAACATTTCTTTATATTACCATATAAGAGTTTTACTTGGGAAAACTTCATAAGAAGAAAAACCACTTACGAATCAATATCCTTTATGACTAGGACAAAATTAATAATATTACAAATAGCTTTTGGTGTTATAGATCTAGTAGAAGTGTTTAGTGTTATAGAATAAATGCAATTTAATATATAAAAGATTATAAATCATCTAAAATGGAGTGTTAGATTATATTCTGTTTATATTTTCCATTGTTTCCATTTTTTTTTAATTTCTCTTAAGTTCAGATATGGTAGAACTATGGTCATGCCAAGAATATGATATCAAAATAGTATGTGCTTTATTTAGGTCAACGTGAAAATGATTATTTTTTTTTTTTTTGTATGTAAACAAACACACGAAAGATACTTTTAGTTTTTATATTGAATGTATTATTTTTAATTATATATATAAAGTATATATAATTGTTCGCTTCCGACATTTTTAGGCCTTTCATTTCGCATTTATTAGCTAAATTATTAGATGTGAGTCACGTTTTTGCTATGTTTTTTCTCTCTGTATCTTTTCTTCTCAATCATTTATCTCATTTCATTGAAGACAGAATCAATTGAGGCCATTCCCAAAAAAAAAAAAAAAAAAAAAACAAAACAAAATAACAAAATTCTTTAGAAACTTGTCTCTAAACAATTTTCAATTGTTTGCTCCTCCTCTCCAATGTGAATCTGTGTCAATTTGCAATCAACGGAAATAAAAAGCAATATACGATAATCTATAGCTCAAAAGTAAATTGAAACTGAAACTGAAACTTGAGAAACGTGATAACGAGGAATCTGTTGAACAGAAAAAAAAAACAATTGTACGTGAATTTTACTTAATTGTATGGCACATATGTATGTATGCATGCAAGTATATAGTGTATCTTATAGATACATTTTGAGTTACGTTTTTAGTTTCGCCTAGACTCATGACAACAACAAACACAAAACAAAAACTGACTACGCACAATTATAAATAGATAGATACATTTTTTTTTATTTTATATATTTTGTATCTATGAGAGGTTGCTGCATGTCCAAATATTTGTTAGCTAATCCGCTTTAGCGAATGTGAGAGGCAGAGATAAGAGACAAAAAGAGAGCGTTTAAAAGAGAGACAGGGAGGGAGATCACTTCCATATTGATGGCAAGGGGGTATGCCAATATTTTAGTTGAAATCACTTTTCCATGAATGAAATGCTATCAATCAGTTCAGTTGACGACGCCGACGACCTCCACTCACACACTCTGACTCTGACTCTGAATGTGTCCTCCAGGGCGAGGGCCATATAGCAGGTGCTGTGACAATAAATGGAGACTCTCTGTTTGCAATTCAGATGAAATGGCGATGAAAGGTCAACGCTTGGCTAAAAGCGGGGGCGGCGTTTTTTTATATAATAATAAAGTAGAAAAAAGAAGGCCGGACTGACTTGATATAACGAAGTTTGAATACCCTTGGCTAATAAAAGAGTTTGAAAAGAGAGCACATATAATAAACTTTGTTGGGTATTTGTATGAGTGCTATTTAATATTCTTAACAAATTTAGCAGAATTATAAAAAATAATCATCAGAAACGCTAGTTTTCTGCCACTTTCCCGAGAAACAAAAAGCTCTTTATACCAAAATTCTTCTTAGAAAAATTGTCTCCCATTCGATATATTCAACAGATTCTAATAAAAGTTGGGATACTTATTTATAATTATATTAAAGTTAAAAATATAAAATTTCTTAACCATCGCTTGAAAAACAATTAGGTTTTCGATCTAAAACTCAACTTTCGAACCGTTTTTATAATAAGAACTATATAATTTAGTAGTCTAATCGGTAAAAATTTAAGATACATAAAAAGTAAGCTATGGGAACTATAGCTATTAAATTTGCGGAAGAATTTTCATTAATCCAGAGTCTGGATTCCAGACAGACAGAGATTCGGACATTATCGGTCGAGCTGATCAAGCATATATGTACAGTCGAACTTCCCTTTAGTGGACTTCTATATAATTAAGTTTTTTGTATAATGAAATAATTTGAAAGTTTCTCATTTTAATGTTAATGTATATATATAATAATTTTTATATAATCAAGGTCCCATTCTGAAGTCCTTAAAGCGAAGTTGGAATATTGAAAATACTTTATTCTAAACTTTGCAAACTTCCGACTAAAGTTAATGTACTCTTTTTTTTTTTTTTTTGCAACTGCTTACAAATGTTACCAATAAACAAAAACAGACAATTGTTTTTAATTCATTGACCAGAAGTATCATTGAGGGAGGTGTAAATACAATTTTATTATTAAAAAACGGATTTTCAAACTACCCAAACAAGTGTCTTTGTGTCTCAATATCTCACTTCTGTTTTCTTTTACTTTTCAAAATTAATTAATTTTAGAGAAGTATTTCTTTTTGAAAAATGTTAAACCAAACTTGTACTTTCGTTTTTTTTCGAACGAATTTCAAACTAATTTTGCTTTCTGCACCAACTGTTTAGGTATCTTCTGTTAACTTTAGGGTTGCCAAGGTTCAGAATAATTAATAATAATAAAATTCTACTCATGAATAAATACTTCAACAATATTCTGAACAAATTTACAACCAATTTAATTTTCATTTTATGTATTTAATGATACGTACAACTATAAAATTTTCTTAAAACCATTTCGAAACCATTCGAAAACGGAAAGATGTCGAATTCAAGCTTTATATAAATATATGCATATGATAAGCAAATTTAATGATTGTCTACACTTAGCCACAAATGCTAAATGCGTTTTTTAAAAATATATAAAAATTTAATATTCATAAAATTGACATTTTTATATAACAGGAATAACAGTATAAAATTTGCGGTTTTTTTTTTTTTTATATAATTCGTTTAACAAAAAACATTGACAACTTGTTTTCAGGTCATTTACTCCAAGGAATACAACTTAATGCCTTATAAATAATTTCCACTTCTAACAAAATTGATTTAAACTCAAAAATGAGAACAAAACCGAAAAGTTTTATGTAGAAACTGTATCTAAATATATACTTTCCCCTTAAAGGGGTTGTTTTTGAGAGTTTAGATTTATGGTGTGGTAGATTTATTGATCTATATGAAACGCTGACATTACCTATTAGATAAATATGAAACTTTTTTAGTTAACTAAAATTAAACGTATTGTCTTCGTCACGTTTTACGTTCCGGTTGCACTCTCCCGGATTCTAATCTAGAACAGAAAGATGTTTTTTTTTTTCAAAGCCATATTTTAACAATTTTAGATGAATTCACGAATATTTAGACCCAAACACTAATTGGTTTCAACCAGCGCAACAAAAAAAAAACTTAATGACCCACTCACACATTAAACCTTTTCGCTTTTCAAACTCATACATACAAATACATACATATGTACACATACGATACATACAAAGGAAACGCCAGTCAAGTGACTCACATTTATCTGTTTTCGGGAAAAAAAAAAAAACAAAATTTCCACTACGTCTTGTGGGCGTTGTTAGGGGTGGTGGAGTGATGGAGCTTAAGCCTAACAGTGGACTACAAATTTGCTGTTTGTCTCCTGCTGATTAGCAATACACATGTAGGTAGTGTAGTGTATCTATTATGCCTTAGATACAACCCGTACCCGTCGTTGTCGTCGTCATCATCCATTGATTTTATTTTTAGATTGCTTAATTTCATTCATTAAATATTGTGTCGGCATGTCGCGGAAAATAATATTTTCGTAGAATAGAATGGCTTTGGGGTTTCGTATTACCAAACAATTTCTCGTGACTTTCAAGTTGGAGGCATTTTTAATGGAAAGGAATGCCCAACACATTTACGAAACATTCCACAAGCATTAACAATATTTCTTCTATTTGTTTCCTCCATTGCCATTGTTCTAGCAAAGGTTTACATAAGGCATAAAAAATGTATATAAAATATATACTTTTCAACGTATTTCAGTGACTTGGAATTTCATTTAACACGTATCGGATTTCAATTAAAAATATTTTTAATGTATTTTCTAGAAAAGTAACTTGGATTCTACTAGTATTAAACAAAGAAATCCACAAAAAGGTGTAAAAAAAATGTTGTCCTTCAATATTATTTAAACTTGAAGGATGGGCTAACTTTGAATGCTCTTAAAAACTATCTGTTAGAATAATAGCATAAAAATCACAGAAATCTAAATTATATGTTCGTGACCAAGAGAGTCCCATTGTTCCTTTGGCAACTAAATCTTATAGTCATATATTAGGATTATAAACATATGAAACTATCCTTAATCCTAATCTTAGTTTCTTAAAGAACTCCAAATATTTCTAAAACAAGTCATTTTGGTATTCATCTATCCCTTAGATACTATAAGGTCTGATCTTTGTATTATTTCGACTTATAATCTTTAAAAATGATTTGCTTTTAGGAAGTTTTGAATTCGCTAAAAGCGAGTCTGTATACTAAGTGCTCAAAATCCATTAAAGAAGATTGAAAACTTGTAATTATTATGAAATTTACAAATATTTGATCGATTCATTAATAAATGTTGTATTTTTTACTTCATTATTATCATCATTATGGTGATTCGCCTGACATTATCTCACTATAAAGTTTGAGCGATAAAAATCAGATAACATTAGAAGCAAATTTCGGTGAATTCCACCCACTAAAGGGGAATTTCTGTTAAAAAGTTTTACGATACCAAAGAAACAAGATAAATAACTTCAACAGTTGATCTTATCGCCCCAACTTTAATTGCATTTAATTTATTTAAAGGTACGCCCCATAGATGGACATGATATGATAGGAATATGTATGCATATATATACATATGTGTGTTAGCATTAGTCGACTTGGCAACTTGTTGAGTGTATAAAACCTTTATTGGAATTTAATTCTTGCACTCAACGAAAAGCAAACCCCCAGGGAAAAACCAAATATCCCCTTGTCGTTTGCCTAAGAATATTTCCTCCTACATACATTAATTGAATTTCTTTATTGGAGAGTGAATATGGGCCAAATTTACCAGACATTATTTCTTCAGATAACAACTTGTACAGACCGCTTACTCTGTCTGCGTTCCGGTTTCTTTATTCAAGTTTTCAATGCATTTTTTTTACCCTTTTTTATGGTAAGCCGCTGATTATCTGAAATTGATGATTCATGGGCAAAAATAGTTTTCCCACATTCCATATATGTACATACATATATATGTATATACATACATATGTATATATATCAATAGAAGATAAGATATATGTTGCACATTCACACATACATGACTATGATTGCATTTGTATTGGTTTTTAGAATGATTTGAATTTGTTATCACTAAACTGAGAGCAGGCAGACAAATGGAAAATGAATTTTTTTCTAAAGATATAGAAGTGCATTGGACACACTTGACCTTCGACAGCTAAAGAGAAACAACAACAGTATTGGTGGTGGTGGTGCCATTGGCAGCAGCTGTTGGGTGGTGGTGATAAAGAAAACTTCAAGTCATTGACATCATCAATCAGCATATTGAAGAAACTTCTGCAAAATGAAAACCTGCCCTGGCCTGTGACTAACCTACGACAAGGTAGACACAGCACAACATACACACACACCAACACACACTTAAACGACAAAACTGAGCTTATACCGCCCTGGCAACAAGAAACCGGAAAATTCACCAGCCAAAACAAAGGGCCTAGGACAGAGCAAGAACACCTGGAAAGGAGATGCAGATGGAAGAGTGAGTGAATGAGGAGGGGGTGGAGGTGTAGGTATTGCAAAAAAGAGATTTCGTATGTTAAGTTAAATTGTCGACTTAAAAGACACCCTGTATCAAGGCACATTCAAAAGTGGCACAGATTTCTAGACGAGATGTCTCCTTTCAATGAATGGAATCGTCAATGTGAAGACATTTCCGCTACTTTCAATCAGTTTTTAATCATTTAAGATAGTTTTACGAAAAAAACAGGAAATATCTGATTAATGATATGTATTACAAATCAAATTGTAGCTAGTCCGTTTGTGTGCTGTCCTCTCATTGTAACCACGGCGTACAAAACTAGCTCCAAGCTTCAGTTAGAGCAACAAATTCAGCTAACAAAGGGTAAGCCAAAAATGTCAGTAAGAAAGAGTATTTAAAGGGTACCATCATTTGGTTAGTGATAATCTACATGTTCTTCTATTCTCCTATTCTTTACCGATGCACCTTTTGAACCGCTTAGGCGGCTTTCGTACTCCGTCGCCGTCTCCTCCATCCCCTAGTAACAAAATCTGTCTAGGTCTTAGGCAGAGATGTGGGTTAAGGCAACGACCTGGCTGGGGTAAATGCAAATCCTTCCTGCATCTCCATTAGAAGCCCCCTAACAAACTATATCTGCATATGTACATATATATGTTAATTTTTGATTTCAAACTTACCTTTAGAATCTGAGTTTTACGAAAACTGAGCTCATCGTCGGCAGTTGCTGAGAAATCGTGTTTGGCAATTGCTTCCATTTTGTTGTTTATTCTAGTTATTTGTTTGACGCCGCCTTCCTCTACGTTTTTTGGTTCCTTTTTTGTTGGTTTTTCTTTTAATTTAGTTTAGTTAGTCACTTTAAATATATATGTATTTATATATATATATTTATATGTATGTGTGTGTATGAGATTGTGTGTGTTTGTGAGTTTTTGTGTCTTATCAGCCTTGTATGTGCACCATGCATACGCGCGAGTTGTTGTTGGTTACCTACAAGAATTATTATTATTTCACCTTATTATACAATATACAAATAGATTTTGTTTTTCAATATTTTTTCTTTTCGTTTTTTTCCCTTTTTTGGGCGAGCGATTAAAAATATACCGAATAAACACACAACCAGGCAGCAACAGAGAATGACAGCCGGACAAATGAGAGTGAGCGAGTGAGAGAGAGAACTGCCGTCAGAAGTAGAAGCAACAGCATTGCCAGAGGGTAATTTTATTTAATAGAAACCACTGAGACTGCTGAGACCTTTTTTGAAATGAAATTAAAAGCCAATAAAATATTCAACAGTTTTACATTCTCACTGGCCCACTTTAATATTGCAATTGTTGGAAATTTTTCGAATTTATATTTCTTAAAATAAAATTAAATTTTCAGGGCGTGTAAGTTTATGGCTGGCAACGCTGGGGCGCTGACGTCGTTGTTGTTTGTTTGTTTTTTTTTTTTGCTTTGTCGGCTTGTCTTTTCTATTTATATATAACTGATAAATTATGTATAGACACGATAATTGTTAGGTTGATTTATTATTTATATGATTTACATTACTTTTTGCCTAATTATTTTACTTAAACTAAATCAATTCACTTTTATGCCCGTGCGTGACAGAACTAGAACTAGTTCGATTCAACAATTTATCGGCTTATTACCTATCGAATGAAGCATTGAGTTATCCGATAGTTGAAACAGCTGTTCCACGACAACAACAAATAAAGTATTATTTTGCGGGGAGTTTGGGGCGGTTTTCCTGGCCTCTGCGCAGCTGCAAACCAAACCATTTTCCAGCACGCGTAACCGTCAGGACTCTGCACAAATGGCCAACAACCGCTGGCAGTGTCGGGTTAAAATTAAACTTTAACAAAGAAAAGCCACCAAATGTAATTGTCACAAGTGCAAACTAAGGTGCCGAGATGCAAGTGCAACACTAACTAACAATAAGATTTGAAATTCAAGTGCAATCAAAATAATAATAATAAATAGAAAACGTTTATGTATATAAACATATAACTATAGTGAGACAAAGTTTGCAGCTCAAAGAGCGGAAGTCCATAGTGGAAGAAGATATTGTGCTTCCACTTCAATGTAAGTTTTCTATATTCTTTTAATTTAATAATACATTAAATCAAACTGTTTAATTAGCTTGGGGTCAAATTATAAAAAAAATCTTCTCTTGCTGTATTCACGAATTTTTGTGAAAAATCAATATTCCAAAATTGTGCTGGTCCTGCGCACGCATATCTCTCTATATAAAATGTAAGAATTTTATCCTGTTGCTGTTGTTGTTTTTGTTGTTCTTGAGTCCAGCTGGACCGCGTGGGCGTCCAGGCCGACTCGTCCCGATCCTTCTCTTGTTGATTTGGCTAAAAATAAAACCCTTTTTCTCTTTTATTATTGTTGTTATTGCAAATGGTTCCGAGCATATGGTGCAACCTGTCATCAGACCTCAGGCCAAAAAATGCCAGCACAAGCAGACATTTCACATTTCACAAATCTTGTTGCCTGCCGCCAGGCGCAATGGCTTGCCCGCCTACGCTGCTTGCTGACGCTATACGATTGGACTGTCAGTGACGGAATAAAAAAGTGATCGGTTAGGCACGACAGTAAATAATTGTTAACATATTGTATTTTTATTACCGGTTACCTGTGTTGTGTTTATAGTAAAAGTTGAACTATAAAATATCGCTATTAAAAATTAATGATTCGTGATCGGTTCAAGAAAAGTTTTTAATACTTTTCCAGACAGACAAGAAACGTCTTTGTTTTGTAATCTAGAATTGACTAGCAATAGTACGATTGTAAATATGTAATATTTGTAATCTCTAGATAAGAACTATTTACATATAGTGAAATCACTTTACGGTGAACAGAGTTCGTTAACCGATTATTGGTTTATTCAAAGGAATATAAACAGTTTAAGTAAATTAAAAAAGTTGCATTTAGTTTTATAAAAAATAGAAGCAATATACATATTTAAAAATTTTAAATTTTTTAATTGAAATGCATATGTTATTTTTGACAAATTCCTGTAGATTGGAAAATTCATTTTTAAGCAAAGATTTCTATATTTCATACCTATACCTTATTTATATATATATACTTCTGTGTATCTTTTGGAACACCTTATAATAAACTCATTCGCTGTATTTTCTTGTCAATATATAGTTTTTACTTTTTGAAATTTTTAAATAGTAATCCTAATCAAAAATCAAAGATATGGCCGATTAAAGATAGCCAGCAATATGCTTAAACTTACTAAGACATTTTTTTATATAATTATTAAGGAATTCGTTTTTTATTCTTGAATTCTAATATTTTAACATATTATTTATTGGGTGATGTTACGTAACAAAATTGAGTAGTATAAATGGAATTTTATTTTTCAAAATTTGATATATTCCACTTTTTCTTTGTTGTTCCGTTTTGGTGACAAAAACTTTTTGATTACCGAACAAAGCAAAAGTTCTCCGGAATCGTATTTTAAAATCCTTTAATGGCTAAAAACAGCGGAGTTTAAAAATTTTGGAATCATATGCGTAAATGAAAAGAAAAACCCTTTAAAAAATTAGAATTCGATTATTTTATTTCCCATATACAGTTTTTTATATTAATATACATAACATATAACATTTATCATATATATCTGTGATTAAATCTACTTTTTATTTTATTATAGTCCTAAAACAAAACGTGTCATCATATCGTTTTTTTTACCCTAGATATATGTAGTACGGTTAAAATAGAGATATAAAGATGTATGTAGTCATTTTTACCCTTTTGATTAAAACTCCGTCCCTGTATGCCAAGTTCAACGTTATCATATTGAAAATTGTCGGTGTGGGCCCTATGCGTCGTCAATTGACGTCAAACATTTAAATATGTTCGAATTGTGACTATATCTGTGTACAAATATTTGATGGGTTCCCTAGAGTTAAGTTCTGATGAACTATGTGAAGTGTGTGTCAATTAGCACTCTGTAGAATCAGTAGACACTAACATAACCTTTGACCTTTAAAGAGAGACATCCTTCACCTTTATGCGACGCAAAAAGTCTTTGCATCTCAAGGGTAGTAATATTGTACAGGGGGTAAAAAGGGGCTTGAGTTGGGGGTAAGCATACATACTCTATGTCGGATGTCACTTGACGGTTGTCCTTTGTGTCTGATGCGTGGGCGTGCTCTTTTGATTCCAATTGCTGCTTTTTGCGCATCAGTTGTTTCCCTTATAATATAAAAGTGTGAGTCGTGAAATTGAATGCTTCTGCTGTTGATTCAATAATGGAACTGCTGTAAAATATAAAAATGTTAACTTGAAGATTAAGTCTGAAGTGAATTGTAGAAAATTGTAAATGAAACAGACAATCACAATTTATATTTAGAATATTGTCAATCTTTTAAGCGATTCAATTGAGTGTTAAGCCCTTAAAACAATTAAGAACGTGGCAAACTTAAAATTTGCCATCTGTTTGATGGAAAGGGAGACTTAAGAGTTTCTGTATTTTTTAGTTGGTTATTGATTACCAAGATAGAATTAGAAATGTACATAGGGATGCCTGGATTAAAATGCGAATAGTAAAAAAATTAAAAACATATATTTGAAATTTTATTAATGTTATGGTTAAAATGAAATATTTTTTGGTCAGGCCACACAAAGTGAGCACGTTGACTGTACCATATTCTCTCATTAGTAGACTTTCACTCCATCAACACTAAAACTATTTGAGAATTATAACTAAATGGAGTGAAACAAGAGTTTATGAATTTTCTTACTCAATATTTTCGTTATCATATCGTCTTTGTATTGAATTGCTTACTAACTGATAACTTCGGAAAAATGTAGTTAGATGAGCTTATTTTTGTCTGAATTTATATAAATATTGCAAATTAAAGTTAAATGGAATATTGAACTGCTCCTAGCATCGATTCTGTACTCCATATTTGTATCTTAAGAATGTTTAGATTTGCTGAAAAGTCTAGTATTTTAAATATTTCACTTAACTCTTGAACTTTTAAACAGTAAAATGTACAAGATGCTAGTCGTAAAATCTGTTTAAAGTCCTTATATTGAATAAATTTAGTAAAAAGTGATAGAAAATTGAACAATTTGTGTTTCTTACTTTCATGTTCTTATATTGAGTTCATGTTTATTTAGGAAATATATATGTCAATAGCATTTTCAATTAATAATATTTTATAAAATGATAAATGATTGTCCTGATCGAAATCTGTATTAACTTTTGGCATGCTTGAAATCGAAGAATTGTTAAAAACTCTTTAAAATGTCATTGAACTAAGAAGATATTACCAAAATTTCTCTCTTCTTGTGGTTCCTAAAAAAGTTTTCCTATTAAGCTTGATCTCGATAGCCAATGTGACGACAGTAACTAAAAAACTTTAAGGAATTGGGCCAACAATAGTTTTCTGTTAGCTGGTAATCTGGAGTTTTTTTTACTAAAATCTCCTAAATTACGCACTACAAAAATAAATTGTTTAAATACTTAAAAATCCTTTATTTAGAGTCCCAATGGAAAGCAATTTTTAATATTGCAAGAGTTCTTCGAAATATGATTATATGCTTTAAGTTAGCACTCTAAATTCGCGAACCTTCTGTGTCCACCCATTCCTTGGTGGCCGGTTATAATAACCATGGCTTAAATGGCACTCGCAAGTCCAACCCCAACATAAAGTGGCTTCCAAAATGTCATGAATAAATAACATAAATGAAAAAAAAAGAAAAAATAAAGAAGGGTACTCTCCATATACATATATATGTATATAAACATAAAAAAAAGTGCTACTCAGCAGGCATAGGCAAAAGAAGAAGGAAAGAAAATAATGAAGAGAGGGGTAAAAGCATGGGGTGGCAGTAGGTTTGGGTATGCAGTACCAAGAGTAAGCAATAAACATAAATTTCCGCTGTGCGCGACAACATTAAAATACACGGAAAGTCACCAAAAACGAAGTACAGGAGGAAAATTCTTCACCTGCTGGCTGAAAAAATAAAAAAAAAAGATGCCAGCCAAACTTAATACCTATGCTATATTAGTGGTATCCTTTTCACAGGAAACCTTTCATGTGTGCGAATGCAATTTTGTTTTTAACTGGGCGTGGCCTTTCATTGCGGTTTACCAAATATTATGTAGATATATAAAGATATATATAAATATAGTATAAATTGCAGCATGTGGTCCGAGTATAATTACCAGCTGACCATTGGGGGTATTCCTTACCTTTAGTCCATATATGTCACTAAAGATATAAAAAGATTTAAATGGGAAAACCATGCTGATAAATAAGCCTTGAAATTTCCTACAGAAAAACAGTCTAAAAAGTTTTGTTCCATTTTTTTTTTCGTCTTTGCCTCTTAAAGGATGATTCACCATTTTGACTTCCTGTTTTCTCGTACTCTTGGCTTTTTTATAGGAGAATGTTTGTGTGTGTTTGTGTGTAGGTTCCAGCCAAGTAGAGGCATACATATTGTTTGAGACGCCACTGTAACAACTTGGCACGAACATTCACTTGGATGAGTCATCCTTGTTCCGCTTTGTCAGTGTGTGTGCGTGTGTTTGTGTGTATTTCGGCATGGGGCAGGCTTCTGACTTCTTCTCTCTTTATTTGCCGCTTTCATTGCAATAATTTAAATAACAAAATCGCATTTAGTTTATGTTACTAGACATGGCTTACGGCCTGAGTGAAAGCAAATTAAATTCCCCGCTGTTTTCCACGTGGCTGCCAGTTCAAGAGTCCTTCCTGTCTTCCTTCCTCTCTCTTCCTGTCCCTTTCTTACTTTGTCTCTCCCATTTGATGTTTGGCTTAATTAAGTAAAAGGTTCAAAATTGAATGAAAATTCAATTAAAAATTGATTTCATATCAAAAATGTCTAAAACAAAAAGTAAGTCCTGCAACGATCATGTTAATGGTTAAAACCTTAAAGTCAGTGAACCTTTAATACACCATGATTTAGCTAAATTTAAAACGAAACTGTCATTGACATTGACTCCAAAGAAAATAAGAAAGGAATTAAAATTTAAAGTCATTCAAAATGAACAGAAAGAAATTGCGCAGCCAAAAATAAAAAAAACGTCAACGACCCCAGCCCTGTGGTTTCTATGTCTGCAAGAGGAGGGAAAAGGAGAGGAGACGTGAAGGTACACACGCTCGATATTATTTGGGTTGGTTTTGTTGTGGTGCGTGTGTTTTGTGTGGGTGTCTGTATATATGTGTGTGTAAGTAAAGTGTAATATGTATGTGGCAGGTCCTTTCCTACCACTTGTCGAAATCCTGGATTCACATTCACTGCGCAATAATATAATTTTTAGTAGTTGAGGAAAAAGTCGTACCTTTATATCCGATTTGAATGTGAAAATTTAATAAAATTTTATCAATTTTGTTATAAAATGAAAATTTTTGGAAAATTGTCCAAAAAACTTATAAAAAATCAATTGAGTTTGCTCTTTTTCAAATAATTCTTTAAGAAAGTATTTTTTACCAAACTAGTATAATATTTACGAGCTTTTACAAAATAAAATAAATTAATATTAAAACCTTTTTGTTCAGCAATTAATAAAGTTTGTTTATTTCTTGCTGAAATGAATTAAAATATTTCTATAATATGGTAATTTAAACATAGATAAAAAGATGTGTAATATGGTAACCTAGATTGTTAGAGTCTGGCCATTATAGAATTGATATGGCAAGTATAGAAGGAACACGCAGAACAACAGATGGCAACGCAGTGAGAGTAATTCATTGAAGCAAAACCGTTAGAGTTCAATCGTCTAAGGTAGTCGAGAAAATTAAAGTAAGAAGAGGAGTCGATTGGAATTATATATATTTACAATCACATGAAACTTTATTTTAAATTTTAAACGTTTCTGTTAAACAATAAATAAACGTTATTTCAAAACATCGTTGTATTGTAGTACATTAATATTTATAAATGACTCATACGAACTCTAGGAACATTTGTATATCTTCTTGGTGGAAAGTGTTTTATTTTTATTTATTAATTGTTATTTATTGGTAGTTAAATATTGTTCTTTTTTGTTAAGGTGCAAATAAAAGTTTGCTATATAAAAAATCAATTCATAAAACCAATAAGTCTTATTAAATTATTAAAATATACTTCTTAAATAAACTAACACTGAGTTTCATTAACTGAGAGATCTACATACATACCAAGAGAAACTCTGTAAACCTATACTAGAAAACTTTTAATGGGTTTATAGTTTTAGTTACTATATTCTTACTTTTTGCAATCATGATTAAGAATATCCTTTAATATGTTGCCTTAAATTAACATTTTTGAAATTATTTGACAGCCTTTTAAAATATTACAATTTTAGGTTATATAAACCTTCATTTTTCCACCTTACTTTACTAGTTATGTAACAAAACTTTGCTACAGTACAACGCAAAAGTATAGTCTTTCTTAACTAATCCGCTCAAATATATACATACATATATTCTTGATCAGCTTTTATGCTTATTGAACTACTATATCATAGGTATAACTGCCATAGAAACTATCGATCCAAAATTTACTTTTGGTATTGAAAACTTTTCTTTCCAATCTTTACAATAAATCAGTTTTTGTTGAACCCCAACCCAACGGCCCAAAACTATGCTATGTTTTCTAATAAAGTCTTCTAGAGCTACAAGGACATACAAGATTAAACGAAGTTACCCCCCAAAATATACATTAATATTTCTTTTAACAACAATATTTATTCAACTTTAAAATAATTCTATTTAAATAAATGATAAACTGTTTGAGTGTTATACAAATGGTAAATAGTTCCCTTAGCGTTCTTTTAATTTATTTTGAACTATTAGCTAGCCATCATACAAACAAATAGTTTAAATATGGCCTCCAAAACTAAAAAAAAAGAATTCATTAAATATCATATCAGTGAATACCTTACTTATAGTGATTATATTAAGAAATAATATTAAGTATATTGCCTAATTGGTATTTTAATAACTACCAAAACTTCCATATATGTATCTATCAAAGATTTATGCGCCAAAAAATTTCAAACACAAATGAATTTCTCACAATTTGTATATAGAATTCAATTTATCTATCCCTTTTACTTAAATTGACAATCTTATCTATAAATATCAACTTTAATCATGTAAATGAAGAGCATCAAGTAAATGGTTTTGTATTAATCACATGAAATCTCTTACCAAATGTGTCTCTTAAATTATATGTTATACTCAAATGACATCTAATTTAATCACTCAGTTTCGCGTGTGTGTGTGTCTCTTTACTTTACATGCTCAACGTCAAATTTCAACGTCAATGTAATTACGTTGCAAACAAATGAAACTACCGGATAGAACATAAAAAGCTCAAAAGCCTTAGAAGTCCTGCGTCAAGTTGCCTTAAAAGACAAACAAATAGATGGTTGTAGATGAGGTGGGGAGGGAATGGAGGGAGGGACTATGAACTAGAAATCAATAGAAATTTTATTTTACGTCATTCGAGGCGCAGACGTTCGCTACTATGCCGGCAGCAATATTGTTCATAATCTCTTTAGATCAAATGGTAAACAGTTGCGTCCAAAAATGTAGTCTCAGCACCTGCTGTTTATCTAAAAATTCCTTAGAGAGCGAGAGAGACATAGAGATTGAGATTGAGTGAGACAAAAGTCCTATTATGATTATTATTAATGTTATTTGTGCGCTAAAGTTCTTTATGAAATTTATGAAATATTTCGCTTTCCCCTTTCCATTGTCAACATTTCCCTTGTGTCCCGCCCTTCCAATGGCTTCCCACTTTTGTTTGTACTAAGCGCATGCGTTTCAATAGAGGGCTGGTTATCCTGGCTTGGGCCTCGACTCAACTTGCAGTTCGTTCTGGTCTCTAGACGTGCGCGTTTGTTTTTTTTTTCGGGCCCTCTTTTCTTGGCCTGGCCATCGATTTTGTGCAAAAACCTAAAAGCTTCGATCCAAGAAAAAGAAAATTCATGAAAAAATTCAACGAATTCATTAAATCTAACTAAAAAGAAAAATTAAGCAAAAACCCATCCAAGTAAAGGATATAAAATAAATTTTATAAATTTTTAATTTTATTGCGAAAACAACAAAATGCTAAAGATTCAACACACGCTGTTATACAGAAACTTAAATTCCTTTTATGTATATGTATGTACATATAAAATAGATACCAGTTTTTGATTTGTTCTGAAAAAGGATAATTGAAAAAAAGAAACAAATTCGAATTTACCCGAATGTGTGCATTTGGTTATTTATTATTTTTCGCCTTATTGTTAACAACAATTTTGGTGCTTTCAATTATTTTGGCTACCACTTCAAAGAGATCCATGTTGGATACCTTTATTCTAGTCTTCAATTATACACAAGAACACCAACAGCAAGAACAACAACAAGAATTAATACAGCAGCAGCAACAACACGAGGACTATCGACTACAGCAACAACAACAGCAACAACCACAAATGTTTTTTAAACCAAAATCCCTTTGAGTTGTTTTAATTGCTAAACAAATTATTTATATAAATAATAAAAATATAAAAGAAAAAACAATTGGTAAATGCTTCACAAAATATATAGAAAATATTTTGCAAAATTTCATAAAAATTCGCATTTAAACATTTCAAAATTCGACAAATTATTATTATATTATTTATATTAATTTAACATTTATTTCATATTTATTACTCATTGAATTTTCCTTTTCTTTTTTATAATATATTTTTGCACATACAGTAGCCTCGAGTATTAGTGTATATACCCAGAAGTGGGTGTAGAGTTTGTGTAGAGATTTCTATTGTCCATGGCAAAGGATATATGAAAATTTATTAATAAAGGTCAAGACGACCCAGGCGAAGGATGTGGTCTCAGGCCTGTGTGAGAGTGTGTGTGAACGATATATAGTCTGAGGGTTATGTGAAGGTTTCTACTAAGATCTGGAATTAGCTTTCATTTCTTTTTCAAATTACCCTCTATTTTATTTGAATTTATTCATCTGCGCCTCGAAATGTGTGTCAGTTTACATATAATCAAGCATAAAAACATTACAGTTATATTTTGCATATATTAGTTGCTCCATCTCCATTTCTCTCTGCTTCTCTCCCTCTTTCTCTCTCTTTTTCTCTTTCTTTGTATCTCTCCAGCTGTTATGTTGCTTCTATCTCTTTTGTCTTTCACTTTCGAAAGCGTCTGCGCAATATTCTTCTTGTAGACTTTTCCCCCTCCTATTAAGTTATTATATTTGCAGGCTGTTGCATTTATGCTTTTACCAAAAAATATAAACAAAAGAATTTTTGCCAGGTAAACAGAGAGAAAGAGAGTTATGACAAGAAAGAGAGACCGAGAGACAGAGTGCGAATGGAAAAATCCTTACAGTTGCGCATTGCAAAATCTTGGAAATCATAGTGTTCTCAATATTTTAGGCCACAACTGTATCGTTGACTAAAAGAATTTTATAACTCACTGCAAAGTGAAATATTTACAAATAAATATTAAAAAAAAAAGTGTAACAATTAAATAAAAACGAAATTACAAACATTTACAAGTGAAGTGACTTTAGCAAATGAAATAAATAAAAGTGAACAAAATAATTGAAATAACTCTTCATAATATGAACAATTCAAAGGAGATTGTTCCTATATCCATAAAAATTTAAGCCATACTTTAATTTGGCTTTTACTAAAGGTAATCTTAATATTTAAGTAAAAAGATCTTATAAGATATATATTTATATATGTCTATATGCAAGTACACATAAAACTTTTTTTTACGACTTTGGCACAAGACTTCTGTTGTGACTAAGGGTGGGGGGAAAGTGACTGTGTTTCTGACTTTGCTTTGCTTTGCTGATGACTCATTCGTGTGGCCGACTGTCGGCTGCGCTTTTTATTGGAAATGTTTGGAACTATTTTGTGTGCGTATTGTGAATGTCTCTGTGTGTGTGTGTGTAAGTGTAGTTATAAGGGTAGCAGGTTATGTACATAAACTACAAATTTAGATAGAATAAAATTCAGAAAAAAAAACCCAGTAAAAAATTCAGTTTAATGGAATTTTTTATAAATGATTTGCCTTTTAGATATTTTAGAATTTTTAATTTAAAGTATGTTCCCATATTTGTTTATATAAATCAATATATCTTTTTATATATTTTTAAGTGATATTAATTCAAATTCTTTCCTTCTTTTTACCATTTTGTTTCGAGAACCAGTTACAACTCAAATAAAATGATCTTGGAACGAATTGAAATTGAAACTGTCATATGTATATGAGCATTATAAAACTTATCCTTTACAATTTATAATAATTTTTATTTATATTTCCTAAGTTAAATTTCATTTTTAAATAGAAAATATTGACTCTAGGTTGAGAGACTTCTAAACAAACTGTAAAATACTTTCTCCAAAAAGTATGCAATAGTTTAGCATCAAAGTATTTCCAACTTTTAAAGTATTCCACTACTTTTATTGCCACACATTTTATAAAAGACTTCGACCCTAATTATGTGTTCATATACATCAATTAATACATATACACTTCTGGTACTGTTGTATGTATGTGTGAGTGTGTGTACATTCCCTTAGAGGACTGCATGAGTCACAGCTCATATATATGTACATATACATATACATTTACATATGTATGTTCATAAAAAGTTACAGTGGCGGCAATTATAAATTCACACTAATACTCATGCTTATTTATATTCTTTCTTCCACTCCAGTTAACCGCAACCTAAGACAACTAAATTCCCCTAACTCAGATTAATTCAGTCCAGCCAAGATGTCGTCGGTTAAGGTGGCGGTGCGAGTGCGCCCCTTTAACTCGCGTGAAATAGGCAGAGAATCGAAATGCATTATCGAGATGAACGGGGCCACAACGGGTAAGATTCCGAAGCTAACATTTGTATATATATTTTATAAAATTTCTTTTTCTTTAGCTATCACCAATCCAAAGGTTCCACCCAATACCAGTGAGTCGGTGAAACGTTTCAATTTTGATTATTCCTACTGGTCGCATGATGTAAGTGACAGTTAAAAAAGGAGATAAAAACATTATTCATAAAGCATATCTTATATATTTAAATATATATATATATAGCCACGCGACTTGGACTTCTCTACACAATCGATGGTCTACAAGGACATTGGCGAGGAGATGCTTCAACATTCTTTTGATGGTTACAATGTGTGTATTTTTGCTTATGGCCAAACTGGAGCTGGAAAATCCTATACCATGATGGGTCGACAGGAAGAGCAACAAGAGGGCATTATACCCATGATATGCAAAGATCTCTTTGGTCGTATACAGCAAACGGAAACCGATGATCTCAAATATTCGGTAAATACTTAAAGATTCATACTCCAGTCCTTGTAAACTCCTGGTTACATCATCAAATTTTCATTGTTCAGGTTGAAGTCTCTTATATGGAAATTTATTGTGAGCGTGTTAGAGATCTGTTGAATCCCAAGAATAAAGGAAATTTAAGAGTTCGAGAACATCCACTTTTGGGTCCCTATGTAGAAGATCTATCAAAATTGGCCGTTACCGATTATCAGGATATACACGATCTCATTGATGAGGGTAATAAGGCAAGGTAAGTACTTAAGCAAAAGAAAAAATATTATAAACTTTTTGATTATAATTTTAAAACATTTTATTTTTAGAACTGTGGCAGCCACTAATATGAATGAGACAAGCTCTCGTTCCCATGCAGTCTTTACCATATTCTTTACACAACGTCGTCATGATACCATGACAGATTTAACCACTGAAAAGGTATCCAAGATAAGTCTAGTCGATTTGGCTGGATCAGAGCGTGCTGATTCGACTGGAGCCAAGGGTACACGCTTGAAGGAGGGAGCCAATATTAATAAATCATTGACAACCTTGGGCAAAGTCATTTCAGCCTTGGCAGAAGTTGTAAGTATATTAGACATTATACACTTTATTTAAGGTGATTCAATTAATTTAAAATTCTTCATGCTAACTTTTTCTTGATAATCAGTCTGTGAGTATATTTCTAACAATCGTTGCCTTGCCTTCCTCATAATTACTAATACTATTTTTTTTTAAAGGCTTCCAAGAAGAAGAATGCAAAGAAAGCCGATTTCATACCATATCGTGATTCGGCTTTAACTTGGCTCTTACGTGAGAATCTTGGTGGCAATTCCAAGACAGCCATGATAGCAGCAATATCGCCGGCAGATATTAATTATGATGAAACTCTTAGCACTTTGCGGTAAGGGAAAACTTTAATATTATAATCAAGGTATATAATAATGAAAATTGATTTCCTAGCTATGCGGATCGAGCCAAACAAATTGTATGCAAGGCTGTGGTCAATGAAGATGCCAATGCTAAACTTATCAGGGAACTTAAAGAAGAAATTCAAAAGTTACGCGATTTGCTCAAGGCCGAAGGCATTGAAGTCCAAGAAGGTAAGTTAAATCAAATTGAAATTCAAGTTAAAATCTTAAGCTAAAAACATACAAAACAAAAAAATACATACATACACAGACATTCAAAAAAAATTAACCTGCCACAATTGAAACTTCAAAACTCTTTAAGTTAGTCATAGATTTAGTCATTTACAATAGTAAAGAGTAAAGTCCCCCCAAAAACAAAACAAAAATCCTCATTTCGTTTAGGACCTGATGGCAAAGTGGTGTGTGAGAAGCGTGATGCGAATAGTAAGTAAAGCTAAAAAAATATGAAAATAAAAAAAAACAAAATATACAGAATATTTCATTCTGCGCTAACTAAGGCTTCACTTGCAAATTATACCAATTTAATTACTCTTTATATATGTATGTATGTATGTACGACTACTACATCGTATATTGTAGTTAACCACAGCCAAGCAAAATACTATATACAGCATATATGTGTTTCGTGTGTGTGAACTTCGCTTCAGGACAATTTAAAAAAAATATTATATATTTTATATATATATATATAATAATAATCACCAAAAAAAAAAAAGAGTCCTATTTCTGTTGCATTTTGTTTGTCAGGCCACAGTGAGAGAATGGATGTAAATATACCATCCTGTCTCTACCGTTGTCTCTGATCGTAATATATAAATATATATATATATATCTACCATATGTTATGTTGCCCAATTGTTCTCATTACAAATAAATAAATTAAGGCACATACTCCTTGCAGTCTGGACAGATAATATAACCAGACATGCCAGAGTTATGTAATCGGATATTGTCCCCTAGCTATATACACCCAATCGGCAATTGCTTTGTTCCATTATACTCGTATAATAATTTCTACATACCTATATAACCATCGCACGCTTTTTATCATAATTATATTTATCATTTGAAATTGAACAATTATCAACACTTTTACAGAGGATGAGATTACCAAATCTACGGTAATCAAATCATCGCCCACCAAGGCACGTAATCGTAATGGTTCTACCACTGAGATGGCTGTAGATCAGCTTCAGGCCAGTGAGAAGCTTATTGCAGGTAAACTATACATAAAAAATATATATGAAAAGTAAATTAATAATTCAATTTTTGATTTAGAACTCAATGAAACCTGGGAGGAGAAACTTAAGCGCACCGAGGAGATACGTCTGCAACGTGAGGCAGTCTTTGCCGAAATGGGTGTGGCTGTCAAGGAAGATGGCATTACAGTTGGTGTATTTTCGCCCAAGAAGACACCACATTTGGTTAATTTAAATGAGGATCCCAATCTATCCGAGTGTTTGTTGTATTACATCAAAGATGGACTCACACGACTGGGCACACACGAGGCGAATGTGCCGCAGGATATACAATTATCCGGCTCGCATATTCTAAAGGAACATTGCACCTTTGAGAATCGTAGTAGCATGGTTACTCTTATCCCACACAAGGATGCAATAATTTATGTAAATGGACGTAAACTGGTGGAGCCTGAAGTATTGAAGACCGGCTCACGTGTAATTCTGGGCAAGAATCATGTGTTCCGCTTCACTAATCCTGAACAGGCACGTGAATTGCGTGAGAAGATAACCGAAAATGAGGCAGAGAATGAGAATGAAGAGAAAGCTGACACTCAGCAAGTAGATTGGAATTTTGCCCAATGCGAACTGCTCGAAAAGCAGGGTATTGATCTTAAGGCCGAGATGAAGAAGCGCTTGGATAATTTGGAAGAGCAGTATAAACGTGAGAAACTCCAAGCAGATCAGCAATTCGAGGAGCAGCGCAAGACCTATGAGGCACGCATAGATGCTTTGCAAAAGCAAGTGGAAGAACAATCTATGACTATGTCCATGTACAGTAGCTACTCGCCAGAGGATTTCCATCAGGAAGAGGATGTATATAGTAAGTGAAAGTTATCGATAAAATTAACAAAACTGTTTTTTTTAACATTGAATTTCTTGCTTAGCCAATCCCATGTACGAGTCCTGTTGGACGGCACGTGAGGCGGGCTTGGCTGCCTGGGCCTTCCGTAAGTGGCGCTATCATCAGTTTACATCCCTACGCGATGATCTATGGGGAAATGCTATATTCCTTAAGGAAGCCAATGCTATATCTGTGGAGCTAAAGAAGAAGGTAACTGACTGACTTATTAAGAGAGTGTAAACATCGTGTTAATCTCCTATTTTTGTGGCTTTCAGGTGCAATTCCAGTTTACTCTTTTGACAGACACCTTGTACTCACCTCTACCACCCGAGCTAGCTTCTAGTGTGGCACAGCAGCAAGAGGATGACTTTGGAGCCCCACCAGTATCGAAAACTTTGGTAGCCGTCGAAGTGACTGATACCAAAAATGGAGCTACCCATTACTGGTCACTGGAGAAGTTACGGTAAGTCCTTTAATGTTTATTGCTTAGTTATATTCACACATTCATTCTTTCGCTGCACTTCTATATGATTTGAGTTAGTTTTTTTGGTTTTACTGGTACCGTGCATGGTGGTTGTAGTTTCTCTCTATCTTAAATGCCTAGCGAAGATCTCACCGCCACCATTTACGCCTACAACATTCAACTCAAGTCAATTCAACTCTCATCGCCATTAAAATAGCAAAAAGCTACTAGTTGGGCTTGGATCAATTGTTGATTTGTACTTTTTCGGTTCTCTTACAAAACCCTCCCTTTAACCCGATTCCTTTAATCCCCGATCATATTGAATCAAAACCCAAATTCCGTATCATAAAGCTATCGCCTCGAACTGATGCGACAGGTGTACAATGTTGAAAGTCCACCATCATCCATGCTATTTGATACGTCCAGCATTGAGATGTCGGTCGGAGGGACTGGATACGGTGGATTATATACTGAGCCCCAAGTGGTATCCATGCAGGTGGAACAGCCGCAGCCATCTCCATCACGTTTGACATTGGCCAATCTAATACCCTCTAGGTTTGCTTTCAATGAGAGGTTTCTTTCATTTGTATATACTTAGCAAATGTGTATATATATACAATTTATATATATATTTTGTCCTTAGTTGTAGTTGCATGTCTTTCTATTCCATAATGCTAATCCTATACTGCTTACTGTATCCACCATGTGTCAGCACTTAAGCTATGAGTAAACTCTTTAATCAACATCAACTCACAAAATGTTTAAATTTTTACAGACAACGTTTAGAGCTGATGCGCGAAATGTACCATAATGAGGCGGAGCTCAGTCCCACCTCACCCGATTACAATGTGGAAAGTCTTACCGGTGGTGATCCATTTTACGATCGTTTTCCCTGGTTCCGCATGGTTGGACGATCGTTCATTTATTTGAGCAATCTACTCTATCCCGTACCCTTGGTGCATAAGGTAGCCATTGTCAATGAACGTGGCGATGTTCGGGGTTATCTAAGGATTGCAGTTCAACCAGTTCTAGATGAGGAGTCAATTGATTTCAACAATGGAGTGAAGCAATCGGCTCGTCTTATATTTAACGAGGACGATGCCAAGCCCAAGTACCGAGCTCTTAACGAAAAGGATGATGTCCAACGCTACATAGAAAATGGAGGAATCGATAGCAAGCTCGAGGGTAATAATAATCCTGACTTAGTCCATTCGTTTGTCTGTTATTTAATTTTTTCTGCTTTAATAACTAGAACTCGAAGATGCTGATTCTGGACGTGGCATTGATTCCAATTCCGCTTCGGAATGTCATGAAAACACCGAGGAGCCCGGAGAACACTTGCAGGTGGGCAAGGAGTTCACATTCCGTGTAACAGTGCTCCAAGCCACTGGCATTGGAGCTGAATATGCTGATATTTTCTGTCAGTTTAAGTAAGTATTTAAAAGTAAGCGACAATCCTCTGCAAAGCTTAACCAAATTAATATCTCGTCTATAGTTTCTTGCATCGTCATGAGGAAGCTTTCTCCACAGAGCCAGTTAAAAACTCAGCATCCGGAGCTCCCTTGGGCTTTTATCATGTCCAAAATGTGTGTATTTCTTTTAAATTAAGTAAACTTCAAGAAACAAGATGATGTTTTTTTTTTATTAGATAACCGTACCCGTCACCAAGTCCTTTATTGAGTATTTGAAGACGCAGCCAATCATGTTTAAGATATTTGGACACTATCAAACACATCCCTTGCATAAGGATGCTAAACAGGAGTTTGTCTCTCGTCCACCACCAAGACGCATGCTGCCACCAAGCATACCCATAAGTCAGCCAGTGCGCAGTCCCAAATTTGGACCGCTGCCCTGTCCGCCATCATCAACGGTCTTGGCGAAGCATGATGTCTTGGTGTGGTTCGAGATATGTGAGTTGGCCCCCAATGGTGAATATGTGCCATCGGTACGTCTAGTGCATTTTGTTATCATCGGCAAGATCCTTTACTATATTATCCTAATATTATTTAATTTTTTAGGTGGTTGAACACAGCGACGATTTACCCTGCCGTGGGCTCTTCTTGTTGCATCAGGGCATACAGCGGCGCATTCGTATTACCATTGTGCACGAGCCCACCCCAGAGGTAAAATGGAAGGATATTAACGAACTTGTGGTTGGACGCATACGCAATACACCCGAGTCATCGGATGAGCAAGATGAAGATGCTTGTGTCTTGTCGCTAGGTCTTTTCCCTGGCGAGGTACTTGATGTTCCCGGCGATGATCGTTCCTTTTATCGTTTTGAAGCCGCTTGGGACTCAAGCTTGCACAACTCGGCTCTGCTGAATCGTGTCTCTCAGGGCGGTGAAACTATCTACATAACACTTAGCGCATATTTAGAGGTATGTCTTAGATTTGAAAGACATCATTGGATATAATTTCATGTGAGTTTTTTTAAAGCTGGAAAATTGCGCCCGTCCAGCAATAATTACCAAAGATCTAAGCATGGTTATCTATGGACGTGATGCACGCACTGGTCCACGATCGCTGAAACATTTATTCTCGGGACAATATCGCAATCCTGAAGCGAATCGTCTATCCGGGGTGTACGAGCTGTCGCTGCGTAGAGCATCTGAAGCAGGTAGTCCAGGTAGCAATTCTCATTGTAGTTGTAAACCGTGCTTTATTCAGCTAAGGCATGAGACTATCTGCCGAATCGCCAAAGCTCCTTAAGTCCTATTCCAAATCTTCTAATTTCTATATGGTTTTCTTACCAGGTGTTCAACGTCGCCAACGCAGGGTGTTGGATACTAGCTCGACTTATGTACGTGGTGAGGAAAATCTTCATGGATGGCGTCCACGTGGCGATTCATTAATATTTGACCATCAATGGGAACTGGAGAAATTAACACGTTTAGAGGAGGTAGGACGTATGCGTCATCTGTTGCTGTTACGTGAACGCCTCGGCATGGATACAAATCCCAATCCGACAACTAAGACCGAGAAAGATGTTTGTAATTTGGCTGCTCGGGCAGCCACATCCCCCGTGCACATGGTTATTCCCCAATCGCCCCAGACTCCAGTAAAAGATCCACAACAAATTGTTCCAGAACGAGAGTACAATCAGCGCGAGCAGGATCTCATGCTAAAATGTTTGAAATTGGTACAAGGTAAGAGTAAGCAATAACATCGAATTTTAGAATCCCCTTTAATCAAAAATTTATATTATTTAGGACGTTATAATAAGAGTGAGCAACCCAGCGACACACAGACTCAATCTGATGTTTCCCCAAGTGACGAAGGATGCGCCGATATGACCGTTAGCTGCATGTCCAGTAATTCAATGGAGTGAGTAGGAATACACGTATCTTAAAAAAAAAAATTCTCAGCTTCTCCTCACATTCATCTTGCTTTCTCAGTTTATTAATTACATAGACACATACAAACACAGCTCTCAAACAAACACCCTGTACACACCATTTCTACTCTGTATTATGCCCTTAGGACAATCCGAACGTAGGGTGCAGCGCCTAGCTTTTATATTATAGACATATCCACGATTACAGCGACAAGGTGGTCCGCAAAGCGGCATACAGTATTTAGAGCGATACTCGCAGGTCTCTGGGCAGACACCGCCACATCCTACATACGACGAATTTATGCAACATCCATATACAAAAGGTTTTTTTAATAGGTCTTTCTCCTTAAGGGGAAGCCTGTTTAAACTCTTAAGCTCCTCTGCGTTCATTTCAGATAGCGGCTTCATTGTGGGTAACTCGATATAGTCTTCACTATCATGGCCTTTGCCAATCTGCTGTTCGGTAAACTCCTCCATATCATAAAGGGCATCCAATGGATGGATAAGATTATTTAATTTGATGGGAAATTGTCTTCGGACTATCATATATCTAGTTGCTAAAGTCGGTGTATTAAAAGTGTTCTCGTCTGTTTGTCCGTAAGGTGCCAAAATATATAAGTGTTGAACTGTTTTTGTAGTGCTTCGCGTATTTTTCCTTTTTATTCTACCCCAAGTAAGCTTACCGCCACCTGCCCAATTAGTTAATACGTAAAGACGTTTAGTTCGCCAAAAATTTCGCCGAGATAAAAATTTTTTTCTCTTTGATTTGGTTCTCTTTTTTGTTGCCTTTTCCAACGTTGCAGGTGTTTCGTTAATGTAGTTTTCAACTTCAGATTGTGTGGCTTCTGTTGTTCCCGATGTGGAAAGTGCATTATCATTCAAAGGTGTTTCAAGAGAATCTTTTGTTATAATCGTTGTTGTAGGTAGAGTATTTGGCGTGGCTAAGGTCAATTTTACCGCATCTGATAATTTAGATGAAATCGAATAAAAAGTTGTTTTCTCAGTTAAAATATTTCATGTTACATTGTTAATGTTGAATTTACTTGACCATTTCCAGGATCTTTGAGTTGTCTTCGTCTTAGCATTAGTTCCATATTCTCCTCCAAATATTAATGATAATTTTAAAGCACAAAGTACAATAAGTTTTCTCTGTATGACTGCCATTGAGAGAGTCTGAAACTTTCTGATACAAATCCCAACCCTTACTCTCTGTGATTATTTGATTTTTACGCTTCAATTTCCGTAAAATCCCAATTAGTAGTAATTGGATTCCTCCAAAAGATTGCTCTGAAAACTGATGAACCTAAAAACTCCCCTTTTTTGTTTTAAAGATATTTAATATATGTAATTAAGTAAAAGTTAACAGATTTATATTATTTTATTGAAAAACTCGATGAATGTCAACTAGTTTCTGGGGTCCTTCATTAGTGGGACAGTCATTTCGCAGAATGCAATTTAATTTGGTCTCATGGAATACATAGCCAGTTTTGCATTTACATGGTACTCCACAATATGAGGGACATTCAAGCGATTTGTACTGGCAGGTCTCTGGGCAGACGCCACCACATTTTACAATTGTTGCATTGGGACCACAAAAGCCGGGAAATGGATTCCATATGTAGTTAAGTCGTTGCGGATCGGGATCAAAATGATGATATATAATTTTTTCTTCAACATGCTCCCGGGCAAGAGTAGTCTTCACAATCACCAGCATCAGCGTGAGCAACAAAAGTCGAGTCAACCGATTCATTGTGCAAATCTCAATTAAATGAAATGAACTCGCTGCAATTCATTACATTCTCACCCACAATGCATAAGCAAAATACATATATACATATATACAACACAGCTGTTTTTCTTTCTTGATAACTCCCAATTCAAAAACAACTTTTCTATAATTTCTTTCTGATTATTTTTCTTTTGGTTTCCATTTACACAATTAGAAACAACAAATTTGTAATTCGACGCAGGTTAGTTTTCTTTTCTATCTAAAAACCCATTGGAACACTTTTTTATTGTTTGCAATACTGTTAAACAAATTATTAATAATTTGTATTTTTCATTTAGATTATGTTCGCCGGATCGTGCTGATGCACCAAATGGATGGGAGGCACCAGCTCCCGCTACTCAGCCAGCTCTTCCATTGCGTTTGTATGTGCCAGAGCTAGAAGAGATACGTGTTAGTCCGGTGGTGGCACGCAAGGGCTTATTAAATGTCCTCGAGCATGGTGGTTCCGGTTGGAAGAAGCGTTGGGTGGTAAGTACCTTAAATTGAAACTCTAAAAAAAAAGAAATTATATGTCTTAATATAAATCTTGCATTTGCTTAGATTGTGCGTCGACCCTACGTTTTCATCTATCGATCGGAAAAAGATCCTGTAGAGCGAGCCGTTCTTAATTTGGGCACTGCCCAAGTGGAATGCAGTGAGGATCAAGCAGCTATGGTCAAAATACCAAACACATTCAGGTGGGCTGCTAACAGAGAACTTACAGTTTTAGTTTAAAAGTTTAATTGTTATAATTAGCTGAAGATTAGGATACATATTTAGATATATACTTTAAAATTACCAGAATCTACAGTCGATCCTATTTTCGTTTCCATACTGCTCCTCAATTTCGGTTATCTTGTAGTCGTTGGCTCAGTAGATTAATATAAATTCGTTTGATTTCAGTGTTGTAACCAAACATCGCGGCTATTTGCTGCAGACTTTGGGCGACAAGGAAGTACATGATTGGCTTTATGCTATTAATCCTCTATTGGCTGGACAGATTAAGTGAGTGAAAGATAGTAAAAAATATGTTTTTAAAATTAATATGTTCGTTTTAAATTTAGATCGCGTTTGGCTCGTCGCACTTTGGAGCCAGCTTCCCAGACCGCTTCACAGATTCAAGCCACCAATGCAGCGAATCCAAATAATGCGAATAAATGAGATACAATCACGATGGAATCCGTTTTGGTTTACTGAGACGCAGGCTATGGCTGGCTGCAGCGTCTGAGCTTGGCCAGGCGACGTTTGTGGGCGATTCAACGACAACGTCTAGAACAGCAGCTGGCAACTACATCAGATTGATATAGCTACTAAAATTGGGATTCCATCGGAGATTATGAATAACGAAAAAGAAAAAAAAACAAACAGTAACAAAACAAAAACAAACTTTAAAACAGAGAAAATAGAAAACCAAAATGCAAAGCGTACGTAATTTTTAAGTAGTGCAACGTTTTTATTATATTATTATTATTATTATGTTATTATTATTATTATTATAATATTATTATAATTGCAACTTTTTTGGCAACCACAAAGTAGGACTCAAAATAGAAGTGCTAACCTACTTTACTTTAATGTCCACAAAATTTATTACGGACATATACAAGTCTAGACATATATGTTTATTTATGGATATATCTCGATATTGTAAACTTATTGATTTCATACATAACAGGCAAATATTTTGTAAATAGCTTTGATTTATTCTCTGTTTATATAAATTGTATAGATTATGACAGATTAGTTTAAAAACAATATTTATCAATATTTAGTTTTCTTTTTATTTTAAATTTTCCAAGTGATATTATGTTGATGCCATTTGATTTATAAAGAAAGACAAGAATTAATGCTTAGACAAACACACAGACACACATACATACATATATGCATTTTAAAGAAGTAACTATACATATATAATGCAATCGATCTATATATGTATGAATACCGATTATATATATATAAACATATATGTATGAAAAGAATTATTGTATAATACCTATATATTTGCTGTTTATACACAAATTTTCAAAATAATAATAATACTTGAGATAATTCCATGACGAAACCAAAAGAAAAAAATGAAACTTAAAAATAAAATTAAAACCAATATATGTGTGTTAACAAAAGACCGTACAGTATATATATATATATAGGATGTAGCTCAGCAGATGATTTTGCGTATTCTCAATAATGAATAACGACAATTTGTTAGTAATCTACACACAAACATGGAATTATTTTATACACACATGAGTTTATCGAACAATGATCAAAGAATGATATAATCGAAATTCAAGTGTTGACTGCTTAAAAGCTTTTCCAGTTAATAGCTTCTCTCCCCTGTCGGTTATACGAATAAACCATTCTTTCTATTCAAAATTCACATTTATACACACTGAACCACCTGCAAACGCTTAAAGCAAATAAAAACAAAACAAAAACCTAAAAAAAAATTGATAATGAAGATCTAATTGTAGTTTTGATAACTGTACATTTCCAAGAAAAACTTTTAAAAAGCAACAAATATGCAATGCGCTCACAATGCAATAACTATCCAGAATGTGTATGGCTCTAGAAAACAAAAAACACAAGATAAGAATAACTATGAATTCTATATACTATATAAATACTACTACTGATATATATATATATATATATATATATATATATATATATCTAATATATATATTTAACACATTCTTTTGCATATTGCTTTCGTATATGGCACGAGCTTAAAACAGAACAGAAATGGATTAATATTGTATTGTATATGGAAAGCAATTGTCCTTGTGCATCCGCCCACTCCCACCAAGGATCACACAAGTGCAAAGCTTTCTAATCTGTTGATTGATGATTCCATTGTTTTCCTTTGTGTTCAATACTGAGAACACAAAACGTTAAGCGATCGAATGAATCATCGGTAAGTGAAAGTAATAAAAGTTAAATGAATGGCAAATGGTTTGAGGTTAATGAGTTTTTTCGGTTTTTGTAGCAAAATGTAAACATTTGTTAAACTATTGAATTAATTTTCAAATTGTAACATATTAGAGAATTGTAATTACTAAATAATCATTATATATGAGGCATATTATTTATATGAATATATATATATATACGTCTACATATGTATTGTATTTATAAAACTTATTTGGCCGAGCTTCAAAAAACCATTCAAATATATGCAGAGCCAATAAATTGAAATGCACACACTCACACACAAACACAAGATATAATGCTAGATATATTAGCCATCTAGTGAATACAAAATATGTTTGAAATTCTATATGGAACCTATATATGCAGATATATATATATATATATATATAAAATGTGAGGAACAGATAGCCGTAAATAAAGAATTGATGCCTTGAAATAGTTTGCACAAGCAAAGATTTCAATCAGCAAGTAAGTTTAAATCCCCGCAAGGGGTTAGTAGCAAGGAGGCAAGCGGCAATAATTTATATATATATATATATATATATATAAATATATACAAAAACAAATGCGATCAAAAAATCTATGCTATGTGTATGTACTTGTATAATCGAAACAAAATTATATACTATTAAAGAAAATATATAAAATAAAACGGCTTTAAATAAAAGAAACCAATGTCAACTAGTTGACTTTATGAAATCAAATTTCAATTCAAAGGGAGGACAATTGGAACAATTAGAAAGTTGTATAAAAAATTGGAAAGTAGTTTTGAAGCAAGAGTAGCTGAAATATACTGAAAATGTTATATTTTCCAGGGGATAAAATATAAAATAACCTAAACTATCTTACAACAGATAAAGCAAAACTAAAAGTAAGGCGATCTTTAATCCAATTGGGCAAGCATAAAAAGACAGTTTTATAAAATTGATTGATAAGGAATATATATATGTTAGATATAACGTACATAGGAATATCCATATAACTTAATCTTTATTGCTCTTACTTTGGATTGGTGATGCAATCAATTCAACTCATGAGGTCAAAAAATTACGTTATTAGAGAATTTTCTTTCAAATATATCTAAACTAAAGAATATATATATAAAATCTTTTGTTTTAATAAGTTATTAAAAAAAGGTATAATAGACTTTTATTAAAATATTTCTGGTTTTTAAATGGATAAACTTTTGTGGCCTCTTTCAAAAAAGGTTCTATTGTATTTGCCTGAGTTTCTTTTTAAAATTATTCCGAACTAAATTTAATAATTTTATTTAAGCATCTTAAACAGTTTTATTATTTGCAAAGAATTATATTAGAATCACAAATCCATTTTGCTTTTAGACAAATTAAAAGGCTCTAGAAGTTCTTAAAAACTGTTAAAAGAAAATTTTTAAAATTTTTGATAAAAAAAAGTTATCTATTGCTTACATGGAAAGTCATAAATTAAGCGATGAACACCAATAAAGAATTTTCTTAATTTTTTTTACTTTATTGTTGTTTTTTCGAGAACATGGTGCGTTTAAAAGTTTAGATAAACCGCGATATAGATAACAATTATTAGAACTAAAGTTGATAAATAAAACTTGAATTCATTAGAAATTAAATTAAAACCTCTGTATACAATAAAAGTTGTTTTCGGTTAAAGATTAAGCTGTTACACGTTTCTTTATATACTCCTTACGTACATTTTTCGATTTGGCCAATATAAGTACAGTTAGACTTAACAGGACAGTTATTAACACTGCAAAGAAAGAAGTATTATATTCGAATATATATCTGTCAATCTTAGATCTATAACTTACACGGAAAACTAAAAACTTTCATAGTGTATTTGCATCTATAGAACAAATATGTGAAATTTGAAATAGTTTGTTTTACTTGTTTATATAGTAAAAGTTGGTAAAAATCATGACAATACGGTGATAAAAATTAATGAAAAAAAGAGCGTGAACTCATGTTTTAGATAGCCGGATAGTCGAGAGATTCCATTTAAACAAGTAAACTAATTTCTTTGCAAAACGTTTGCTTTATAAGTTACTTACCTTTAGATAAATAGTTTTAGTTAAAACTTCATTAATGTACAGCTGTTAGAACGAAGAGAGAGAGAGAGAATGGTGATGAGACGGATGACTTAGACTTCACATGGTCAAGACCTGTTTGTAATTAGGTAAGTTGTCATTGCTGCTGTGGAAGCTGCTGGTGGTATTGCATTTTGCCATTTACCGCCGCTGACCACAATAGCATTATATGGACTTTTGTTGTTTCTTGGACTGCACAAATGAATAATTCAATAGCAGAAGCTGCAGGTCTACAGGTCTCCATTCAGCTCACATGGCAGCAACTATAATTGAGGTCAGTGAAACCAAATCGCTTGGACAACAAGATGTTTGTTAGCACTTGCTCATCGGTGTGTGGAAAAGACCTGGACAGACCAGGTTAGTCGGCTCGATGGATAACTTATTATGGGTACCTCTCACTCTAACTTCATTGCTAGCGGCTCTACTTTCAATGACCAAATCCGTTAATGTGCCATGATCTTCCGTGCTTTGTTTTTTTGCGTTTGTTGGTCATTCTGCTGTTTCGTTTCCGACAGTCCCCCAAAAAATCACAGCTTCTAAAAATAGAAAACAATTAAATGCAAATCAATTAATGTAATTTAAAATCTATCTACTGTGAAAACTAATTAAAATGAACAATATAAATTATTCATTTGTAAGTACATATTTATTTAATATATATTAATACAAAACATGTTTGCAGTGCTACAATTTAACCTCACTTTTCATAAACTTGCACCGTGGTATAAAGTATACTATTTATTGTTATTCGTTTCATTTGATAGTTCTTTTTCTATATGGTTGACTTTAATTGACAATCGACACATATAGACACATTGGCAATGACATTGGCATTTAATAGACGATTGCCAAATTGTTGGCGACTATAAAAGCGTTCATCTAACGCCACCAACGCAACATTACTTAAGCGGTCGTTATCCATTTCCCATCATACCCACTGTTGAGATCAAAACGATGTTGGACTCAAAAATTCGGGTACCCAAATACAATTCGGAGGCTTTCGACAATGTCGAATATGAGCTCCAGATGACGTACACCTTAGAAACGGATAGGCGCATCATGAGTTTCTATGATGCGATGTGGGGCATGGAAGTATCCGGCGGCAGTGATCAGGATGAACCCTTGACCATTGTCAATGTATCGCCAACGGGCTTAGCAAAACGTGCTGGCATGCGTATCGGCGATGAGATAACTCAAATCAATGAAATTCCAGCTTTGGAGATGACTTTCAACGAGGCCCTCCAGTTATTCCGTAAATCATCGCGTTATGTGAGAGTATATGTTCGAGGGTAAGCTAAAATTATTTTGCTACTTACCATTATTAAGTTTTATTAATCTCTTTGTTGCAGTGATGATGATACTCCTGGCGAAGAGGATTGGACTTGTGATTGTTGGTTCAAGCCCCGCAAGCCATGGAGACGCGACTTTACACCCATTGTTTGGAGTTTCCCATGGAACGATCGCCGCAAGCCCGTCTATAAAGAATCAAATTGCTTCATGGTGCCAAGCAAAATGGAAGAGAAAATACGGCAACGCCGTGCGGCCACTTCTGCAGTCCATAAGAAAGAGGAGGCTGCCCCTCATACCCGTTCGTTAACCCCAACGCCGCGTCCTAAAAATCAACCGGGACCCAATCTTCTCGAAAGTGTGCTACGACCACGTGGTCCTCCACCCAGAGATGCCTACTAAATGGATTGCCATAATCCATGAATACGTTAAATTGAAAATATAATACAGCCAGTGATAAATCTGATGAAATGGCCCAGCACAAGATAGATTCTTTGGTCCCGGTATTGCCTAGCTGAACCTGTTAGGCATTCGCAGTGACAGGATCGTGTGTGGTAAGGAATTTCGTAGAATATTCCTTCATCGAATATTGACGACAAGCGCATGAAAACCTTTAAGTATAAATAAATGTCTTTGTGATAAAGCAAAATCGGTTAGATATGGTTTAGTTAGACTTACTGACTCTAGAACAACAGGGGTTGGAATCATTTTAGTTTCTTTTTGATTTGTGATTAAATAGCGGTTAAATGTTGAAGTCGCTGTTTCCTGTGAACGCTTTGCTTTCGGTGTACATATATTTGCTGACATTGGCCTTTGAAAATGTTCCGTGTCATGGATGCATGTTTATCGATTGTCAACATTTTTGCAAACAGAATTGCCACATAGATGGGGGATTTGGCAAAAATAAGCCCGAATTAAACCAATATACCTGACCCGAGCGTCCCAGAGAAGTGCTTAAGGGGGACAAATACTCTATTTTATTAAAAAATGGTAGGATAAACCAATTCGAATGTATCAAAGATGGGATTGTCAACCTTCTTATCAATCATCAGTTTTTGTTGTTTACGGTTCCCAAAAATTACTAATATAATATTTTTAAAACTATGTTAGATGCCTTGAGGACTAGTCTTTAAGCCGTGTCACAGCACTTTAAAGTGCTTAATAAAATGGAAATTACAGCCATAAACAAAAGTACGCTTATATATTCATACTACAAACAGAAAATTATTAGAAGCGTAAACGAAATATACAATAAAAGGTAAGCGCAAAGACAACAAGTAGCAAAATGCAAATGGAGAAGTACGTATTACAGGAAGAGATTTTATATTAAGCATATAATTCAATTTTCATTAGCTGCTGACGCATTTGGCCTTGTCATACTACGCAAATGTAGGCTACTTTTTGAAAAACGATTTTAAAACAATTTTTTTAACAAAGGCTATTTATATATTTTTATACCTTTGCAAAAAAGGTATATTAATTTTGGTCAGAAGTTTGCAACGCATAGAAAGAAGCATCTCCGACTATATAAAGTATATATATTCTTGATCAGCACGATGAGCTGAGATCATTTAGCCCTGTCCGTCTGTCCGACTGTCCGTCTGTTCGTCTGTCTGGATCAACGCAATCTCCTCCGAGATTCTTAAAGCTACAGAGCTGAAATTTTGCACCTAGGCTTCTTTTTGCTGCAGGCATTGTATATCTCGGAATCATCCCGATATATATAGCATACATACATATACATATAGCTCCCATAGGAACGATCGGTCATGAATAAGCTTTAACCTCAATAACTTTGTTGTTTTCCAACGAAATATCACGGTATTTGTGAGTTTTATATACTTCTCAACATATCCACCAAGTTTTATGAAAATCGGTTGACTATATCATATAGCTCCAGTAGGAACGATCGGTCTTGAAAATGGATTTCGTGCTATAACATGGTTGTTTTAAAAGCGATTATCACCAAATTTGGTATTTATGAGTTTTATATACTTTCTATCATATCTGGCAAGTTTTATCAGAATCGGGGCACTATATCATATAGCTCCCATAGGAACGATCGGCCAAAAAATTGGTTTTAGTTGAAAATCTTTGATATTTTAACAGCGATTCAGTCGAAATTTGGTATTTGTAAGTTTGGGGAATATAAAAATGTGTCTGTTGAGTTTTAACAGAATCGGCCGACTATATGATATAGCTCCTATAGGAACAATCGTACCAAAACAAAATTTTTTTTACTTGTAAGTTTTTTGCTTGGAGCCACGGGCATGATTACCTTTATATACTTTCTTATGATTCTGGTTATTTATATGTAATTGAAAAAGACAGTTTGCAAAGGTATCCGAACTTCGGCGTGGCCGAAGTTAGCCCATCCTTCTAGTTTTTTTTGATTTGTACAATAAATATTCGATTTAATTCAAATTTGAACCAAATAGCATTTTTTATAATGACTATATCTTATAACAGTCCAATCAGACTAATTCTTAAACCTAAACATTTTAAAACCTTATCTAACAAATTCCAAAAAGTGCAGATAGACGTACGAACAGATATGGCTGGACTATTGATGCTGATCAATAATAATAGTACTGCAACAGTACAGCGGTTGCAGTACTGCAGTAATACAGCGGTTGCAGTACTGCAGTAGTACTGCAGTAGTACAGTGGTAGCACTGCAGTAGTACAGTGGTAGTACTGCGGTAGTACAGCGGTTGCAGTAATGCAGTAGTACTGCGGTAGTACCGGAGTAGTACAGCGGTAGTACACCGGTAGTTTTGTATTGCAGTAGTACAGCGGTTGCAGTACGGCAGTAGTACAGTGGTAGTATTGCAGTAGTACAGTGGTAGTACTGCAATAGTACAGCGGTTGCAGTATTGCAGTAGTACAGCGGTAGTAGTGCAGTAGTACTGCGGTAGTACAGCGGTTGCAGTACTGCAGTAGTACAGCTGTTGCAGTACTGCAGTAGTACAGCGGTAGTACACCGGTGTACCGCTGCAGTACTGCAGTAGTACTACCGCTACAATACCACTGCAATACCTCTACAGTACCTCTACAGTACCGCTGCAGTACTACACCGCTACAGTACCACTGCAATACCTCTACAGTACCGCTGCAGTAGTGCAGTACTACTACCGCTACAATACCACTGCAATACCTCTACAGTATCGCTGCAGTACTGCAGTACTACATCCGCTGCAGTACCACTGCAATAGCTCTACAGTTCCTCTACAGTACCGCTGCAGTACTGCAGTACTACTACCGCTGCAGTACCACAGCAATACCTCTACAGTACCACTGCAGTACTGCAGTACTACATCCGCTGCAGTACCACTGCAATAGCTCCACAGTACACTGCAATACCGCTACAGCACCTCTACAGTACCGCTGCAGTACTGCAGAACTACTACCGCTGCAGTACTACTGCAATACCTCTACAGTACCTCTACAGAACTGCAGTACTACTACCGCTGCAGTACCTCTACAGAACTGCAGTACTACTACCGCTGCAGTACTGCAGCAGTAATACCGCTACAGTACCACTGCAATACCTTTACAGTACCATTACAGTACCGCTGCAGTACTGCAGTAGTACTACCGCTACACTACCACTGCAATACCTTTACAGTACCTCTACAGTACCACTACAGTTCCTCTACATAGCTGCAGTAGTGCAGTACTACTCTACAGTACCGCTGCAGTACTGCAGTAGTACTACCGCTACAGTACCACTGCAATACCTTTACAGTACCATTACAGTACCGCTGCAGTACTGCAGTAGTACTACCGCTACACTACCACTGCAATACCTCTACAGTACCTCTACAGTACCACTACAGTACCTCTACAGTACCGCTGCAGTACTGCAGTAGTACTACCGCAGCAGTACCACTGCAATACCTCTACAGTACCATTACAGTACCGCTGCAATACCTCTACAGTACCTGCAGTACTGCAGTAGTACTACCGCTACAGTACCACTGCAATACCTCTACAGTACCTCTACAGTACCGCTGCAATACCTTTACAGTACCTCTACAGTACCGCTGCAGTACTGCAGTAGTACTACCGCTACAGTACCACTGCAATATTTCTACAGTACCTCTACAGTACCACTACAGTACCTCTACAGTACCGCTGCAGTACTGCAGTAGTACTACCGCTGCAGTACCACTGCAATACCTCTACAGTACCTCTACAGTACCGCTGCAGTACCGCTGCAGTACTGCAGTAGTACTACCGCTGCAGTACTATTGCAATACCTCTACAGTACCTCTACAGTACCGCTGCAGTACTGCAGTAGTACTACCGCTACAGTACCACTGCAATACATCTACAGTACCTCTACAGTACCGCTGCAGTACTGCAGTAGTACTACCGCTACAGTACCACTGCAATACCTCTACAGTACCATTACAGTACCGCTGCAATACCTCTACAGTACCTCTACAGTAACTCTACAGTACCGCTGCAGTACTGCAGTAGTACTATCGCTACAGTACCACTGCAATACCTCTACAGTACCTCTACAGTACCTCTACAGTACCGCTGCAGTACTGCAGAAGTACTACCGCTACAGTACCGTTGCAATACCTTTACAGTACCTCTACAGTATCGCTGCAGTAATGCAGTAGTACTACCGCTGCAGTACCACTGCAATACCTCTACAGTACCTCTATAGTACCGCTGCAGTACTGCAGTAGTACTACCGCTACAGTACCACTGCAATATTTCTACAGTACCTCTACAGTACCACTACAGTACCTCTACAGTACCGCTGCAGTACTGCAGTAGTACTACCGCTGCAGTACCACTGCAATACCTCTACAGTACCGCTGCAGTACTGCAGTAGTACTACCGCTGCAGTACTACTGCAATACCTCTACAGTACCTCTACAGTACCGCTGCAGTACTGCAGTAGTACTACCGCTACAGTACCACTGCAATACATCTACAGTACCTCTACAGTACCGCTGCAGTACTGCAGTAGTACTACCGCTACAGTACCACTGCAATACCTCTACAGTACCATTACAGTACCGCTGCAATACCTCTACAGTACCTCTACAGTACCTCTACAGTAACTCTACAGTACCGCTGCAGTACTGCAGTAGTACTACCGCTGCAGTACCACTGCAATACCTCTACAGTACCTCTACAGTACCGCTGCAGTACCTCTACAGTACCGCTGCAGTACTGCAGTAGTACTACCGCTGCAGTACCACTGCAATACCTCTACAGTACCTCTACAGTACCGCTGCAGTACTGCAGTAGTACTACCGCTACAGTAGCACTGCAATACCTCTACAGTACCTCTACAGTACCTCTACAGTACCGCTGCAGTACTGCAGTAGTACTACCGCTACAGTAGCACTGCAATACCTCTACAGTACCTCTACAGTACCGCTGCAGTACTGCAGTAGTACTACCGCTGCAGTACCACTGCAATACCTCTACAGTACCTCTACAGTACCGCTGCAGTACCTCTACAGTACCTCTACAGTACCGCTGCAGTACTGCAGTAGTACTACCGCTACAGTACCACTGCAATACCTCTACAGTACCATTACAGTACCGCTGCAATACCTCTACAGTACCTCTACAGTAACTCTACAGTACCGCTGCAGTACCAATGCAATACCTTTACAGTACCTCTACAGTACCGCTGCAGTACCTCTACAGTACCGCTGCAGTACTGCAGTAATACTACCGCTGCAGTACCACTGCAATACCTCTACAGTACCTCTACAGTACCTCTACAGTACCGCTGCAGTACTGCAGTAGTACTACCGCTACAGTACCACTGCAATACCTCTACAGTACCTCTACAGTACCTCTACAGTACCGCTGCAGTACTGCAGTAGTACTACCGCTACAGTACCACTGCAATACCTCTACAGTACCTCTACAGTACCTCTACAGTACCGCTGCAGTACTGCAGTAGTACTACCGCTACAGTACCACTGCAATACCTCTACAGTACCTCTACAGTACCGCTGCAGTACTGCAGTAGTACTACCGCTACAGTACCACTGCAATACCTCTACAGTACCTCTACAGTACCTCTACAGTACCGCTGCAGTACTGCAGTAGTACTACCGCTGCAGTACTGCAGTAGTACTACCGCTACAGTACCACTGCAATACCTCTACAGTACCTCTACAGTACCACTACAGTACCTCCACAGTACCGCTGCAGTACTGCAGTAGTACTACCGCTACAGTACCACTGCAATACCTCTACAGTACCTCTACAGTACCTCTACAGTACCGCTGCAGTACTGCAGTAGTACTACCGCTGCAGTACCACTGCAATACCTCTACAGTACCACTACAGTACCTCTACAGTACCGCTGCAGTACTGCAGTAGTACTACCGCTACAGTACCACTGCAATACCTCTACAGTACCTCTACAGCACCGCTGCAGTACTGCAGTAGTACTACCGCTACAGTACCACTGCAATACCTCTACAGTACCTCTACAGTACCGCTGCAGTACTGCAGTAGTACTACCGCTACAGTACCACTGCAATACCTCTACAGTACCTCTACAGTACCACTACAGTACCTCTACAGTACCGCTGCAGTACTGCAGTAGTACTACCGCTACAGTACCACTGCAATACCTCTACAGTACCTCTACAGTACCGCTGCAGTACTGCAGTAGTACAACCGCTACAGTACCACTGCAATACCTCTACAGTACCTCTACAGTACCTCTACAGTACCGCTGCAGTACTGCAGTAGTACTACCGCTGCAGTACTGCAGTAGTACTATCGCTGCAGTACTGCAGTAGTACTATCGCTACAGTACCACTGCAATACCTCTACAGTACCTCTACAGTACCTCTACAGTACCGCTGCAGTACTGCAGTAGTACTACCGCTACAGTACCGTTGCAATACCTTTACAGTACCTCTACAGTACCGCTGCAGTAATGCAGTAGTACTACCGCTGCAGTACCACTGCAATACCTCTACAGTACCTCTATAGTACCGCTGCAGTACTGCAGTAGTACTACCGCTACAGTACCACTGCAATACCTCTACAGTACCGCTACAGTACCACTGCAATACCTCTACAGTACCTCTACAGTACCTCTACAGTACCGCTGCAGTACTGCAGTAGTACTACCGCTACAGTACCACTGCAATACCTCTACAGTACCTCTACAGTACCGCTGCAGTACTGCAGTAGTACAACCGCTACAGTACCACTGCAATACCTCTACAGTACCTCTACAGTACCTCTACAGTACCGCTGCAGTACTGCAGTAGTACTACCGCTGCAGTACTGCAGTAGTACTATCGCTGCAGTACTGCAGTAGTACTATCGCTACAGTACCACTGCAATACCTCTACAGTACCTCTACAGTACCTCTACAGTACCGCTGCAGTACTGCAGTAGAACTACCGCTACAGTACCACTGCAATACCTCTACAGTACCTCTACAGTACCGCTGCAGTAATGCAGTAGTACTACCGCTGCAGTACCACTGCAATACCTCTACAGTACCTCTATAGTACCGCTGCAGTACTGCAGTAGTACTACCGCTACAGTACCACTGCAATACCTCTACAGTACCGCTACAGTACCACTGCAATACCTCTACAGTACCT
Source organism: Drosophila neocordata (assembly GCA_018903615.1). Taxonomy (NCBI): domain Eukaryota; kingdom Metazoa; phylum Arthropoda; class Insecta; order Diptera; family Drosophilidae; genus Drosophila; species Drosophila neocordata. The sequence continues at coordinate 477,611 of JAEIGI010000007.1, read as the reverse complement.
CTACAGTACCACTACAGTACCTCTACAGTACCGCTGCAGTACTGCAGTAGTACTACCGCTACTGTACCACTGCAATACCTCTACAGTACCTCTACAGTACCTCTACAGTACCGCTGCAGTACTGCAGTAGTACTACCGCTACAGTACCACTGCAATCCCTCTACAGTACCTCTACAGTACCGCTGCAGTACTGCAGTAGTACTACCGCTACAGTACCACTGCAATCCCTCTACAGTACCTCTACAGTACCGCTGCAGTACTGCAGTAGTACTACCGCTACAGTACCACTGCAATACCTCTACAGTACCTCTACAGTACCTCTACAGTACCGCTGCAGTACTGCAGTAGTACTGCCGCTGCAGTACTGCAGTAGTACTACCGCTACAGTACCACTGCAATACCTCTACAGAACCTCTACAGTACCGCTGCAGTAATGCAGTAGTACTACCGCTGCAGTACCACTGCAATACCTCTACAGTACCTCTATAGTACCGCTGCAGTACTGCAGTAGTACTACCGCTGCAGTACCACTGCAATACCTCTACAGTACCTCTATAGTACCGCTGCAGTACTGCAGTAGTACTACCGCTACAGTACCACTGCAATACCTCTACAGTACCGCTACAGTACCACTGCAATACCTCTACAGTACCTCTACAGTATCACTACAGTACCGCTGCAGTACTGCAGTAGTACTACCGCTACAGTACCACTGCAATACCTCTACAGTACCTCTACAGTACCTCTACAGTACCGCTGCAGTACTGCAGTAGTACTACCGCTACAGTACCACTGCAATCCCTCTACAGTACCTCTACAGTACCGCTGCAGTACTGCAGTAGTACTACCGCTACAGTACCACTGCAATCCCTCTACAGTACCTCTACAGTACCGCTGCAGTACTGTAGTAGTACTACCGCTACAGTACCACTGCAATACCTCTACAGTACCTCTACAGTACCTCTACAGTACCGCTGCAGTACTGCAGTAGTACTATCGCTACAGTACCACTGCAATACCTCTACAGTACCTCTACAGTACCGCTGCAGTACTGCAGTAGTACTACCGCTACAGTACCACTGCAATACCTCTACAGTACCTCTACAGTACCGCTGGAGTACTGCAGTAGTACTAACGCTACAATACCACTGCAATACCTCTACAGTACCTCTACAGTACCGCTCCAGTAACTCTACAGTACCGCTGCAGTACGGCGGTAGTACAGCGGTTGCAGTACTGCAGTAGTACAGCGGTAGTACTGCAGTAGTACAGATTGTCCCTCTGTCTGTTACTTTGCAAGAAGTAGACCATAAAATTTAAGCTATATGGTTGAATTTTGGTAGATAAGCTCTTTAATACATTAGGCAGATAAAGAATAAAAACTAGTCGGATCGGACAAGTATAACATATAGTAAATAACCGCCGTCTTTAACCGCCAAAATTCCAAACAAAATCAACTGGTGGTGTGTGAAAGAGGCATTTAAATTTTGTTTAAGTGTAACTATTGGCATATAAACGGACTAGCGTCGAATTGGTTTGGTGCTGAAGTAGGTAATGTAATTGTAGTATTTTTTTAAATATTAAAAAATTTGCATGGATACCGATGGGACAGATAGAAAAAATAGTTAATTAGTCAAGAATTGCAAGGGTATACAGACTTCGTCAAGCCCGAAGTTAATTTCATTGATTTTTCTCTGTGTACCCAACAGAAGGTTCACTTTTCCTCTCATTTCCCCTCAATGCTTTAATCGAATCAGAAGCCAGCACGTCAATGTTTGGCTTCAGCTTGATGAAGTTGCAACAAGCCGATGTGGCAATGGTAAAATGAAAAAGTTTTCCTTCTTTTTGGGTTAACCAACTGACTTCTGAATGAGTTGCAATGTACATAAAGTTCAGTTGGTAAAGGAAGTAATCGAAATTAATATTAATTCCATACCGAATATTAAAAGATTCGCAAATGAATTTTTAATTTACATTTTGCTTTACTATTTTAATAATTGTAGAACTGATTGATGGATGTATATATTGTACCTCTTACGAGCTTTAATGGGGTGAATTAAAAATGAAAGTTGACGGAAAATCATTTTGGATATAATTGAAAGAAGAAACTTTCATCAAAATTATGGTAAGAGTTTTTAATTTGAACATGAAATTGAAAATGCGAATTTATGACATTAATGTCTCTTCATCAAGTCATTCACTTGAGTTTATTTATATACTTACTTTTTGTTGAAAACTGAAATAAAGTTAAAACTCATTTTAAGCTAATCATACATTATTTTGAGGGGCTTGGCCTAGACCATTGCAATCTATGCAAAAGACCGTCAAGAAAGGAAAAACTGGTTGGACATGAATGCCAAACAATGTGTCGTGGGAATCATCATCGTCATCATCATTGAAGAAAAGTTGTTCAAGTATATTCGTTGGAAAATTAGCCAAAATCATGGCAAATCAAATGCAAAACATGACTAGCTAAAAAAAAACTTTTTTGTGTCAGGCCAAAAGCATTCAACAATCCAAACAACCAAAAGTTCAACAGTGTCAAGTGAGAATAGAAATTGAAACAGCAGGGTGTGCAAAAAAGAGGTACACCAGTGATATTGGTAGTGGGTGAAAAACGAGATAAACGGTTACACTTTTACCGAAGTTCGTATACCCTAGCAAACCTAATTTTTGGAAGTTTCATAAAATTTAAAACTAAGGCATAAGTTTTGCAAGGATACAGACAGATAGACAAAGGGACAGGGAGAGAGATAAGAAATGCTTTTTTCTATATGCTGTAAACTTCTGACCAAAATGTATTAACCCATTTTGGCAATGGATATAAAAAACTGGTCACTTGCCTGGCTGACTGAAGCTTAAGCCAATTTATAGTTTGTGTGCCCCCAAAGCAATGTCGATGCAATTTTCCAATGCCATTGGCTTGAATGCTTTGCTTCACTTGGAAAAGTTTTCTTTCCTTCTTCCACCACACACCACCACAAGGTCGTGGTGCTCTTCGGTCCAAAGGTAAAACTGCTTCTGGAACTGTGTCAAATGTGGGTCAATCCTAAGCAAACCAAATAAATAGTTGGTACCCTGAGTTGAGACGGTTCAGTTGATGTCAAGTGTGGGACCTACTTGAAAAATGTTTCAACTATGAGTAAAGTTATAATTTCAGTCAATGGATTAACTTATCTTTAGAAAGTAAAATATTAAATATAAGATATTATGTTTTATATCTAATTACTTTAACTTTTATTTACTTTTCACTTTGGTCAGTTTCAGTAGGCCAACTCTGGTTTTTTTCTTTTGAAAGATTTGTCGGTTATTCCTGGTCACATTGTCCTTTTTGCCCTGTTCCGCTCATATCAACATGATTGTGTCTTCTAAAATCAACTTGTACTGCTGCCCGTCAATCAATGCAGGCCACGTATCTCGACTCTTTAGAAAAACCTCTGTAACACTTGCATAAGTTACCTAAATGGGGGAAACTACCTAGAAAGGAGTAGGTGCAGGAGGGAGATGTGTGAATGTGGACAACAAACGTTTTTATCGCCGCTGGCACAGAAATTCACTAAACAACAATTCACTTTGGTCATTAGCATAACATGTATGTGCAGACAGTTCGGTAAGGATGGGGATAGTGTAGTGGGTCAGCAATTCTCTCTTAATTAGACATTCCTAATGTGGAACATTATCTTCTTTTGTCCATTTTATCCAACAAAATGTCAGGAGTCGGGAATTAGGTGTGCTAAATTGATTTGGAATGCCAAATTTTAAAATCAAACTAAATAAAAAATAAATATTATAAATATTGTATCCCAAAATCAATTTTACGAGGGCAGTTTGTAACTTTCATCCGTCATATCGTATATCCTTTCCAAAACCACTGTGAGATGAGTTGATATAGACCATATCCATCTGTCTGTATCCTCGATTGTCTGTTGTCTCTCTCATCTATCTGACCATCTGTCTATATCAACACAAATCTCTGTCAAATAAAGTTTACACACATTATCCGATCTGCACCACAATATAATAAATATGTATATATATATATATCTTAGTAGCTGCTAGAAAGGTTTACTATATCATATAGCTCACATAGGAACCATCAGCCGAAAATAGTGTTGTATCTTACTTGTTTTTTAAAATATTACTAACAAATTTAATATTTACTAGTATAATATATATTACTATAACACTACCAAGTTTCATCATAATCGTAGCATATAGATTCCGTATAAACGGTTGAAAAAAAAAAAAAAATAGTTTGTGTTAGAAACTTTTTGTCCCCTAAGCTTTTGGTATTAACTTTATTTTATACTATAGGTATTTCTTAACATTTTTATAATTTAATTGAAATCAATTGACTTATTTATATAGCCTCCAAATAAATATAATCGGTCAAGTACAAAGTTTTTCATTAATAATTTGGTTGTACTTAAAACGAGTCTTACGATTTATTTATTTTTAACCCCTAATAATACATTTATATTATAATCTTATGAAATATAATCAACACAACGTGTTCATTCATTTTGGAATCCTTTCGACAAAGTTAAAATCTTTAACGATATTTTTAACCAATCTGTCAACCAAGCTTTAAACTTTTCAACCAAAATTGAATATCGAACTGCAAAAACTTATTTTGCGCTTTCCTGAAACCTCCTCATTGTTATAGGATGAAACTTCCACAGTGATTGGATCCTCCATACCCTTATCGATCTTGCAATGCTCTAGTTTGCGGCATTGTCCATTATTAACCATGATGAACGCTGTTTTGCATCCACAACCATGTTGGCAACGATACTGACACTGGGCTCCATTTATGCGACAGTTATCTCTACATTAATGATGACAATCCATAAAAGTCTATCCATGACACGGGACAATTTCGTAGGCCAATAAAAGGATATTCGTATAAAACAAAAGGAAAGCGATCACAAGAAACAGCGACTTCATCAATAAATCATCCTCTACGTACAATGGCTAAAATAAAAATATGATAAATTTTAAGCAATAACATTCTATAAATTGCCTTGGCAAATCTAATTTAACCATAGCTAACTGATTTTCATCACTTAAATACATTTATTATGTAAAACCATTCTGACAATATTGATTGAAAAGTAAATGTTTTATATTTTTAAATCAAGAAAATTTATTATGAATGAAATCTAAAAAGTGAAAACTCATCCCTAATGTAGATCTGTTATCCATTCGTGCCATCAAGATTAAATTTTAGAAGGACAATCAGTTTTCTTGTTTAAGTTTTTTCATGAAGGTGTTCATTTGGTCTGTTCTACTTTTGGGTTAACCGGAATATACTTTCTTTTCGGCTTATAAAAACGGAGAGAAATGTCTCATATTTTAAAGACCTATAGAAGTCAAAATTTTGGAAAATATAGAATTTGACATAGTAAGTGTATATAATTTACAAGGATAAAAGCAAAATGTCTACGCCGACTTTAAATATATTCTATATTCAATAAATGAATTCAATTATATCAAATATATTATTAAATAGAATAAAACTCTCTTAAATGTTGCATATAGCATTTCAGTATATATCCGATATTTGGTCTTCATGCATTACCCTAAGTTTAAAGGGTATAAAAAGCCTTAAGTAATATAAATAAATATTAATAATAATAATATAAAATATATTTATTTACAAAATTTTTTTTTTTTGTTATCTCAACAAAGCTTTTGTTTTATTTTTTTGCCAACGTGTTTAACTGCCTCTTTAGCAATATATTTAGCAGCATATTTAACAACTTTTTTAACACCAAGTCCAATAAAATATGCAGCACCTGCTGAGGCAAGACTAACAAGAAGCGACACAATAAATATCTTTTGCTTTCCTGTAACCTGACTGTTTTGAATTTTAGCAAGTGCATCAAGTTGCTCTGATTTGAGATTTGGTAGTTCATCAGTGGTTAAGTCCTCTAGAACAAATGGATCTTCCTCCGTACCCTTATCGATCTTGCAATGCTTAAGCTTGCGGCATTGTCCATTATTAACCACAATGAATGCTGTTTTGCATCCACAACCATGTTGGCAACGATACTGACAGTGTGGGCCATTGCGGCAATTATCTCTACAATAATGATGACAGTCCATAAAAGTCCGTCCATGACATGGGACTATTTCGTAGGTCGATGAAAGGATATTTGTATATAAGAAAACGAAAGCGATCACAAGAACTAGTAAGGACATTTTTCAAGGGCGGTTTAATCACAAAGCTTATAGAATTTGGAATGATTGCAAGACGTGTTATTCTACAAATATTATTGCTGAAACAAATTTAACCATATCTAATGGATTTACTTTATTTTTTATAATATATCTATGTAATATTCGAAATGATTTTAGCAACAACTTGGAAATAGTTCTATTTTTTATATTAACAGCATTTAATTAAAATTATTCTTTTATTGAATATTAAATTAAACAAATGTTGCATTGAATTTCAAAAATCTAATGCTAAATTTGAAATAATTAAAAATAATAATAGAAGAGAGATACTTCTGATTACCTAATACACCACCAATCTAATTCGTCGCGGGTCCGCTTAAGTGGAATAATTGTAATTTACAATTATATTGTAATGTTTTAGCAAACAAAATTAAAATGCTGTTTGTGTCTTTCACACACTACCTATTGATAGTTTTGGTTAAAATATATTTACTATATCTTATAGTTGGCCGATCCGATTTATTTTCATACTTTATCTGCCTAATCAATTAAAGAGCTTATCTACCAAGTTTCAACTATATAGCTTTAAATTTAAGGTCTATTTTATGCAAATAAACAGACAGATGGAGAAATATTTGAACAGTTTTATAATACCTTTTGCAAGAATATAAATATACTCAGCTTTTTTTATAAAACCGCTTAAACAAATGGCTTTTATATATTTTAGAACGATAAATTAATTGGATCATTGAACCACTTGACCTCTAACCTCTGTTTCAAGTAAAATTAATTAACATTACGACAAACTTTTGCTACTGCAATCTTTTGTCATAGTTTCTTCTTCTACAAAAGCAAGTTTTTTGGTTCACCAGTTCCATCCCCTTTCCCAGCATCTCTGACACATCTTAGCAGAACCAAGCAAAAATGTCACGCAAACAACAAAGCAACAAAGAAAACAAACAAAACTTAAAAACTGGCAGTCAGCCATTTTAGGAACTCAACAGTTCCCCAAGGATAGTTGGCCTTTTTTGTACATCGAACTTTTTTCTAGCGCATTTTCTGTTAGCTTCCTTTATTTTTTTCATGAAGGACACTTTAATTGGCTTTCAACTGTCCAGCATCTTAGTTTAGGCGAACAATTAGGCAATGCAACTGGCCGAAACCAAGAATCATTCAGCAATTCATTTACCCATCCATCCATCCGTCTACTTGCCCCATCCTGAGGCATAAATCGTTGGATTTACACTCAAATGCAATTTGTGGTGCGTTTCATTTGTTTGCCGTGTGTTTGTTTGCCATCGAAAATTGAATTTCTCGTTTAGCGGAAAACAATAAACAAGCGAGTGGGCGAATGGCAAAAGGCGACGAAGCGCAACATGGATACCATAGTGGATGCCACATAGTGCATGGAGCATAACATAGCATGGCATGCCATGGTACAGCAGTTCAAGCAGGTGGCCATGTGTAGCCGCATTCCATTTACCCTATTTCGTTTCGTTTATTATTTTTCTCTCTTGTTGAAATATAAAACACTTTCTAAGAAATTAAAATATAGAAAAAAAGCATTCAATTAGTTTATTAACTAATTCATTGGAAAATGGATTTGAATATCTAAAAGTATTGCAAAAACTTTTTCGTAAGATTTGTTAAAGATTTAAATTTATCTTTTTTTCTATAAACTTAGAGTAAGAGCATCTTGAAGTCTACATGTTTTTTCCCCTTCTCTTTCTCTCTTTGGCTTTCTCTCTATCTCTTTTTCTATTTTCTTGGCACATTATTCGGCCAAAACGGAAGGAAACACTTTCATTATCACTTTGGCGTTGCAAATTTATGGCGACAGGCGTTTTGCAGAAGGTTTTCAACCCAATTCTAGTATTCTATCTCTTTTTTATCCTCAGGAGATTGCAATTTTTTTAACAGTGCATGTCTGTGTGGGTGTGAATGTGTGTGTTTGAAACCGATTAAGCTGTATCTAATCGTTCTATTCTACTACACATATGTACATACATATATACAGAAAGTATATATGTGTATGGAAATAGATCTAAGAATAAAATGGTAATAGTTAAAGAATTTTTTTAAATTTTGTATGAACTACGCGCTAATGAAACATTATACAATTTAAATAATCTTTTATATCAAACTAAATAGAATCGAAAAATAAGAAGTTTGCTTTCAATTCAAATCACAACTATAAATGAACTTTGTTCTCTTTGTTTATGCTCTCTCGAGGGCGGGAGAGTAAGTTCTTATTTTGCTCTCGCCATGTTCTTCCAGTGCAACTAAAACAGTTATATCTTACTTGATACTACAATATGAAAGTTTTTTAAATAAAAGTCTAAATATGTAGTAAACAAAGAAGGAAAAACCATTGAATTTACAAAATACACATTCAAGTTATTGCTATAATCAATTCGGATTACAAGACGTACATACATATATATACATATATATGTATTAAGTTTATTATATTTAAATTAAATTATTTTTAAAATCATTTTAAGTAAGCTGATTTTTTTTTTAAACGATTGTAAATGTACGAAATTAAGAAATGGCTTTAAAAACAAATGTTGGTAGTATTTAGTATAAAGCGAGTAAACTTAATTTATTCACCATACTATGCGTCCCTTTTCACCACTGTGGAGATAAGCTAAGAAAATCCTAACTGAATCTAAGACAGGGTAAGGTTAGTTTGATTAAAAAAAAGCCAACATTAATGTATTTTTATAAGATTGCAAAGATAATATTTATACAATATAATATATTAATTTTTGGTCAAAAATCCCAAACGCATAGAAATAATTATCTCTGACTATATAAAGTATATATTTTGTTGATTAGCACTTTGAACGGAGTTTATATAGAGTGTCTGGTTCAAAAAAACTCCTACGGGACCATTGAAGCTACTGAAATTTAGCATTTACGCTTATTTTTGCTGCAAAAACTGTATTTCTCGGAATTATCCCATTTGGATGACGATTTTTAATAGCTCCCATAGCCACGTTTGGTCAATAATAAGGTTTAATATCAATAACTTTCTTGTTTTTTACGAAATTTGTTGTTTGTTATTTTTTTACATATTCACTAAGTTTAATCTGAATCGGTTGCCTATATCATATAGTTACCATAGGACCGATCGGTCAAGAATATCTAAACTAGTTTTTGATAAATAACTAAGTTATTTTAAATTCGATTAACACATCATTTTGTATTTGTGAGTTTCATATTATTGTTTATATATCTACCAAGTATTATCACAACCGGTTGACTATATCATGTATCTACTATAAGAACGATATAGAGCTATATTTTTAGATAAATTAATTTCTTATTTGAAAACCGATTGTCATGAAATTTGATATTTATAAGTTTGGTATATATAGATAGTTAATTTTAAGAACAAAGTTTTCAATATTATTCTTTTCGATTTATGCTAAATAATGAAACTTTCTTACAGTGTAGTCGTCAGGTGAAACAATTTGCGCAAATTAGCCAAGGTGTTTTATGGCCATCATTAACATCATCGTCAGCCTTAAAGAGCATTGTTGTTGCTATTGTTGCTGTTGGTAGTCCTTCATGCCATTTTTTCACTTTTATCTTTCTTTCTCTTTCTATCTCTCTCGTTTCTCACCGTCACTGGCACTCTTACTCTTGTTTCCGTCTCTGTCTTTGTGCTGTAAAGCTTTTTTTAATTGAGGTCTAAGCTGTAATTAAGCTCCTTCTCAGCCTTTTTGGTATCTTTGCCATTCTCATGTGCTGTTGCTAATTCTATTTTTACAATTTAATGAAGTCCTTTTGACTGCCACAGTAGAAGCTGATGATGCTATGAACAAAATTGCTTGGCATTATTCATGCCATGTCCTTTAAAGCTAGACAGACGGATATAGGCAACAGGCCACAGATATGGTTTAAATGACAATATATCACAGGCCACCAGAACTCAATGTGTGTGTGTGTGTCTGCTTTGACAACAGCACCAACAACAACCATAGAAGAGCCATGCATCACACAGACACACAGATACACACACAAATGTCTGCACAGGATACTAATTATGATTGTGGCGGTATTTGCAAGGACACTGAAGCCTCTCTACTTCAACCTTGTACCATGCCACATGGATATAGATTCTATATAGTGTATTTTAAGGACATGTGTGTGTGTGCGTATGTTTGTCATGTGCATAATCTGTTAATGCATGTGTATGGTAAAGGACTTAAATCCTTGAAACGACTCCATTAAATGGCAACAGAATTGAATGCCATTCAACCAACTTTATCTCTATATATCTAAAAATAACAAGAATTGCCATAAAATAACTCTTTCAATAGCAAACTTTAGTTAACCTTCAGTTAACATCTCTTAACCTAAAGTCAATCCATTTTATTTTCAGTTTTAGTTGAAACTTTTAACCCAATTTGACCTTACATTTACCTAAGGGATGACTAAGCCCTGGTTCATTGAGTTTTGCTCTCTTTCTGTTCTCTTTATGTTTTTTTTTCTAAATTTTTATCTGGTTACAAATGGTAAATCGCTTTTGCACTATTCAATAAAGATCGCACACTCTACAGAAAGCTTAGAGACCATCATAAATTTTCGTCATTCTCAGCTGTGTGCACCTGGATTCATACCACCTACAGTTACCACAAAACACCTGTCCTGCCACAGCCCCTTGGACCATTTGTCACAATCCATTCGCTCCAACAGAAAGTAGAAATTGCTGCCAAGTCATGTCATTGCCTGCTCATATATACATACATATATATCCTTGGCACACACACACAGAGGAAAACATACATAGACAATAACAACTGCAACTCACATGCAAATCCTGTCGTGACTCTGCGCCAGCTACGTGTCTTTTTGCTCCTTCTCTTCGTGGGCATCGCGACTTATTTACTGTTTTTCAAATTGCGCTTTGCAACTTTTGGCTGCCATTTTTTTCTCTCCCCATTTTTCCATTTTTTACGTGTTTTCTTTCTCTTTTTTCTTTTTTAGAATCCTTTGGCTCCTGCTACTGCCTTTTTCTTTTCTACTAACCAGGCAGCATGTGTTTATGGCTTCTTAATTGTGTATGGGGAAAAGTTCTTTATCCTCTTTTACTTTTATATGCGGAAATTTTTTCTAAACTTTTAAATTTCTTTTATTTCTTTCTCTTAGAATGGGCCGTTTATGTTAATGTGCCCATAATATGTGGTTATTGAACTTAATATGATATTTTCTTTAACGTCTTCGATAAACATAATATATAAGTCTATATAAATATATATTGTAATATTGTATGGGTGGCATCGCCGCTCACAAGTGATAACTGCCATCTGGCCCGCCCTCAGGAACGGCAACGCCGAGACAAAATCTTGGCCCGGTAACACTAATTTTCTAAGCAGCTTGTTTCACTTTACATTTCGCTAGCAAGTAAAAAGACGTTTTTTAAAATGGAGTTAAAAATTTTTTTGGAGTTATCCGCACTGACCTTCGTCTTATAAACGAACCGCTCGGCCTTAAGCGATGAAGAGTAGCGATATCCAAGGGAATTTTCGTTACAATATTTGATAAAATATATTTATATATAAATTAAAGTCTTACTAAATTTTGAATAGCTAATTGTAAATGTATTTAGAGAGAGAACTTGAAAATAATTATTTTAAAATGTTTATTTATATAAATTAATAAAATGTTGTTATTGTCAAAGCACACAAAGGAAAAAATCAGATTTTATTAAAATAAATTATCAATGAATTGCTGAATGGTTCTTGGTTTTGGCCAGTTACATTGCCTAATTGTTCGCCTAAACTAAGATGCTGCACAGTTGAAAGCCAATTAAAGTGTCCTTCATGAAAAAATTAAAGGAGCTCATACAAAACGCGCTAGAAAAAAGTTCGAAGTACAAAAAGGCCGACTATCTTTGGGGAACTGTTGAGTGGCTGACTGCCAGTTTTTAAGTTTTGTTTGTTTTTTTTTTGTTGCTTTGTTGTTTGCGTGACATTTTTACTTGGTTCTGCTAAGATGTGTCAGAGATGCTGGGAAAGGGGATGGAACTGGTGGACCTAAAAACTTGCTTTTCTAGAAGAAGAAACTATGACAAAAGATTGCAGTACCAAAAGTTTGCTGTAATGTTAATTAATTTTACTTGAAACAGAGGTTAGAGGTCAAGTGGTTCAATGATCCAATTAATTTATCGTTCTAAAATATATAAAAGCCATTTGTTTAAGGGGTTTTATATGATAAGCTAAGTATATTTATATCCTTGTGGAAGGATATTTGAAATTGTTTAAATATGTCTCCATCTGTCTGTTTCTTTGCATAAAATAGACTTTAAATTTTAAGATATATAGTTGAAACTTGGTAGATAAGCTCTTTAATTGATTAGGCAGATAAAGTATGAAAATAAATCGGATCGGCCAACTATAAGATATAGTAAATATATTTTAAACAAAACTATCAATAGGTGGTGTGTGAAAGAGACAAACAGCATTTTAATTTTGTTTGCTAAAACATTACAATATAATTGTAATTTACAATTATTCCATTTAAGCGGACCCGCGACGAATTAGATTGGTGATGTATTAGGTAATCAGAAGTATCTCTCTTCTATTATTATTTTTAATTATTTCAAATTTAGCATTAAATTTTTTAAATTCAATGCAACATTTTTTTAATTTCATATTCAATAAAAGAATAATTTTAATTAAATGCTATTAACATTTATTATATTACAGAACTTTTTCCAAGTTGTTGCTAGAATCATTTTGAATATTACATAGATATATTTTAGAAAAAAAAGTAAATCCATTAGATATGGTTAAATTTGTTTCACCAATAATATTTGTAGAATAACACGTCTTGCAATCATTCCAAATTCTATAAGCTTTGTGATTAAACCGCCCATGAAAAATGTCCTTACTAGTTCTTGTGACCGCTTTCGTTTTCTTATATACAAATATTCTTTCGTCGTCCTACGAAATAGTCCCATGTCATGGACGGACTTTTATGGACTGTCATCATTATTGTACAGATAATTGCCGCAATGGCCCTCACTGTCAGTATCGTTGCCAACATGGTTGTGGATGCAAAACAGCGTTCATCGTGGTTAATAATGGACAATGTCGCAAGCTTAAGCATTGCAAGATCGATAAGGGTACGGAGGAAGATCCATTTGTTCTAGAGGACTTAACCACTGATGATGTAACAAATCTCAATTCAGAGCAACTTGCTGCACTTGCTAAAATTCAAAACAGTCAGGTTACAGGAAAGCGAAAGATCTTTTGGCTTATCAGCGTATTGAAAAATGCCTATAATTTTATTGTTAAAACCGTTTCAGGTCCCATATTTAGTTTTACAATTAACAATTATCATGGTCCTGTGATAAATAATAATTATAGACTCACTCAGGAGCAGAAATTAACAAAGGAATCTATTCTTGAGAAAGCTCTAAAGATGTGTTTCTAACAAATATATGGAAGAAAAATAAATAAATAAAAATTTGTTTCAGTGATTCTTAAAAGTATATTAATATTTATTCCTTCAGGGTAATTTAATTGTGTGTGCAACATTTAAGAGAGTTTTATTCTATTTAATGATATATTTGATATGATGAAATTAATTTACTGAATATAGAATATACTTAAGGTCGGCGTAGACATTTTGCTTTTATCCTTGTAAATTATATACACTTACTATGTCAAATTCTATATTTTCCAAAATTTTGACTTCTATAGGTCCTTAAAATATGAGACATTGCTCTGCGTTTCTATAAGCCGAAAAGAAAGTATATTCCGGTTAACCCAAAAGTAGAACAGACCAAATGAACACCTTCATGAAAAAACTTAAACAAGAAAACTGATTGTCCTTCTAAAATTTAATCTTGATGGCACGAATGGATAACAGATTTACATTAGGGATGAGTTTTTCCTTTTTAGATTTCATTTATAATAAATTTTCTTGATTTAAAAATATAAAACATTTATTTTTCAATCAATATTGTCAGAATGGTTTTACATAATAAATGTATTAAAGTGATGAAAATCAGTTAGTAATGGTTAAATTAAATTTGCCAAGGCAATTTCTAGAATGTTATTGCTTAAAATTTATCATATTTTTATTTTAGCCATTGTACGTAGAGGATGATCTATTGATGAAGTCGCTGTTTCTTGTGACCGCTTTCGTTTTGTTATATACAAATATTCTTTCATCGTCCTACGAAATAGTCCCATGTCATGGACGGACTTTTATGGACTGTCATCATTATTGTAGAGATAATTGCCGCAATGGCGCTCACTGTCAGTATCGTTGCCAACATGGTTGTGGATGCAAAACTGCGTTTATCGTTGTTAATAATGGACAATGCCGCAAGCTAAAGCATTGCAAGATCGATAAGGGTACCGAGGAAGATCCATTTGCTTTGGAGGACTCAACCACTGATGATCTAACAAATCTCAATTCAGAGCAACTTGCTGCACTTGCCAAAATTCAAAACAGTCAGGTGACAGGAAAGCGTAAGATATTTTTTCCATTATTTTTTTCTATTGGCCGAGCAGCTTTTAAATTGGTTAGTAGTATTTTTATTAAAACACCTGCCTTAGTTGTCGCACCTGTCGTTACAAATATTGTTGAACACATTGTTAAAATGCCACTAAAACATCTTTGTTGATTTTAAAAATAAAAATAGTTTTGTAAATAAATAGGTAAAAACTTTACCTTTAGTGATTTATAAAAATATAAATATTTATTTCTTTGGGAGTGAAGCGAAGTTGAAGAGAATTTTATTCTATTCAATTATATCCTAATATAATATCCGATGTTAGAAAGTTCATAGTAAATACTCAAAATCGGCGGGGACATTACTCTCCGTTTCTATAAGCTGAAAAGAAAATATATTCCGGTTAACCCAAAGGTACAACAGACCCAATGCCCACCTTCATGAAAAAACTTAAAAAAGAAAACTGATTGTCCATTTAAAATTTAATTTTGATGGCACGAATGGCTAACAGAGCTATATAAGGGGTGAGTTTTCCCCCTTTCCCTTTTTAGATTTGTTTCATAAAATAATTTCATGATTTAATAATATAAAATATATTTTTTTCAAAAAGGAAGATTTAACAATGTTGTTAGCATGGTCTTAAGTATTCTCCACTATATTAAATATATTAAAGTGATGAAAATCAGTTAGCTATGGTTAAATTAGATTTGCCAAGATAATTTCTAGAATGTTATTGCTTAAAATTTATCATATTTTTATTTTAGCCATTGTACGTAGAGGATGATTTATTGATGAAGTCGCTGTTTCTTGTGATCGCTTTCGTTTTGTTTTATACGAATATCCTTTTATTGTCTCACGAAACTGTCCCGTGTCATGGATAGACTTTTATGGATTGTCATCATTAATGTAGAGATAACTGTCGCATAAATGGAGCCCAGTGTCAGTATCGTTGCCAACATGGTTGTGGATGCAAAACAGCGTTCATCATGGTTAATAATGGACAATGCCGCAAACTAGAGCATTGCAAGATCGATAAGGGTATGGAGGATCCAATCACTGTGGAAGTTTCATCCTATAACAATGAGGAGGTTTCAGGAAAGCGCAAAATAAGTTTTTGCAGTTCGATATTCAATTTTGGTTGAAAAGTTTAAAGCTTGGTTGACAGATTGGTTAAAAATATCGTTAAAGATTTTAACTTTGTCGAAAGGATTCCAAAATGAACGAACACGTTGTGCTGATTATATTTCATAAGTTTATAATATAAATGTATTATTGGAGGTTAAAAATAAATAAATCGTAAGACTTGTTTTAAGTACAACCAAATTATTAATGAAAAACTTTCTACTTGACCTATCATGTCTATTTGGAGGCTATATAAAGAAGTCAATTGATATTAATCAAATTTAAGATTATTATGAAATATAGAAAAAAAAAAACTTAGAACCAATAGCTTAGTCCTCCGACTTACATAAAGCAATTAATTTTAAGAAAATTAATCTTAATATTAAATTTTCACACAAAATTCTTAAAATATTTAACTTTTATATTACAGAAAATATTTCATATTTCGAAAAAAATAAACCAAAAGCTTTTAAGTTTATATCAGTAATAAATATTTAAAACGTTTAATATTTAATACAAATTTACCTAATAATTTTTGCTTTCTAATAGTGTGAAATTATTAAAAAATGTTAACAAATTGTTAGTATTTAATTATTTGCATAAAAAAAATTAAATAAAAATAATAAATAATCTATTCTCTAAAATTTCAGTGCATTTGGAATATACATAGTTAAAAAAAACTTTTTAAGAAGTAAATAAACATAAATGAATAAAAAAAAAATTTTTTTTAAATATATATAAAAATATTTTATATGTAAATAATTTTAATTTTAGTTTAACTTATTAAAATTATATTTTTCGTTTTTTTTTATCTGTTTTTTTTTTAATTTTTTCCTTTGTGCAATAAAAAATTTGTATTTGATAGGATAAAAAATTTCTTTTAATTACCCGAAAACCATAAAGTTTTTGGTTTTTTTTTCTTTTTTCCATAATTGGTAATAAACTTAAACATTTTTTTTTTTTCATTAATTGATTAAACATTTTGAAAATCTATTTATCTTTCAAATATTTTCATTTTTCTATTTTTATTTTTTCTTATTTTATTTTTACTTTTATATAACTTAAACACAAATTATTTTTAAGAAGTCTTTTGACTTTGTTTTTTGTTGGAACTAAAATTTTTAAAAAATAAATAAAAAAATATTGAATAAAAAATTTTGTAAAATATTTACATGGAAAGTTGCTTTATTTACTTACAAATTATAAATTTCCGTAAAATTTCTCAAGATTATGTGTTTAATTATTTATCTGTTTAAATGATATATCTGTGTTATCCTTAAGGATATTTGACCACAAATCAATATTTCACTCACACAAAAAAACAGTATAACTTTTTAACAACATTTCGAATCACTTAATAAAGGCAAACTGTACATTTATTAAAAGATTTAAACATTAAATATATTTTCTTTGTAACAATTATAAATTTCAGGCCTGACTGATGACATTAGCTGCCTTTAGATCTGGTCTTTATATAAGTATAGAAAAAAAAACAACTTATGTAAGTTAATTAAATTTTTCCAATATATTTCACAGTTCAGGCTTTGATTAAAGTTAAATGTGAAATGCATATTTATAATAATATTTTTTATTATACCATTAAATCCATTATTTTTTTTACATTTTTCATTATATAATACAAAATATTTACGTATCAATAAATTTCCATATTGATTAATTGTTTCATCATATTTTTATGGCCATATTTACACCATTTGCGTCTGTTTTTATTATTTGTTGTGTGAGTATTTTTTTTTAATTATTTGTTTCATTTATTGTTATGCATTAAATTTATCTTACAAATGTTTTAAGTCCTTCAACAAACACAAATGGCCTGCATAATTAAGCCGCTTAATTGAGCGTGGTAATGAAACAATGCTGGAATGTTATTTTCATGGCAATTTCAAAATTATTAAAACTTTTGTAAATTGCACTTACATAATTAAACGAATGTGTTATACTCTTTCTATAAGCGGTTATAAGCAATTGAAATTAAAAGAAAATATAACTTTTTATGGGAATTTTTTCTAAATAGTCTCAAAGTTAGATATATGATGTTTAGAGGGCTTTTGTTTAGAAAATTAATAAACAACAAAATATAAATAACCTATAAAAATAGCTAGATTGGAATATCTTTCATACTTTTTTTTTAGAATTGAATTATTTTCAAAATAAGTATTTTATTTAAAAATTTATTGTCCGATTTTGATGAAATTTGCTCAGCTGATATCTTTTTTCCATATTATTCAAAGGGCCGAATAGGAATACCCTAACTTTAATACAACTCTAATTCTTCGTTATTCCTATATTGCGGGAGCGGAATTGGGCGTGGCAAAAATTCAAAACAAACTTGATCTGCGAAAACACTAAACGAATGTTTATACCAAATTTGGTTGCTCTAGCTCTATATCTAGGTGTTTATACGAAGGAACGGACAGACAGACAGTCAGACGGACATTTCCAACGATTTGCTGATTATGTGGTCGGAAATGCTATCTTCTGCCTGTTACATACATATGAGCGACTTTAATATACCCTTTTACTCTATGGGTACAGGGTATAACTAAAAAACAAATTTAATTTGCCCAGATTGAAACCGCATTTATTTTTCCAATTAAAAAAAAAGAATATTAACTATTTCAAACAGAAATTGTTTGCAAAGTCGTATATATGAGGTTCAATGTAATTATGTTATAATTAAGTTATAAATATTTCATATTAATTGGAAAATTTCGGTGAAATTTTATCAAGAGCAGCTAGTTATAGTTTCAGGTAGCTCATATTTCAATTATATTTTTGTTGAAAATTAATTGTTAAAAATCAATAATGCAAACATTCCAAAAACTTACACTTACACACACACACAGACAAATTGACTTGCAACAAAAAATTTAAGAAGAAGAATTTTAGCTTGTGCACTGAAAAGTATGCTACGATTTTGCAGTTATGCTTTGCCATTTGCACTCCATTTGCCTTTGTATGTATATATGTATCTTTGGGTATGGCTCGGTGTGTGTGCCTGTGTGAGCTGAGGCAAAATCTAATTGGATTTGTGCGCGTTCAATGAACTGAATACTGAAAAGTATTTTATATTATTATTGCACTTGAGCCAGCAGGCCTTTGCCATAAAGGATATGTCACTCTCTCGGTGTGTGTGTGTGTAAACGTATTTTATTACTTTTGTCTACAATTGAAATAACAATTGTCGTAACATTATGTAAAGCTAAAAAAAAAAATGTATCTTTAAGTATATCTTTAACTCCTTTTCAGCCGCAATTCCTTACCGGTTTCCACATTTTTCCTTTTACGCTGGCGACAAAATGCCACGCGACATATTCTGCAATTAGGGGTAAAAACACGTACCAAGGATGTCATCTTTACTCCTTCTACAATTTTCAATAACTGAATTGAATTCAGGCCCAGGCTCTTGCTGCTTGTTGCTGCTTACCCATAAAAATCATCAAGTAAAATTAAAGTTAAAATACATTTAATGAGACGGAAAGAGAGCGCCAATCGTTGCAATTAAAATTAATTATAGTATTTGTCAGCTTAGACCGACTAACTGGCCACCAACTGGCCAAGTGGTTAGCTTCACTGCCCAGCAGCAATTTAGCTCATTCATAAGACAGAGAGAGAGAGAGAGAGAGACAGAGAGAGGGAGAGATCTTGGGTGCTCTGTGTGCATTGATTGCAATCGCGATCGTTAATTAAATGTCGAAAGGAATGTTGTTGTTGCTGTTGTTGCTTGTTGTTATTGCTGTGCGTAAAGATCAGCCAACTGGGATAAGAGTAAAAGAACAAGCCAAAGCTGCTGTTCCTGTTGCTGTTGTTATTGTTGTTATTCTCGTCTTTCTTTGCTGTTGCTATTTATAGTTGCAACGCGTTGTTGCACGCAATGCATGCGGTATGCCTCAAGCTGCCGCTGCTTCTTGACCGCGGGCATTATCGCCCTTGATCTTGGGCTAAATCGAAATCGCCGGCGTTGCGTGAAGTGTTGCAAATGAGTTTTTTGTCTGGGGCGTGCATTGCATTTTCAATTGTTGGGCAAATTGGCATTACCAAACAAATCGCAGGTGCCTCAAATAGCCAATATCTGATCTAAGCCATACCAAACCCAATTACAACTAAAATTATTATCATCCTTAGGCACTAAGCAACAATTTAAAAGTGTTAACTTTATGAATATATTAAGAGTTAGAAATTAGGTAAAAATATTTTAATTCTTAACAAGATGAAGAAATTTATTCTTTCTATTTGTTTTTATAAGAAAAAAAGTTCTACAACTTTATCTATGTAACAATATAAAAATCTTTTTATGAATAAATTTTGTATTTTTGTATGAAATTTAGATTTTACATATTTCCTTCACAGAAAATATTTAATTATAATAATTTTATTCTATGTTGTCTTTTCACTTGGTTGAATGTTATTCTAATGGGAAAAGTTATAGTTTTCTTTACTTAACAATTATAAATATTTATGTTCTAACATTTTTAGACGCTTTTTAATTTAATTTGTTGGCATTTAATTATTATATCAATTTATTCAAGTTTTTTGCTTTATGCTAACTAAAATTAAATTATTGCTGACTTTTATCATCAGTTTGTTTTTCCTAGTGCGAATCAACATTAAATTATTATATAAAATTAAATTTACTTTGTTAGTTTTTTTTAGAGTTTTATAAAATATATATAGTTATACTAAAAATAAAAGTGGTAGAAGTAAAAGTGAATCAAAATACTGCACAATAATTTTTAACTCTCTAGTAATAAAAATTTACAAAGTTTTTAAATCTTATCAATCAGTTTTTAACTGAATTTAAAAATTAAAAATAATAACTTTAATTTATTTTTAAATAGATTGTGAAATGTAGTTTAATTTTGTAATAATGATTACTTTAAATATAACGAAAGCCTTAACCAAATTTCATAATGAAAAGTTTTTATATTTTTTTATTCATATTTTCTTACATTAATATAACAAATATGTAAATATAATATTTAACTTATTTTCAAAATTTTCATTTCAATAATTTATTGTAGTTTCACAAAAATTATGTTAGTAGTAAAAATTTGTTCTTATTATTATTTATTTTTTGAAAGATCTTCAGTTTTAGACAATTATAGAACATTGTTGTAAGGCTTATTAATATTCAAAAGACTTATAAAAATAAATAACCCGTATAAACAAAAAAAAAAAAGGTTTGTCAACTAAAACAGAATATTGTTCAGAACACTTATAGAAGGTATAAATTATTTTTAAAGTGAGAAATACAATAAATTACTTTCCACTCATTTTTTTTGTAATACTCTTCTTCTGGACGTTGACGCGTACAATGCGAAGTACGTTCAAGTGGTCCAAGCGACACCAGGACAATGCCTGTTACGCGCGAACCCTATCAGACAGCATGCAAAAGACGAAATCGCGAGGACAACGGACGACAATTACAGTAATAATTAGAACTAACTACGAGCTAGATAGTTAAGAATAAAAGTTCCAGGAATCCAAAAATATTATTTAAATTTTTTTTTTTTTTTTAAACTCTTCATATAATTATTTTTAAAAAGAAACTTTTAGCTTGATGTAGCTTTTGTTAAGTAAAAATATGTTTAAATTAGTTTTTTATACTTCAAAAATAATAAGTATATTTCTATTTTATATTTTACCACATTTGATCTTTATTTTTTAATATAAATTTCTTTTTTATTCCCCTTTGTATTTGATTTTTACTTCTTTTATAATTTCATTATATGTTTTCATATTTTTTTTCGTAATAATAATTTATATTTTTCTAAAGAAAACTAATTAACATTTAACAATTAGGAAAGGAATATTTAAGCAGCTTATGTTAAGCTTTTATATTTGTTTTAATTTAATATTTATTTTTGAATTTTTTCATTTAAATGAAAAGTCATCCATTGACTGTTCCTCTTTTAAAGCAAAGGACATTTGTCACTCTGTTTAAACAGAAGAAGAATTTCTTCTTGCTAACACTTTCATATATAAATATACTTTTTTTGATTAACTTTCTTTATTTGCCATTTTATTATTTTTGTTAGAGAAATTGTTTTTTTTTATTCTCCATAAAAATGATTTAAATTGTCATAAATTTTTAAATTAAGATTATCTGATAGATATAAAGCAACAAACTCCTGGCAATAAATTGATTGCAAAAATAAAATGGAAAATTCGCAACATTTTCCTTCCTGAACGGTCTGGAAAACCTAATGAAGCATATTGAGATGATGATGCTAAAGTGAATTTCCACCTCTTAAAGTACTTGCGAAACGTATGTAAATATTTATGCGGTACTAAACAGATATATATATACATATATATGTATCGTATACATGTATAATATTATTATCAAGTGCCTGGCAGATGGCAGTTTTGGCCATGAGACTTCTCAAGCCAAACAATATACAATATACAAACATATATATATATATATGAACATTTGTCTGTATGTATAACATGAATTCGCAAAATGAGTGCATATATATAGATATATATATAGACATTCGAGTTTTCAATAGATGACAAATTTGAGACACGTTTGGGCCAAGAAAAAGCATTTGCAAAGAAAGCGAAATGCAAAGAAAAAGAAAAAATAGAGAAAAAGAAGTGGTAAAAAAAAGTTGATTGGTGTCATCTCCTCTTTCAGCTTGCACTCTCTTAACAAGTTGGTCAGGTTCCAATATAACATGGCCAAAATAAACAAGTGAAAAGTGCAACTGGCCACCCTCAACCCTGCCCTCCCTTATATGTATGTATGTATGTAGGTGCCAAATGGAACAAATCGAATTGCAGTTATTGATGACATCGAAAATTGACAATTTTTGATGGGTTTTCCAAAATGACAAAATCTATTTGTAAATAAATTTTCGCAAGAAAAAAAGTTCATAGAAAGTTGAACTGTAGGTAAATAAATTGATGCGGTTAGAAAGAAAGATAAAGTTAACAAAATACAACAAAAAAAACCCAACGAAATATTATGCATATTGTATTACAATAGCCTATATCTCCCCCCTACCCAAACTCGCACCAAAATATACGCACACAAACACACACACACGCGCACAACAACAAAATGCAAATGAGCCACGTGCATGAAACTTTAAAACAAGTGCAATGCGAACCTAACCTCAACATGTTGTAGTTCGAGTTCGAGTTGTAAGCCGGCAAATAATCAAGTTTCGTTCGATGTTGTAACAGAGATGAGCAATTTGGCGGGAAAATGTTATCACAAGGCCATAAGCTGGGAATTTTTCATTAGTACGATATTATAAACAATATTTTCTCAGTTGAAATAACAAAAGTTTTTCCCTTTGACAAAGAGAAAAGTATCAGGAAACTTTAGTACAGTTTCGCTTGGCAAACTTTAATGTAAAACAGAATTGTTAACTTGGCCTACAAAGAGCAAAGCGAAACGAATGTTGTCTGGCATTTCATACGGGTCCATTTGTCATTTGCATGCACTTTGTCGGTTCTCTAGTTTCTTCCATTTATGTCGCTTCTTTTTTTTCTTATTATATTTTTGTTCTTATCACCAAATGTTTATCACAAAAGCATACAGCAAAAAGGAAAAAAGAAAACCAACTGACCCATACAATGGCACCCGTATATAATACGCCAACATCAAACATCACACAACATGTTGTAAATGCAGGGCCGGGCTGGGGGTAGAAAAAAAATAGCAAAATATAACAGTAACAGCTGTATATAAGCGAACTCAATAAGAAAGAAAGAGTGAAAGAGTGCGAATGTATAAAAACATAACTAAAAATTTAAGCCAGTTACAAAAACAACATTCCTTAATAATATCAATTTCTTTTAATAATTATATTTATTACTTCTTTTTATTTAATTTATTTACTATTGTTTATTAACATTTTTCATTGTTGTTTGTTTATCTAACTTCCCTTAAGTTAAGTTCGCCCCTGTATCGCTGTATCAAAGCCACAGCCGGCTGAGGTCCCATTGAAAAAGTCTTTGGTAGTGAGTTTTGCCTTTCAGTCGATTCTTGGCCGTTGAAACAGTTGGAAGTGGGGCGCGTATTACCGTAATTTATACACTTCTCTTCCACTTCGTCTCCCCAAAAAAAAAAGTATATCCACACACACAACGTACATACAAGGGCAGGTGCATTGTCGGTGTTCGGAACGTATGTATGTGTTAGTGTGCGTGTGTGTGTGTGTGTGTGAGAGCGTGCGTGTAGTTAGAAGTGAAGGCGCGTGAAAAAGTATATCAACAACAACAACAACAACAAAAAAGAAGTCACAGTCAGCTGTGAAATTTCATTCAATGTTTGAAAAAGTAAATGCAAATGAAAATAATAAGCATAAATAATAAATTAAAGCGTGATGTGTAAACTATAATGTAAAAGAAGTATAAAAATATATTTTAACAAAATTTTTTTATTTAAATTTATAACGACACCTAAAAAGTTAAATAGTTTGTACCAATCAAGTTACCACACTTGCATTGTATATACTTGATAAGATAAATAAAAAAGTATTATTACGAATTTTGGAGATAATTTGCTATACATTTTATGCCAGGAAAATCCAACAAACCAATTGCAACGGACTGGAGGTAAGTGGAATGACACGCGACTGCCCTAGTGCCAGACTCAGTTTAACAGGAGTCAAAGTTCTCTTTCCATCATTTCCATTTCTCAGTGTCTTCCTCATTCTCAGTTGTTCCTCAAACATAAAAACAAAAAAGTAACCTCAGCCGGCACCTGCTGGCGGCGCCCTCGTAACAAATATTTCTCATTGTTCCGCCAGTTCTCTGTGCGTGCTCTCTTAACTGAAGCTGACATTTACCTTACTTCAAACAAACATACATACATACATTTGTATGTATATTTGTATACATATATATAAATATGAAGAGTGATAGGCCAGGTTGTAAACCCTCCCGCAATCCAAATTCTGTTCTTTGTCTGTCTGTGTTTTCTTTCGCCTCTGCTTTTGACCGCACTTCTTTTGGGTGTCTCTTCCTCATGTGGTTCGTGCATTGACTTTGTTAGCGCGCAAACCAAAAACACTTTCTTACAACCGGGTATATACACTCAGTAAAGCATCTTGAAGCTAATGAATTGCACTTCCAATTGCTAAATGTCAAATTATTGTCCTTAAATTGATATAAAGTTCTTTCCTTTGTCTTGGCTTACACCAAATTCAACATCATTTCAGTAAGAGCATACAAGTTTCGTTAGGTTGCCATTTTGCTTTTACAGGGCTTTGTGGGTTTTTTGTTTCTTTTTTTTTTTTTTTTTTGCAAATTACATTTTATTGGCCACTTCCTTGACTTTGCTTTTGGGCCGCCTTTCAGTTGTTTGTTGGCCCCCGTCTGTGTGTTGTATATATGAAAGAAAAATCAATAAATTTCATTTGATTTTTATGCCACTCCTCCCCCTTACCGCCCCCTTTTTTGTTTTGTTTTGTTGTTGAGACGAACCCTTGAATAAGCAGGCTTTGTTTTTGCCTTTGGCTTTGCCATGGCAGCAGATGTCCTTACTCCCCTTACCTCTTACTCTCTTACCCAAATGTACCGTTACCATTTCATGACTTATTTCCCGCCCCCTTCTTAGCGACCTTTTGGTTTTAGTGTATGAGTAAGTTTTTGCCGGTTATTTTTTGTTTTGGTTTTGGTGTATTTGTATCTACAAATGTGTGTGTGTGTGTATGTGTGAGTTTCCATCCGTCTGGCCTAGAATCAAGCCAACAAAATTTTTATTAATTATCACAAGACGCTCTCTGATGGGAAAGTCGCCACTTGGCAGCTGCCAGTCTCCAGTTTCTAGTTTGTTTCTAGTCGTTGGTTTTAGTTACTTGGCATACTTTTTTATTAGATAGAAAGACATTTGCTTTGAGATTTGCTTGTCCAAAATGATACTACTATCCGATATATAGATTGCTTTATATGATAGCCAACTAATTAAGTGTGGTTTGTTTGTCTTCTATATTTGATATTCACTTTACCGTTAACAGTTATATGTGTTGCGTTTTGCATAAACCAAATTTGAGAATTAAATTAAAGTTGAGATTAAAAACAAGTTAAACTGGAATAATGACTTAAGAAGTCTTAAAAAAAAAACAACAAAAAAGAATGTTACTAAATATAAAATCAATATGTCATATTTGATATTTATTATATTTAATTTATTATATTTTGTTAAGCAAGAATATTGCTAATCAAAATGCTCTAACTGTAATATAATATTTTTTTAATTAAATTTAATCAAAGTAAAAAAAATTCCAATAATAAAGAAAAATTCCTAAGAAATTATAAAGATATGTTTTTGCACTTGGCTGCTTTTAAAAAGTTCTTTAAATAAAGTTCCTAAAAAACACTTGTTTACAAATAAATTAAATAAAAATATCTTTCCATATCAAATTATTCAATTGGCTTACCAAAGAAGAAATGTTTTTTATATTATTCATTGTTATTTTCGGTTTATTTGTAGATTAAATAATATTTTGTAGGATTTTTCAATTTCAATTTTTTTATTTTTATACAAATTATTCAAATTCAAAACCATGAACAATAATAACATTTTTTACTAAGATTTTTCGACATTAATTTGAATCTACTTGATTTACACATTTGCTCTGTGTGAATTAAAGCTTTTTGTTCTCCTTTTTTTTCTCAAATAAATTGTTAGTGTCTAATTTCAAGTTTGGAATCACTACAAGTATATAAAGTACATAAAGTTGGTCGATTGTGATTTAATTATATGTACTACAGAATATAATTTGTTAACTCTGTGTTAGCCATTTCAAAGAAATCAGATTTTGTGGCTGATTTTTACACTACACTAAAATTCTGTAGAAAAGAAGGTACATTAACTACAAATAAATGGAATACTGAATATGCATGTATGTATATGTATATGTAGAAATAGGTATACACATAAATTTCAATTATATATGTTTCCTTTATATTCACATTCTCCATTTTTTATAAATATATAAAATTAGTTACTAATTTGCTTCATCTTTACTTTAATCTATAGATATTCTGTATGATTTTTGTCTTTTTAAAGTTGAAGCATAATTTTATTTGCTATACAATTACCCTTTCTTAAATTTAGTACATTTAAATTTTATTTAAAATACAACAGCTTAACATTTGGTGACCCCGACGCCAGGTTTCATTTCGTTTCATCTCATTTCATTTCCATTTCAATTTTCATTTCATAAAAAACGGGTTTCTTCTTCTCACCTTACAGGTCGGCAGGGGTCCCTCTGCCTTTATTTATTTTTTTTATGCTTGCATCATTAAGAAGCAGCAACGGCAATTAAATTTAATTATTAATGTCGGTCAGTGGCCAGATCATAAGCAAGGTGAGAAGTGGGGGGATTGGCTTGGAGGTATGTACGAAAGTGACAGACGAGAGGTAGGTAAAAGTTAAAGCTGTTGCCATTTATGTTAATTTCAATAAATTAATCACAGACCATAATATGTTTATGCGACTTTTGGCTTACATCATCTTAACTTGTTGGGAACATCGTTGTTGTTTATTTTTTTTGTGGGTTGATGGTAACACGAAACAGGTGGCAAAAGAAGTGCGATCAGTGTCTTTTGTTATTGTTTCTTTTTGTGGTTTCTTCTTTTTTTTGTTGTTCATTTTTATCTTTAAAATGCATTTTGCACGTTTGCACGTTCACAATTGAAACATCAGTTCGATGCCTTCAGCCAGTTCTCAAATTGTTTGGTACACGAAAAAAAACACAGAAACTATTAAATTTTAGATAGAGTTATATGGTTTCTTTTTTCGTTGTATATATATATTTTGTTTTATAGCCTGGCAGGCACGTTCCATTTGCTGATAGCTTAATATATAATTGAGGAATTTGCCATTTCTTGTCTCCTCTCACGTAATGTGAGATGGGGATAAACCCTACGGAAACTGTGCAGAGAATGAGAAATTACTGACCTACAATGTATATGTATGTATATGGACTTCCCTTCTTCCTCCCCAACTTACCCATTATCTTAGCATTCACAAAAGTTTTCAAAAAGGAACTTACATAGAAGAAGTAACCTTAGCGGCAATAACAAAAACAACTTGGTCGTCTTCAAACAATGAAGACATAAGCCAAGGCAAAGGGCTCTTTTGTCCAAAACTTTTTCTTTACTCAGCTTCTTGTATAATTTTTGCTTTCTTCTGATAACAAAAAGAAACTTTTTTTTTTTTTTAGCTAGTTGTTCTTTCAAAAAACATACAAACATACATATATACTCATACATATATATTCGTATTCATATACTGTAGTTTTTGGCTGGTTTTGCAAGAACATTTTTTGGACAAAGAGAACAACAACAACAAAAAAAAAAACCCTTAAGAAAACAACTTCTCTGCAATTTGTATGTGGCGGGTAATTCATTACTTGTTGAGATGTTTGCAAGAAAGAGATGAACTAAGCAAGAGAGAGATAGACATAGAGAGGGGAGGTAAGCATAGAAGGAAGTAGCTGCTATATCCGTAAGTTATCGCACAAACTATTTGTATTTGCTGAGCTACTCATATTTTTTACTTGCCTCGACCCAACTCCAGGCGAATAATTGACTGACTGACAGACAGACGGACGAACTGACTGACTGCCTGGCATCCGCATCTCCAGGCCAGTATAAACAATACAACAAAATTTTTCAATTTGATAAGCAAAAACATTTTGTTTTAATATATAAATGAAATACGTATACCAAGTACTTTGTTAGGCTCCGTTCCTCTGTCTCTCTCTCTCTCTCTCTCTCTCTCTCTCTCTCTCTCTGTCTATCTCTCTGTCTCTCGGGGCATTTTCCCATACTCTCTTAATGATAATAAAACCAAATTTAGAAATGTTTTTTCCGCTACTCTTGAGTCGAGAGGCAATTCATGGGAACTAATCTGAATATTGGTAATCAAAATATTATTTTTAAGCCAAAGTTCCCTTTGGCATTTTGTTGGAAAAAATTTTATGCTCTCATCAAGCATACTTAAAATTTAAAATAAACAAACTTAAAAACAAGTAAAGAGAGAAATTTATTTTTTACAATTTCTTAAGTATTTAATTTTGCTTAAAATCTCTAAAAAGTAACTTTAACTTTTAGTAAATCGTATCCAATAATTTTAAATTTTAAGTTATTAATATTGCTTAGAATTGATATTGTTAGAGAAGCTTGATTAACTGAAAGTTTTTGGAGATTTTTTATGTAAATGAAATTCCAAATTTTTACTGATTCTATATTATAGTATGTATATTTTTATATAGATAATAGTTAGATATTTTTTTTTAGAAATACACTCTTTTCCATATTTAGTTAACTTGATTTTCTAATTGAAATCAAATTTTTTTCACTTGTTTTTAAAAAGTAATGGCAATACATTGCTTGCTTAGCAACCAAATGTTTTTCAAAAAGTTTATTTTTAGTCCTAGTCATATAGAAAACAGAGATTGTGAAATTTGAACAAGAGTTTCTTTGGAAGAAATATTCCTTTATAATTCTTTAGTAAACAGAAAAATAATTACTCCCAAGGGGTAAAACACACTAAAAGCCAACTTTGATATTGCAAGTTCTTTTCATTTTTCTAATGAAATTCTCAAGCAGTTCTAGCTTTGAAAGGGGTTGGTGTACAATACTAAGAAATGAAAATGAAAGTTTGGTTATCAGAAAACATAATACCCAAAAAACCTTCTTTTGACGAACAATCATAACTTAGAAAATATTATATTAAAGCTGGAAAAAGAGTAAAATAGTCAACAAAGAATTGCAAATGACTTACAAAGGCAAAAGTTTCATAATAGAAGTTTCTTCTAAAGTATTTATTATTTCAAGTAAATTTTATTGAAAGTAGTAAAACTAAAGTTTCTATTGCTTATGAACTGTTCCTTGAAGAGCAACTGTTTTCTGAATATACATAGAATTTAGTTTTACTTTAAATCGTACTCCTTAACTATACAGCTAGAATACTTTTAGACACACTTCTTGGACTCTATCCGATTGTCTACTTTTTTGTGGGCGCCTTCTTTTCCTTCTATCCTTCTGTTTTAATATAAATAACAAAGGCAAACCAATCTAGTTAGACTGACTAGTTATAATATCTTACATATATCCCCTTAAGCGATTGTCTCAGATTATCATGGGGAATTTCTATTGGTATGCTTAAATAAACATCTGCTCAAGTTGATGAATTCAAGAAATGGGAAAAAAGTCGTATGATGGCTTAAACTAATTTATGTGGTTGTGGTTAAACCAAATTTAATATTGAGATGAGAACAACACAACAAATAGCAAAAGAGATAAATATAAAACCCCAATTCATATTTCAATCCATTGTTTACATGATAATGAGCAAGAGATTCACAATTCTGGTCAAGCCGAATGGCCAATCTTTTGCCATTTCTGGTTTCCACAAGCATTCTTTTTTCTTTGCGTATTTGGCATTTGGACTTTTTTTTTTCTTTCGTCGAATCGTCAGTCGAATGGGCCTCTTGGCTCTTTTCTGCCTCTCAGTCCAAATGACATGTGCCACAAGCGGGCTCCAATTTATGGCTATGGATACTATAAATTGTGGCTGTGGCTATTGATTTGCTGTTTGCCATTCCTCCTGACTGTGTTTGCTGACATTTGACAGTTGAGTTACAAGGTCATTATGTGTGTGTGTGTATGTGGTGAGGAGAGGAAAATGGGGAGGGAATAAGGGGAATGGTAAATTCAGCTTGTGGCACATTTATATAGATAGATATATATATATACATACATGCAACTCGCTTACAAATAGCTGCATACCAAATGTATTTGTATCTATAGGTGCGTGCATAATCGCAGTTTGGAATTGTAACCATAAGTGCGCCTTCATTTCCGTTCTGGAAAAAAAAAACAAAAAATCACCAGAACATTTGATTGATGCCCGACATCATTCATCTAGCTATTCAACCATTTATCTTTCTTCATCACCATCTTTTGTTTGTCCAGACAATAGGAGAGCACCATACACACACACACACAAACTTTGATCCCTAGATCTTGAATTGAGTTGTTCATAGCCTTAGTTACCAAATTCCATTTTTGGGATTTCTGTGATTTTTATATACACTTGCAAAGGGTTTTATAATATTGGTTACGCATTAGAGTTTCCATACCCATAAAGTATATATATTCTTGATTATTATCTATAGCCAAGTTCTTATAGCCATGTCTATCTGTTCCTCTGTGTGTTTCTTTGCGGCTTTTTAACCTTAAATTTTAAGCTATGAAGATGAAACTTGGTAGATAAGCTTTCTAGGTAGGTACGCATACCATATTTAAGTTGCAGTCGGATCGAAGTCCTATAGACAGCTTTTTTGCTTTCAATTTGTTCACCTTTCATTATTAAAATTTGCATAGTTAGTCTAGGACTGTAAGGGTATAAAAACTTCGGCCAATGTTAGCTACTTAGATTTTTTTCTACCTAAAATGCCAATTAGGGTTTTTAAAGTATTTTACAAATATTTTTTTTTTTTAAAATATGGTGTTAGAAGGGAGGCTCTAACTGCAACGAACAGCGTTGCGCTTTCACCAAAAACTTTAACCAAGTAAAGGCATAGAGAGAATGGGTAGAGAGAAAAAAAAAATAACTGGGTAAAAGATATATAAATGCTGACAGGCTACTTAATCGAAGTAGCCGAAACGAATCTCAGTCTCGACAAAGTGAAAAGCAGATGCGTTTTTTTCCCCTCTTCTTCTTCTTCTTCTCTTTTTATGCATTTTGCAGTTAAAGCAAAAGGAAAGATGAGTTTCAGTTTCAGTTTTTGGTTTTGGGTTAAGAGAGAAAGAGACTTTTGAAGATGACTGCCGCATTCCATTATATGTGGATATATATACATATATAATATACATGTGTGTGTGTGTGTTTGTTATATATGGTTTTGTATTTGTATATTTTTGTGGCTGTTTTTTTTTTTTTTTGTGTTTTATTTTTTGGTGGATGCAGGAACCTGTTTGGTTTGAAAATTTACGAGTTTGGCGAATGCCAGGCCAGAAGAAGAATTCAATGAACTCGTCTTCTAACTTGGCTTTCGTTGCGCTAAGTGGGGTCCATGTAAATTGTTGAATACCAATCGAGAACAGCCCCTCACCTCTTTAACCGCCCACCGTCATCCCTCACTCTCTCTCTCTCTCTATCTCTCTCTTTTAGCCTGCTTCCTTTCAAATGGGATTTGCTACAAATTTTGTTGCATGCCTTTCTTGTTCCTGTTGCTGTTATGGCTAATGTTGCCATGCTCTACATCTATGCATGTGTGTGTGTGTCTGTGTGAGCCTTGTTTTTTGCCAAAGTGTTCCACTTGCTTCATCAGCTGTGACCAATGTTTGCAGTTGTTTCTGTTTCTTCTCTCTTGCCAAGCATTTCTCTAACATAGTTTTAATTGTGGTCTACGCACAATTAGTCCAAAAAACTAATAATTAAATTGATGGCCAACTGGATTGAGAAACGTAGACCAAAAACAAAGTGTGTAGAGTGAAAGAGAGAGCAAGCGATGAGTAGAAGCAGCCATTTAAGTTTTAATTGCCATCATTTGACTGGGTTAAGTGTGGGGACTAAAAAAAAGGAAAAAATAACTATATATTTATATATATAAAGCCACAATTATGTGTTTGTACGATTTGAGGTCTTCTTGGTCATTACGACTCGTTTTGTTTTTAGTTTTTAGTTTTTTTTTATTATTACAAAGACTGTGATTTGTTGTTTGTTTTTAGGTAGACTAATGAGAAATGAATTGATTCGCATAAACCGGAAACTTGCAAAGACAATTAAAACTAATTTAAAATAACAAATCATCAAATATCAATCAACATTTATATGGCAAAATGAAATGTCAACTCCTCTCATATTAAATTCATGAAAAAGTCATAAGTTTATCAATGAATATTTCATTTAAATGTGGTAACAAAAGAAAAAAAAAATCAATTCAATTTTTAAATCATCACTGAAAATGTTTTTCCATTAATTTTTCCCATGAAAAAATATCTTTTATTCAACACACCTTGGCAAAATTACTTGCAAACTATTTACAATAAATTTAAATCTTCTTTTTTTTTATTATAAATGAATGTTTAGATGTGCAAAAAGAGCTGTGTATATATGTAGAAATAAATATATATGTTGCTTACTATATACATATATATATATATATATATGCTTATACAGTAGCGGATCTGCGTCTTTATGTGAAGATAGTGAATAGTTTTCTTTCTCTCTTAATAAATTATGGATAGTTTAATTTAAGGTTTATATCTGCCTAAGAATCTTAGATTTTTGAATTTTATCTAAATAACTTATAAAGGTTTAGTCTAGAATATAAAATTGATTGCTTAGAGTACAGTAGAGCCTGGGGAAACTGGGATACGTCTTATTGGAGTTTCGGAACTTGTTTGTAAAATGCCGAAGAGATTCTGATAAAACGTATAAACTTAACGGATAAACTTCTGAAAGCTATGCACGAACTTCAGCATTAATTCGACCTAATATACAATTTTTTTTTTAACAAAGATGAGTTGTTAATGTGGAAGAACTCGGATAGAACGGATAAAAATAACAAACAATTAAAATCTAGGTAAAATTGCATAATAATGGCAATTAACATTAAATATTTGGTTTTTTTGAACTCGGATAAAACGGATAAACATAAAAACAGTTCAATAGTTGTAAGCTACGCACGATAATGGAACTTTCAGTGTTAATTGACACTAAACTTACACCTTTTTCACACCACAGATTGGTTGTCAATGCATAAGAACTGGGATAAAGCGCATAAAGAGAACAAACCATTAAAAGCTAGCAAAATTACATAATAATGACAATTAACATTAAATATTTGGTTTTCTTTAAACTCGGATAAAACGGATAAACTTAAAAACGGATTAAAACTTGGCAGCTATGCACGGTTATAGAACTTTTAGTTTTAGTTTACATTAAATATACAGTTTTTTTAGATCACTGGTTGATTGCCAATCCGTAAGAGCAAGTATAAAACGGATAAAATCAATAAGCAATTTAAAGCTAGGCAAAATTACGAAACAATGGCAATTAACGTTAAAGCTTTAGTTCTATTTTACACCACAGGTTCGTTGCCAATGCGGATAAACTAGGATCAACAGTTAAAAGCTGTGCTAGATTTCGGAATTTTCAGTGTTAGTTGATACTAAACATATAGTAAATATACATAACTCGGATAAAACGGATAAAAAGAATAAACAATTGAAAGCTAGACAAAAATTACACCACAATGGGAACTATCATAAAATCTTTAATTCTTCTTTACTCGGATAACTCGCATTAAGCGGATAACCGAAAAAGAGCATAAATTATTTAAATTTAAATTGATTGCAATTGATATGAAATATAACATTTTTTCCTACAAATCAGTAATTCCACTATTTCCTACTTCTTTATCTAAATTTCAACATTACATATAAATACCTTTTTCAGAACTTTTATCTATTTAATCGTTTTATCCATTTCTTCTTCTTAATCCAAGGTAACTTATTTCTTTGAAAAAAAAGGTTTTACTTTTAACTGTTACTTTTTTTAACTTTACTTTAAATGTTTCGAAAAAAAAAAAACTATATTTTTTTTATTAGATTGTTTATAAACTTTGCTATTAACTCACTTTTAATTATAAAGCTCAAAGCAAACTAAATAATTTTTTATAACTAAAAGAGTTAATCAAGTGTATAATTAAATCTTAGATCATTAAATTAGATTAAATATTTAAACTTATATACAAAAATTGAAATTATTTCTTTGCTATTTCCGTGTTTGAATATTCATAGAAATATTTTTAAATTCGTCACTGTTTAAATTGTATTTATATATTTATTATATAACTCTCAAATGGCTTATCCAAATACACAAACAAAAATCATCTTCTATTTATGAGTTAAGGCATTCAACTAGCAAACAGCAACAACAACAACAACAGCTACAACAACTCTAATGACTTGAACTAACCTTCGGCAACAAATCATTGCTGTCAGAAATGGAAAAAATATATAAATACTTGAACAAATACAATAGCAAGCAGAAGATTTAATAAAGCACCGGCACCCAGTGGTACCACCTCCTCCACCCCTCCCTAGGCTTCCATCATCTAACCTAGTATCCAGCAGCAGCAGCAGCATCATCTCCAGTCAGGCAAAAGGCCAATAAGAAACCTGTTGCAATGTTTTTTGTGATTTTGGTGCTGCGGCTGCTGCGCTTACTTGACTAGTTTTTTATTTTTCTCCCCTTTTTTTCTATATGTAGATACATTATTTTTTTTTTATAATATATGTATTTGTATATATATTTGTACAGACTTAAAAAATCATAGTGTGAGTTTAGTTAGTCGCTGGCTTATTCTTGTGGCTTTTGTTTTTCTTTTTTTTTTTGTCTCGGCTGTGTTGGCATTAGGAATGAATGTTTATTAAACCGTAACCATAACCACAGCAGCTAACTTGTCAAGCCAAAGAAAAGGGCAACTACAACCAAATATTCCTAACAACTTGCTAACTTGGCTACATAAACAGCTACAGAAACAAAACACACACACACACACACAAATAAAGGTTTCATCTTACTGGGGAGGGGGGAAAAGCAAAAAAAACATTACGGCCTTCGGGCATTAAACTTTGGTTAGCCATGGGCGCTAGACAATTGTGGCAAATGTTGTTGCATCATCATTAATACAAAAAAAAAAAAGAAGACATTCAGCTTATAATCACAGTTGATGATTTCTTTTTTTTTTTTTTTAGTTTTTTTGCCATATTTGAACTCAACAAGTCAACGCATCGGCACTTTCATTATTTGCATCAAGTTGAAAGCAAATGCTAATGCAAATGCTGGAGAAGATGATGGATGATGACAGATGCGGTTGCTCCAACTGCCTGCCTATGTATGTCTGCCTACTCTTCATTTACTCCTCATTTCACCTTTGGCTTGGCATTTTTGTATATTTTTTATTACAAAATGTTAATGGTTAATGCCGATGCCGTTGCCGGCGAGCCTATGTCAGGGTGCAGTTCATGAGTCACCTTAACATAAAAACAAAATTCCAGTTGGAGGCATGGGGCTATATGGTTGTGTAGGTTGAACATATCGAAGATATATAAGCATCAAAGAGCAAAAAGAGTTAACTAACAGCTAAAATAATAAAAAATTTTAAATGTCTTTTTAAAAGAAAAGTCCTTTATCTACATTACTTACTGTAACAAAAGATTTTATCCTTTTTTTTTGCAATTATATAAACATTTCCTCATAATTTTCCTTACTTAATAATATTTATTAGCACAATTTATATATATTTTAAAGCATCCAACTTTTCTATAATTTTTATGAATTCCTTTATTTCTTTATACAGTAGAGCCTCTTTGAAGCGGCTCTCCGCTTTATCTGAGGCTTTGTACTGGCTCGAATAATAAAGAGAAGATCTAGATTAATACAAAATTTCTTTAAATTAATAATATATTGTTAATTATGTTTATTTATTGTTCATTCTCTTCGGCATATTATTTGTGAAGGACTTAACATAAGATTGACAGAATGTTATTTAACATAATCTGTTAGTCGTATGTAACGTATTCATTTGCTATGCTAATAAGTCACTTGTGCATGTTGCCATATTTCATAAATTTCAACATATATAAAAATTGTTTAATATTACAGAATTGAAAATTTATTCGTATTATACAATATTTCTCTTATCTGGGGTACATTTACCTTGCATTTCATAGAAGAAAACGAGGATCTACTGTATTGAAGAACTAATTTGAAAGTCACACTCTTTTCACTCCATACTCAGTGTATGTATCGGAATATCTATATAAATTTCTATTCTATACCATTCTTTATTCATTGTATATATATTATAATGATTTTTCTGCTTATTATTCTCTTTTATATACATTCAATCTATATATATCATAATTTTATAAAAAAGTCTTATATATATACCTATATAAAATTCATAATTACAGCATAACAAAGTCTCTTTTCTGGTCCTTTCATTTCCATGTACACAAAAGTTGTTTCCTGTGTATTATTTTCTTCATTTTATCATTCTGTATTCAATAATTTTATCATAATTTTCTTATAACCAAGTCTTTTCTTAAGTAGATCATTCTTATTCTTATATTATTGTTTAATCAATATATATATATTCATATATATATCATAATTTCTATACAACAAAGTTTTCATTTCTGATCCTTTCATTATAGACAAGTTCAACTGTACATATGTATATATATTTTTCTTTAACTGCAACTAAAAATCAATAACTATAAACTTTCTGGTAGTTATTGATTAGTTTAGCTTGAAATTGAGAAAGAAACTTTCCAAGATGGAAATTCATGGACCAAGTTGATATTTAAGTTGTAAAGAAAAACTTGCATAAATACAAGCAATTAGTGGCGGGTAATTAAAACTTTAACATATATATATATAAATATATATATTTACAGTTTTGCTCAAGTAGATGGCTTTGAGTGTATTTAATGGCATTTGAATTTATTCTTTTTTAGACCGTTAGAGATGAAAATTTTATGTTAAAACTAACTTTTAGCTTATGTTTTAAATTCTCCAATTTATTTTTTAACTTTAAGATCTTCATGTAATTCTTCTCAAGTTTTCAAAACTTTAGGTTTTTTAGTATCTTTGCTGGTCTTTCGTTTAACACGTGTGTTGCAACTGGCAGGTGAAAAATTTATAAAATGCATTCAGGTGCCGCAAAAATATTTAAAGTATGCAGACGTACATTTTCGCTCCTCCTCTTTGGCTTGAACTTTTTTAGTAAGTCATTAACTGTGAGAGTTACCTAACTCTTGGATTGTTGTTGCTGTTGTTGTTGTGCTGAGGCAATCTGCTCTGATGAGCGAGCCCTGCAGCTGGCTGCCTACCTGCCTGCCTGCCAGTTGATTGAGCCCGTAATTAGGCCTCGGTCTCCCATTGAAATGGCTTGTACTTTGATACATGCCATCGGAGGCACTACTACCTACAACCCAAGCACTTGATTTCTGAATCTCTGATCTTTAAAACATTTCTCACATGAGCATATATGTGTGAGTGTGTGTGTGTGTGTGTGTGTATGCTGCCAACTTAATTAGACAAGTTAGACGAGACAAGACTTGACTGACTATTTGGGTCGCCAAGGAATTAACACTTTGCCAATGTGTAACAGAAATTCAAGTCAAGCTAAGAGAAAAACTAAATATAAACAAAAAATACAAAAATTGAACCAAAATAAAATGGAAATTTAAGCAGTAATACAGTATATATATCTATATATATATCTATATATCTCTGTATATATATACATATATAGAAGCATATAGACAGCCAATTGATATGGACTGTGAATATACAGTGAAATTCTTGTCACGTTTGATATTAACCAAAAGTAAAGTACAATAACAATGACAAAAACAATAACAAATGTTATAGGAGAATGTTATAGATAGGATATGACGACTTTGTGATACCCTAAGTAAACGAAAGATGAAATTAAAACATTATAAAGGGATCAAGTTATGACAAATCAATCGATTAATTTAAAAAAAAAATATTAATAAAATGATGTCGAATCAATTAGTAAATTAAGGAATTATAAATTGATATTTTTATTTATATATGTATGTAGAATATAAAAATATAGAATATTTGTTGATTTAAATAATTATTTATAAATTAAATGAAAATATTAAACTAGAACACAAAGTTATTCTATCTTTATTTATTAAATTTAACTCCAAAACATTTTTAAGATATTTCCTTTAAGCTTTAACGGGATTTCACTGGAAAAAAAGAGGATATTCTTTATTAAAAAGAATTTTACAGGCAGAAATCTTGAAACAAAAATTGTTTGTTTTAATAATGAAGTTTTCTTTTTAACAGGTTTTAATTATCTTTTATTATTGTTATAGTGCATAGCAGATGCAGTAAAGAGATTTGTAAGTCTTTTATCAGTATATATTTTAAATTTAGACAATTTGTTCTAAGAATTTCTATTATCTGAATCGATTTAATCTAAGCCTAATCTTCTGTGATCATACAAATCAAGTTCAATTCCAAATAATCCAGCTTCAAAAAGATTAGACTAGTTCTGAGCAATTGATATTCTGGCATGCACTTACTCAAAAGTAATCTAGCGCCACCTAGCGTATAATATTTTAAACACTTTCTTATATGCATTGCTTTTTAAGGTTTAAAGTTAAGCAAATTTGTATTAATAATAAAGAAAATATTTTAGAACTTTAAAAACTCTGAAAACTGACTTGTGACTCTCTAAAAGATATCAAAATTTCTATATAAAATATCAACAACTTCAATATACCCTTCTAATATAGAGTATACGCAAAAACAAAAGCTAAAAAATGAAAAATAAAGGCCAATCACAATAACAAAAACAAAAAAAAAAAAAACAAACTGGGCTGGGCTGGTCCAAAAAGGCGTTGAAGTGACCAAGAAGAGACTTGGAGCGCGTCAAGAGGCAGGTGAACAACCGTCTGATTACCTTTTGGAGATTTTTACAGCTATTTACCCATAGCTGCCCCTCTCTCTCTTTCTCTCTTTTTTATCTTTCTCTTTCATTCTTACGCCCACGCTTCTCGACTCCTGTTCTGTTGGCCTTTGTTTGTTTTAGTTGCGGTTATTTAGTTGTTGTTGTTATTATTATTGTTGGTGGAACACCTGTTTTATTTTTCCAGCTAGCAACTGACGAGCACTCTAATTATAATTTTTTTCTTTGTTTTTTGGCTTTTTTGTTTTTGTTTTTATAAATATAGACCCCAAAAAAAAAAAAAAAAACAAAAAGGAAAATATTAAAAAAGTTTCCTCAATTGACAAGGAAATGAGCTGCTGTATATGAAAAATTATATTTTATAGGGTTGAATTGAGCAAATTTTTGTTGTGTGGGCGAGGAGGAGAGGTTGACTTGATTAAAACTCTGGCAGAAAGTAGAAAGTGTGGCTGCATTTTGTTGTTTACTTAATACTAAAAAGGGAACAATTTGAGTTTTTGTGTTAATTAAAACGTAAGATTGCCAATTATGAGGTGAAGTGGCAAATAAATGATGAATAAGGAAGTTATTATATTTCCTAAATAGAGAGCATTTGTTTATGGCAATACAAAGTTTATTTAACTTTATACATTTTTGATATATATATATAGATCTTATGTAACATTTTGCATATTTACTGCATCCGAGCAAAATTAATTAGCTAAATGATACATAGGAACATGACTTCTAGGAGTTTGATATGTACGTATATATTTAACTATATAGAATTATATATAGTAGTATGATATATATACGAAATTTTTATATATTGTATATCCGATTGTGATAAATGTTTCTTTATATAGCCACTAAAAAGCTCACTTCCTTTAACCACGACTTAAAGCATTTTTTATCAGATTTTAGTCATTAAATGACTTAGATATACTCAGGTTTTAATATCTTTTTAAACGCATTTTTGAATGGATTTCACTTAAACAGTTTAAGCGCTTGAAATATTCCATCCATGTCATCCTAACCTTACTTTAAATTGTCAGAAGCATGATATTTGCTTTTAATTTCGAAACGATTGCCTTAAAAGAAGGATATTTTTCACATTCAATATAAAATACTATCTCTACTTTTATTAGACTTAGTACTACTTAAATTATGATATATTATATATTATGTGGAAATATTCAACAACATTTACTCTCTTAAAGTTGACAAAGTTATACTTTTACTTTATAAATCGATGTTTTCTTTTGATCATATACATAGTTAGATTATCTAAATTTATAGCTGAAAGGCTTAGACCTTGCTTATCTTAGAATTTAAAAGTTTATATGTATTTTCAACAAATTCTTAATACTAATCTAAAGATGTGAAAAATGTTTAAATAACTTTTAATCATAATCTAAGGATAAGAAAGTTTATTTGTTTGTTTAACAATTCTATAAATTTATAAAATACAGAATATTTTTTGAGATAATAAGTATTTCAGGTATAATTTATTAACATGTTATACTGAAATTATTACTCTTAATAAAAAAGTTTTTCATCGTTGAAGTTAGAAATTTAATTTTCATCATCTAAAATTTCTTAGTTTTTTAAAAGATCTTCTTATCACTGTTTATTACACAGTGTAAAAATTAAATTTTTAAGTCAAAATCTTATAATAAATAATATAAAAAAAAAAGAAATAATTTAATAATTTTATTTTTAAGCACTGTTGCTCAAAGAAGCTGAAATTAATGAAAATTATATTAAAAAATACTTACTGGCTTTTATTCTATAACATATAAACCTAAAACCATTTTATTTACCAATATTAAGCAAATGAGCTAATGCTTAAAGAAGATTTCAAATGAAACTCAGATTGCTTACTCATTTCATGTAGATATGAAAGGAGTGTTAAACTATGTATATAATGGTATGTACATAATCAACTTCTAATCATTTTATCTATGTAGATAGATTCACTCACATCATGTCAATCACAAGTATCGACTATGAAGCAACTTTTGTTGTATGGTTACATAAAGCAAATGTCTTCCATCAATGGTTTGGTGTGACTTTTATAAATATGTTTCTTTTATGTCTCCCTTTTTTTTGTTATTTTCTTTTTTGCCTATAATCATCAGCATCATCGTAGTCGTCACAGACATCTGCCCCAATCCGCAATCTGTTGCCCATTGCTGATTTAACTGTTGGGAGGGGGAGAAGTGGTATCACTTTCACTATCAGCTGATGAGAGTATATTCCATGGTATAACCCCCTCTGGGCTAACCATGATGATTATGTGTTTTTTGTTGCTCATTTTAAGTTATTTCTTTTTGTTGTTATTGCTGCTGCTCCCGCATTGTATAATTTTGTTCATATGCATTGTATAGAGTATACACAATATGTTTGTATGTGTGTGTGTGTGTGTATAAGTTTTGCTTTCAAATGTTGATATCATCAATGAATAAATACAATAAATGTTTGTTTGTTTTATTTTATTTTATCCCATTTGATATTATTCTACTATATTTTTTTTTTGCTTGTCATTTTTGTGATTACAATGCGCTCCACATTCCGACTTTATGGTATTATAAAATACTTTTTGTTTTTGTTTTTATTTTAATCTTTTTGTTAACGGAAATAACATGGACCAGCATGTATGTAAATACATATATATGTGTGTATGTATGTACATTTGGCAATTTAATCTTTTTATTTTTTATCGATTTGATAGCTACAAATCGCCGCAATCTGTAAAAATGCTTGTGAAATTTGTAAAATATTTGTCAAATGGCATCCATCAGCAACAAAATCCAACACTAAGTTTACATAAATCCATATTTGCACATGA
Organism: Drosophila neocordata; assembly: GCA_018903615.1. Lineage (NCBI taxonomy): Eukaryota > Metazoa > Arthropoda > Insecta > Diptera > Drosophilidae > Drosophila > Drosophila neocordata. The sequence continues at coordinate 435,469 of JAEIGI010000007.1, read as the reverse complement.
ATATACATATATATACATATCTTCCGGTTATATACTATATATATACATATATGTATAAAAAAAAGTAAGTAAATATTTGTTAACAAAATATGTAAACATATGAAAAATGCCCACAAGGTGCAATATTCTCTTTTTGTTCTGGTTACTCTGTTGACGAATATTGAATTTCAATAATCATTTAAATGTATTTATAATTAAAGCAATTTTTGGTAAACTTCAGTTGAAAACTGTCAGTGAAAGATAAAACAGTTTATTTTTAATCAAAAAAAAAAAAAAAAAAGAATCGAAAAAAATATATAAATATATTTATTAATTTTTATTTTCGACGGAAATTCAGTCAAAAGTTACTTTAATGATAAGAGAATTGTCAAATTTGGCATTAATCAATTGATATTGATTTCATTATTCTACAACAATTGTTGATACGCAGAAAATAAGTAAGTTAAAGGAATAAATCAAGTGAAGATATTGCCAAATGTGTGAGTGTTGTGGGAACTGAATTAGTTTTTTTATATATGGTTTGAATCTATTTAGTTTAAACTTTAGTCACGTTCCTCTCTCCATTAGCACTTTGTCACCCTTTCTCTTTCCACCCACTTACATAAATCTACATTTTATGTATATAGAACATTTACTTTTAATGACTCACTGTGTGTAACCTTATTTAGAAATAGATAAGTCTAACTAGATATTCTGCGCCTTTTAAAATTGAGTATCTATTAGCAAGTAAAAAAATATATATTTTAAATAAAATATTTTCATTATTTGTTTAATATTAAATGAAAAAATATTTGAATTCATTTTTATATAATAAAATTATTTATAAATTATTAAACGGGGGAAAACTGATTTTAAAAGCATCTTTTATCATAAGATATTTTAAAATTTTCTATGAAGTTTTAAAATATATTATATAAATTTTAATATAAATTTTTTTATTACTAGATATTTATCTATTTTAAGAACTTTTTTCAATTTAAAAAAAAGTTTTCTAGATTTTATTTTTGTTATTTTTTGTTTAAAATTGATTGATATTTTTAAAGTTAATTATCTCAATCTTAAAAAAAGTTTTTTTTATTTTGCTAATATTAAAACCTTTTCTATTTGTAACTCGTACATTTTTTCAGAATTTTTAGAAATTGTGTTCTATTTTTATTTTTAATATAAATTTGCTTGATGTTAAAACCTCTTTAAACTTTAAAGCCATTCAATCATTTTTAAGATATTTTGAATATAATTTAAAAGAAAAATGCTTTGACATATTTTTTTAAACTTTTATTATTTATTATTTTTAATAATATTAAAAATATTTAGTTTTGTATTTTTAATATAAATTTAATTGATATTAAAACTTTATCTACCTTAATTTTTAAATTATTTAAAAGAGTTTTACAATAAAATTTTATTATTTTTGATTCAAATTCTTTTTTTAATTTGTTTAATGATATTTAAAAATTGTTTCTTGAAAACATTATTTTCCAATTTAAAATTTGACCTTATTATAAGTCATTTTTACAACATTTAGAAAACACATTTTTAAGAAAAGTCTTAAGATATTAAAAGAAAATTTTTAAAGGAAATAATTGTTGTATTTTGTTTAGGAAATATTTGTTTCCAATTTCTTATGATTGTTTAAACAAAATAGTTCAAACAAGATGTAAAATACAATGTTTATTTAAAACTCGAATAAACATTTAAATGTTTAACGAAACTTTGTTGCCTAGTGTAGTACTATACCACATCGTTTGTCTTAAGTGTTCTAATTCTATTTCAACCTAATTCTAAAGACTTCACCTGGGACATCATTTAATTTGATAAAAAAACCTTTTTTTTTAGTTTTAGGTGTGAGATAAATAAACTCGGTCAGTTATTTGCTCTACATTTGTACTTAATTAGGATGTCCTAATTAAAGAGCCCAGGACTATAACTGGCAAATGCAAATATAGTATATATATATATATATATATGTATATATCTGGGTAAATAATTTTATTATTGTATGATTAATACAATTTTAGCAAAAGCCTGATAAAACTTAATTAATGAGAGAAACACAGAACAAACATAAACTAATTAAGAACAGAAATGGAAACATTTCCCACAACAAATAATGTATTCGTTTGTCTTTTTGTTCATTTGTTTGTTCGCTTTTCTTCAGGTCCGTTTTAAGCCTCTTACAAACTTGCGACAATCAATTTTGCCATAATGAAAGAGAAAAAGAGAGAGATAGATAAAGAACAAACAGATAGCATTAAGAGGGATAGAGATAGCATAAATGTAAAGATGTTGGGGCCACCCAGAATAAAAAGCAGTTCATTAAATGTGAATGGGTGTTCAATAAAGTTTAAGCTGCTTACATGAACAACGATATTACCTCCCCCCTTCCCCCACACACACGCTCCCACACTTACCAAAAGCAAAAAAAAAAGGTCCCCCAATCTATCGATATTACTTCCTTCTCCCTTCTTCCTTTATACTTCTTCATCTCTTCTCTTGATTTTCATTACTCATTTGTTATATTCTCTCTGTGCTTTTCTGTTCTGCTTTTGGCGTAAATGATTTGCTAATGATTTAACAAAAATGTTTAACACATTATAAATAGCCTTAAGTGTATAAACAAAATGGTATTTGCCCGCATTTTGTAAGCATGTTTCATTCCATTCCACACCAGACCACACCACTCCACTCCAGTCTATTATTCCGTTCCGTTTCTTGCGTAATTCCTTTCCATTCCAATTCAATTCATTTCTTTGCAATTGTTTGATTAACTTTGGCCAGCTTCTTCTTCATTACAAAAACTAAGGCAATATACATATGTATATATATCTGTATATATATTCATTGTCATAATCATTGATGAGCGAAGGTCATATGCATATTTATGCTCAGTTAGTAGACACGCCAGGCCACATTTTGTATAATAAAACACAAAAAATATATTAAGAAAAAAATATTAACATAAGCAGGAAAACCTGTTTTTTTTCTTTTTTCATTTTCAAACATTCAGATATCATCTCTCTTCTGTGTATATTTGTCTGTTTTGTTTTTTTTTTCTTCTCAATTTGCTTAACTATTTTTACTTTTTATGGCCATGTTTAAATCTTGGCTATAGCATTTTTTATTGGCCCCAAAGTGTAAGTCTAAGACAGAATTTATTTTACAACTTATCGATTTCTTGGAATGTGTGTGTATGTGTGTGTGTGCCATGGCAGATCGAATGAAATTTAATTACAAAACAATAAAATTTTTAATCAACATAAAGAGAGAAAGAACAAAAAAAGGAACAATATACATTTTTTTTATCAGACGGCTATGACAAAGTTTTTATACCCTTCTGCATTTGATATCATAAAAAATTATAAAATTTTAAAAATATAATTTATATAAATAATAAAATATTTAAAAATATTAAAAAAGTACATAAAATTATACAACGAAATGTATAAAATTATTTAAAAATATTTAATGTTGATTATAAAATATTTTCTACAAGCTTTGAATTAAGAATTTGTTTGAGTTATTTATTTTTAAATAATTCTATATTAAAGCTATAATAATTACTCACATTTTTAGAGTAAGTTATTCAATTATTCAGGCCTAATAATTTAATAATAATTTTAATGATAATTATTTTGGAAAATTATTTATTTATTTTTATTTAAATTTTATAAAATTATAACATTTTTATTGGAAGAGAGAATAAATGAATGAAATCATTATAAAAAACTTCTGAGTACTTTATGATGTGAATGTTTTTAAAAATAAGTAGGGAATATTCAAAAGTCATTAATCATTAAAAGTAAGTTTTATCGTGCTTCATTTGAAAGATCATTTTAACGTAGGAAAGTTCTTTTAAAGATCAAGATTTGAAAAGTTGTTAAAAATACCATAAAATTGATATTAGGTTACAAATTTTCGTTATAAATAAAATTAAAAATAATGTATAAAAAAAGCTTGTTAAATAGTTTTTAGAATATTAATAAAAAAAACTCAAAGTGATCGAAAATAGATATATACATAGCAGAACTTCATTTATAGGAATCCAAACAGATTAGAGAATCCATCATAATAATTGAAAGTCATACACAAAATTTTATATATTTAGAAAATATTTATAATCAGTAAAGATTTTAGAATGAACTGCCTTAACTTAAATTACTTAATAATGAAATAAGTTGTAATATTTTATAATTAAATAATTTTAGTTAGTTAGCATTTCCTGCCATTGTAAAGAAGACATTGATAGAGGATCTCTTAGGCGTTTGAGTAAAGAAAATAAAATTTTTCTTTTAAAATAAATACTTAAACTTTTAAAACAATAATCTAAAACTAAAAATAATCAATCGTCCGAAGAAACATACTTCTCGATAAAAGCAGTTTTACTATATTTATATTTCACTATCTACTTGACCCTTGATCAGACTTCTGGGAGAACTAAATGTACCCTCTTTTTATTGGTAAGGACATAAAAAGGCAAATAAAAATGCCAGGCTATAATTTTTTTTTTCGTTTTTTCTTGCAAGTTGTTTTTTGTCAGACGAAAAAAATGCGAATTATTTGCGGAACTACAATGTGAAATATCTTCTGTTGAAAAGGACAAGGAGTCTTCCTCGTTGGAGTTGTTTTTGTTGTTGTTGTTGTCATTGTTGTTGCCATTTGTTGTAGTTATTGTTGTTGCTGTTGTTGTTGTAGTTGTTGCTGTAGTTGTTGCTGTGTCGTGTCAGCATCCGGGGAATGCAAAACTGCAGTTGGTTGGAAAAGACCTAAAACAAGACCCACAACATGAGTCAATGGGGACAGAGGAATTGCAGTCCAGAAATTGCAAATCATGCAATTTGTGGGCACTTCGAATGCAATCAGCAAAACTGTTTGATTTATGATCGTTTCTGTAGTTTTGCACTAATTTTTCAAATCATACACACAAAGCCAAAAGCAACAAAAATAAAAGAAAAAATAAAAGAAAACCTGACTCGACATAAAAATTAATCATGACCAGATGAAAAAGAAGATGAGATGATGACTATAGCCAAAGAAATAGTCACAATCAATAACTCAATAACGATTTAACCCTAGAAATGTTTATATAACAGAAAGCAAAAGTTTACAGAGATTTTACATTTAGTTATGCAATATGACGTCGTCGGGGTCACCAGTGTGTTAAAGAAATTTTCAAAACATGAAATCTTGTTAAAATGGTTTCTTCTACAGTCTAACTTTATTATTAATGCTTTTATGTAGGGTTAAGCCTTCTTCCTGCCCACAGAGTAGTCTTTATCGATGTTTCCCTTGGCCTTTAGTCAATGCATAAAACTTGTAATTATGCGGTTTCGTCGGAGAGTCGGAGATTGCCGCCTCCTTTTAAGGAACACAGCCTTTCAGAAATATTTCGCATTATGATAAACGAGCTTATGTAGACTCCGCGACCCTAGATCTAAAACTTGGCATCCTTTGTGCCACGGATCGTTCTACTCTTCCTCCAACATCTTCATTATGAGTTATGGCCCTTCCACTTGTCTTTATGTATACTATGTGGTGGCTTCAACGTTGAATATGTGTGTGTGTGTGTATGTGTCTGGAGTTATGTGTATTTTGTATATGCCGTCCCATGAGACATAACTTTTGCTTTTATCACTCTGTGTAACAAGGACTTGGAAGACTGTGCTTATCTCTTCAACGAGGGAAACTTTTTTTTGCCAACATGTTGCAACTAATTACATAAAGCGACACGTGCAAGTTGTAATTTTATTTGTTACAACTTGAAATTAGCATGAATTTTTGCTAATTAGCTGTGATTGTAAAAGTTGCCGCCTAACGACAACGACGACAACAGCAACAACGATGGCCTCCAAGTAAACTGAATAGTTAAAGCTCCTATTCACATTTTTCTATATCTCATTGCAGTTATGTGGCTCTTTGCGTTGGTTGTTGTCAAGCCAGATACTTTTACAAAAACAAAAACAACAACAAAAATAAACAGTTAATACCCATGCATATGTATGCATTGCACTACTACCCACAGTCTCAGTTACAGTTAGTTTACAGTTAAGACTACCTAAGATACATATATATATATGTATAAGCTGCATTTAGTCATCAAGAAAATGGCATTTCATATGTTGCATTCAACTGCAAAAAAGTTCTTCTTTTGGCTACCTCAAACATGCATTGCATTGCATTCATTTTTAAGCCGCGCTTTGTATTCATTTATGTCTGAAGAACAAGTTTTAGTTTTAGATTTAGTTAATCTATGGCTGCTCTCCAAGTTTAGTTATTTCTTAACGTGTTCTCTATCATGTTGAACATAGTTCTGACAATTTATTATTGGCCTTCATGTTGCCTCCACATTAATTGCTTCCTTCGTCTGAGAAATTAGTTTACCAGGTGATTAAGTCACACAAAAGGAATTTATAAGGGTAGCAAATTGGGATTATACGGTGGTATTATGACCTATTTATATAATGTTTTGACTAGTACAACTTGGTAATATTAAGGACAATGTGTAAGAGCTGTTGCAGTTGCGTTCAAGAATCATAATTTAGCATTCTTCTTTTTTTAACCATAAAACTTAACTCAGTGTTATGTTGGCTTAAAGTTAGACCATAAATTTTTTCATGAAATAACCCGTCTATATATAGGTTCAGTTTTTCCTTCATATATCTATCAAGATATCCGTTAAATAATAGAATTAAATTACTTATCTGAAGATATGTCTCAAACAAACTTATTGAATAATACTAAAATTTTCTTTTTCGAGTAAATGTTTTGACTTAATTATATGGATACTATATAAATCTATGATAAAATTGCGTTTCCTCTTCGAATTTGAATTTGTACAAACTTTTTTTTAAACCTACATTGCGATATGGAAAACTGGGCAAGGGTTATACAAACTTCTCCACGTTTGAAGTTAGCCTTCTAGTTTTTATGTTATTCCCTACCAAACAAATGTTTTTATTTGAATTAGTTGTATAAACTAATAAAACATAAAATTGTATAATTGCTTTTTCCATTGGAATACTTTTTAAAAGTTAAAACTTAAACCTCCATCGAATATCAAAAATAATCTATAAGCTAATGTTTTATGAAGTAAAAGTTCATTCTATATTTATGTAGGATATGTAATTTTTTATGGGTTTTTTAATATTTAAAAGAATTTGTGCAAAGTATAGAGTAATTAATGAGTTGCTCTGACTTGCTCTGAACTGCTACGAGCTTTCTCAGGGTTGCCAGAGATTGCGCTTCATTTCTGGCTATTCACATTGATAGATCACCCAACTGGCAATGCGAAATGGGTAGTCCCTCGACTTTATGGCAGCTCCGCTTTTAACATAAATTGGCACATACGTATTTAGATATGTAAACCTGATCGCTATTGATCTGTGTTTGTTTCTAGGCAGAACTATTTTTGAAGTTATATAAACTTTGCTGTGCTTTTTGTATGTTGAATATATAGTTAAGGATTAGTTTGATTTGACTGCAATTTAGTTTGTAAAATAAGATAATAGTTGATTTATATTTTCCAATTTTCACATTTTATCTACAAAATTTATGTTTAAAATTTTGTCCTACTTCTTTAGGTGTTGTCAATTTTAATCTTCTTATTCTATTTAATATTCCAAAAGCTTATTAAGTAGTATATTTTAAACAATAATAATAACATTAGACCGACCAACACACGCTTATATTAAACATAATTCATGGAAATAAAATGAAACTAAATTGTTATGTGAGAATTTAGACAGGTGCAGGAAATGCGGGGGAGTTAATCATAATGCATTTCTCGGACCTCTCTCTGACCATATGGTTATTGTGAGTCGTAAATTTACTAAAAGTAATTAAATACAGAAAATAGTACAATATGTAAATCAATATATATGTATATATATATATATATGGGTTATAATTCATAGAATAGTTGGTTTTTATCTGTAACAATTATTAAACAGAAAATTTGTTCTTTCTATTTACAGGTTTTCGATACGCTTGATAAACAGAAACATATGCAGGTAAGTTTTTCATTATGTTTGTTATATATATATATATATATTATATATAAATCTATAATCGATATCTACTTAGGCATATTTCCGGTTTCTAACATTTGTTTACCTATAAATTTTTTTTTTGCAATTTTGTTTTTCTTCTATTTTATCCAGAAAGCAAATTTGCTTTTTAAAGCCTTTTTATATCCTTGCAAAAGATATTAAAAAATTGGTCAGATGTTTGTAACGATTAGAAATAGACGTTTCTGACCCCATAAAATATATATATTTTTAATCAGCATAAAAATCCGAGTTGATATAGGCATGTCCGTTCATCCGTCTGTCTGTTTCTTTGCAATAAATAGACCTTAAATTTTAAGCTATATGGTTGAAATTTGGTAGAAAAGCTCTTTAATTTATTAGGCGGATAAAGTATGAAAAATAGTCGGATCGGACAACTATATGATATAGTAAATTGACTTTAACTGATTAAGGTAATGTAGTAGGTAATCTATTTAACTCGAACTTCAAGGGTATTCGTAACTTCGGCAAAACAGAAGTTAACATCTTTCATTTTTTTATATATTTAGGAAAAATTTCCTTTCTTATGAAAGTATATTAAAAAAAGGTCAAGTTAAGATTAATAAATAATAAATATGCTTCATGTACCCCTTTTTGGTTTTTTTGTTTGTTTTGCTTTTTTTTTTGGTTAAAACAAACAGAAAATTTTCAATGTCAATTTGTAGTTGGTATTTATGAGTTGGCATTGTCTTTTGTTTGTTGCTACAAAAGTATGTCCAAATATGGTTAACAATTTCACTGAACAAGGCCTACCAAAGATGGCCATGATAGGGACATTGGGTGCAGGAGGAAGCAGCATTGTATTGTCTTTTGCTTTTGTTTTGTCTCGTTATTTGTGCCAAATGGCCATAAAAGGTTAATTGGGTCCTTGGCAACTTGACTGCAACAAATAATGCAAACATTCTTCATTTTACCTTTGCGACATAGAAAAATCTTAATTAGTTAATTAAAACAACAAACACACAAACTGTTGCCCAGTAACATCAGTTGGCCAGGCCAACAGAACTAAACTGAACTGAGCCGTAAGCTAGTGGACTAGACAGACAACTGGACTGTCTTTGCCTGGCCTGGACTGAACTGGACTGGATTGCAAGAGTAGTTCACTTGGGCTACTGCATAATTCATGCGCTTTTAATGACAACGAGGCGTGGAAGCAGCAGAAGCAACACTACCATCAAAAGGGAGAAGAAGACTTCAATAGAGACACGTTGTCTAGGGGACTCCATCTCTCTCTCCATTCAGGGCATAGGCAACGGATGTCGAGCCATCCCATAGATCTTTTCCTTTTTGCCTTTTACTTTTGCCTCTTTTTCCTCTGTGTGTTTTCCCTTTTTTTTTTGTTTTTTTGTTTTATTTTATTTCATTTATGCTAGAGCCTGCGGTCTCTGTCCCAATCCCCCAGAGGTGACATTAAACTATGAAAGGCATTTAGTTTAGCGATTTATATAGGCGACTTTTTGACAGTTTTACGTCGGTTACATTGCGCCAAGGTTTTTGAGGATGTTGATAACGAGCAGCAAAAGGCAGTTGGAAATGTTTATGCCTCATTAAATAGTTAGCTCCAGACAGTGGCAATGTTTATACAAATACATATATATATATATATCTTTCATCGGATATCTTGTTCGCCCTGTCCCATACGATGCAATTGCCTGAAAGGGATTTATTTGCTTTTAAGCAATTTGTAATTGGCTATAAAAAAAGAGAGAGACCATAGGCAGTGATCCAAAAACATTTAACTCGACTTAATCCTTAAGGACCATTTAGTTTTATATATTATTTTTTAATTATTTTTTCATCATATTATGTGTGATTTATAGCTATGGGAATATTAGTTAAATAAAAAATTAATACTTTTTTAATAGTAATTTGAGCTAATTTATGATTTTATGCTTTATGATTTTTATGTATTTTTATGATTTTTAATTAATATAATTTATGATTCCATAATTTTTTTGTATTATGTTATTATTATGATTTATGATTTCTGATTTATATAATTTATGATTCATAGTTTTTTTTTTAGTTTATGATTTGTATAATCTATGATTTATACTAGGAACTATAAGGAAGTTCTACTATATATAGTTTTTATTGTAATTTCTAGTTCAATTGTTCTATTTAGTCTATAAATTTTAGCTAGAAATCTTTTGATAAAATTCAGATTATATAGAAAAATTTATAATAATATATTTATAATTTTTATCAATGTTTTCCGTTTTTATGAATTTGTTTATATAAATATATATATTTATTTTTTATATAAAATCATAAAACATTTTTATATAATCTTTTCAAAATTGTAGATGACTAAGATAAGGTTATACCTATATGTACATAAATTTATAGTATTTATTTAGATTTTGTAGTTACTCCTCATAAGTTACTTTACTTCGAATTTTACTTTCGTTTATTTTGAAATATATTATAGTTTTACAGTGAGCATAATAAAATTGATCGAGTCTTTATGTACAGAAATATACTTCTCTGATCCCATAAAATATATATAAAGTCAAAAAATCAATGTAACCACTTTCGTCCTACTGTCTCTTTCTAAACACTTTCTTGACCTAAAGTTTTTTTTAACTATTCAGTTGAAACTTGACACTTGATAAGCTTCTTATAAAATAAATATTTTTTTATATAAGCACTATAATATATTACATATATATCTTTTACATTTTTATGTTATATTAGCATATATTGGATAGGTTTTTTTTATAGATTTAGTTGATTTAGATTAAGACTTGATATATAATATATTTACTAAAGATTTATTTTAATCCAATTGGTTTGGTAGTAGTTCCTGTTAGGTAGAGTTGTCGCACAGTACAGTACAGTGAAAACTCTCTGTAACCAACTTTTGTCCTCTTAAGAGAGAAGGAAACAGAGATGCTTCTAATTGAGTGATAGAATTTTACTTGGATCACTTTTTTAAGCGAAGGGCGTTCGTAGTCAGTACTTGTTCTTTTAAGAAATAGAGAGAGAAAAAGATAGAGAGAGAGAGAGATATATATATAGAGAGGGAGAGGATACATAGAGGTTGAGATAGAGATAAAAATTGAGAGAGAGAGAGAGAGAGAGATAGAGAGGAAGATGAGAACTTTAAGGAGATTCAACAAAATATGCAAACGCCGAGAAATCGTTCGCTTAAGAGGGATATATTCTATTATAGATGATTTTTCTGGGAGTTTTCCCTCTAAGATTATTACTTGAATAGATCTAATTATAATAAAAACATGTATTCAATATAATAGATATGTTAAGGACTTATTTAATAAGATATAACAAGTTTTTAATGATGCAAAATTGTTATACTTACTATACAACTTACTTTATTAGTTAAAAAAAAAGTTTAGTTTAATAAAGTTTGTCACCTACAATTAATATAATCACTCAACAAGTTCCAAAATCCAGTTTTCTAAAAAAGCTTTTATCATTTTTAATGTAAACGTAAATTAAATGGACTCACATAGAAGTAGCAAGAATAGATACATATATATATCTATATGTCACTTTAATTTAAAAGTCTAATTTTTATTTTTTATGTAGATGGATTCATTTGCAAGCCTTCCATTTTCTCTCTATTAAAATGTAAATCAAATTCGTATAAATCATTTTCATTTAACTTGGCCAAACAAAAGAAGTGCTCTTCATGAAAGAAACTGCCACAAAAGTTGTGGCAAAGTTTTAACTTTTGGAATCACTGCACTCCCCATCCTCCCCTCTCCTCTTCACTCCTAAAACTCATTCAACTTGTTCGAAAAAAAAGTTAAATTCAATCCAATTAGAACTCTGCTCTCTTTGTGGTCTTTATTATTGCTTTAGCTTGACCTTGCACTTGAGCTAACTCTACTAACTCAAAACAAGGTCAGGCCACGCCCAATTGTTATAGTGAGCCAAAAAGCAATGTAAACTAATTTCGAGGGTCAAACGGTTGAAATCGAATAAAATTTGCATTAAGAGCCGCAAGGAAATCAATTGTTCATTTGCATATGCATGAAAAAAAAAGGAAAATCTTTATAAAGCATTTTCTCCTCGATATTTCCCTCGCTTACCTTTCTCCCCATCACATTCAATGTTTGCTGTCGTTGTCGTCTGTTGTCCTGTCTTGTCCTCAGGTCAGTTGAGCTCTTCTGCTTTATTGCACGACCTCAATATTTATTTGTTTGCCTGTTTGCACATTCAGCAGCAAGTCCATTGAGGCATTCAATTTCATTTTATTTTCCACCATTTTTTAACCTGAACTCCAGCCGGTTTGTGCTTGCCTGCATCTTTTACGCTTTTCACGATTTTCCATTGATTTTCTCTTACCTCTCGGTCTCCCTCTCCCTCTCTCTCTTTCTCTCTCTTTTACTGGGCTCTGTTGGCCTTTGTTTGAGTTTCCGCTTCTCTTTTCTTTTCATTTTATTTTTTTTGGCAGGCCCTTGGCCACTTGCCCGCCAAGTTCTCGTCTAAATTGAATAAGGCAAAAACTAATTTCCAGCAAAACTGTGCAAATTTGATTAAAAATACTTTACTCTCAGCAGAGAAGGATTACGAAAAAAAAAAAAGAAAAAAGTAATCCCAACTAGTTGCTCAGAGAGAAAACCGCAAACTCTGATCAGCAATTCTTTTTCCATTTTTTTTTTATTTTTATTTATTACATGTAAAAATGAGAGAAACGAACGGATGATGGAAACTGGCTCATAAACAGATTTAGATTTAATCAAATGATAGCCAAGAGCAATCGCTTCACTGGCCATTTCTTCTTCTTACTCTTTTTTGCCTTATTTCTTATGGGTAATAAAGTCAATATATATTTCAATGTGGCAACTCGATTAAATATGCCAAGGAAATCTTTATACCAAAACCACCAAACAACTGCCTGCAGGACTAAGGATTCAGGACTAAGCACTACTACATGGGACAAAGTCCTTGTACATATGTGTGTGTGTGTGGCATGAGAAATGGAAACAGATTTACTCATACACATACATGGTTATCTGTTTATGTATCTGTGTGAGTTTTTGGTTGTGTGTGCGTGGGCCAGACTTTTAGCTGTATAAACTATCATCATCAGATTTCATTTTTTTTTTTATTTTGGTTTTTTTTGGGTTCTTTTTTTTTTGCTTTGGAGGGACATATTTTATTTTTTGTGTTATACCCTTACTTGAGGGAGGTTATATTAAATTGTTTAAAAAGTTGTAAGAAGTAGCTAATTGAAGATTTTTTAAATATATATAAATAGAGCATGAATCTTTGTTTGTTTTTAGATTTTTTAATATATATAGAAATGAGTTTAAAGATCGTTAAAATTCTGAAAACAAAAAGTTGAATTTTTTATTGTTTTATATTGACAAATTTAAATTAAGTTTTTATTTTTCTATAACTAAAGTTTCTTATAGATCTAAAAGCTGAATAATACAGAATATAAATACTATATATATAGGTATATATATATATATTTATATATATTATGATGATTAATGATCTATTATATACTTATGTGTAAAATGAGATATGAACTACATCTTTAGATCTTTTTTTACTATCATTGTATATCTAATAACTTAAAAACGAGGTAAATTTATATTCTATATTTAATTTCATTCACTTATATTTTAAATTTATAGTTCAAATGAATGTAAGGTAATAACTGGATCAGAATAATATAATAAAAATACTAAAAAAAAAAATTAACAAATTAAGATTCTTCCAAATGAAAAATATAAAATAGAAGTTGATAATTCTTTCCTTTAGAAATTTAACTAATATCATATAAATAAAGTTTTGGTAATTTTCTGAAATATTTTAATTACAAATGAAACATACTTATTAATTTTCTTTCTTATAATTCTAATCTATCGTTAGACAATAAACTAACTTTGTGGAACTTAAGAATCAGGGAATAACAATTGGCGCCAGACGCTTATGACTAATGCCAATTTAAGTAAGTTTCTTATTTAGTTTCTACCAGTAATTTGCGGTCTAAATGGTAAATCAAGGGAGTGGATCCTTTTAATTTACTGACTATTGTCCAAAAATTAAGTAACAGATCTTTTTTATAATTTTCTAGTCTCGAGCAACAACAGTCGCTAAGTCTTTGAATTTTAGACATTATAGAGGGCATCTCTAGATTTCTTTGTATTGCTGTATTTCTAATAAACCACGAAGAACTTACAAAGTACTTTATGTTAAAATCTTTGGTGGATTTAGTTGTTGAAGGTAGATGCTTTACCCCTTTACTGGATTTGGCTTCAGGATACTTTTATATTACAGAAGCTGCTTATTGGTTAGCTTGATTTGTAACCTTATTCCAAGTAGCCAGTTTTGAATTAAGCTTTGATTTTTGTATTTTTATTTTTAAAAATATTAGCTACAAATGAAAATTTTTTTTTTTAATTAAGGTTAATTCCATTTTTCAATAAACTTCTCTTTTGCTAGTAAATTCTCTGAATTCTCTAAAATTTACCTTTAAATATTCCTTTTAAAAATAAAATTTATAAGTTAGGTATAATTTACCTAGTACAAACACACTTAAACACTATTAAATAATAATCACAGTTAAGGGTATAAAAAATTCGTTTCATTGCAATCAAAATTTTGAAAATCTTTTATTTGTTGCGATTTTTTTTTAGGGTCCCAGGAAAGATATCGAAAATGTTACGCCATGAAAATTGCCTGTCAAATGACAAAAATGGTTTCATTTTTGTGTTGTATGTGTGCGTGTGTGTTGTGTGTGTGTGTCTGTGTACGCCCTTCTTAATGGCTCTTGGTCATTTTTTATGTCTGTGCCCACCAACAAAGAACTTTTCTTTACTTTTCCTTTTTTTTTTTTACGAGATTAGGCCCCAACTTTGATGTTGTACGTTTTCTCGGACACATTTGTGGAACATGTTGTGGTCGGTCAGAGAGAATAGAGAGCTATGAACTTTAAAGAAGGGAGGAGGGGGGAATTGTGGAGGGAGGAAGAACATTCTCTAATGTTTTCAAAAGGTTTTAGCCATAGTCATGTTCAACAATTTGTTGGCAAGTTGAAAAGTTTCATAGCAAAAGGTCAAATGAAAGAGACTATAAGGCAAATCGAACCGAAATCAAACATTTGACATTGATATGGATTATTGTCCATAAATGGTATAAAAAATTCTTATAAATAAAAAAAAAAACAAAACACGATACTTGAAACTTATTCAAATGGCATTATTCTCTTTTGTATTGACCTAAATGTTGTTGTTGTACACAAACATTTGTGCCAAAGGTCGAACTGAATAATATATTTCATATTGACAATTGGAGTCTCTTGTCAGGCAAAATATTTGTTTATAATTGTTCGCTTTTAAATGAGAGCTTTATAGTAGAAAAGTCTATTTATAACGATTTCTATAATTCATATCCAATCAAAGTTGTCGAAAGTATAGAAAAATTATTGTTATGTCAATAAATGGGAGAATAAGCATAGTAATTGGTTATAAATAGGTAAGGACAAGGTCAAATGCGCTAAAAAGTAGAAGAAAACTTATCAATTTAAATGGAAGAAGTAAAAATTTTATTTATTTATTTTTAAAATTAGCTAAAATACTTTAAAACTACAAAAGTTATAGCTAATTATTGGAAAGGAAATGCTCTTCGAGTTAAGTTCTTTACTTGAGAAAGTAGATATCTATTAGATAGATATTTAGATATATATAATTATATATCTAAGTCTTATGATATCTACCTTTTGTTTAATTATAAAAAGGGATACGATATAAAATTTTACATTTTTTATAGGAATTATATAAAACAAATTGGAACTTAAGTCTGATAGAAGAAGTTCAGTATAGTGATTTTGCTTTGAATTGATAGATGAGTTTATATGTGTATTAAATTTAGAAAGATATTGATTTGAATGTGAAAATATATACATATATAACGTGTATAGTAAGACGTTGTTATCTTCTTTTGGTGGCAAACTTATGCTAAAATTTAATCTATTTATAATTACGATTTTGATTATATTTTTATTAAAAATTCTAGTATTGTGCACTAAGATAACTAATAAATGGATTTCTGTACAAATTAATACCAAAGAAAAATTTATAGTAAAGTAATGGATAATCATTTTAAAAATCTTCTAAAAAAAAATGCTTTCGGTGTCTCTGAATGAACCAGAAAATTAACTAATAATAATCATTTAGCTGCTAATATGAAAAAAAAGGGAAAAAAGCAAAAACTAAAAGAAATTGTTAAATAAACTCAACTCATCTAGTTGATCAAGAATATATAACTTTAAATATAATATTATATAGAAAGTTTATAGTCGGAGATGATCTGTTCTGATCAAAATTAAAAAATAAATAAAAATTTTGAACTTGAAAGATTCAATTTTTATTCTATAACAAAGATAATCACAATATTGCATATTAAAAAGATAGAAGATTTCGAGAATAAAGTAACCAAATTATAATCTGAACAATATACTTCTAGTTTAGTTTTGTAGGATATATACAACTTGCTTATTCTTCCATCATTTACACAGTGTTTAAGAGTTTAGTTTTCTAGGGTATGTATAAGTCCACTTACTTCTACATCACTTACAAAGTTTATTTTAATAGTTGTTTAATTTTTCAGCGTTTAATCGAAGAGTTCTTCTAAGAGTTTACTTTCCTAGGGTATTCCCAAGTTGTTCACTTTTTGAGTATATATTCAATTAAAGAGTTTACTTTCCTAGGGTATTCCTTAGCCGTTAACTTTTTTAATGCTTACCCAATTATGGAGTTTTCATTGCAAATTAAATTAGTCATTGATTTGACAATTGATTGATATATATTTCTATAATGTTTGGCTTCGTAAGGATCTTAATTGCCTGACATTGATTTATATTATAATTGGCAGAGTTGATGAATAAATAACTTTCGAATCAATAGTTAAACTTTTGCTGGTGTTCTCTAGAAATCTCTGCTTAATAAATTTATTATCATCTTTGGACACTTGAGACGGGGAAAGGAAAGATGGCAACAAGCCACTCAATTTTCTTGGCCTGTCATTTTAGCTATTATTTAATTGCAATTTAATAGCAAAAACACTCATCCTGTAATTTATTTTCTAACAAAATGAAAGCGAAGCAAAAGGAAAGAAAAGAGGAATTCCTTTGGAAAGAAAAAGAAAAACATTTAATTACATTTGAGATGGTGTGTGTGTCTGTGTGTGTGTGTATGTGTGAAATGGTTAATCCGGGTAAGAGCTATTGGTAGAAAGAGAGAGAGAGAGAGAGAGAGAGAGAGAGAGGATGGGGGATATTGGAGTATGTGCTTCGTTGTCAAATTAAGAGCCATAAAAAATGCGTGGCATGTATCCAATTGTCGATGTGGAGGATGCTGCTGCTGCTGCTGCTGTTGGAGTTGTCTTAGCCAAACTGGTCCTGGGACACTGAACTGGTTGTTCGCCTGGCAAATTAACAGTTAAGCGCCAACGGTAAATAATTGTCAAAGACAACAAACAGCAAGCAGCAAGATGCGGTTGCTCCAAAAAAGAAAAGAAAAAACTAAAACCATTTCGTGATGCTGCACTGCACAGCAGAGATGAAGAGACCAACTCCAACTCCATCACCAACTCCAATTCCATGGCTCTTGTCGTCGTTGAGGCTGCTGCTGCTGCTGCTGCATTGCCATGAAATGGTATGGCAAATGAGGTTTGACTGGTTTTTCGTGACATGCACCAAATGCCCAAAAGGAATTGGCCTGATTACAGTGAAGTTTCATCGAATGTGTAGGCAAAACAATGAGGATTGAATAGATCAAACTATAAAGGAATATATATATGTATGTATATATATACACATTGCTTATATATAACAGAGAGGAGTTACTTATTGTTGGCTAGTTCAAACTGTAAGTCATTTGATAGTTGTATCTACTGTACTAGTTTAGTACAAGACCTGTCTCTGTCTTTAGTGGCTCATCCTTCTACTAACCCCCCCTAACCCCTCTCATTGTGTCAGACTACCGCATTCTGTTATTGTTGTTGTTGTTGCTGCTGCTGCTGTTGTCTTGGACTGGTAATTCTAGTCGCCTTGGCAGCTTCTCGCTTTGGCGGATGTGCAAATATTTTGATTAAATTTTCTCCATGGCAACTTTCTTTCCCCGAAGAAGTCGAAAAGAAGAGAAAAAAGAAGCCAGCACCAACTTCAACTCCATTTGTGAGTGCGTGAGTGAGTTTGCTGCGACCACAAGTCGAATAACATTTCCTGATTCTCTCTACATAAACCAAGCAAAACCAAACACGTTTTGACTTTAATGTCTGACCTTTTGGCTAAGGTGGAAAGCCAAATGTATAATGCTTGATTTCTATTTTTTCCTTTTTTTTACCAATTTATTCTCAACTTAATAATTTGCGGTTAAAGGCAAGTTCAAATTGAAAGAACTTTGGCAGAGGCAAAAAAAAATGAAGAAAAAAATAAACTTTATCTTAAATGCAGACGCAAGTCATTAGAAACTGAAAACTTTTACATCTCAGTGTGCATTCAAATATATATATGAGTGTGTGTGTGTATCTATGTGTGTGTGGAAAATGCAAATGAATATTTAAAGGCGCCTTTCCTGGCGTTCCATAGCTCTTGGCAAAGAGTTTTGTGGCTGAATTTTAATAACTGCGGATTAAGTCTGCATAAATAATAATGATTATAAACTGAGGCAGGAACAGAGAGGAAGAGAGAGAGAGAGAGAGAAGGAGAGAGGTGTATATGCCACATCCCGTGAAAATTCAACGCCTTTACCACTTTACCTCTCTCCCCTTTTGCGTAACTTCAAAGTTTTTCCATAAGAAAATGACAAATGATCGCAACTGCCAACTGAAAAAAAAGACAAGAAAAGAAAATGTCTTCAAGAACTAAGTTGATGTTCCATGAAGAAGAAAAGAAGAAAAATAAAAAAAAGAAAAATTCTTGGACTTTGTTGTGCGTAATTTGCGTTTGCTTTACTTGCAACTTTTCTTTTCCTCTTACTCATTTGGATATATTTCACTTGGGTAGTGAATAGTTTTCTTTTGGTGGGGTATTTAGAGTTAAATATGCATCTAATTATGTCAAGCAATTATTTTGAAAGAAGATAAAAACTTTGTTGCTTTTTTTTCATGGAAATTTAATATTATCTTATCGCAAAGACGATGAAAGGGAGGAAGAGAGAGAGAGGGAGAGTTACAAATTGCTGGCACTGCTTATCAGTCAATTAGCCAATAGATAAGACAAAACACGAACAAGAAGGTGAAATGGAGAATACAACTATATATATATATATAGTATATGAAGACAGGTAGCCCGCAGGTAGAGCTGTGTGGTAGAAGGGCAACACCGCAGAGCTGTCATCATGGCTGGCAGGTAACAATGGTTAACACTTATCAGCCGGCTATAAGAGCAACCCACATCACCTCTTGACTTTTATTTTCCTTTTTTCAAAAGATAATATATAATTAGACATACGTAACTTTTGTCTGAATCTAAACTATGCTTGTCTACTATTATTACTTTTGTTTTTTGTTTCAGGTTCCTTTTTTTTTTTGTTTTTTTTTTGTTATCACATCTGCAAAACGTAAAATTTCAATTAAAATTCTTCTTTATCTAGCCCAAAGCAAATGAGGCGCCGCCACAGAAAGCACAAACCAAACCGTAATAACCGCAGTTCATTTGAAACTAAATATCTATTTGATATGTAAATAGATACAATTTGTCCATTTTAATTGAATATGATGAACAGTTTTAGTTTCTGTTTCAGTTTTGGTTCTCTCTGTAAGCCACAAAACAATTTTTAGATATATTTGCATTGCAAAGTTGCAGCCACACTAATCTTAAAATACAGTTATATAAATAAATTTATAAATTTTTAAAAGATGTAAAAGTAATTGGCCACTTTTATTATCTTCTTTCTAAATACAAAACTGAATGTCATATAAAATAAAATTGGACAAATGAAATATTTAATGGCATTTTAGGAAATATTTAAAAACAAAACCAAAACCATAAAATATGATATGTGTATAACTATATACATGCATATCTGCATCTGCCATATTTGTCTTTGATTGCAAATAAAAATATATAACACATACGCCACGTGAACCGCAATGCCGAATTGTCGCATTGAGCGCAGGCAAGCGATTTTAATTAATATACAATTTAAATGGTAATCTACATATACACACACACTCTCTCTCTATCTCTCTTTCTCTATGTACACACTCACCCACTCTTTGAAAGGCCATTGAAAATGCCAAATGATTTTTGACCAAGCCGCAAAACTCATCAATTAAAAATATCATATGATTGCCAAACGAATTTTGTATGTGTGCGATACAAGTCATATATATATATAGGTATATGGCTAAAAGAACATCTCTTGATATTGCTTATATTACTTAGAACTGTCAGCTATCAAACTAAAAAGCTTCCATTGATTATCTGTCTTGTGATAACAAAGTTAAGTAAACAAAAAAAAATCAAAAACTGGAAAAAAACCTTAACTAAAATGAAGCAATTAGAAGTTATCTAGGCCCCTTTTTTGGTACGTACAATTTGTTAGTGACTATTTTTGGAAGGTCTAAGCCATAATTGGCAGTGTCAATATACCACCCCCGCCCAGTGTTGCCCTTCTACTACTCACTATTATCATGCAAAGAGAGACTGCCTACTCTAATCGCTCTATTTTGTCAGAGCAAAGGTTTTGTTGTTTTTTTTTTTATTTTTTTTACAGCTGAGTGAGGACATGACATGTTTTTTGCCACCACCCCCCTCTCTCACTCTTTCTCTTTTTTTTCTCTTTGTTTTTCAATTTATAAGCACATAGTACAACGGAAATTGCCAACTCACATCTATGTATATGCAGAGGGAGGTGGGATGGATGGAGGGCTTTGGGTATGGCATTTGAACCCAACGAGCCATAACAAAAGGCACACGAAGTAATTAACTTGTATTTATCGTATGCACACATGGTTCGCATGTAACTAAGGGCAGTAGAGAAAAAGAGGAAGAATAGATATGGATAGCAATACTCTAGTTTTGCCTTAGGGAAGACGACAGCACCCCTCCCTAACTGACTTCTGTCTAATTGATAAGCCCCAAAGCGGATCCTCAATGAAAGAAGAAGTCCCGTAGGTACTGGCATGCATCTGGGCCAATATAATTGCTTTTACCCATGTCTGCTCGTTCAGGCTTAAAGCGATCATGCCAGAGAAGGGAAGAGCACTTGATGCATTTGATTTTGATACTCTCTGTTTATTAGTGTATATAGACCGGGTAAAGTTTATATTGAATTAGGCAAACTCTCTGTAAAGTATATTTTGAAAGCTTAAGATATTGAAGTCTTTATCTATTTTTATAATTTATAAAACAGTTTCTTTGCATTTGATAACCAAATGTTTCGTTTCCAATATTTCAATTCATGTAATTCCACTTCATATACAACTGTTAAATAATAGCTATAGGTTGCCACCCTTTTCTATCGTTAGCTGAGTTATCGGTTATTAACTCATCTCTAGTTTTGCACTTAAACATTTAGAAAATAAACTGGTTGACGAAAACTGTACTAATTCTCTTTCACTTCGTTAGAAAATTTATATCAAATTGATTAAATTATAAATATTAATATATTTTATCGTATGTACTTCTTGTCTTTTAGTCACTTGATATCTAATAGTAGAGCATTCTACAGCGGTTTTAGCAAATCTAGTTGCAACAATCAACCTGACACGCAACTTCGTTTGCGAACTCCCTGTGGGGCAAGCAAAGAAGAGACTTGACTTGACTTGATTTAACTTATCTTTCTCTCTATCTCTATTCAAGTATCTGTATCTGGCTCTTTGTCTCAGTTTTGCAGGTTTGCTATGAGGCCGCGTTCATGTCATTTACCTGGGTCTTGGGCAAAAGTTCTGCTTGACTGCGGTTGGCTTTTTTCTTGGGGGGTTTTTGTTAATTTTTTTTTTTTACCTTATAGTGCAATTATATAATATTGACATTAGTTGCATGTTGACTGTCGGCTTATGGTCAAGTCGAGGCCAACGATTGACTTTGTGGCTTAATTGCAATGGCAACAACTCGATATGAAAGAAGATGAAAAAAGTATCAATATTAACTGCAATTATTTGATTTGCCTCTCAATTTAATGATTTAATGGTTAATATTAATTAAGTCTAATATCTGATTTCATTTCTGTTTCAGTTGCAGATCAAAAAGGACACGAAGCAGGCAGCTTAAAAAGGAAATTTTCTATATACAAGTTTTCGCATATCTTTCAGACTGAACGTAAACTAATTAATATATTAAAGAGCACTGCTGAGAACATATCACAAACTACTTAAATTAAACTTCAAGCATATCCTTGCAAACCATAAATCATTGCCAGAACACAGCATTGATTAATGTTGCGTATACGCAACGTGTGCCACCCCAGAGGCGGCCTCTAACTGATATACAGAAAAGGAGAAGGAAGGATTTAGATCTATATACTAGATACCACTGAAAGAAGAAGGTGAAAATTAAGGCAAATCCGAGTGAGAGAGAGAGAGGGGAATTCCATTAGCTCCTTTCATCCATCAAGAATAACAGAACAAGACGTGATAGAATTCTTCCAAAATGGCCTTCATTTGGCGACGACGCTCCACAACAATTGTTAAATTGGTGGCTGTCCTTTTGGCCATTTGGTTTTGCATTGCCTTCCTCATATACACGGATGACACACGCCGACAGGCCGCCCAAGAGGGCGGCAGTGGTGGAAGTGGTCCAGCTGCCCCCGGTGATCCCGTTGCCATGGCCCTGAGAGATGGCCTCGAGTCAGATGAACAGCATGCAGATCAAAGGATAAATAGTGATTTGGGTGTCAATGGCAATGCCATCGGCGGTCCCCAAGGCAATGCAATTGATGAGGCTGATGTACCACCCACTGCACCACCCAAGCCAAAGGTTGCTCATTCGCTGGAGAAAAAGAAGAAGCCAGCACCCAAAGAAAAACAGGATGATGGTAAGTGACATGTGAATAAGTAATTCATTTTAAATTAATATTGGTTTCAATGTAATGAAGAAGTGCGCTGTTTTACGTGAATGGAGAGCTTGGAAAAGATAAGACTTAAAAATAAATATTAAAAGTTGTATTCAGTATAAAGAATAAAAAGTTGGAAAAATTACTTTAAGCTTGGGCCAAGTTTGAGTTTCCGTTTTGAAAACAACTTTTCCGATGTTAAATTAACCTAAATCAATATAGTTTTATATTAGGGACAAGGATAATATTTAATTGAAATGTGAATGAAAGATTTAAGTATTGGGTTTAGATTTCTATGAGAAAACTTTTAACTTTCACTTACTAATAATTGGTTAAGATTTCATTTTCTAAAAAAAATAGATTTTCTTTAACCAATTCTCTTTTTTATTTCATCATTTTATCACACACATCACTTGAGCTAAACAATTGGTATTTGGGAAAAAGTCGCACATTTATTTCCATTGCTCAATCCAGCCCCGCCATTAGTATTCAACAACACTTCCCTCTACCCACCTCTTTATCAATCACTTACCCCTTTGCAATCCTTTCAAGTGGTTCAACACCGTTATCGACATTGGAAAATCTTTTTTATATTTCCCTTTTTATTTTTTTTGTCCCGTTTCGTTTCTGCCTTTTTTGCACTTCATTTCCACGCAATCGCTTGCAACTAATTCCCATCAATTCACTGCACACGCAGCAAATCCTTATACATACCCCTCGCAACTCCCCCTAACCCAATCTATACCTCAATTCTGCTTTAAAGATGCATTTTGGGTCACCCAATATAGAGATGCAAAAAGCGTTAGTAGTAGGCAAAGAGAGTGAGGAGAGGGAAGCTTAGAGAGAAGGAGAGCCAAAAACGAAACCGAACGAATATTGCTTTCCTCTTCCTCATCCACACACTCCCCGCCCTTTCTCCTTGCTTATCTTCTCACGCCTGCTGCTGTCACACTTTGTTCTGTACCTCAGCTGGTCTACTCTCTCACTCTCTCTCTTGCTCTCTTCTCATGTGTTTCTCTCTCATACCATTTGCCTTTGCGCCTTTAAGAAAATTTCTAACAAGTTTTACAACAATGTCGAAGATGCCAACGGCAAATACTAACAACACTGGAGCACTTAACAACTTGCAATTGTTGCCAAACAACATTTTCAATGTCAGAGCAGAGACAGAGATAAAGAGAGAGATAGAGGGAGAAAGAAGTGGGAGGGTATAAAGGAATTGGGCATGGGGTTTCTCTTGTAAATAGAGAGACCAATTCCTGCTCATTCCTCTATGTCAGTTGAGGCATTCGCATTAAGCATATGAAAAAAACTGAGAAAATTGTTTCTTACTAATCAAGAATTTTGTTGATGCGAGGGAAGGGAGAGGGTGATACACTTCTTGGGGTTTCTTTTACTCAATGGACACTTGACTTGTCTTGGGCCCAGGCAAATCAATGAAGCGAGTCAAGCTTCAACCAGGCATGACTCCAGGGGAGAGAGCAAGGGCGAGTGCGAGAGCGAGAGCTTCGGATGTAGCTTCCTGTATGCATGTATGGATATGCTTTTGCTTCTTCATCTATTGCTTGGCATGTGGAACAAGCATTTAAGATTGCATCAGCATGTGGTCAGGGCAGGGCATGGCAAAAGCCGGCTCGTCTCGGACAATGCACGTATTTGCAATTTCGCATATCATGTTTGCATCTCTTGGCTCCTCAGCAGACTCCCCATTGCCATCATCAGCATCATCATCATCATCTTCGAGGTGGCAAAGCTACAAGTTGGACCATTCTGATCCTTCTTCGTCTTGGTTTCTTTCTTTGGAGCAGCAGCTGCCCTTTGGCGTTAAAATTGTGTGCAAGCCTACAACGTTTACCAACACTCCCAAGCCACGCATATGGCCAGACACACGAGATGCACTTATGAGTTCATTGCACAGTGGTGCACTGTGTAACAATAATAGTAAACAAATTGGAATTCAAATAAACAGCATGTCAATTCAAAGAATAATTCAACTGTAAATTATTAACATTGAATATCTGTAATAAATCTATATTATTCCTTTAAATTGTACTATAACTACTAAAAACTATAAGTACAAATCTGCTTATACCAAAGGTTGAAACGTTGGAACTGACATTGGCAACTATTGTATTGGGCATTCTGTATGACAATGAAGACTAGACTAGACTAGTACTTCCAAGAATTCTTCAATTTATTCTTTATCCTCACTGTAAGATGATATTATGATTCATTTGTGAAATACTTAACACTATTGAATGGGTTCCACTGTACCCTTCTGGACTGCTTAGTCGGTCCTCGACACAAAGTTTGAATCTTGTGTGTCTTGTGGACGACTGTGTGTTCATAGCTGGTAATTAGTGTTGTTGTACTTATTGGCATTGGCCCTGGCCTTGGGGCGCGTTACCACCAAAAAAGACGTGGCCAACACGACGTTTATCGCGCGCACGCATCAAGTTCCCCTGTTCCATTGCCCAGTTTAAAAACCTGCCTCTTGGCCATGTCTTTAATACGTTCGCTTGCTATCTTGATCACTGGCTTTTGTTTCTGTTTTCGCTTATGACCAGCATCGTTTCGGCTCATATGGTTGTGCGTGAGTGTGCCTAGTGTGTGTGTGTGTACTTTTTTACAATTTAACAGCGATAATGATTTAGTCTATACAATGCAAATGCCACGCCCATTTTCTGTGCAGATTGTCCCAACCTAATTTCATTTAAAGCAGATTGATTTGTTTGCCTTTGGCATTCTGTTTTCCCATTTCATTTATTTTATTTTGTGTTTTAATCAATGCTAATCCCTTGGTCCGTTGTTCATAAAGCCAGTTTTATGCTTTTGTATTGTCTGGGCCAGAGGTAAGGGGAGGAAGGTTGTTTGAGTGGTGAAGCCAATCCTCTCCCTAACCTCATTCATTTTGCAAAATAACGCTACTTTGGCATATTATGTTACTTTTATGCGTTATGTAGCCCGGCAACATGATGAACATTGGCAACGCACACACACATACATATATTTGTCATGTGGCGCACCTACTCCACTTTCCTATCTCCTTCCTAGTTCTCCTCTTTTTTGGCATCCGCCTGTTTCTACATTTATAGCTTCCTGTCACGCTCAGGCGTGTCCCTCGAGCGCTTGTCGCTATGATTGTCTCTTTTCCTCCCCTCTTTTACCTATTTTTCACTCCTTTCCTCTCAATGTCGATAAATTCCCATTTCCATGAAATATAACGTATACGCAGCATGGACCAGGAGAGTTATTGGATTCGAAACATTCACAATACGAATTGAAAAATGTTGAATTTAAATTAATAAAATAAAATCTACATTCGAAATGTTATGCAAATAAATAAACCTAATTTTATAGAATTCAATTTTTTAACTCCGTCTCTGGTATACATTTTAAAATTGATTTAAAATATTTTCAACATTTAACTTTATTTTCAATAATTATTATAAATTGTTAACCAATATTTTTTCACTTAATAAAACTAAATGCAATTGAAGTTCTCTTAAATTTAATTATCAAAAGTTTTATCCTTTTCAAGAATCAGTTCAAAAATTAAACCTGAACAAGGAATTGTTATTCATTCAAAAAGACATAAAAATATTCATTCTGACCAAATTCACCATAACAATATAACCAAGGGTGTATAAATTAAACTATTGCAATCCTTAAGAGTACTTCGGGGGTCCTGCAACCACTCAGGTGATTCACCTTTCTCTTGTGGGCATGCTTATAATTGGTTTATTCTCAGATGGCTTAGTTCTGCTTGTGGCCACAGGAACACAGGCCATTCAAACCAAAAGGCAATAAATAAGTGAATCAATAAAATACATACATAAAACCCAGTTCTATTCCATTCCCCCTCAGTCTCCCTTTCGTTTTCTACAGTTATTTTTATTGTTTTTTATGATGATGCGTGTGCGCTCCCAGCATGCAAAAAAGTTCATTATGAAAGCAGAAAATCATTGGAATCCCAACCAGAGAGGATACCCAAAAGTCCTTCCTCTGGTTGGCACACGCGTGAATATTTCGCAATGAAGTTGTTACTACGGCAACTGGCGACAAATCATAAAGTTTATGTGAAATTCCCGTTTCTTCCCCCTTTATGTTCTTGGTCTGGCCAAGCCTATGACCATTTTAATGGTTTTGCTTTTTCTTTCTTTGTGGACAAATTTATTGTCGGCTGATTGGCCTCTTGGTTGGTCTAGTCGCCATTCCTGGGCAACATTTGCAGCATAATGCTACGGATTCTGCCTTTCTTCTTCTTTTCATCTCCATCTCAGCGTCACTCTGCATCCCCCCATCTCTTCCTCTTGGCGTTTTTTATACGAAAGCCTTTTATGGCTTTTTATTTGCCAGCTAGGTTTTTATGCTTATTGAAATTGAAATGATTGTGGTAATTGAAATGTTTTTGCATGGATGAATATGGATGGAGAGAAAAATATGTTTTTGTCGTAGAAATAGGCCAGTGGGAAAAAATGAATTAAATGAATTCTAAAGTGTTCTTATATAAAGTTTAAGTACTTAGACTGAGTTTTATATGTAACAGCTTAAGAATACGGTGAAAATGTATCAAAAGTAGAAAAACCTTTAACATTTGGTGGCCCCGACGTGCAGGTACAGTTTCCCTTAGAGACATACTCATGCCCAATAAGTGTCACTTATGTCTGACAAATCGTATAAAAAGGAAAAGCAAACTGAGCTAAGTGAACAGGAACAGGAGTAGAACTCATATTTCCATGCAAATGCAAGTAACACAATAATACAATGTGAACCAAGGACACACTGTAAAGGAGTAAAAAGAGCTATCTATGTGTTAGGGTGCCGGTAGGGAGACAAGAAGTACACACACAACTCACAGACGCACTGTTGCCTCAGCAAATTTGCAAAAGGCGAACCATTTTTCATAATCAAGTTGCGATGCTGACGCAGATGATGACAACTTTTCATGTCACATGCATTCCGAGTTATCTAAGCAGAGAGGGAGGGACTGTGATTGCGTCGGTAAATGTAAATGTCACAAATTTCACGCACAACAAAGCAGGAGCACCTTCTTCATGACAATTCAAGCCAAATCGAGTCCAAATATCAACTCTAATCCATATTATTGCTTCTCTTCAATGCAGCACTAAAAGTTTTAGTACCTCCCAATGAATTGGGTGAAGATCCTGGTGAAATGGGAAAACCGGTAAAGTTACCCAAGGAAATGCCAGAAGATATGAAGAAAGCAGTTGAGGATGGATGGACAAAGAACGCTTTCAATCAATATGTATCCGATTTGATATCAGTGCATCGCACACTGCCAGATCCACGCGATGCCTGGTGCAAGGACTCTGCTCATTATCTAACCGATCTTCCCAAAACAGATGTTATCATATGCTTCCACAATGAGGCCTGGACTGTATTATTGCGTACAGTTCACTCAGTTTTAGATCGTTCCCCTGAACATCTAATTGGCAAAGTTATCCTAGTGGATGACTACAGCGATATGCGTAAGTATAAATAATACCATCAATAACTGAAATTGTAAAATAAAATAAATCTTTATATCTTGCAGCTCATCTTAAGAAACAACTAGAAGACTATTTTGCTGCCTATCCAAAAGTTCAGATTGTGAGAGGTGCAAAACGTGAGGGATTGATTCGAGCAAGAATTTTGGGTGCTCAATACGCCAAGTCACCTGTTCTAACCTATTTGGATTCACATTGCGAATGTACAGAAGGTAAATAAGAACATTAATAATTGTAAGAGTGATAGCTAGAGGGGAAGGGAGGTGTGGCAATTTGCCATAGTTGTGACCATAACAAAACAACTTTAAGCACTTTATTTTGTTTCTTGGCACAAGGTACAGTTGCCAACATAAAAGTGTGGCAAGTTATTTATAAGAATGTTATCCCAAAAATAAGCCATTTATTTTATTGAAACTGGGCTAAAGTTATATTAACTTTAAGGACATAAATCGAGTTAGATTATATTTTAAGGGTCTTTACTTTTCTATCATTCGCTTTTTTATCATCTAAAATTAAATAATTAATTTGCTTTTAGGTTTCTTTTTTTATTTATAATAATAAAAAAATGTTTTTATTATTTATAACATATTCATTATTTACCGCTTAAAATATAATAAAACCACCATTCCCATTTATCATTACTTTTTAAATTTATTTCACACCCTAAAAGTAGGCTATACATATTCTCGCTTCGCTAGTCCCTATTGAATCTCATTATAAATGCAATATTTTAATTGTTTAGAGAATGCAAATCCATTTAACTAAATGTTTATAATTAACTTTACCATTTTTTTTTTTGTTTGGCTTGTTGACATGTTAAACAAATATTTGGTTTGTTTAAATGTTAATTTTTGTGTTGAGAGAATTGAATGGGCGAATTGAATCCCCAGCGTATTATTATATTGCCGTCTCTTTATTGAGGTTTTTTGATTGGCCATCAAATGACATGAAATCCGTCAGAAATGATAGTAATAAAACAAAGCCAACTAGTAAATCGCTTAATCTTCGAGAACCTAGCAAGTTGAAGGAGTAGCAAAAGCAATTTCTTTGCTACTTTTTGTTTGTCTGCGATAAACAGGAAAAATAAAAGGAAAAACTCACACAATCAATTTTCTTTATTGAGTTCTGCTGATGATGAAAAGAAGCAAAAATGTTGAGAGTTGATGGAAAGTTGCCAAAAAAAACTAAAAGAGAAAAGCGTTGAAGGAAAAACAGTTTCTGGATTTAATACTTTTATCCGAATGATGGATAGAATGGCTTGGACAATGACAAATTGGGTTGTGGGTGGGTGATACGATGCACACAGACTATGGGCAAAAGCAATTAAATTGTCAATCCCTTCTATTCTCATCTAACCGTTTTTATTGTTCTTTCCTTGCAGGCTGGCTGGAGCCATTGCTGGACAGGATTGCTCGTAATTCCACAACTGTTGTTTGTCCCGTCATCGATGTTATAAACGATGATACTTTGGAATATCACTATCGCGATTCAACTGGCGTTAATGTTGGTGGCTTTGATTGGAATTTGCAATTCAGTTGGCATGGTGTACCCGAACGTGAGAAGAAGCGTCATAATGTAAGTTTATACTAAACACAATTTATTGTTTTCAAAAGCAAAGAAGAGTGAGGAGGAGGGGGTTTAGTTAGAGTATATTATTTATGTTTGGTTTTAAATGCATAAAGCGTGGTTATTTTGGTTTTTTCGCTTATCTATATATATATATATATATATGTGTGTATGTACCGACATATAAACAGTTATCGTCTCCCCCTCTAACCCTAACCTAATAGTAAACCCGTTTTGCCTCTGTGGCATCCTTGTTCAAACTTTAACCCACATTTCCGTGGGTACGCGTAACCCGAGCGTCGAAAAAACAACATGAAGAACGCTTAAAGCGTTGAAACGTGACTACGAAAACTCGTATGTGGCAGTCTATGCACAAACACACAGACATATACATATAAACATATATATGTATGGGTAGATTTAAGGATAAAACACACACACACAAAAACTCTCTGCCTTTTGTACAGGCCACAAAAGTGTCAATTGATTTATAAGGCAATTTTTTATATAGAAAGATATATATATATATATATATTAGATTTGCAACACCAAAGCGGCGGCAAAATTGCTTTTAAAAATTGAAGTTGAAAATAAGAAAGATAAGAATCTCAAGTATAAGAGAGTTAGAATTCAATTAGATAGTTTAAGGAACATTTTAAAGTTTATGCAATTAATAGATAGAAAATATATTTTTGTTACTTTTACTTTCCTTTTTTTCTAGCAGAAATTCATGTTTGAAGGAACAAATGTATAGAAAAACTATAGAAAAGTTGATATGAAAACGCTTTGTTAAATTCTGTCGCCAGTTCATGCAACAGGATACGTTTTGGCCTCCACCCACGCATATACAAGCAATTAGATACTCTCTTTCTAACACATAGGACACAAAGAGCTAGAGAAGAATGCTCTACAAATGGACATTCGAAACTGACAGCCCAATGGGCTTTCAGCAGCTGTTACCCAGGCATTCACTCGATTTTGGGTGACGCTTCCTTATAGCCATTTTGCAATCCTTCCTTTTAGGGTACGCATTTGAAAATCAGTTTAAGATTTTCTCGCTTCTGTTTGTGTTTTCCCTCTAAAAATGGTCAAAAATCTTAAATTCTGTTAAACATAATAATTAAAAATGAGAAAATAACAAAACACAGCTGGTGGCAAATTGTTAATTACAACATTCTAGAGTTTGTAATATTGCTATTCCTCTCATGCTTCCCCTCTCGTTTTTACTTTGGTGTAAATTGGTATAAATTGCAATTCTCAAGCCGCACACATGTAAGCGATATTACGTATACGTAGCAATGAAACAGCGCAAAATTACAGACAACATGGGTGTGTGTGTGTATAGAGAGGGCAACAGATGCAGCATCATCATCAGCATGGTAGGAGAAATGGGCCAACAGTGCAATTAAAGGCAGGCCAAAAATGTTAACAGCAAAAATTCTCTGACTCGTATAGCTGCAACAAACAACCAACCAACCAGTAAAGAGTCGGAGTCGAGTCGAGTCGTCGTGTTGAGCCTTGCTGGGAGGGCCTCTTTGGGCTTCTGCGGCGTAAATATCTGACATAATTGTTTTTACAAGCGCCCAGGGATTTATGAGAACATTGTTGCCGAAAAATCCTTTGCCGTGTAGAGGACACAAAAATTGTTGCTATTTCCTGGCGACACACACAAAACATTCTGCGTGCAATTTTTGCCTTGAGCTGCTGCACTTAGCAGCTAAATCAAGTAAAGCATTTCCTTTTCCTCAACGTTCTCTATCTCTTTCACACTGTAGCAAAACATTGGCAATTTGCCGGCGCAATGTGAAAACCCATAAACGGTTGCTCCTTCTCGTTTGGTAGGGCCACATGTGTAAAAGTAGAGTGTTGGCGATGATAATGGCTGCGCCAAGGAATATGGTTGAAATACTCACACTACACACACACACATACACAGGCGAAATTTTCTTTGTATGCAATGTCTGTGCAAATGACAGACAGAAAGTTTTTACGTTCAACAAAATTGAAGAGGCTTTTAAAAATAAATGTATATGGAAAGTAAACTTTCCGCAAATGGTGTTCATGGACTAGGGGAATAACTGCGTAATATGTGCTCAAATATAAATAACAACCCCCATAGTACTTCTTTTTTACCCCTTTGTTTAGTAAATAATGAGAAAATTCTTATGAAAATCTAAGAATTTGTTTTGTAACTTTATATAAATATAAGCTGATTCCTAGCTTATATCTAAACCAGGTGACTTTCAAAGAAATATTTTTCCATAAACAACGTATAGGAATTTCTTAGAATACAGCTGTTGACAGTCTCCAAGCTCTTGGAAGCCTGGCCAAAAATTCTAACAACTTTTGCTGTCTGTCCAAAAGTTGCTTAACTTGTTACGAGATGGCAACAGCTACAGCTACAGCAACGACATCAAAAATAACAATAATAAACATTGCATAGGGAATCAAAAATACATATTCGTTATGGGTAAAATCCTTCTCTCTCTCTCTCTCTCTCTCTCTCTCTCTTATTCTCAACCCCCGCCCTCTACATTGGCCAACCAAACTTCGTAGCAAAGTTTCTTCAGTTTTTGTGTTTGTATTTCACAGTGTTGTTTGATTCCTTAGAGAGAAGGTAAAAGTTCCATGCTGTGTGTTCTGCGTTACTTTAGAATGGATATATATTTTTTTGAAAAGTGCTGCCATTTAAAGTGCAGCTGGCTGAAAGATGGCCAAAGAAGATGGGGGTTGGGTTTTGGGATTAGCTTCAAGCCTGAGGCTAATGGATTTGCCATTTACTTTGGCAGCTGCCATTGACGCTTGGCTGCCTTTTCCTTCAATTTCATCAGGTTTATGGGCAACAGATCAATTCTTTACTTTTAATATTAATGAAATTTTCACTTAGATTTACTTTTTAAACAATTTAAGTTATGCAAAAGCTTAAAGTTATTTTTGTATATTTGCCAAAGAATTGTATATCTCTTGTGTTAATTTATCTAAAAGCATTTCTACAATTTAAATATTTAAAAACTAAAAACAACAACAGAAGAAAAAAAATAAATACTATAGAAATGCTTTCTGTATGGTATATAAACTACAAGCCAG
Source organism: Drosophila neocordata (assembly GCA_018903615.1). Taxonomy (NCBI): domain Eukaryota; kingdom Metazoa; phylum Arthropoda; class Insecta; order Diptera; family Drosophilidae; genus Drosophila; species Drosophila neocordata. Next base: position 402,259 of record JAEIGI010000007.1, on the reverse strand, counting down.
CCAACTAATTCCCCGTCAGCAAAAGCAACAAAAAGGATCTCAAATAACCCCAAGCATAAAATGAAACTACAAACAATTTCATATAGAAATAATCCGCAGCCATACAGCAGTAAAAGGAGTAGGAGGAGTGGCAGGAGCAGAGGCAGAATGAAGCCAGAATAACCATCCAATGTGGTTGAAACACTAATCCAATTATTCCACAAAAAAAAAAAGGAGGAAAAGAATAAAAATAAAACAAGAAAAGTAACACAACAAAACGAAATGAAATGAAAATTTAGATGTATAACGGGGCGTATGCGTGTGCTGTAAGGCAAACCAGTTTTACTTATACGCAATGTTGGCCAGGACTTTTTAAGCAAAAGTATTGTGTATTTTGTGTGACTCGCTATTGATACACACACACACATACATATACTCACTTAGAATAGGCCGAAGTGTACCTACTGTTTGCCTGTCGTCGTGTTTTCTTCTTCTTCTTATATACATGTGTAATGGGCCCTGTGTGAAAAGGTAAATGCTTTCTAATACCCCTAGAGAGGCAAAGAGAGAAAGAGAGAGCGAGAAAAGCAGAGCGAGTCTAGCAAGTGAACAAGAGGGATTGAGTTATGGCGTAGATAACACTCTCTACATATGTAGATATGTTTGTGTAAGCATGTATATATATGTATGTTCTTTTTACTCTCTCGTCCATTGCACGTTTCATTTCATTTCTTTCGTTTCACGTTTATTCCTTTCTGATTGCCTATGCGTGTGTTTTTCGAGAGTCCTTTTATGCCTTTTGTCTGCCATTGTTGTTGGCATTATATGTACATATATATTTCTGTATAGGTAGTCCTTTCTTCTTTCCCTTGTTATTGTGAAATCGTGCATAACATTGAGCTAGAGAGAATACTCACTCTCTCTCTCTCTCTCTGTTTCTTTCCCTCCTCTTTGTCTGTGTGTTATTGTTGCTGCGTATGCGAAAATTTTCGACGTTTTTTGCCTGAATGACAAATGTTGAGCAGTCAATTCGCTGCTTGATTTTAGGAGAAATAACAATCAACATGCCGGCGAACGTTTGTGGAATTGTGGTAAAGTGGTTGAGCCAAAACACTTTTCCCTCTTTAATGATAAAGCCGATTAAGCATTTATATTGAAGTCAAATTGGATTTGATTGAGCACACACACACACACACACAGAGACAGCCAAAAAGCCAAGTAAAATATCAAAGTGAATCTCAAATCGAATTGGGCAATTATATTTAAGTAATGCATTTGTATATTATAAATATATTTTAGTTAATTAATCTCTTAAAATCATCAAACCAAATGAGATTCAATTGCATGATTCTATGATTCATAAATGGAATATTAGTTGATTTTATTTAGTTTGTCCTATTTCAAATATTTGTTGCAATAATTAAGATAATTTTGATTGCAAGTGTCTCTTCAAATTCCAATTCAATTGAAACCACTTTTCATCTCTGTTGTTCATATGCTTTCGTCAAAGATTCATTTTATTTAAATTTCTTAAAAATAAATTTTACATTTTATGCAAAAATCTCTTGCAATCTCAGTTAACCAAACGATATTTAACTGCCCGCAAAATGGGATATTTGTCATTGGTACAGAGTCCACGGAAATCATCGAAAGATAAATCAAATAGTGCAATTCCACCCAAATTGTTGTTTCTGACATAACCAGCCTTGTCAGCGGCTGTATCGGGATCCTCAAAGCTTACCCATATGCCATTATTACCCTTCTTGTCAGCCGCACGATAGGCATAGGAACCAAAACGTTTGGACGGATCCTGAACTTTGTTTAATGGGGCATTAGCACCCTTGGCATAGGCATTATTCTGATTGGGCAACAAGGCGCAAACTTCGGGCCAACTGTAAATGCCATGAAGTTGGCTATTGGTGCCCACTGGAGCCTCATCAATCACATGGGAGACTGGTGGGAGTCCAGTATCGCCGGAATCCTCAGACAATTTCCAGGGACGGCCATAGGTAGCCACACCCACATTGATTTTACTAGCTGGGCAACTGTGACGTAGCCAGTACTTGACCTGGGCATCTACATTGAACTCGGGATTGCGTTCGCTTAGCTCATAAAGCGGAGCCGTGTAATCAGCCAACTCAGGGTTACGTTGGGGGGTAAAGAAATCAAAAGCGGCCAGATTAACAAAGTCAAGATAATTGATCACAGCGGGCACATCATAGAACACTACAAAGAAATAAAATATGAGTGAATATTTCGAAATAATTTCATTAGTCGGTCACCTACATGAAGAATTCACATTTGGCAAAACTGTTGTCGAGAGCAAAAGGTTATCCGGTCGGAAGGCGTTTTTAACATCACGCAACAAAGCGGTGAATTGTTCCTTATGTTCTTCAGATTTCTCGTCGACAATCGAATCACCGCTGAAAACTTTCTTGAAACCCTTCCAGAAGCTTCCCAAGCCACTGTGCACCTTCTTTGGTTTGTTTTTGGGGAACTGCCATGCAACATCTAGACCATCAAAGCCGTAGGTTTTTACCAATGAGAAAACGGTGTTCACGAATCTTGTGCGACCTGTGGGATTCTCTAATAGCTCGAGATACTTATTGGGCAAGTCTTTAGCATCCTCTCCAGTTTCAATATCCTTATCACCACCCACACTCAAAAGCACACGCAAGTTGGGGTACTTCTTCTTCAAACGAGTGACGGTACGGTACAGACCCTTGCCCAAATCCAAATCCAGTTGTTGATTAAGGCTCACTGCCTTAAAGGAATCACGTTCGATGCCAGCATAGCCATAGATCAGATAGTCACAGAATTGCAGGGCCGGTTCCAGTTCATCGATAACCAATTTGCCTAGACCTAAAATGATAGTATAGAAGAATTAGAGCCAACTGTTATCTCTGCTCATTGACAATAACAAGTAAATAAACCTCAATACTCTTGCTGATAAGCTCAAGTAATTCAATTTTCTTATTCGGTTTTTTAATTTCTAATAAGCAGCTGCTGTTACGTAAGAGTCTTCTTTTACAATAGATTGAATCGTTCGTTGATTTTACTTTATTTTTACTGCTTACCCTCTTTGACGAAACTCGACGAATCGTAGTAGCAAACCAAATGTTTTTGGGGTCCCTGTTGTTGTTGTTGACCCACCTTCACCCCCTGCACAGTAAGGCTAGCGGTCAGGCAGATTAGCGAAACTATTGCCAGTGTCTTCATTATGTTAATAGTCTCTCTTCGTTTTCAACTCAATTCCGATGAGCTGTTTACCGTTCGACTGTCGTCTAGAAACTAATCGACACAAATGAAGCTGAGATCGTTGAAGGTTGGTTCGATTGTTGTTGTTGTTGTTAGACTGAGCAAAGTGTGAGATAATAAACGAAGCGAAGCTTGGAAATATGTTGATATACAGTAAACAGTGACTAAGACGTAAAACAAAACAAGGAATTATGTAAAATTCATTTGTAAATATATGAAAACTGGTTCTTGTCTATAATATAATTTATATTTATTACTATTTAGTTAAAGTTATTATATATTAATAACATTCAGGGGCAAAAATGAATAAGTTTTATTATATTCTGGCCTTCATTATTGTCGGTGCCTCTGATATACATTAATACGAAATACATTTCTCTTATTTTGTAAAATCTTCTATTTCTCTTTCCAACTTTAAATCTTCTATACTCTCTTTTTTGTTTTGTTAAACTTTGTGTAAAAGTTCAATACCTCAATTTTCATCACGTACTTGTCACAGGGAACACAGATGGTCGGAAGTTCACGTCACGTGCGTCACAAAAAACAAACGTAATCGTCCGCGACAAAATGAAATCTTATGATCGTGTCCTTTATGTTGAAGCAATTTTGTTAGCAAACTTTAAAAACTTTAATTTTTTATTAAATTGTGTGAAATGTTTCATTGAAAGTAATTCGTAGTAAGATTTTAAAGTATCTTTCAATGGATTTTATGTTAGGCAAGATGCTTTAAAAAAATAGCTAAAAATAATAATATAAAAACTGAACTTTAAGATGATGTTTTTTGTTTAAGAAACTATTTAAATTTTCTTAATGTAAATTAATTAAATATGATGCATCGGTTGAGTACTACTCTAACCTTATTTAACCGATGTTTTATCTTTTATTTATTTGAATTACCAAATCAAGTAGTTATAATAGTACCTATTCGATTAAGTGAGAAACTATATAGTAAGTTTAAGTTCTATAAGCAACCCTTAACTAAGATTAGGTTAAATTTAGGTTAGGTTCGTTTCGATTAGAGTATGATAAATTAGGTTAAGTCGAGTGATGTTTCTTATCTGCTGATTCCACTTAAACAGTTATGTTCTGAAATACATTTGCAAATAAAAGCTTAAGTAAATGTATAAACAAGAGATTTCCAAACAAAGTTCAGTTGCAGTACTTGCCGAATTTAACTATTTCGACGCAATTTACTTTTAAAAGGGGTTATCTTATAGTGACCCTTATGTAATCAGTAACTGCCAAAAAATATTACCCAGGGGAGTATTAAAGTTTACTCCAAATTTTAGCTGTTGCTGTGAAACGTAATCAGAAACTCATTTTCTATGCGTAAAACCTTTTCAACAGTTTTCACTGTACCAAATTCACAAAATTTTACTCTGACAACGCAATTCTATTTAAATTTTTACGACTTATTTGTTCTTTTTTTTTTTTTTGTCTTGTCATCACATTTGAGCTAAGCCTAAAAGCTTTTGCTTTTGCTTTGTTTCCAATTCTTTTTCTGCTTCTGTTTTTTTCAATCTATTGTTTTTGTTGTTGTTGTTGTTATTGGTGCTGGCGTTCGTGCTGTGGTTATCAACACCCTGGACCAGTGTGTTTTTTTTTGGCTGTTGTTGTTACTCTTCTTTTGCATAATTTTACTTCTTGTTTTTTTTGCGCTCTCTTGTATGTTTGCCCGTCGTAATCGCTGTTCGATCCACTTTGCTTTGTTCCGTCTGCTCTGAGTCATTCCATCTTATTTTGTTTCGCTTTGTTTGCTTCATAATTTATTTTGTCTGGGCCTGTGTGTGTGTGTTTGTGGAACGTCTATCAATTTCATTTATTTCTCCTACGCAGGTTAAAAATGTTGAACACACGTATGTATACATATATGTATGAAATGCATGTATGTTTGTTTGTATGTATATATGTTTATACTAACGGCATTTCGATTGCCACATATTGAGAGGTTCGTGAGTTTCAACAGGAATCATAAGCATCTCCTGTTTCCATCGACAAAGTTATTTGCATATAAATGTGCCGGCAAACAATTTTGTTTGCTTTCCTTGATTGTTGTTTGGTTTTTATTTTCCAACATTTTTTTTCTATCGATAATAACAATTATCGTTCTTCTGCAGCGATATTGTTATTTCTGCTTCATTGATTAAATTCAATTACTCTCTTGTAATGTACTTGGACTCTTATTACACACACATACACATAAATAATTTCAAAAGCAAAATAACGAGAATCTATGTATAAGTATTTTGTTATCAAGAATTTTTCTTTTAGAAAATGAACTCTCATTATATATGTATGTATGTATATATATGTATATACATAGATCGTTCACAGTTGAAAGGAAAATTAAATTGATTTGAACTTTTCTTTGTACTAAGGGGAAGGTTCGGGTGAATATTTTATACCTTTAAAATAAAAAAATTAAATTAAATTTGATTAATATGAGACTTTTAGGGCTTAAAGCTATAGTGCTACATTCTAATAGGATTAATGTCCGTTATATTGAAACTAAATATTTGAAACACTTAAACACTTTAATATAAATATTTATTATCACTAATATTGACTTCTTGTTCCAAAATGAACCTTCATAGTTTTTAAAATTCATTTTCAGAAACAATTTGTTTAAAATTTACAATTCTTTTTTAACAAAAATTGGGTAAAACAAGACCTTAGTAATTTTCTATTTTAAATCTTGAGGTTTCCTATTTCATCGATTATTTTTATTAGGCGTGAAGGCTTGAACGTTCGTTAATTTGTAATATAGAAAAAGGACAAAAGGAAAATGAATTTAAGCTATGTTCAGCCAACTTCAAAGTATATGATTAACTCAATCACATGCACGAGCGAGTTTTCCAAAAAGAAGGAAAAAAAAAAAAAAAAGAAAAATTGTTAACTAAGCCAAAAGGGCAAGAATTTACTTCCTTTCCTAGCAAAAAAAAAAAAAAAGGGAAAAGGTTTTAACCTTTTTTTTTGTATTTTCCTTTATCTTTCTTTTCATTTTTCCCTGTTTTGTGCTTTAAGCATTTTCTGCAAATTAATTTTCACAGACAGGAATATTACTTACACATTTTGTGCTCGCTGCTCGCTGAGATAATTATGTGCACGTTTAACTTTTAATTGAAATGTTGTAACACGAGTTGGTGGAGAGGGATTAGGAGCGGTAGGGAGATTGTTAGTGCCTTGCGGGCTTGCCATGGCATGGCAATATATATATATATGTATATATGAAACTCCTTTTAGCCTCTTGCCATTCGTTTATACCCAATAGCTGTACCATATAAATTTATATATAGGTATATATAAATATATATAAATAAGTGTGTACCATTATATCGAGCTTGTTGGTGTTTAATTAAACGTGCAGTTTGCTCAGTACAGAGGAAAATCTGCTGCTAGTTAGCCAGCCATCCCCCCCCAAAAAGTTTGCTCAACTCTGGCGTTTTCAAAAAGCGTTGCCTGCTTTTCGGCTGGCCAACTGAAAATATTATTTAAGGCGCTTAAAATTATAACGAAGCACAAACTGACCACACTGTGGTTAAGGAACGTTGGCCAAATGCATCGCCGAGACGCAACAGACCAGTAGATAGAGAAAGCTGCTGGGGGGTGAGGTAGTAGGCCAGGACAGGGCGATAACACTCACAAAATTCCCATAACTTTGCATATTAAGCCATATGCAAGCGAAAAAACAAAAACAACTCGAAAAAAGTGCAGAAAAACCAAAAAACTTTACTGCTGTTCCACTCATGATAGCCAAACCGCAAAAATAACAGCCATCGTTGCGCTCTAGGGAATGGTTATTGGAGTGAGTTGAGCGGTGCAACAACATGATCAGAGATTGCAGCTCTCCTGCCCCATCTACCCACACGCTTTATTCCTGTATTAATTTGCACCCAATGTGGAGTGACGAGGAACGACCCTGTGAACATTTTTGTTTCTAGGGGAAAAAAAAAACCCAAAACTAACGACCGCATTCGATGGTGAATGGGTCCGTTGGTTTGGTATATAAGTGGGCGTGGCGTTGGTTAAGGCCAGTGTACTGCAAAAGTGATTTGTGCGTTGTGTACCCTTCTTGGCTGGCTTTTCATTAAATCTACCAGGGATCATGCAAAGTCCAAGGATAACTAACTAGCCAGTAGGCTTTTAATTCGATTAATCACAAATATTAAGCGAATTATTGCAAGTAAATAACTTCAATTATTCAACAAGATTTGCATTTTAATGTTTACACCAGCTGAAATATGTAAATTCTGATTCTTAGTTTAGACTAATACTAATTTTACCTTAATTAGCATATTCTACAGTTATTGTTCTTCAACAGGTTTTGAAATCAATTTTAAATTACAATTTGATTTGAACTTTCAATCGTTTTCTCCTAAGCAAAAGAAGAGCATTTTAAAGTGTTTTTTTTATTCATTTCATTTAAATTCAAGTTGAATTTTTGCCATCCCTGGCCAGCAACATATGCAAATCACTCACTCAACCGCTGTAGGGAGGCCAAAGTGGCAACGTACACACACACACACACACACACACACACATACAAGAGATAGAGTGAGAGAGGGGTGGAGTGTGATAGAGAGCCAGTAAGAGAACGAGAGTGAGGGAAATGTATCCTGTATATGAAAGTCAGCTTACGTGGCGCATGATTTATTAAAAAGCGCTCGTAAAAATGCACAACACACTGAGAGAAAAAACAAAGCACAACAAAGCAACCAAAAACCATCACAAGCTCTAGCAAAGGGTCTTGGTCTTGGTGTGTGTGTGTGTGTGTTTAGGGTGTGTGTAAGTTTATACAGTAAAAATGCATGAAAAATAACTATGGAAATAAGGCAAAAACAACAGCAGTAAAAATAGATATGAAATTTTTAAAGGATCCTTGTGTCCTGCTCATCGTTGTCGTCGTCGTTCATGGCACAGACAACTGGAAGGGAGAAACAACTCTTAAATGATTATGATGGGAGGGGGTAATCAGAGGAAGAGCAACTGTTTGGTTCCCAATTTTCAAGCCCATCCATCAACTGTCAGAATTTGTTGGCTCATTTTTAAGCAATTCTCGCAACTGATACGATACCGAATTTCATCCACGGTAGACAAGAGCATTATTATGGTATCCATGGCATAATGATGAGCATTCAGATACCAAATAGATGACTCTATATACCTAGTTATTGATCGATTTTTCCGGTTTCTAGGGAAGTTGCCACATTTTAAAATGCAACAGCAGCCAGTTTACGGTTTTCCTCCTATTTTCTGCCCGGACGCGTTTGCCTGCAGGGCGTCATTATTAATTAGCTGCCATTGCATATTTCCACAGCCACTGAAGCACAGGAGCTGGATCTACTGCCACTGCCATGTCGTGTCCATGTTCATGTCCATGGCATATTTGTTCTGCCAGCTGCTGGCGTAATATTGAGACAGGCCAGCAAATTGCCAGTTAAACCGAACTGAAATGGGAATCATTTGCATAGCATTTTCTGAAATATGTCTTAAGCCCCATTTACACTACCCAAATGGAGGGCATGTTGGAATGGCAGAATGGAGAAATATCTGATAAGTGTGGGAAAATGGAAAAAATTGTGTGAAAAGTGTGAAAATATAAACGTGGAAACTCTAGTGAATGCAACATGAAACCTTTCCAGTTTGCAAATTTTCAACAATTTTGACTAAAAGCCTTACTGAAACTTACCCTAATGTTCGTATGAAGTTTTCATCACTTTTCCGCCATCAACTAGAAATAAGCACGTACTTAGTGCCTTTCCCTTCCCCTTTCTCTTTTCTACCCTGCTGAGGCTATGCAAATTGTGTGCGCGTTTCGCATAACCAAAAATTACATTTTCATCAACCTCCACGGGGAGTGGACAGAATGGCCAAGGCCAAAGGCACACGTGCCTCCTCGTTGTGATTGCATTACAATCTACCTCACTCGCACTACTCTAGGGATAATTATGTAATGTCCAGAGACTACAGGGAGAGGTAGTGCTTTGGTCCTTGAATTATGCTAAGATATTTTGAAAACTTTTTCTTTGTAGTTAAATTTAAAGCAAAATATGCTTACTTAGCGCCTTTAGCTTTAACTTAACTAACGGGCACACAGCAAGTGAAATAAGCAAGAAAATGTCCTTGGCCTCCTCTGTATATTTGGTACGTGTGTCGTTGTCGTTGTTCCATCATTTTCATAACGTAATTTAGAGAGGAAGACGTCTGCAAAATAAGGGAAAAATGAGTCGAGAGAGTGCGGAAAGAGCAGAAGCCAGGAGCGAGGCCATTTTCTTTTAATTTTCATACAGTTTAATAGCTTTACTCGCAGATTTGACTGCTTAATACGCAGAGTTGCACTTTACTTTTATTGCGCTTTGGGTCTGGACTCTAACTGAGTGGAGGATCCCTCCGCGAAGGAATAACTACAAAGTTTTGTCCCCCTCCTTTCTACATTTTTGTTTATTTTTTGTTGCACGCGCGCACATGAAAATCTCTGCTGCGTTTTATGGCGTAGCAGTGGCACGCTTTACTAGGGGAAGGGACATAGAGGGGTTTCGTTGTCTTGGTTTACCTGTACTAGCTACGCCCCTGCCTTTTACCTACCTGAATAGACCAACAGACAGTCAGACTGAAGTGCCTTCTGCCTGGGTCCTCTTCTACGTTAAGCACTCGCTAACGGTCCACTGAACTGGTAATCAAAGCAAAATCAGCAAAGCAACGAACAACTTTTTATGCTAATTTTTACTTTTACATTTCAACTAACATTTCTGCTGTATGTGTGTACGTGTATGTGGTGTGTGTGTGTATGTGCATGCTACATTAAACATTTAAATATGCGTTTGGTTTAAGGTTTGCTAAGCGGGTTAAGAGAGCGAGAACTTTCCCTCCAACCGTCTGCAGCTACTTGAGCAATAAGCCAAATTGTGCCTCAAAACCCAAAATGAAAGAGAAGATCCTTAGCTGAATCCAATATTCATATGTATCCTACATCTATATGTGTATCTGAAGCATTCCTTGAACTATTAACTTTGTAAAAGATTGCGACTTTTGCCGCTTGACTCAAATATGCAAATATGAGAAAGCGGAGCATGAAAAACTCTCAAGTTGTCCCGCTGAGTCGCCACTTTACCACTCAAAGCAACATAGGTTCCTCGAGTGTGTGTGTTTTTCTGAGTGTGTATGTATGTGTTGTGGAAATAGGAGAGGAGAGAGAGTAGGGGCTTAAGTGTAGGCGTGTCTGCCAGCACTTGTCAAAGTCAACTTCGCATTATGTCAAGCAGCGTGTTTTCTTGCTTCCTTCCAACTGCGACATCTTCTTTTTTATTCGGATGTGTGCATTATTTTGTTCCTGTGTATGTGTTGCTTAGAGGATAGCAAAGGATAGACAAGGATCTGTGAAAAAAACGTTAAGAAATGAAAGAAGGCCAAAAGTTTAAGGAACAAATATATAAATCGAAGACATCTTAATATTCCAGTTCGTGTGTGTGCGTATGACTGTGCGTGTGTGTGGGTATTAACATAGTCGATCCAATTAAAATTTTAAAAAATATATCCTTTAGTTTTATCAACGGCTGCTGTGGGTATTCTTCTTCCTAAGAGACCTCTTGCTGTGACCAAAAAGAGACCCAAAGACGTCTGTTTATCCATCTACCCATTTCCGTTTTCATTTCCATTTCAACTGCCACATCAGTCCGATTCCTATATTCCACATTAGCGACGCTTTCACATAATGCCACTGTGACATTTACGATATTTCTGGGCATATTTCTGTTTGGCTGCGGTTGTTCCTGCGGTTGCCTCCTTCTGCTTTACGTGACTGTTTTATTTGATGTTAGTATGTAGTGCGGGTGTTTGTTGGTAATGCCACTGCGAGGCGCCTCTCTGGAAGCCGCAGGTTAGCACATTATTTACATAGCAGCCGCAATGTAATAGCAGGAGACTTTAAACTGAACCCTCGTTCCGTTTTTCGCCTGCTTAATTTGCGGTCGACTTACTCAAGACTTAAGCTCTCCTACATCTTTCATCTCCTTTCGTCTCTTTAAGTTGATGAATTCCATTGGACGCCAAATGGCCATTCATTTTTCAGCCTAATATGTGTCACAGACAGAGAGTGCCCCCATCCCAACCATTATAAATGTGTCAAGATTTATTTTGATATCTAAATAAGAGCAAGTTGTGAGTCCTTGGCAAGAGCAATATGAGGCAGTTGCTTTGGGTGCCGCCATTTTGAACCAAAAATAAGGATTTGTTGAGTGGAAAATTGAATTGCATCAAATAAATCATCGTTTCTGAAGGATTGGCTAGGTAAAGCATTTCATAAAATCAAAAAATCACTCAAAGAACATTCCAAATTCACATGAAATTTATTATTGTAATATTGTAGCATATTTTTTGCGGCAAGCCCTTCTTCAATTTCCACAATTGATGTTTAAGTGTATGAATTAAGCCAATGAATGAATTTTCTCTGTATATATTAACTCATTTATTCGTTCACTTAATCTGCACTGTAAGCATATAGTTTAATCGTATCAAGTCGTATATTTCCCACGATGACGAATTTCAGAAAGCAAGAAGTTATTTTCCATTTTATTTACACTGCGTTGAATAAGTACACGCATTTTTTCTGCTTATTTATATTTTCTTTTCGAGTTCGTTTTGTTATTCTTGTTTAAATTCATTTATTCATAGCGTTGCTGCATTTTATTTCATTTCACTTTATTTACGCAAAAAAGTGAAACTTATATTTTTATATTTTTGCCTTTTACTTCCATTTCCGGTAAGAGGAAAACGGGGGAAAATAGCGACAAAAAACGAATGCAACTATAACAATAAAATCCTGTTACACACACACATACATATGCATAATCTCTCTCTCCTTTGTTCGTCCCTTCTCCAAAAAGCTTTTCACTTTTGCTATTTGTTCTGTCACTTCCGGCGGCAAAAGAACAAAAAAATGAAAATAAAAACTGCCGCCCGCATGCTTCCTTCATTCATTCATTGTCTGTTTGTTTTCAAAATGTTTCGCATATTTGCCTACACTCCCATTCTCCTTCTACATCCTCTCTTTCTTTTTTTATGTTTCTCTTTCCACAACATTTTCTACAGTATTTTTGCTAGCTCGAAGCGTTTATTAAATGTCACACTGCGAATTTGCCACTGGCCAGGAGAAGTTCTTCATCTCCTTCATCATCTTTCTACTGCTCCATTTCAGTCTAGATTTAGTTCAAGGATGTTTCCAAAACACAATTACAATTGCCTCCTTTTCCCCTGTTGTTTGCCTAAAATTGTATTTGTTTGCTTTAATATAGGTATTAAGTCCACATTGGTTAGTCTCTGACTATTCTATTTATTTTCATTTTATTTGTTAGATGGCAAACCAAATCAAATATAAGAGATTTCCCCTTGTGACTCTGTGTGATTTATCTTGAGTTCTTGAGGCCATAAATTAGATATTTTCATTATTAACAGTGTCTATTGAAAGGGATTCTTCTAAAATTAATTTGTTATTTGGTTTATATTGGCAATCAATTATTCTAATTCTAAACATATTAATCTTTTAGTTTTAAAGCCTATGGAACTATTTTGTCTAAGCTTTACAATAGCATTATGTAGCAAAATGATTACATATCAAATTTTAAACGGAAAGCACTTAAAATGTTTATCAACACTGTTTTGACAAGGTATACATATGGGATTTGACTTACAGTTTTACTAACAGCAGCAACTTAACAGAGAGTAAGAGTAAGCAAACAGTTAAAAGTAATAGGAAACAACAGAAGAAATCTAACACTGAGCAATTAGCATTTTCTTTACTGAAATGCAATTAACTAAGTTAATATCCCTAACACTATTATTTCTTTAGTAAATATTTGTTTGTCGCAAATAATTTGATTATATTCTATATTAGCAATCCCGTCAATGAGTTGATTTATTTAAAAGGCAGTTATTGTAGAATGTAGCATTGATTTTCAATGACATTTCAATTGCCAATCTATTATTCCTTACAAATATTTCAAAAACTTGACTTGGTTAGGCATAGTAAGATGTCAGAAGTATTGCTAGACACAACTCTATCAAAACAGTTCAATACCTCATGGTATATAAGTGTATACACAGATCGGCGTGTCATAGCATGCCTTCGGTATCTATTATATTAAAATGAATTCATCAAATCCCTCAAGTAAAATGTTGTTAAATATATATTTGTGCATTTTATATTTATTTGCATTTAATTTATATTTCATTAAACAACAAATTAAAGAGTAATTCTTTTATTTTCATTTTTTTTAAAAGTTTATTTGCTTTTAATTATTTTGTAAAGTATTTCAACTGCAGCTGCTGTTGCAGCAGTTGCAGCTGTTGGTAGCACGTCCACTTGTATAAACAAAACAAAAAATGAGTTAAAAATTGTAATTAAATTGCAATGGAAATAAAATGCAATTCACCAATTAAATGCACAAAATTTATGCCGCAAGATGAAAAGGACTCTCCAGCAAAAGTAGAGAAAGAAAAAGTCCAAAGACTTACTAGACAAAGTATTCAATTACCACAAAATAGAGATGGAGATAAAGAGAGACAAAAAGAGACAGAGAAAAGCGAAATACAGAGACAACAAGCAAATTGTGTAGTAAATAAAATGTGGCCTCGAGTGTTTTTGCCAAGCTGTTGAAAGTAACCAAAAAGGCAGCTGGGGGACTTGCAAAACAACCTTTCAACTAGGTAAAACCGAAAATAAACTTTACTTAGGTACCCGAACAATTGTTGTTGTTGTTATTATTGCTAGGTGACCATTAAGAGACACATTCTGCTGTTGGACCAACACTTGAGTTTCAATTAGGAAAATTAAATGGTCTTACATCAAGTCAACTCAATTGTCTTTGTTCTATTTATTACAGAGCTCTGCGGAACCCGTCTACTCCCCCACTATGGCAGGAGGGTTATTTTCCATAGATCGAGACTTCTTTGAACGCCTGGGAACTTACGATTCCGGGTTTGATATCTGGGGTGGAGAGAATCTGGAGTTATCCTTCAAGACATGGATGTGTGGTGGCACTTTGGAGATTGTACCCTGCTCACATGTGGGACACATATTCCGGAAACGGTCTCCCTATAAGGTAAGAATGTTTTTTTGCTGGAATTATTCACCGGGAACAGTAGAATGATCAAATTGTTTGGCCACTTTCGACCAAAATTGCTTAACACAATGTTTGCCAAAGGCAAAACCAATATTTATACACTTCCCTCCTCATTAACGCCCACCAACTGGGAATGGCTATGAATGAACCGAAGCGACAATGGATAGAGAAAAGAGTGGAGTGTGGAGCAGGAGGAATACAATTTAAAACTCTTACACAACATCACGTGTTAGATTCTATGTGTGGGTGTGTGAGCGTATGTGTGGGTCTTTATGTGTGTGTGGGCTGCCTCAGGACCAGCAGCATATACCAGTTGAGATTCGTGTTTGGTCAACTGTGGGCCATGTGGTTCTCCCTCAACCACCAACCACCCAACATCGCTTTCTGTGTACATGTCGCACATGCCAGCCACAGAGCAGCAGAGAGACGAATCGGCTATATAGAACATGAACATGGACATGCATTGCGGCTGCCTTACCCTTCTGTCCTCTTGTCCTTCTTCCTTTTCTATCCTTTGCACTGCCCATTCCTCCTTCTGTCTATCTCTCTATTTGTGCTCCTGAATGGGTTGCTTCAATTATCAACGGTTTACGCTTGACAAAAGTTTGGCAACTGTTTTGATGTCAATGCCGTAACAGTTTCCCTCAATGTTCTAACCATAAAGGGAGATTCATGGTTAGATGAACTATATGCTCCTTGTGGGAGGATATGCAACAATTTCAAGTGACAATATAATATTCAAATTACCTTTGGCCAAAGATTAATACGATTCTTAGCTTATACCTATGTATATATATTCCATTTAATCGAAATCTAGTTTGTTGAGAACAAAACTTAACATGACTTCTGTAAAGTTTAACATGCGACTGTAATATAACACATCATTTACGTCATTCTGTGAAGCTAAACTGGGACTGTTTTTTAACATTTATATCGTCAGCACGTTGGGGAGTTAAACAGAAGCTGTAAGGGGCACTCCCATTAAAATCAAAATATAACCGTTACATCTGCTTATCCACCAGACATCTTTCAGTTATAGAAACACATACAGAAAATACTTAACCAACTTGAACTAGAGGAAACGATTTATATTAAGGTATCTAGATCCTCTGTATTTGTCTAAAGGAACAAATGTCCAGTATATCTGGTAAACTTTACCAAACAGACAACAAGAACATTCCCTTGCTGATATACGAACACATAAGACACAACACACAAACAGACTCTAAACGTAGTGCCCCACAGCCAGACACACGACAGATGGACAAAGACAATAGGTCTGAGGTGAGGTAGTATATGGTATAGAAGGGCGGGCTTTACACAAGAAGACAGATAGCCAGCCACCACAAAAGGCACACACACAGCATGGAGCAAAAGTCCTTTGGCAAAAGCTACTCATTCAGGTAATTAGCTTGGGTAGAAGCTATGACTCTGATGGCAACAACTACACTCCATTGTGTATGGGCAACTATGTTTGCTCACCAAATATTTTCCTGCAATCGCTAAAATGCACATCCTTCTTAACTCTATTTTACTTTTACAGTGGCGTTCCGGTGTAAATGTGCTAAGGAAGAATTCGGTGCGCTTGGCTGAAGTCTGGCTGGATGACTATGCTCAATACTATTATCATCGCATTGGAAATGACAAAGGAGATTGGGGTGATGTCACTGAACGCAAAAAGTTGAGGTAAATAAGGTGTAAAATTACATTTGAGGGGTAGAATATCCTATCAATATGTCTTTTTTTCTGTTTTTCCTTAGGGAGAATTTGAAATGCAAAAGTTTTAAATGGTATTTGGATAACATTTATCCGGAACTCTTCATACCAGGTGATGCGGTTGCTCATGGCGAGGTAAGTTGGTCAGGTTTATGTGATAACCCATTGGTTTTTCTTACCCATCCTTTTTCCCGTAAAAAACAACTGAACAAACAAACTGAAACACTAACCCATTTAATGATCTTCTCTTCGGTATATAATTGTAATTCAAAAATAATTTGTATACAGATAAGAAATTTAGGTTATGGCGGTCGCACCTGCATGGACGCACCTGCTGGAAAGAGACATTTAAAGAAATCAGTTGGCACTTATCCCTGCCATCGCCAGGGTGGCAATCAGGTTTGTTGGTTTATTTACAGCAGCCCTGCGACCGCCACAAACTCCGCTCAAAAAGAAAACCGTTAAGGATATAATTTTCTATATTATTTCATTTGATTATGATTTCCGTTTACCCCCACCCTCTCTACTAAACAACGAAGAGATACTCAACTAAAACTGGGGAAAAGCGTTTAACCTACTCGATTAACTATAATTTGTACTACAGCAGCTGCCACTTTCTTCTGCCACGTTAACAAAAACTTACACACGAACACACACAATTTCAATTTGAATTTGATTTGAAGTTTCTACAAAATATTCAAATTACAGATTGCCAATAGGCCCTCGAAAATGTGTCTCGATGCGCAATCAGTTAGCGATAACGAGGCACCAATAAGTATCTATGAGTGTCATCGCCAAGGAGGAAATCAGGTATCCCAACAATTCAAAGACAACTACAACAAACACTCATCGGCTATGGCAAAACAAATAAATGATAAAACAATAATAAACAAAAGCAAACCGGAACCGGAAATGTTCTCACATTTTCCTTTCCTCATCTATAGACCGGCCAGCTTTATTATTAAACTAAATTTGTTCATCTTTTTTGTTTTGGTTTTGGTTTATTTCAGTGCTTATTAAAAGCTTTTTGATCTTTGGCTAACTTCTTGGCTTTATTTAAATTTGTTTATAAGTGTTTTTTGCTTGCTTTTCTCTATTAACTCTTTCCATTTAACGACACTTTACATACAAATTACAAAGAACATTGAACACTCTTTCACTTTCACTTTAAATATATCTAAAAAAAACAATTTGAAACCGTTTCCCATATCCTTATTCCTAATATATTCTATATCAAGTACAATTTCGAATTCTCTATAATTATATATATTTACTTTCCATTTATATTTAACATTTTCTATGAGTTTAATTTTCCTAATATCGTTTTTTCCCCCCCAAAAGAGTTTGTTTTTTGATTTAAAAATATCTTCCTTAGTTTTTGTTGTTGGTAAGATAATCTATTAGTAATCGAATTTTATACCCTTTTCCAAGATTTAATTTAAATAGTTAATTTTTTGAAAGTTTTGCGGTTTTGAGCACTAATTTTGACGGAGTTTGTGGCTAAAACAAAACAAGTAAAAATCATTGCGTTCGATTGCTCCTGATTAACACATTTTAAAAGTTTAATTGTTGCTAAAAATGTAAGTTTTTGATCACGTAAACCCATGGGAAACATAAACAACAAATTGAGTGCCAAGTGCATTGACAGTTTAACAAGTATACATATATAGGGTGTCCTTTTCAGAGGTTTAAAACATACATATAAAAAGCAGTCCTTTAAAATTGGTACTAATGATGTTTTCGAACTAACTTTAATCCGATTTTCCAGTCCATTAACCATTATTATTCATTGATAGTTATCATTAAAAACTATTTGGAAAGTTTTTTCAGTTTATATTCGACTGTTTTCTGAAGATGAAAATCATTATTGATCCTTCAAAGCTTTCAGTTGGTATTCAAGCAATATCCAAAGTTAGCAGTCTTCAATGCATTATATCATATCATAGTTTGATATTATCCATGTATATCATCATCTACCTCAAGATCAAGATCTAATACCTAATATATCATAGTTTAATAATATTTATGTACATTTTCATATACACAAAGATCAAGAACAACTACACAAACTATAAACCACTTTAAGGGCAATATCCTTAACTCAGTTTCAGAGATTCAATATATATCCAAGACATCTGTTGATTATAGCATAAACCCGATGTTATTTTCCACTTGCAAATCTTAAGATAGTTGAAAAGAAAGTCATATTTACATACCTCCAAGAAGAACACCCTATATATACGTATTTAGTTACAGAAAACACACAAATTCTTGATATTTTTTCATTGGCTTTTCAGAGATTTATGCCATGTCGCCAAAAATTAATTAAAATGCAATCATAAATAAAATATCAAATGATAAATCATTTTCATGGCTTTTGCTGTGGCCAAAAAGCTTTTACATCAATTTATTGTTGTTGCAGTTGTTTAGAAACATTTGTTAAATCAAATGCACCAACAGCAACAACAACAACAAAAACAAAAACGAACTATAACAATTTTTATGCTGGAAACATTTAATAACAAGAATTTCAAACAACAACAACAATAAAGCAACAGCAACAAAACTGCATACAAATGAACTGAAACACAGACAAAAGGACTCTTTACACTCACACACACACATATACACTCAAACAAAGACATTCACACAGGATATATTGTGTATTTCACATTAAATGTGAAAGTGTTGACCTCGTTCTGCTCCCAGAACAAAAATCGCCAGGCACAGAGACAACACCGTGCCCCATCCTGCCCTTTGCCCTTGCCACTAACCCCATAGCCACACATACGCCCCCACCTACGCCCCTATGCCAACCTCTTTTACCAACTAGAAAACGCGTCGGGGAAACACAAAAAAAAGGATTCCGCCAAATGTTTGTTTGCACTCGGAAATGCGGCTGGGATAAAATAATCAACATTTGAGCAGGCCAAGACGAAAGAGGGGTAAAGATGGGGTTGAGGGGAAGATAAAAACGTTTGGGCGTTTTTATGTTGCCAGACATGTATATAGAAGAGGCGGGGGCGTGGCGGTTGTTCGCTTTTTTGCACTCAAATTTTAATTTCGCACATCGTAAAATTTGCATGTGAGTCATAGGAGGGAAAGGGATAGCATCAAAAGAATCGAAAGGATACGGGCTAGAGAGATGGTGAGAGGAGGGGGTATGAGTATCCCCTCTACAGTGGACAGGCTACATATAATGAACAATTTTTTTTCCATATAAAAACGCGGTCTAAAAAACACATAAAAAATAAATGGGCTAACAAATTGCATCCTTTGGATCGGTTCTATACCCTTTCCCACGTTTTTTGTGAAACTTTATTCGATACTGCAGATACAAATTGATGTTAACAATCGAAACAAGTTGCTCATTTATCCTTTTTCCATTGAATCCAAAATATGCCCTTTCACCAAACGTTAATCTTTGTTTAAATGCTGCTGAAATGTATCCTAATCCCCGCAAATAGGTCTCTTGGAGCACCTGACAAGCTTAGCTTCAACTGCATAAGCGAATTCATTCTACGGAAGCCTTCTGATATAGTACATATGTAGAACTAAGTTGAACACTTAAAAGAGGGACTTTTTAAAAGTTTCTTTCCGACTCAGTCGGACCTTAGGAGGATATCTAAACATCCAAATAAGTTAAAGTTCATGTTAAAGTTAATATACCCCTTTTTCATAATATGGAAAAATAACAGTTTGTGCACAGCCAGCAGAAAAATTTGTTCAGCACTCGAAAACATTCCAAGAAAAAGTTTAAAAAATATTTAAAGGAAAGTACTATACGCAGTAAAAAACTCGAATAGATAAAAAAACGGGTGAAGATTAAAATGGGGAACACAAAAACAAAACATAATTAAAAGCACATCATGAAGAAACACGAAGAAAGGGAAATGCAAAGTGCAAAAGCAGAAAAAATGGAAAATGTAAAATAAAGAAACAATAACCAGGGGTGCATATTTTTTTATTTACAGTGTTGTCTAGTGCAAAAATAACTGAAAAAGGGAGAGTGTAGAAAAAGAGAGAATAAGTGAAGAGGGAATGTCCTTCAATCTCTTTGCATCAGCATATTGGGTACTTCATCAAGATGATAAGAAAGTGTATTCTCTTTAGGAGTATCTGTACTAAATTGTGTATATTTCTTTATGCATTTCTATTCTATCCCTTAATAATGGTGTGATATCAGATTACAATAAAAAGTAAGAATTCCTTTGTTTCAATTACGATCTCTGTGACATGTGCTATAAGTGAATAATAGTAATTCTTTTACCTATATACGATTATATTCAAATAGTCCTTTCGAGATTTTATATTATCTCTGCAAAACAAAATTGACCTGTTATTTGGCAAGTTTTAATAGAAAGATAATAGACATATTGTTTCATATCTCAAATGGGTTAAAAGTAAATTGGTTAACTTCCTTCTCGTTACTTATTTTAACTAGATTAGAGAACTTTCTTGTCGTAGCCTTAAGGATTCTTACAACAAATGGCAACAATGGCATAATAATAATATAAAATGTAGTATAATAAATGTGCTTGCAGCATCTCTGCAGTTCAAGTAAAATTATCATCATTATAAACAAAATATGAATGGGTCATGGCAGTGGCAGAAGTAGTAGCAGGAAGCGGAAATGGAAACACAACAAAATGGCCGCTCGGTCAGGTTCAGTTCCATGTGTCTGGCGACAAGGGAAAGGCAGACGAAGTCTGGCCAGCTGGCAATGGCCAACGTGGCTTAAATTATAAATAATCATGACAATACGGCGAGAGCAGACATAACCCAGACCCAGACACACACACACACACCAATATACACACTCACAGACACCCACATGGACAGCTTTGGCATTTCATTAAATATTACATTATTATGTAATTTTATGCGATTTTGTAGCCTGGCAAAAACTTGGAAACTTTTAAGCATTGGGCAAGCGAGCGAGCGAGCGAGAACATGACACTGTCACATGCCATGACAATTTGTATTAATATCCTTCTCTCTCCTTCCTCCGAAACAGTACTGGATGCTGAGCAAATCTGGGGAAATACGACGCGACGATTCCTGTTTGGATTATGCCGGCAAGGATGTGACACTTTACTCGTGTCATGGCAGCAAAGGCAATCAGGTGAGATGAGGTTTTGAAATAAAGTAGTAGAAGCAGAAGCAGCAGACCAATTTCTAATCTCATTATCTATTGCAGTTCTGGAAATATCGTGAGAATACAAAGCAACTGCATCATGGGACCTCCGGCAAGTGTCTGGCAATAAATGAGAGCAAAGACAAACTTCTGATGGAGGAATGCAATGCATCTTTGGCCCGCCAACAGTGGACACTGGAGAACTATGACAGTTCAAAGTTGTGAGGTTACTTTTATGCGAAGGGCAATATACTAGTGCCCACTTCGCAGAGACATCGGAGGGAGGAGGCATAGCAGCAGCCAGAGTGACACGAGATGATGATGATGATGAGAAAATAAGGATATGGGAATAATAAGGAAGCGGCCCCTGAAACTTGTGCAATATGCGAAAAAAGTGAAAACTATTTTTAATAGTTTTAACACAATACTGAAAGCGTAGCAGCAACAAAAACATTTACATAATTAACAATAATTTGCCATGTTTGTAGCACTGAATGCGCTCTAAATCAGATTATCCCTATACATACACATAAATATATATATGTATGTATGTTTATATAGTTATAGACACGCCCGCACACATACATTTATGTTTGTGTTATTTATTATATTTTCCAAAACCATTCAATGCGAATTAGTTTTTAAGGACACAAATACCAACAAAGGATAAAAAAGGACGACTGTTGTACAGTAGGATATAAGATTTTCTACTACGCTGATGAGTCACAGCATTCAAAATATGTTGAGAATAAAATTTCTAGACTAGGCAATTTACTTTAGTCTAAGATTAGATTAGTTTGAGCCAAGCCAAGCCAAGGACCATGTCTCTGGTAGTAAAAGGAAAGTCGTAGCGCAATTTTTGCATTTAAATTGTAAAATTTTTAGCACAATTCTTTTCAACTAAAACAAGAAATATGAAGAATGAATTAGTGTGTGTTTAATATATAATAATTTTTTGTGAATTTTTGCCGTAAATGAAACTGAAAACATTTATAACTATATTTATTAATTAATTCCTGACATCAACTGGCTTTGCAAAAGCCGCATTCCAAATATGATTTTAGCCATTAAGCTAATTAGTTAATAAGTATTAGAAGAGTTGGAAAGCATTTGGTGATAGCCCTAATTTCAAAAGGTCCTGCAGCATTCCTAAAAAAAGAAGAGAGAGAGAGAAACAGAGAGAGAAAGTGTAGGTCCAAAATTTTGATTTTATTTATTGAACTTGATTTCGAAGAAAACCAACACAAACAAAACAGAAGAGAAAAAAAAACTATGCCAAATTATTTGTAGTAGATCTATTTGAATTTGTCTTTGGTATTCCTTTTGCTATTTTCATTTTGTCTTATGAAATAGTGAGAACATATCCTGCAAACTTATTGGCCAATGCCAGCTTGTAGAGTACTAATTCAAATATCAGTTTCAGACTTGAGGATATCATTCAAATAAAAAGAAAAAAATTAGATATTAATCTTCTTAAGTAATGCAAGTATATGCAATAGTGCCTTCTACTAATTACTTACACACACTCACACATACAGATACATATTCGCAGATTCAATTCAAGGTTTAACAAGATTTAGATTTAGTTTAGGTCTCAAACATCATAAGAGAATGAAAAATAAGTTAAGAAAAATTAGAAAAATAAACAAAAAGGAATTGTAAATAATCGTACTATCAAATTTCATATCACATATGCCAGCATGTAAATAATATTAATTATAAATACAAATGCTAACCATATATATACATATATATATATATCTAGAAGAATATCAAGAAAACTACAATAATTAATTGTATAACATTTAATCATTTGATTTGCTATTTGGTGGCATTTATACTTTTGTTTTTCTCTTATTTTTTTGGCATACGATACCAAAAGCCATAGAAATGGTCAGAAATCTGTGCAAATTTTTTGTGTTCTGTTTTATAATTAACCATAACATAAACATTTGAGACAAAAGCGTCATGTAGCAATCTAAGCAATTACACAAATTGTACAAGGAAACATGAAATAAAGTTACAAATATAATATAGATGAAAAAACAATAAAAAAAATTGATTTTTAACTTTTTTAAATTTAAAAAAAAAACTATTAGTTTATTGCAGTCAATAATTTGTTCTCTAATTTTGAACTTCCAACAGCTGTTAGCTCACTAGCATCAGTGGCTCCTCTAGCGAAAATTATACATCGATTAAACTATCGATAAGGCTCTACCTGATATGGCAGCCTTTTTTAAATATTTTTACTATTTAGCTTGCTGTTTAAATTGATTAATTTTTTTTAAATTTATTATTATTTATTTATAAATTTTGTTAATTTTTTTAAATAAAAACTGCTTTTTTGATTCTCTTTTTATATATTCTAAGTACATAAGGACTTGTAGTGTGTGAGACGACATTGTAGCATTTGCTTAACCAATTCAGAAAAGAAATAATGTTTATTTGTTGTATTTAGTCTAAAGTGTTTATTTAAGAATAACTGTAAGCAAAAGAAAAAACATTTCATACGTGAAAACTAGATGACAGATTAATTTTTATCTTTATATCTTTATTTATTATTATGTATTTCTTATCTGCAACTTACCGTTCATATATCGATAAGAGATTTCTTTGAAAAATATATATAAAAATATCGTTAATTTCTGAAATAGCTTATGAGGGCAGACAGTTTTTGGGGGAAATATCCTAAGATTTTTTTATTGTTAACACTTTATTTTCATTTAACTGCTTTTTCCAATGAAATTCTTCAGTTATGTTGTTATACATATAAAGCAGACAGTAAGAAAAAAAGAGATAGAGAAAATTATGGAGAAGTTCCACAGCCGTCTCTTGCTGCTTTTGTTACTGTTCTTTTTTAAAACAAGCATAAAAAGAGAGAGAAAGAATGCAAAAGAGCGTCGCTGCTCTGCTGCATCTGCCGAGTCAATGGCGTGGATAAAATATCTTGCAAAAAGCCAAATAGCCTGCAACGGAAGAGGAGGGAGCCACTGGGAAGTCTTTAAGAGAGGTGGGGTGCTTCGGTTAGCTTCTTAAATCTAAATATTCTTCTATTCAGCTTACAGTCGTGCACTACTGCTTGGCTGAGTTCCCTTTAATATTTAGCTCAAGCAAACATTTTCTCAATAACAAATAATAACAAAAGAAAGACAAAAACTAAAAGGAAATTAATAAAATGATTTCTGAGATAGATAATTAGTTCAACTTTCCTACTTGTGTCAGTCTTAATTGAACAAAATTTAAACCAATTTTTGTATCATATTTTATTTTAAAATCATTTCATTGGGATTAAAGTATATACGAATGACCAGTATATGACTAATGCATAAGTTTTCCTCACTAATTTGCAATTCAATCAGTTTCTCTGGAATTTTCTATGTTACCCTGAAAGTATGCAACACAAAAGTAAACAACAAGAAAATTTAACTTTCTCAAGCATTAAATCGAAAAAATTTTAATAGTAAAGTATTAAAAAATGAATTTTTAACTCTGTTGAAATACTCTTGTAAATTGATGAAGATCTCCTTTAAAAAATAGAGCAAGGAGTAGGAAAATTAAAATTAATTTTAAAGATAAAACAAATTTATTACAATTTATCCCATCAATAATAAAGGTCCATTTAATAATACTTAACATAAAAGCAACTTATTGCCTAATTTAAGCCTCACAATTTTGTCGCATCATAGTTTTCCAGCCTCCATTGATGACTGGCCAAAGATGCATTGCATTCCTCCATCAGAGCTTTGTCTTTCTTTTCGTTTATGGCCAGACACTCGCCGGAGTTGACGTGGTACAGTAGTTTTAAGTTCTCCTTATATATCCATTCCTGCAATAAAATTGACAATAAAGCTTCATGTTCAGTAAGGGAGAAATTGTCTAACCTGGTTTTCCCGGAAACCATGACAAGTTACAAGGCTTATGTTGTTATCATCATAATCCAAACAGAAATCGTCGCGTCGTATTTCCCCAGATTTGCTCAGAATCCAGTACTGTTTCGGAGGAAGGAGAGAGAAGGATATTAATACAAATTGTCATGGCATGTGACAGTGTCATGTTCTCGCTCGCTCGCTCGCTTGCCCAATGCTTAAAAGTTTCCAAGTTTTTGCCAGGCTACAAAATCGCATAAAATTACATAATAATGTAATATTTAATGAAATGCCAAAGCTGTCCATGTGGGTGTCTGTGAGTGTGTATATTGGTGTGTGTGTGTGTGTTTGTGTGTGTCTGGGTCTGGGTTATGTCTGCTCTCGCCGTATTGTCATGATTATTTATAATTTAAGCCACGTTGGCCATTGCCAGCTGGCCAGACTTCGTCTGCCTTTCCCTTGTCGCCAGCCACATGGAACAGAATCTGACCGAGCGGCCATTTTGTTGTGTTTTTATTTCCGCTTCCTGCTACTGCTTCTGCCACTGCCATGACCCATTCATATTTTGTTTATAATGACGATAATTTTACTTGAACTGCAGAGATGCTGTAAGCACATTTATTATACTACATTTCATATTATTATTATGCCATTGTTGCCATTTGTTGTAAGAATCCTTAAGGCTACGACAAGAAAGTTCTCTAATCTAGTTAAAATAAGTAACGAGAAGGAAGTTAACCAATTTACTTTTAACCCATTTGAGATATGAAACAATATGTCTATTATCTTTCTATTAAAACTTGCCAAATAACAGCTAAATTTTGTTTTGAAGAGATAATATAAAATGTCGAAAGCACTTTAATGAAGGCTATTTGAATATATTCGTATAAGGGTAAAAGAATTCCTATTATTCACTTATAGCACATGTCACAGAGATCGGAATTTAAACAAAGGAATTCTTACTTTCTATTGTAATCTAATATCACATTATTATTAAGGGATTAAATAGAACTGCCTAAAGAAACTCACATATACAGATGCTCCAAAAGAGAATACACTTTCTTATCATCTTGATGAAGTACCCAATATGCAGACGCAAAGAGATTGAAGGACATTTCCTGTTTACTTATTCTTTGTTACTTTTTCTACACTCTCCCTTTTTCAGTTATTTTTGCACTAGACAACACTGTAAATAATAAAATATGCACCCCTGGTTATTGTTTCTTTATTTTACATTTTCCATTTTTTCTGCTTTTGCACTTTGCATTTTCCTTTCTTCTTCTTTCTTCATGATGTGCTTTTAATTATGTTTTGTTTTTGTGTTCCCCATTTTAATCTTCATCCGTTTTTTTATCTATTCGAGTTTTTTACTGCGTACTTTTATATAGGACTTTCCTTTAAATATTTTTTACACTTTTTCTTGGAATGTTTTCAAGTGCTGAACAAATTTTTCTGCTGGCTGTGCACAAACTGTTATTTTTATAAAGGGGTATATTAACTTTAACATGAACTTTAACTTATTTGGATGTTTGGATATCCTCTTAAGGTCCGACTGAGTCGGAAAGAAACTTTTGAAAAGTCCTTCTTTTTAGGGTTCAACTTAGTTCTATGTACAATATCTGAAGGCTTTCGTAGAAAGAATTCACTTATGCAGTTGAAGCTAAGCTTGTCAGGTGCTCCAAGGGACCTATTTGCGGGATTCAGGATACATTTCGGCAGCATTTAAACAAAGATTAACATTTGGTAAAAGGGAATATTTTGGATTCAATGGAAAGACGATAAATGAGCAACTTGTTTCGAATCATTGATTGTTAACATCAATTTGTATCTGTAGTATCGAATAAAGTTTCACAAAAAACGTGGGAAAGGGTATAGAACCGATCCAAAGGATGCAATTTGTGAGCCCATTTATTTTTTATGTGTTTTTTAGACCGCGTTTTTATATGCTGAAAAAAATTGTTCATATATGTAGCCTGTCCACTGTAGAGGGGATACTCATACCCCCTCCTCTCACCATCTCTCTAGCCTGTATCCTTTCGATTCTTTTGATGCTATCCCTTTCCCTCCTATGACTCACATGCAAATTTTACGATGTGCGAAATTAAAATTTGAGTGCAAAAAAGCGAACAACCGCCACGCCCCCGCCTCTTCTATATACATGTCTGGCAACATAAAAACGCCCAAACGTTTTTATCTTCCCCTCAACCCCATCTTTACCCCTCTTTCGTCTTGGCCTGCTCAAATGTTGATTATTTTATCCCAGCCGCATTTCCGAGTGCAAACAAACATTTGGCGGAATCCTTTTTTTTGTGTTTCCCCGACGCGTTTTCTAGTTGGTAAAAGAGGTTGGCATAGGGGCGTAGGTGGGGGCGTATGTGTGGCTATGGGGTTAGTGGCAAGGGCAAAGGGCAGGATGGGGCACGGTGTTGTCTCTGTGCCTGGCGATTTTTGTTCTGGGAGCAGAACGAGGTCAACACTTTCACATTTAATGTGAAATACACAATATATCCTTCTGTGTGAATGTCTTTGTTTGAGTTTATGTGTGTGTGTGTGTGTGAGTGTAAAGAGTCCTTTTGTCTGTGTTTCAGTTCATTTGTATGCAGTTTTGTTGCTGTTGCTTTATTGTTGTTGTTGTTTGAAATTCTTGTTATTAAATGTTTCCAGCATAAAAATTGTTATAGTTCGTTTTTGTTGTTGCTGTTGGTGCATTTGATTTAACAAATGTTTCTAAACAACTGCAACAACAATAAATTGATGTAAAAGCTTTTTGGCCACAGCAAAAGCCATGAAAATGATTTATCATTTGATATTTTATTTATGATTGCATTTTAATTAATTTTTGGCGATATGGCATAAATCTCTGAAAAGCCAATGAAAAAATATCAAGAATTTGTGTGTGTTCTGTAACTAAATACGTAGACGTATATATAGGGTGTTCTTCTTAGAGGTATGTGGAGTTGACTTTCAACTATCTTATTTGCAAGTGGAAAATAACATCGGGTTTGTGCTATAATCAACAGATGTCTTGGATATATATTGAATCTCTGAAACTGAGTTAAGGATATTGCCCTTAAAGTGGTTTATAGTTTGTGTAGTTGTTCTTGATCTTTGTGATATAAACTATGATATATGGATCAAGAACTAATGATCTTGAGGTAGATGATGATATACATGGATTATATCAAACTATGATATGGATATTAGGCATTAGAGACAGCCGACTTTAGTTGTTATCAAACTTCTGGAATATATTGGACATTGCTTGAATACCAACTGAAAGCTTTGAAGGATCAATAATGATTTTCATCTTCACAAAACAGTCGAATATAAACTCAAAAAACTTTCCAAATAGTTTTCAATGATAACTTTCAATGAATAATCATGGTTAATGGACGGGAAAATCGGGTTAAAGTTAGTTCGAAAACATTATTAGTACCAATTAAAGGACTGTTTTTCATATGTATGATTTAAACCTCTAAAAAGGACACCTTATATATGTATGTTTGTTAAACTGTCAATGCACTTGGCACACAATTTGTTGTTTATGTTTCCCATGGGTTTACGTGATCAAAAACTTACATTTTTAGCAACAATTAAACTTTTAAAATGTGTTAATTAAGATTATTTTAACTGTTTTGTTTTAGCCACAAACTCTTTGAATGTTAGTCAAAACCGTTAAATGTTAAGCCATACAAAATGGTTTGACAAACGATGAAAGAAAAATATTTAATAATTTAAAGAAAATATGTTTTGGTCAAAAAGTAAAATTTCTAAATAAAATATCATTTTTAAATGTTAAATTGCAGCTATTTAGAGAAATTTAAAAGAAAAGTTAACTAGAAACCTTAAAATTTGCTGACCATTAAGTTTACGTAAAGTTAATGAAAAATTAACCGATTTTACGGGAAAGTTATCCTTTCAATATGAAATCGAATTGTTTCAAATTGCTATATATCTTTTAAGTTCTACTTTTTGTCAATTGGATTTAAGTTAGCATTCAGACAGGGACATTCATTACATTTTGTTTCAATTCCACAATATATTCTAGTATATTGGGAAGTTTATCGAAAATCGATTTATAAACGGTTTGGCATATAAACGGAGTTTGTGGCGGTCACTGGTTTGGCAAACAAACCTGATATCTGCCCTCCCCATGACACAAAAGGATCTCTACCGCCGAACTGATAACGCCGTCTGCGCTTAAGCAGCTGCCACCTCCATAACCTAAGTTCCTCATCTGTGAATAAAGAATTTTAGGTGAGTACCAATGAGAAACATTTGATTGAGGAACCATTACCTCATCAACTTACCTCGCCACGTGCCACCGCATTAGCTGGTATATAAAGTTCAGGATAAATGTTCTCCAAATACCATTTGAAACTTTTGCATTTGAGTTTCTCCCTAAAAATTAAAAAAAAAGTTAAACAATAAATATAAACTGAAATTTTTCAAGCTAGTTACCTTAATTTTTTGCGGTCTGTGACATCGCCCACATCCATTTTGCCCACTTGGCCTATTCGCTGATAATAATATTGAGCATATTCATCCATCCAGACTTCAGCTAAGCGTGCCAAATTTCTATCTATTACTTCGGCAGAGTTAGTCCACTGCAAATATAAGTAAAACGATTGCCAAAAATGGAGTTCAAAAGAAATTTGGTTAACAAATAGAATCATTCTTAACCACTTTTACTTTGCCCATTTACCTGAAGCTTTTGTCGAAGGTCTTTTGCTTATGTTTTGTGGTGACTGACTTTCTTTCTATTCTATTTTTTTCACCCCATCAAATAACACCTTACCACCTTATGGTACACTTGTTGTGTGTCCTGTTGTCAATGCGTTTGGAGTGAAAAGAATCAGTCTGAAGTCAATGAGTGATTGGTCAATTTTGTTAGTCTAGATGTCTGAAATACCCTCGCTTTTATATATAATTCCTTATTTTTCTACAATTTGATGAATTTAAATAAGTTTGTGACGTCTCTTTGGAGCAAAATTAGATTCAACTGTTATATTTTGATTTCAATGTAAATGCGCTTAGCAGCTTCTGTTTAACTTGCACTTTGCAGACAATGTAAATGTTAAATTACAGTCCCATGTTAAGCTTTACAGATGTCATGTTAAACTTTGTTCTCTTCAAACTAGATTCCGTTTAAATGGAATCTATATACATAGGTATAAGCTAAGAACCGTATTAATTTTTGGCCAAAGGTAATTCGAATATTATATTGTCACTTGAAATTGTTGCATATCCTTCCACAAGGAGCATATATATCCCCATGAAGTTCATCTAACCATGAATCTCCCTTTATGGTTAGAACATTGAGGGAAGCTGTTACGGCACTGACATCAAAACAGTTGCCAAACTTTTGTCAAGCGTAAACCGTTGATAATTGAAGCAACCCATTCAGGAGCACAAATAGAGAGATAGACAGAAGGAGGAATGGGCAGTGCAAAGGATAGAAAATAAGGAAGGACAGGAAGGCAAAAGGAAAGGGAAAGGTAGCCGCAATGCATGTCCATGTTCATGTTCTATATAGCCGATTCGTCTCTCTGCTGCTCTGTGGCTGGCATGTGCGACATGTACACAGAAAGCAATGTTGGGTGGTTGGTGGTTGAGGGAGAACCACATGGCCCACAGTTGACCAAACACGAATCTCAACTGGTATATGCTGCTGGTCCTGAGGCAGCCCACACACACATAAAGACCCACACATACGCTCACACACCCACACATAGAATCTAACACGTGATGTTGTGTAAGAGTTTTAAATTGTATTCCTCCTGCCCCACACTCCACTCATTTCTCTTTCCATTGTTGCTTCGGTTCATTCATAGCCATTCCCAGTTGGTGGGCGTTAATGAGGAGGGAAGTGTATAAATATTGGTTTTGCCTTTGGCACACATTGTGTTAAGCAATTTTGGTCGAAAGTGGCCAAACAATTTGATCATTCTACTGTTCCGGGTGAATAATTCCAGCAAAAATACATTCTTACCTTATAGGGAGACCGTCTCCGGAATATGTGTCCCACATGTGAGCAGGGTACAATCTCCAAAATGCCACCACACATCCATGTCTTGAAGGATAACTCCAGATTTTCGCCACCCCAGTAGTAGAACTCAGGATCGTAGGTCCCCAGGTGGTTAAAGAACTTACGGTCTATTGAAAAGAGGCCGCCAGCCATAGTGGGCGTGTAAATAGGTTCCATAATATTCTGAAACAAATGAAATGAAGACACTTGAGTTTATGTTAGACCATTTAATTTTCCTAATTGAAACTCAAGTGTTGGTCCAACAGCAGAATGTGTCTCTTAATGGTCACCTAGCAATAATAACAACAATTGTTCGGGTACCTAAGCAAAGTTTGTTTTCGGTTTTACCTAGTTGAAAGGTCGTTTTGCAAGTCCCCCAGCTGCTTTTTCGGTTACTTTCAACAGCTTGGCAAAAACACTCGAGGCCACATTTTATTTACTACACAATTTGCTTGTTTTCTCTCTTTCTTTCTCTCTTTATCTCCATCTCTATTTTGTGGTAATTGAATACTTTGTCTAGTAAGTCTTTGGACTTTTTCTTTCTCTACTTTTGCTGGAGAGTCCTTTTCATCTTGCGGCATAAATTTTGTGCATTTAATTGGTGAATTGCATTTTATTTCCATTGCAATTTAATTACAATTTTTAACTCATTTTTTGTTTTGTTTATACAAGTGGACGTGCTACCAACAGCTGCAACTGCTGCAACAGCAGCTGCAGTTGAAATACTTTACAAAATAATTAAAAGCAAATAAACTTTTGAAAATAAAAGAATTACTCTTTAATTTGTTGTTTAATGAAATATAAATTAAATGCAAATAAATATGAAATACACAAATATATATATTTAACAACATTTTGAGGCATTTGATGAATTCATTTCGATATAATAGATACCGAAGGCATTCTATCCGATCTGGGTATACACTTTTATACCATGAGGTATAGAACAGTTTTCATAGAGTTTTATCCAGCAATACTTCTGACATCTAACTATGCCTATCCCAAAGAAACATTTGAAATATTTGTAGAAAATAATATATTGCAAATTAAAATGTCATTGAAAACCAATGCTACATTCTATAAGAACTGCGTTTTGAATAAATTAACTCAAAGACGGTATTGCTAATATAGAATATGATCAAATTATTTGCGACAAACAAATATTTACCAAAGAAATAATAGTGTGAGGGATATTAGCTTAGTTAATTGCATTTCAGTAAAGTAAATGTTAACCGCTCAGTTTTAGATTTCTTCTGTTCTTTCCTATTACTTTTAACTGTTTGCTTACTCTCTGTTAAGCTGCTGCTGTTAGTAAAACTGTAAGTCAAATCCCATATGTATACCTTGTCAAAACAGTGTTGATAAATATGTTAAGTGCTTTGACTTTCCAATTGCATATGTAATCATTCTGCAACATAATGTTAATGTAAAGCTTAGCCAAAATACTTCCAAGGAATTCAAAACTAAAAGATTAATATGTTTACAATTAGATTAATTGATTGCCAATATAAACCGAATAACAGATTAATGTTAGAAGAATCTCTTTTAATAGACACTCTCTTTCTCAATAATAAAAATATCTAATTTATTGCCTCAAGAACTCAAGATAAATCAAACAGAGTCACAAGGGGAAATCTCTTATATTTGATTTGGTTTGCCATCTAACAAATAAAATGAAAATAAATAGAATAGTCAGAGACTAACCAATGTTGACTTAATACCTATATTAAAGTAAACAAATACAATTCTAGGCAAATAACAGGGGAAAAGGAGGCAATTGTAATTGTGTTTTGGAAACATCCTTGAACTAAATCTAGACTGAAATGGAGCAGTAGAAAGATGATGAAGGAGATGAAGAACTTCTCCTGGCCAGTGGCAAATTCGCAGTGTGACATTTAATAAACGCTTCGAGCTAGCAAAAATACTGTAGAAAATGTTGTGGAAAGAGAAACATAAAAAAAGAAAGAGAGGATGTAGAAGGAGAATGGGAGTGTAGGCAAATATGCGAAACATTTTGAAAACAAACAGACAATGAATGAATGAAGGAAGCATGCGGGCGGCAGTTTTTATTTTCATTTTTTTGTTCTTTTGCCGCCGGAAGTGACAGAACAAATAGCAAAAGTGAAAAGCTTTTCGGAGAAGGGACGAACAAAGGAGAGGGAGGTTATGCATGTGTATGTGTGTGTGTGACAGGATTTTATTGTTATAGTTGCATTCGTTTTTGTCGCTCTTTTTCCCCGTTTTCCTCTCACCGGAAATGGAAGTAAAAGGCAAAAATATAAAAATATAAGTTTCACTTTTTTGCGTAAATAAAGTGAAATGAAATAAAATGCAGCAACGCTATGAATAAATGAATTTAAACAAGAATAACAAAAAGAACTCGAAAAGAAAATATAAATAAGCAGAAAAAATGCGTAGACTTATTCAACGCAGTGTAAATAAAATGGCAAATAGCTTCTTACTTTTTCGTCATCGTGGGAAATATTCGACTTGATACGTTTAAACTACATGCTTACAGTGCAGATTAAGTGAAGGAATAAGTGAGTTAATATATACAGAGATAATTTATTCATTGGCTTAATTCATACACTTAAACATCAATTGTGAAAATTGAAGAAGGGCTTGCCCCAAAAAGTATGCCACAATATTACAAGAATAAATTTCACGTGAATTTGGAATGTTCTTTGAGTGATTTTTTGATTTTATAAAATGCTTTACCTAGCCAATCCCTCAGAAACGATGATTCATGTAATGCAATTCAATTTTCCACTCAACAAATCCTTATTTTTGGTTCAAAATGGCGGCACCCAAAGCAACTGCCTCATATTGCTCTTGCCAAGGACTCACAACTTGCTCTTATTTAGATATCAAAATAAATCTTGACACATTTATAATGGTTGGGAGGCGGGGCTCTCTGTGTGTGACACATATTAGGCTGAAAAATGAATGGCCATTTGGCGTTCAATGGAATTCATCAACTTAAAGAGACGAAAAGAGATGGAAAGGAAGATGTAGGAGAGCTTAAGTCTTGAGTAAGTCGACCGCAAATTAAGCAGGCGAAAAACGGAACGAGGGTTCAGTTTAAAGTCTCCTGCTATTACATTGCGGCTGCTATGTAAATAATGTGCTAACCTGCGGCTCCAGAAAGGCGCCTCGCAGTGGCATTACCAACAAACACCCGCACTACATACTAACATCAAATAAAACAGTCACGTAAAGCAGCAGGAGGCAACCGCAGGAACAACCGCAGCCAAACAGAAATATGCCCAGAAATCACAGAAGTCACAGTGGCATTATGTGAAAGCGTCGCTAATGTGGAATATAGGAATCGGACTGATGTGGCAGCTGGAAATGGAAATGAAAATGAAAACGGAAATGGGTAGATGCATAAACAGACGTCTTTGGGTCTCTTTTTGGTCACAGCAAGAGGTCTCTTAGGAAGAAGAATACCCACAGCAGCCGTTGATAAAACTAAAGGATATATTTTTTAAAATTTTAATTGGATCGACTATGTTAATACCCATACATTTAATATTAAGATGTCTTGGTTTTATATATTTGTTCCTTAAACTTTTGGGCTTCTTTCATTTCTTAATGTATTTTTCACAGATCCTTGTCTATCCTTTGCTATCCTCTAAGCAACACAAACACAGGAACAAAATAATGCACACATCCGAATAAAAAAGAAGATGTCGCAGTTGGAAGGAAGCAAGAAAACACGCTGCTTGACATAATGCGAAGTTGACTTTGACAAGTGCTGGCAGACACGCCTACACTTAAGCCCCTACTCTATCTCCTCTCCTATTTCCACAACACATACATACACACTCAGAAAAACACACACACTCGAGGAACCTATGTTGCTTTGAGTGGTAAAGTGGCGACTCAGCGGGACAACTTGAGAGTTTTTCATGCTCCGCTTTCTCATATTTGCATATTTGAGTCAAGCGGCAAAAGTCGCAATCTTTTACAAAGTTAATAGTTCAAGGAATGCTTTAGATACACATATAGATGTAGGATACATATGAATATTGGATCCAGCTAAGGATCATCTTTCCATTTTGGCTTTTGAGGCACAATTTGGCTTATTGCTCAAGTAGCTGCAGACGGTTGGAGGGGAAGTTCTCGCTCTCTTAACCCGCTTAGCAAATTTTAAACCAAACGCATATTTAAATGTTTAATGTAGCATGCACATTCACACACACACCACATACACGCACACACATACAGCTGAAATGTTAGTTGAAATGTAAAAGTAAAAATTAGCATAAAAAGTTGTTCGTTGCTTTGCTGATTTTGCTTTGATTACCAGTTCAGTGGACCGTTAGCGAGTGCTTAACGTAGAAGAGGACCCAGGCAGAAGGCACTTCAGTCTGACTGTCTGTTGGTCTATTCAGGTAGGTAAAAGGCAGGGGCGTAGCCAGTACAGGTAAACCAAGACAACGAAACCCCTCTACGTCCCTTCCCCTAGTAAAGCGTGCCACTGCTACCCCATAAAACGCAGCAGAGATTTTCATGTGCGCGCGTGCAACAAAAAATAAACAAAAATGTAGAAAGGAGGGGGACAAAACTTTGTAGTTATTCCTTCGCGGAGGGATCCTCCACTCAGTTAGAGTCCAGACCCAAAGCGCAATAAAAGTAAAGTGCAACTCTGCGTATTAAGCAGTCAAATCTGCGAGTAAAGCTATTAAACTGTATGAAAATTAAAAGAAAATGGCCTCGCTCCTGGCTTCTGCTCTTTCCGCACTCTCTCGACTCATTTCTCCCTTCTTTTGCAGACGTCTTCCTCTCTAAAATACGTTATGAAAATGATGGAACAACGACAACGAAACACGTACCAAATATACAGAGGAGGCCAAGGACATTTTCATGCTTATTTCACTTGCTGTGTGCCCGTTAGTTAAGTTAAAGCTAAAGGCGCTAAGTAAGCATATTTTGCTTTAAATTTAACTATAATACAAAGAAAAAGTTTTCAAAATATCTTAGCATAATTCAAGGACCAAAGCACTACCTCTCCCTGTAGTCTCTGGACATTACATAATTATCCCTAGAGTAGTGCGAGTGAGGTAGATTGTAATGCAATCACCACGAGGAGGCAAACTTGGGGCACGTGTGCCTTTGGCCTTGGCCATTCTGTCCACTCCCCGTGGAGGTTGATGAAAATGTAATTTTTGGTTATGCGAAACGCGCACACAATTCGAGAGAAGAGAATGGGGAAGGGAAAGGCACTAAGTACGTGCTTATTTCTAGTTGATGGCGGAAAAGTGATGAAAACTTCATACGAACATTAGGGTAAGTTTCAGTAAGGCTTTTAGTCAAAATTGTTGAAAATTTGCAAACTGGAAAAGTCTCATGTTGCATTCACTAGAGTTTCCACGTTTACATTTTCACACTTTTCACACAATTTTTTCCATTTTCCCACACTTATCAGATATTTCTCCATTCTGCCATTCCCACATGCCCTCCATTTGGGTAGTGTAAATGGGGCTTAAGACATATTTCAGAAAATGCTATGCAAATGATTCCCATTTCAGTTCGGTTTAACTGGCAATTTGCTGGCCTGTCTCAATATTATGCCAGCAGCTGGCAGAACAAATGTGCCATGGACATGCACACGACATGGCAGTGGCAGTAGATCCAGCTCCTGTGCTTCAGTGGCTGTGGAAATATGCAATGGCAGCTAATTAATAATGACGCCCTGCAGGCAAACGCGACCGGGCAGAAAATATGAGGAAAACCGTAAACTCGCTGCTGTTGCATTTTAAAATGTGGCAACTTTCCTAGGAGTCGGAAAAATCGATCAATAACTAGGTATATAGAGTCATCTATTTGGTATCTGAATGCTCATCATTATGCCATAGATACCATAATAATGCTCTTGTCTACCGTGGATGAAATTCGGTATCGTATCAGTTGCGAGAATTGCTTAAAAATGAGCCAACAAATTCTGACAGTTGATGGATGGGCTTGAAAATTGGGAACCAAACAGTTGCTCTTCCTCTGATTACCCCCTCCCATCATAATCATTTAAGAGTTGTTTCTCCCTTCCAGTTGTCTGTGCCATGAACGACGACGACAACGATGAGCAGGACACAAGGATCCTTTAAAAATTTCATATCTATTTTTACTGCTGTTGTTTTTGCCTTATTTCCATAGTTATTTTTCATGCATTTTTACTGTATAAACTCACACACACCCTAAACACACACACACACACACACACACACACCAAGACCAAGACCCTTTGCTAGAGCTTGTGATGGTTTTTGGTTGCTTTGTTGTGCTTTGTTTTTTCTCTCAGTGTGTTGTGCATTTTTACGAGCGCTTTTTAATAAATCATGCGCCACGTAAGCTGACTTTCATATACAGGATACATTTCCCTCACTCTCGTTCTCTTACTGGCTCTCTATCACACTCCACCCCTCTCTCACTCTATCTCTTGTATGTGTGTGTGTGTGTGTGTACGTTGCCACTTTGGCCTCCCTACAGCGGTTGAGTGAGTGATTTGCATATGTTGCTGGCCAGGGATGGCAAAAATTCAACTTGAATTTAAATGCTATGAATAAAAACAATTTAAAATACTCTTTCTTCGCTTTGGAGAAAACAATTGGAGATTCAAATCAAATTGCAATTTAAAGTTGATTTGAAAACCTGTTGAAGACCAAGATCTGAACAGAATTTAAGGAATTATTATTAACTACCATAAGCAGATAAGTACATCGCCCTAATTAGTAATTGTATAATGTTTTTGTGGTATAACTTTAACAATATTTAGTAAGAACTTACATTACGGCGCTTTTTCTCCCGTTCAGGAACACCATGCCAACTAAATTCCAAGTTCCAATCGAATCCACCAACAACTGTATAGGAATCACCGTGGTAATATTCCAAAGTTTCTTCGGCAATTAAATCGATGACCGGACAAACGACAAAAGTTGAATTACGGGCTATCCTATCCAGCAAAGGTTCCAGCCAGCCTGCAAACAAACAACAATATAAGGAAATTAATCACAGGGGCAGAAAAAATGACAATTAATTAGTTAATAGAAAACCTCAGAAAAAAAATTAATGAAATTATTAATAAATAATAAAAATGCAAAGAAACATATAATCGTTCAAAATTGGCTTTAATACGGCTGAATTGACTCTTGAGAAATGTTCAAAAGATTTGTTTGATATTCTAATGGATCTAAGTCAGTCTAAGTTTTTAGCCATCTTTAAAAAATCTTGCATCAACTTAAACGCAGAATATTTTAATAAGAAAATTCTAATTTTTTTTCTGAACTTTTACCGTAAACAAACAAAATGTAGCAAAGGAAATTGCAATTGCTAAGTCTTCTCTTAGATTAGGCTATTTATGAAATATTTTGTTTTATGTTATTCTTAGGAATTCTAACAGATTTGATGGCCAATCAAAAAATCTCAATAAAGCGACAGCAATTCTCTGGCAATTCAGTTTGCTCATCTATTGTTTTAGTGCAAATCAACAGAAAAATTAACATTTGAACAGAACAAATATTTGTTTAACATGTCAAGAAGCTAAAAAAAAAAAAACCTAGTAAAGTTAATTATAAACATTTAGTTAAATAAATAGAAAATATTGCATTTATAATACGATTCAATGGGAATTAGCGAAGCGAGAAAATTAATTGCCTACTTTTAGGGTGTGAAATAAATTCAAAAAATAATGATAAATGGAAAACAAATTTTAAAATAAACGGAAACTAATGAATATGTTAAATAATTAAGCCATTTGTTTTAAAATATATAAAAATTAAATTAATAATTATGGAATCTAATGGAAAATCAATAAATAAATGTTATTTTGTATAAGATACTAGAAAACGGCTATACTATCGAACTGAATCTTTTATAGTTTTATTCTGTTTGATATTTTGCTACATAAGCTAACTATACCTTGAAACAAAATAACTCTTTGCCCTCAAATAATGGAAGCTTATAGATTAGAGCTTTTCGATTCTATTCAAACAGTTTAATCATGCTATTCCATATACGGAATCTGAGTAACATTTTTTCTCCCTGGCGATTAACTTTTACTTGTCTATTTGCTCACTTACCTTTGGCGCACTCGCAATGTGAATCCAAAAAAGTTATTACCGGTGACTTGGCATATCGGGAACCCAAAATTCTAGAGCGAATTAAACCATTACGCTTGTTACCTCTTATTATTTGAACTTTGGGAAACGATGAAAAATACTTTTCCAGTGGCTTCTTTAGATGGGCTAAAATATGAATATCATTGTTAAATGTAAGCCATTGTCAAAGATTTAAACTTACGCATGTCGCTAAAATCATCCACAAGAATAATTTTGCCAATTAAATGCTCTGGGGAACGATTAAGAACCGAATGAACTGTACGTAGTAATACACTCCAGGCCTCATTATAAAAACATATGATGACATCTGTTTTGGGAAGATCGGTAAGATAATGAACGGACTCTTTGCACCAGTCATCGCGAGGATCAAGCAGAGATCGATTTACTGATATTATATCCGAGACAAATTGATTAAAGCCATTTTTTGACCAGCCGTCATCAACAGCTTTCTGGATATGAACTGGCAGTTCCTTTGGTAATCGAACTGGTTTTCCCATTTCGCCAGGACTCTCCCCCCATTCGGTGGGACGTATGAAAGTTTTATGTCCTGCTGTGTAGATGGGTGGAAAACATGGATTAGAGACTTTGATTTGATTGGAATTACCATGAAGAAGGTGCTCTTGCTTTGTTGTGCGTGAAATTTGTGACATTTACATCCACCGACGCAATCACAATTCTTCTATTTCCTATTCCTACCT
Organism: Drosophila neocordata; assembly: GCA_018903615.1. Lineage (NCBI taxonomy): Eukaryota > Metazoa > Arthropoda > Insecta > Diptera > Drosophilidae > Drosophila > Drosophila neocordata. The sequence continues at coordinate 362,343 of JAEIGI010000007.1, read as the reverse complement.
CCCTCTCTGCTTAGATAAATCGGAATGCATGTGACATGAAAAGTTGTCATCATCTGCGTCAGCATCACAACATGGTTATGAAAAATGGTTCGCCTTTTGCAAATTTGTTCAGGCAACAGTGCGTTTGTGTGTTGTGTGTATATTTCGTGTCCCCCACCGCCACCCAACACAAAGATTGCTATCTGTGTCTGTCTACTCCTTCGAAATGTGTTGTGTTATTTGCATTTGTATGGAAATATGAGTTTTACTTCTGTTCCTGTTCACTCAGCTCAGTTTGCTTTTGCTTTTTATGCGATTTGTCAGACATAAGTGACACTTATGTCCCTAAGGGAAACTGTACCTGCACGTCGGGGTCACCATAATGTTGAAAATCAAAAAGTTTTTTGAATTGAATATACTTTATCATCTTATTCAGAACTTCTTTAACTTAAAATACAGTTAAATTACTTAACAACTTATATACCTTATAAGGGAACACTTTAGAATTCATTTTATTCATTTTTTTCCCACTGGCCTATTTCTACGACAAAAACATATTTTTCTCTCAAACCATATTCATCCATGCAAAAACATTTCAATTACCACAATCATTTCAATTTCAATAAGCATAAAAACCTAGCTGGAAAGTAAAAAGCCATAAAAGGCTTTCGTTTAAAAAAAGCCAACAGAGAGAGAGTAAGAGAGAGAGGGAGATGGGGGGATGCAGAGTGACGCTGAGATGGAAATGAAGAGAAGAAGAAAGGCAGAATCCGTAGCATTATGCTGCAAATGTTGCCCAGGAATGGCGACTAGACCAACCAAGAGGCCAATCAGCCGACAATAAATTTGTCCACAAAGAAAGAAAAAGCAAAACCATTAAAATGGTCATAGGCTTGGCCAGAACAAGAACAGAGAGGGGAAAAGAGGAGGACTCCACATAAACTTTATGATTTGTCGCCAGTTGCCGTAGTAACAACTTCGTTGCGAAATATTCACGCGTATGCCAACCAGAGGAAGGACTTTTGGGTATCCTTTCTGGTTGGGATTCCAATGATTTTCTGGTTTCATAATGAACTTTTTTGCATGCTGGGAGCGCACACGCATCATCATAAAAAACAATAAAAATAACTGTAGAAAACGAGGTTTCCCTCGAAGAGAGGGAATAGAACTGGGGGTTTTATGTATGTATTTTATTGATTCACTTATTTATTGCCTTGTGGTTTGAATGGCCTGTGTTCCTGTGGCCACAAGCAGAACTAAGCCATCTGAGAATAAACCAATTATAAGCATGCCCACAAGAGAAAGGTGAATCACCTGAGTGGTTGCAGGACCCCTGAAGTACTCTTAAGGATTGCAATAGTTTAATTTATACACCCTTGGCTATATTGTTATGGTGAACTTGGTCAGAATGAACATTTTCTATATGTCTGTTTGAATGAATAACAATTCTTTGTTCAGGTTTAATTTTTGAACTGATTGTTGAAAAGGATAAAAACTCTGATAATTAAATTTAAGAGAATTTCAATTGCATTTAGTTTTAATAAGTGAAAAAATATTGGTTAACAATTTATAGAAATTATTGCAAATAAAGTTAAATGTTGAAAATATTTCAAATCAATTTCAAAATGTATTTCAGAGGCAGAGTTAAAAAATTGAATTCTATAAAATTAGTTTTATTTATTTGCATAACATTTCGAATGTAGATTTTATTTTATTAATTTAAATTCAACATTTTTCAATTCGTATTGTGAATGTTTCGAATTCAATAACTCTCCTGTTCCATGCTGCGTATACGTTATATTTCATGGAAATGGGAATTTATCGACATTGAGAGGAAAGGAGAGAAAAAGAGGCTTTAGCGCAAAAGGGGGGAGAAAAAGAGACAATCATAGCGACAAGCGCTCGAGGGACACGCCTGAGCGTGACAGGAAGCTATAAATGTAGAAACAGGCGGATGCCGTATAGAAGGAGATATGAGAGAGAGGGGAGAAAGTGAAGTAGGTGCGCCACATGACAAATGTATGTATGTGTGTGTGCGTTGCCAATGTTCATCATGTTGCCGGGCTACATAACGCATAAAAGTAACATAATATGCCAAAGTAGCGTTATTTTGCAAAATGAATGAGGTTAGGGAGAGGATTGGCTCCACCACTCGAACAACCTTCCTCCCCTTACCTTTGGCCCAGAAAATACAAAAGCATAAAACTGGCTTTATGAACAACGGACCAAGGGATTAGCATTGATTAAAACACAAAATAAAATAAATGAAATGGGAAAACAGAATGCCAAAGGCAAACAAATCAATCTGCTTTAAATGAAATTAGGTTGGGACAATCTGCACAGAAAATGGGCGTGGCATTTGCATTGTATAGACTAAATCATTATCGCTGTTAAATTGTAAAAAAGTACACACACACTCACGCACAACCATATGAGCCTAGGCGATGCTGGTCATAAGCGAAAACCAAAACAAAAGCCAGTGATCAAGATAGCAAGCGAACGTATTAAAGACATGGCCAAGAGGCAGGTTTTTAAACTGGGCAATGGAACAGGGGAACTTGATGCGTGCGCGCGATAAACGTCGTGTTGGCCACGTCTTTTTTGGTGGTAACGCGCCCCAAGGCCAGGGCCAATGCCAATAAGTACAACAACACTAATTACCAGCTATGAACACACAGTCGTCCACAAGACACACAAGATTCAAACTTTGTGTCGAGGACCGACTAAGGAGTCCAGAAGGGTACAGTGGAACCCATTCAATAGTGTTAAGTATTTCACAAATGAATCCTAATATCAGCTTACAATGAGGATAAAGAATAAATTGAAGAATTCTTGGAAGTACTAGAAGGTCTTCATTGTCATACAGAATGCCCAATACAATAGTTGCCAATGTCAGTTCCAACGTTTCAACCTTTGGTATAAGCAGGTTTGTACTTATAGTTTTTAGTAGTTATAGTACAATTTAAAGGAATAATATAGATTTATTACAGATATTCAATGTTAATAATTTACAGTTGAATTATTCTTTGAATTGACATGCTGTTTATTTGAATTCCAATTTGTTTACTATTATTGTTACACAGTGCACCACTGTGCAATGAACTCATAAGTGCATCTCGTGTGTCTGGCCATATGCGTGGCTTGGGAGTGTTGGTAAACGTTGTAGGCTTGCACACAATTTTAACGCCAAAGGGCAGCTGCTGCTCCAAAGAAAGAAACCAAGACGAAGAAGGATCAGAATGGTCCAACTTGTAGCTTTGCCACCTCGAAGATGATGATGATAATGATGATGCTGATGATGGCAATGGGGAGTCTGCTGAGGAGCCAAGAGATGCAAACATGATATGCGAAATTGCAAATACGTGCATTGTCCGAGACGAGACGAGCCGGCTTTTGCCATGCCCTGCCCTGCACTGACCACATGCTGATGCAATCTTAAATGCTTGTTCCACATGCCAAGCAATAGATGAAGAAGCAAAAGCATATCCATACATGCATACAGGAAGCTACATCCGAAGCTCTCGCTCTCGCACTCGCCCTTGCTCTCTCCCCTGGAGTCATGCCTGGTTGAAGCTTGACTCGCTTCATTGATTTGCCTGGGCCCAAGACAAGTCAAGTGTCCATTGAGTAAAAGAAACCCCAAGAAGTGTATCACCCTCTCCCTTCCCTTGCATCAACAAAATTCTTGATTAGTAAGAAACAATTTTCTCAGTTTTTTTTCATATGCTTAATGCGAATGCCTCAACTGACATAGAGGAATGAGCAGGAATTGGTCTCTCTATTTACAAGAGAAACCCCATCCCCAATTCCTTTATACCCTCCCACTTCTTTCTCTTTCTCTCTCTCTCTCTTTATCTCTGTCTCTGCTCTGACATTGAAAATGTTGTTTGGCAACAATTGCAAGTTGTTAAGTGCTCCAGTGTTGTTAGTATTTGCCGTTGGCATCTTCGACATTGTTGTAAAACTTGTTAGAAATTTTCTTAAAGGCGCAAAGGCAAATGGTATGAGAGAGAAACACATGAGAAGAGAGCGAGAGAGAGAGTGAGAGAGTAGAGCAGCTGAGGTACAGAACAAAGTGTGACAGCAGCAGGCGTGAGAAGATAAGCAAGGAGAAAGGGCGGGGAGTGTGTGGATGAGGAAGAGGAAAGCAATATGTGTTATTATCTCCGTTCGGTTTCGTTTTTGGCTCTCCTTCTCTCTAAGCTTCCCACTCTCCACTCTCTTTACCTACTACTAACGCTTTTTGCATCTCTATATTGGGTGACCCAAAATGCATCTTTAAAGCAGAATTGAGGTATAGATTGGGTTAAGGGGAGTTGGGAGGGGTATGTATAAGGATTTGCTGCGTGTGCAGTGAATTGATGGGAATTAGTTGCAAGCGATTGCGTGGAAATGAAGTGCAAAAAAGGCAGAAACGAAACGGGACAAAAAAAAAAAAAAAAGGGAAATATAAAAGAGATTTTCCAATGTCGATAACGGTGTTGAACCACTTGAAAGGATTGCAAAGGGGTAAGTGTTTAGTGGGGAAGATGGGGAAAAAGGGGTCTTGTTGGATACTAATGGCGGGGCTGGATTGAGCAATGGAAATAAATGTGCGACTTTTTCTCAATATAAATACCAATTGTTTAGCTCAAGTGATGTTTAATGAAATGCAACAATGAACTATTATATTGGAATAAAGCAAACTTTATAAAGCTGAAAATGAAATTTTAACGGCTTAAACATAAATTATTATTAATAACATGAATTTAGTATATACTTGGACTCATACCCTGTGGCAGAGGAAAGCTTCTTGTAGCGTGGCGAAATTTCAAGAAACGCTTATATATCACCTGGTATATACCAACTGAATACTATCAATTTTGGTAGCTCTAGCCGCTCTCTTTTGTCTACAAGATCCTGTTATTTATACGGACAAACTGTTATTATATATACGGACAAACTGTTATTATATATACTATTCTAATTTCTAAGTAAGTCCTTATGCCTGCTGATACATGTATCTTAGCTACTTTACTACAAGAGTTCATTTTATAGTTCATTTTTAATACACATAAATTTATTATTATTATTTTTATTTTATGATCTTTATTTTATTGTGTGTCCTTCACTCGCTGGCACTTGACTTGAGATATTTCCCAAAATCACATTTATATTATACGTTTCATCCGATAAAAGTATTAATGAAATTTAACATCTAATTCATATATAAAACCCAATCAATGTTTTATACTTTACGTCCTGCGCTAAATGTTTAAACAATAAAACAATAAAAAATATAAATATAATAGAATGAAATTAAAAGAAAGAGCAAACAAACAGCAAAAAAAAAAGCATGAAATAAATTGTTTTTCGTATATTAAGATTTAAGGACAACATAAATCCTAATGGTTTTCTTTTTTTCTTTTTCTGATTCTTTGTTTAATTTATTTTCTAAATTAAAGAGTTTTCTCATTTCTAATCTTGATCAACTACAGACAAATGTAACGACTAAAAGTTAGTCTAATTTATCTAGTAATAACTCTTTATAATATAAAAAAAAAGAGTCTTCGATAACAGATTTCATATTCTATATTTGAGATCAAACAAGATTCAGTTTTTATATACCATTCAAAAACAAAATGTTTAATATTGTTTTATAAAAAAAATTTTCCAGTTAAAAATACTTTCTCATCTATTTAATTTTGTCTAATTAAACCATAAATTTTAGCACCTTTATAAAGTTTTATTTTTAACTACTAAAAAGAATCCTATTATATCTATTTTAAGCTTTTCTTATTGTTGAAGCGTAGCAAATCAAATTAAATAGATTTTTCTACACTTTTTATAATCATAAGTCGAAAAACTTTTACTGAAATTAAATAAAAACTATTTAAATTTAAAAACTCACTCACTTTTACTTACCATTTTGCTTTAAATTTGTGAAAAACAAAAACTTCTTACCTTTCTGGTTTGAATTGTTATTGATTTGATGTGGTCTATTAGCCACGTCAATATTTTTAAACTCTTCTTCATGCAATTCATCTGATTCAGCGCCATTTTCTTTTGCAAATAGAGAGGAATGATGAGGGAAGTTGATATCATCGTTAAACCTAGTCTCATCCTTCCTGTATAGGAAGACGATAATGCAATACCATAAAATTAAAGCAATGGCTGCCCTTTTAATAATTGTTTTATAGTTTCGACGACACATGAAGCTTATATTTTCCTTTTCGTTATTGTAAGTCATTAAATATATTTTTTTATATTAAAGTTAAGTATTTTGCTTTTCCAGGCAACAGTTACAGGCTGCCCTTGGTATGGTACACGTGGCGTATACGCAACATTAATCAATGCTGTATCCTGGTAATGATTTATTGATTGCAGGCATTTGCTTATAGCTTAATTTTCACAATTAGTGGTTTTTTTTTAGTCGTGCATTTTAGTATACTAATTAGCTTTAAATCACTGTGATAGATATGGTTAAATTCGTATAGGATAAAGGCCACGTTTAGACCGATTTAGGTTTATATTGATAACTAGAGCACGCAAAACAAACTAGAACAAGAGCCAACTACCAACTGTAGTGATATGTGAAAAAATGAATTGACATTAGCCGGCAAATCACAGCTAATTTGAAATTCATGCTAATATTAAGTTGTAACAAATAAAATTATAAATTGCACGTGTCGCTTTTGCAACATATTGGCCAAAAGTTTAACTCGTTGAAGAGATAAGCACAGTTTTCAAAGTCCTCATTACACAGAGTGGTAAAAGCAAAACTTATGCCATGGACATGAAAGGGCGGAGAACCTACACCTACTTAGACTACATAAATCCAAGTTGAAGGGTCATAACTCATGACAAAGATGCTGTAGAAGAGCAGCGATATGAAGGAGAAAGAATGCCTAGTTCTTGGTTTAGCAATGAATCTAAATAAGTTTGTTTATCATATTGCAAAATATTTCTTAAAAGTTGTGCCTCAAAAGAAGGCGGTAATCTTTAACTCGAACAAATTGCATCATTACAAGGTTTTTACTATAATTAAAGGGAAATAGAAACATCGCCCACCTTATAGACATTTAATGCATAAATGAACTCAATATATAATTATTTATAACTTTTGCTTTCTGTTACATGAATTCAAAGTGTTAAAATTTGGTTTTGCCAACCATTTGCTTGGCCTTGGTGTCATCTTCTTTCTTATCTAGTCATGATTTTCTGTTAAGTCAGGTTTTGGTATGTTCTTTCTGTATATAAGATTTAAAAACTAATTGCAAAGCTACTGAAAATGATCATAAATCAAACAGTTTTTACTGATTGCATTTAAAGTCTCTACAAATTGCATGATTTGCAATTTTTCGACAGCAATTTGTTATGCCCTAACACCTTTTGGTATAGTGGTCTTGTGTCGTCTTCAATTGCAGTTTGTATACCACAGAAACCATTAGCATTCTTCCCAAAAAAAAGTGAGAGTCTAAAAATATAATCGGGTTTATATTTTTATTAACGTTTTAGAAGGTATACTACTTTGTCCACCAATTTGAAGAAAGTCATTAGGACATTTATATAAATAAATAGTCTGCACAGTGTAAGGATTGCTTTAATGTTGTATATATTGTATATGTATAATAAATAAACTCCATCATTTGTTAAATATAAACGAAGGGAAAATAATCGTCTGTAAATAACAAACCCAAGATCCAACTGACTCGTTTACATAATCGATATAATTTTATTATTTTTTTGTGCTAAAATAAATCGATTTCATTTGAACATTACATAAAAAATGACCGTTTTGTTGACCAAGAAGAAAGTTCTCATTTTGCGCTTTTAAATTTGAAACAGCTGTTAACGACGATAGCACCAGCAGCTCCATCTAGCGGAAATTAAGCGTTCGATAGAACTTTCTATCGATTGCATTTACCAGTATTTTTTATTTTGAAGCGTAGTTTTAGGCAAAATAAAATATGCTTATATGTTTTAGTAAAGTTTTTAAATGAACACATGAATTTTTTCAAATGAACGAAGTAATTTTTTAAAGTCCCCTTGACACAAAATGGTTAATTTGATTTATCTGCAATATTTTTAATTTAATGTCGTTTAGCATTTATTTGCAACAAATTTCCCTACAGTAAAATTGTTAAAATACTTAGTTTTTTTCTACATTGTTAATTCCTGCGGTTTCTCTTTTTATTACTTGTGCGTAATAAAATCTCAATCTGACTTATATAAACTATTTGCAATAAGTAAAAAATTGTCTTCAAGTTTTGCTGTTTATTTATTTAAAAAATCTTTTCCACATTCGTTATGCATTTTCTTCCGTTTGATGTTTTGTTTCAGACATTAGCATTTTGCTTGATCCAGGAACGCAAAGCACCCACATATGTATACATGGCCGGACGACCCTTTGCTCCACATCCGAATCCCCATGAAACGACACCAAAGAGTTTGCCATCCACAGTCAATGGGCCACCGGAATCACCTTGACATGCGCTCACCTGTCCACTTGGATGTCCTGCGCAAATCATGCGATCCGTCAAACCGGGAATATTTTGATTATTACAATAGTCACGACTCCATAGCTGAACTTGGGCATATTTCAGACGATTGGGCAACTGAAGGTTCTGATTGATAGCGCCAAATCCACTGATAGTCGCCAGAGTATCTGCTGCATAGTTGGAATCAGCTTCGGCCAATTGAATCTTTTGCACTGGGCCACCAAATTGAACTGGACTCCTCAACTTAATCAAGGACATGTCAAAATCCTGGCTCTGGGGATTATACTGAGGATGTATAATGAACTGAGTAATGTCAAAGGTTTGCCCATTGCCAGCACTCAAATCGTTGGTGCCCACAATAGCCTTCATCTGGGTGGGATTCTGTCCCATGGTGCAGTGGGCAGCAGTCACAATCATTGTTTCGGAAATTAAAGAGCCTCCACAATGATGACGACCATTCAATTGTAATGATACCTGATGGGGAAACTGTCCCTGACTAGCAAACTGTCCACCAATGATACGGGACTCATCAGCAGGTTGGGCAGCAACGGAAAAGAAGCCACCACCAGTCACAGCAAGTAGCAGGCAAAGTGGAGCTAGAACCTTGTTAAACAGAAACATGTTGAAAGTTGAATGTGTCGTCTATAGCTACGACATGCCGTTTTTATAGGGCTTAGGCTATGTAGGAGAGAGCTTATCGTAAAAGGTTTATCGTAACAATGACACAAATTTGCTTAATTTTTGGTGATTAAACTTTTAAACACAACACAACTAAATTCTAAGGTAGCCACGCGCTATAGTTTAGTAGCAAAGACTCCAAAATCCGTTAAGATATTTAAAATGAAGTCTTCAAAAGGCATGTAACAGATAGAAGGAAGTATTTCCGACCCTTTTAAGTATATATATTCTTGATTACTATCAACAGCCGAGCCAATTGAGATTTGTTGGCTTCCTTAAAGCCAAAAAGAAGGCCTAAATGTATCAGCTGTCCAAATTGGACAGGAAATATTGGAGATCCATCTGTATACATTTTATAATGAAATGCTTAGTACGAGATTGCTCGATAAAAGTGACATATCATGCGTTCTCTTATAAGGTTTATAAGGAGAGTTTTATTTTAAATTTATGCAAATCCGAAGGAGTTTCATTTCTAAAAGTTCCTCTACTTGGCGCAGGGTATACTGAAAGTTATAGCAAACATTATGAAAAGATCAACTGAATCGACTTGAAATGACTTTTAGACTTGTTTCATTAGATATATTGCAGATCTCAACATCTCGATGCAAATGTGTACGTATATTTAAATATTTTTTTAAAAAAAGTTATCGCTTCAAATCGAGTAAATTTATTACTAATAATCTGATTAATGGAATCTTTTTTCTTAGATTAAAAGCAGCTGGACTGATTATAGACATTTTAGAATCCATCAAACAAGCCTTACAGAATTGGTTTTAAACTAGGATAATAGAGTCCAATAACAATTTATTGAATTTGTTTCTGTATTAGAAATTATTCTAATTTATTTAGTAAGACTTTTGATTGAATTTGAAATATTTGACGGCTTGATTTTCGACATTCAAAAATATTTCATTCCGATATAGGACTCTATATATATGTATATATGAAGCAAAGTATTCTCTAGATGACTAACACTATACAAGAATAATAAAATATCATAATCTGAATCTGACATACAAACATATCTTTTTTAGATAACCTAGTCACATTTCCCCCTTTTATTAAGTCCTTAGAATGTTGAAAACTTTTAGATCAAAGGACAATCTCTTACCTTGAAAGATATATCATAAAACTCTCATAAACCCGATTTGGGTACAATATATTTGACTGTTAGTTCATGCGCAAACATTTTTTTTATCATTGAGGAAAATGGGGTCACCTACTGCCAATTCTTATCTAGGCCAAAGCCACGGGGGCTTGGCCCGACCCCAATTCATGTGCGAAATTCTAACAAGTCTTTTAAATATTTCAGTTAATTTAACATTTAATTGCCACACAAATTGTCTTAATTAGCAAATTAAGTGCATTTGCATGGAGTTGACTTAAAATTTTGTTTGTTATTTAGATTTAGTATTGGTTGGATGGCCATTGCTAATCATCCAAACATTTTTCCAGATCTCACGCTTAAAGATATTCCGATAATTCTGAACAGAGACAAGAAACTCGGGACCAAACAAAGTTTGAATTGTCACATTCTCAGCAGCAAGATTTTTATTTGTGGCCGCATGTACAATGACCAAGGGGGAATTGCTCTAAGGGGATAAGAAGAAATGTGTAAGCATTTAGCTATAAAGTTAAGTTAAATCCAAACAGACCGGTAAAGGCATTCCATCCGATTCAAAACGTTGATGCGGATCAACATTAATGCAAAACCAATTGGTATAGGCTTTGGGTATATCACCAGGACAGCCACATTTCTGCAAGGCAATAAAACAATCAATTAGAATCCTTTTAAGGATATAAGTATTTTAAGGCTACTCACACTACGACGAACCAAACCCAAAGGAAGATTTATCTCTCCATGTTTATGTGAGTTGAAGGTTGTGCTAATACCCTGAAAGAGATTACACTGTTTGGGTGCACTGTACACCCAAATGGGATCATCTTCAGTCTCCAGGCACTCAAGGCGAAATCGTTGACCATATTTGATATGCTCCCCAGTGCGATCGATGTCATCTCCACTTATAATGCGAAACGAATTGCGTAGACAATGATGGGCGGATGGAGCCACCGAGAGTTCACAATCATCATTTATACGCTGACTGGTGCGTACCACACGCTCATTGATTAGCACCGATAGAGCCGGTTTCAATTCACTGGTATCCATATTTTGGATATCCAAATAGATTGGCATTAGCTGTACCACAGCACCAAATATGATTGTCTCTTTTGGGGCATCCAGCACAATTTCCCTATTGAAATTATCAAAAAGTGTGCGAGCCTTTTCCACAAGAAGTTCACCTTTATCTCGAAGTATTTTAAACTGCTGGATTTTCTCCTGCAAAGAAATAATATCTATTTTTTTTATAATATAATTTAATAATTAAGTTTCTAGTTACCTCTTCTAGACAATTATCTTCAAACCAATTGCCAATACGCACTACCGGGCGAAAGCGACGAGATCCTGATTGCAAAACTGACATCCTGCAAGGCATTTTTAAAACGTTGAAATAGATATTTAGAGGGAGAGAAAGAAGGAAGCCGATCACTTTTAACTAAGATAATTTATTTAAAGCAATGAAATAAAGGGAAAATATATTTTGTGTTGGTTTTTATTTTTAATATTTTACAATATTTTTTATATATGTAAAATATTCTTTGGAGTAAGCGACAAAAAAATGATTATTGAAATAAATAAATCAATCCAAAAAATTCAATGAATACTTAATGAAAACAAACTAAATCAAATGTTCAAATATGAAATGTTTTTGCTTAAGTTTGTTGTAAAAAAACGAATTAGTATTGGGCCCAAACTGACTGAAAAATGAGTAACATTTTCTAAAATATAAGGTAATGCGTAAAAACCACTAGAAACTTAGATGCGAAAGTTTGAGCCTTCTCAGCGAAGGCTGGAAATTAAATTTGGAGACATAGTTTCATGGTGAAATTTTTTGAGAATTCTTCGTAGAACCCGATTCTGGTGTACGCTTACCACGTTTTTTTTTTTTATCCATACAAATTAACCCGCGCTAATAAATACCCTTCATGGAGTCGGTAAGGTATATTTATTATACCCTCTGCAATATTATAATATATATTTTTATATATATTATATATATATTTTTATTAAAGAACAAGTATTCCTAAAACCTAAATCCCCAACCTAAATTTATTATTTCAATAACATTTTAAGTTTTATTAAATTGATGATCATCGGTTACAAACTTTTAAAGTTACCTTGCAAAAGTGATTAAATTTTAATTTTTGATTGCTTACCCAAAACATTACAGATTGTTGATCTGATTCAAACTTCAAGAACACATTCTTAAAATTATTAAGTCTCTAGTTAAAAAAATATCCTAGAAGTTTTCTTGATGTCTTTGCCCCCTCTTCATTTTCACTTCAAGTTATCTGTCAAAATTATAAACTTTTTAGACAACAACACAAAAGAGACATTATCAACATCATTTAGATTTATTAAGTTAATATTTGTAACCCTAAAACACTCTGATATATAGATGGAATAGCTACAGGTGCTGTTAGCACAACCAAAGTAGAGTATTCAACAGTAATTACACTTACTGCACTTTCGTTAATACCCTTTCCAAGATTCTTATCTCAAGAGTCAGTTCTCTTTGCATTGCTGTAACCAAAACCCTATATGAATAAGTAACAAAGAAAGAAACATTCAATATAAATTCCAATCTGGCAACAATTTCACAAATTCTCTATCAATGTAGTAATCACAAAGTGTTGCATACTTTTAGTTGCTATGTGGAAAATAGACTCATGTCGTATGCGTAATAATGACAACATTTACCAGTTTACATATTTAATGCGTTGTTATTTACCTTCTTTCTTTTTTTCTTTTTTTTTTTTTTGCTTTTCTTTAATCATATATTTGTTAACTGATTTGCTAACGGGGCGGATGATGATTTTGTCGACTTAGTCGTCCAGTCTGTTGTTTGCCCAAATTGTTGAATAGCGTAAGACAGGCAAGACAAGCAATGAGACAGTGGGCGAAGAAGAGATTAGAGTCCAACAAGAGTCATAAATAGCCACCTCATTTTCTGTTTAGAAATGTCGGGGAACTGCTGGCCCCCTATGTGATGAACGGGCCTTCAACTAATATGAGTGTCGTCTCCTCCCTCGTACAGAGTCCCGGTTTCCGTCTCGATACAGTTGACAAGATAAGCCATTTGTATAACACACGAGGCTTTTGTTGATCGCTTTAATTGCTGATGTTCTTGATTGTTTTTCTATTTTTTTTTTTTTTTTTGTTGGTGTTGTTGCTGTCTGGATCGGCGTGCACTTCACGTGAACGTGAGCACCTTGCTCGGCCGATTCGCAACACGTTTGTTATCATTGGCGACAGCAACAGCCACACCATGGAACAGAGAAGGAGGTATGTATATCAAGTGCCACTCGATTATAGAAATGGGACTTTTACGATATATTATACACAGGCACCACCAGTTTTATGAGCATATTTGCCTTGTTCGTTATTCTAGCTAAAAGGGGTTAACAGGAGGGCTAAAACTGAGGCTTTATTATACCATTATTTCATTTGGCTGTATCAGTCCCGTCATCTAATGTATGAAAAGAGCTGTACTGATTTATTTTGATTAGTTTGCACTCTATACATTTATGGTTATCATAATTTTTCCAAAAACCTTATCGTCAAGAGTTTTCTCAAATAAATATTTTTAGCAAATATAATTCAATTTATTGTTTTTCTTTCCATAGTTGATCCTTACACTGCTTTTGCTTTCTATAAATGGCATTTCTTTTTGTAAGCAAAGTCTAAAATTTTTATTAACAGAGAGAGAATTTGCTGCTCGTTGTTTTAATTTATACTGACAGCTTCTCCATTTCTTTTGATCTGCCGCCAGTTGAAACAAAGACCTGATGAAGGTATAAAAAAAAAAAACAACAACAATTTAATGACACGAATGCAAGTTTACAACAAATTAGAAAAGAAAAGATCAAATGAAGCAAATGCATAAGCGAAAATATTACAAATGGAATGTTTTGACACAGTTAAAAGTACATAAGAACTTGGCTAGTTAATTTGGCTTTCTTTACTTTAAGTTTTGATTTATTGTTAGCCTTTAACTATGCATAGATAATACCTGATTATCGGGAATTCTAAAGTAATTGTCATCTTTGAATTGGAATTAGGATAAATTGGAGCAAAGTTGCTTGTCTCCATTTTGACTTTTTATTATTTTAAAGATAGGGCTATATTATTTTAAAGTTAAAATATAAATAAATGTATATAATGCTTATTTAAAATAGACTAAAGTTTATGAATCCCAGTTAGCTATAAAACCAACTACTTTGCATAGTTTCTGTTAGGGACTTTAAGCCTTTCAATAGCTTCTCTCTCAATCTTATCTAAAAAGTAGAAATTTCAAATTATTTTGCTTTAAAAGATATTCAATTTATAGTTACAGGTGTTCAGATAATAAAGGACAGTATATAAGATGGACTAAGATTGGTTAAAGAACTTACTTTAGACTTGCCAGAACAAGAATATTTGAAGGACAGGATGAAAGGGATCTCAATCCTGGTTATTTGGTAAAGATAAGATCAATTTGGAATAATAAATAAGTTATAATAATATATAAAATATGCTAAAAATCATAAATAAATTTTATAAATAAATAAAATATAATAAAAATAAATCAATTACAATGTCGAATATAATAATTTGTTCTAAAGATTGCTAAAGATTATTTTACTATATTCTTTTTTTAATGATTCCCTCTCTAAGTTGTTCCAATTAAATTATCATTGCTTTTGAAATTAACTTAACAATTGATTACGTCATCGATTTGAAATACGTACGTCTAGGATACTTCAAATATTGATTGCAGTTTCATAATCTTTAACAATTGTTTGCCCCTTTTCTAAAAGATAAGGACTTTTTCTCGTTCCGAGTAAAATGTAATCTATCTATTAACCTTATATATATTTTTCTATCGAACCATTACATCTTATTTGAACATTGCGTCAAAGGCGACAGGCCCCAAAAAGAACAAGAAAACATATCTATATATATATATATATATATACAATAGTAGATCGAGTGGCGCTCGCATGTCTATATCGTTTAATCTCAAATGGTGAAATTTAGA
Source organism: Drosophila neocordata (assembly GCA_018903615.1). NCBI lineage: Eukaryota > Metazoa > Arthropoda > Insecta > Diptera > Drosophilidae > Drosophila > Drosophila neocordata. Next base: position 347,066 of record JAEIGI010000007.1, on the reverse strand, counting down.
GCCAAATAAATAATTAATATGATAGATGTTCTGTATGTTGATAATGTCAACATTGATTTAGTTAAGTTATTCAAAAATTTATATATTTACGAGTATATAGCTTGAGTTTGTGACCAATGTCGTACCCAATTCACTTCAAACTGTCAAATAATCCGCCAGATAAGCATCATTTTTTTTTTTGTTGTTAGGCTACAAGTTAATAACAATAATCCGAATCATGTGATGGAGGTATTAATTTATTTTTGAAACCAATTTGAAACGTTTTCTTCTTTACCATTCATAAAAGAAAAAATGGTTATAACTACTGTTTGCTTAGATTATAATTTATAACCCTTTATGAACTTCAGAAATCAGATTGATAGAGGCAAAGTTCTTATCGAGCGGTCACTTTTATTATTAAATTGCTCCCTATAACCGTGTTAGAATCACTCGCATACACATTCTTTACATCATTTTTCAGTTGTGAACGTGTTAAAGATAAGTACATACATCTAAATGTTATAATATCTTGTTTCATAATTGCTAATTCATGACTTTATATAGCGTGAAATTTGTCAACGTTTGACGCAGTCTTTCCATTTAGATTGTAAATCCTCTCATCATTTCAACTTGTCAATATTGTAAAAGCTCAGATAAACATGCGTCTTCTTTCTCTGTGAAATGCTAAAGAGCACGTGAATGACAGGCGAACGACTAAGTGGATTCTGATGAAGGAAAGTAACCCAAAAGAACTAGCCTGTCTCTTTCTATCCAACTATCTCTCTGTCGGTCTCATTTTGTGTTAAAAAGCAACGGTAACCAGCTGTTGACATTCATTTGATATTTGCATATCTTTCTCTATACACTCTACACGTTGTTGTTTTTGTTCTTGTTTTTTTTTTTATTCTTCTCTTTTCGTTTTGATATTTGTAGTTACAGGTTGGCAAATTGCTAGTTTGGTTGCCATAAAAACATCATTTAATTGTTTATAACTCTATGCCATATAACGTAGGCTCATTATCACATTATCAACAGCTATCAACCGAACAGACTGCCTTTACCTCCTTCATTCGTTTCAATACCCTATACAAATAGAAGTCAATAAAGGGTATATTTGATTTGTTAGAAAGCTTATACTAAGCATTTAATTTGCTTTAAAGAAGTATTTACTATTATAAATGTGTGTGTTAAGGATCTGTAGATATTGTATATATAAGATTGATGTACTCTATATGGTACATATAATAACTTAATCAGTGTGAATGGAACGATGCATATAATACTCTTTTAAAGTGCTACATTATATAAAACAAAGCACTAAGAAGAAAACGAAAATATTCCAAAAATAGGTATGAAATATAAACTAAAAAATACTAGAAACGTAAAGTACATTTTGCATCTTTAAATATATTTCTATATATAATTATATTCATTCTAACAATTTTAAGCAATGTATAATTTTTAAAATTCATATAAGTACATATAAACATTGTGAAACATCGATTTAACGAATTTGGAAAGGAATCTTATAATGTTTAATTACATTTATAAATTGTTAAGATTGTTATTCCAGTCTTTTGCTATATTCAAAACTAAATTCAAAAATCGTGCTGATTATTCCAAAAGAAAGGAAGTTCATATTCCTAAATTTAATATTATTAAAAAATTAAATATCTACAATTTCCAATGCATTAACATTTTGCTTCAAATTTGATTTAATTTAAAAAAGTTATACATTTACCTTTTTAAATTTATCGAAATATAAATTTAAAAGCCAAATAGTTTAATGTGGCCTTGAAAACGGAACTTTTATTATTTTGCTTTCTTTTCAACCATGAAACCATACCACTGTACCAAACAAATAACGGAATTTGTACCGTTTTGCTTTGTTTCTATCAGAGGGACTCTAACGATCTAGCAAAAATCGTTTTATGCTTTATTTTAAATTACTATTAAAGATTAAAGGGTTCGCTGAGTAAAGTCTTTGTGGAGCAATATTTTATTATTTTGAAGCTATAAAGAAGAAATTTTAAGCCACAAATGTTCTAAAAACTTTTTTATTCAAAGGGTTTTTTAAAAATTAGTTTTTTACAAAGTAATCAATAAAAATTTAATTATAAGAAGTTTTTCTTTACAACAAAGTAAGTTATATTAAAGTTCATTATATCGAAGTTCTTTATATATTTATAATATCTGCTTAAAGTTCAATGGTTACCAATAACTTTAAATATATGGATGTACTTAATATTCAACTTCTAAAATAAGAATACTATTCAGTATATTGTATAGATAAAAATAGAACACAATACTAAAATTAAAAATAGTTTTAAAAAAATAAATCTTACTTTTAAATAGCCTTTTCTAAGTACACTTGCACTTCCTAGCTTACCAAGCTTATTTGATTGTTCATTTAAACACAAAGGGTATCTCAAAGTCGCTCATACTACCATCCTATTGAATTTTGTTATATTGTTTCTTTTCTTTGCTTTATGTTGTTGTTGTTTTTTGGCGCTCGTTTGATGAATCAAAAGCGCTCGTATTTCCTCTGCCGCTGCCTCTGTTGTTTTAAACGAGAGTGAGGGAAAACAGAAACAGAATTATAAAAACGTTCAATTAGCTGAGGTAGTAAGTCATTACAGAGCAAGCGCTTGCTCAGGCAGCTCCCCAGCTCCAATTCCCCAAACGCTCAGTTAGGAGAGAAGAGACGAGTGTAATAAGAAAGTATTAAAAAATAAAAAAGAAAACCGCGTGTGAGGTGTTGATTGTGGTGGAAAATTAAATTCTATAAAATTGTTACATCCAGATTTAAGGAGAACTCCCTCGTCCCTCATACAAACGTACACGTGAGTGTTCTTAATTTTAATTTTAACTATTTAAGCTAAAAACCAAAAAAAAAGGAGAATATTATTCTGCAACGTTGCGTGTTACCAGATCTTAAATCAGTTTTTTTGTTTTTGTCCACTCATTCGCTGACTTAAGCTAATTAGCCACAAAACAACAAAAACAGTAACAACAAGTACAAGAAAAAGATACAAAAACATTTTTTAACGCAAAAAAAAAAAGTGATAAAAACAGCTGATTCGTATTTTTAAAAAGTTGATTCGCTTGTGTTCATATATATTTAGTTGAGGTGAGTGAGTTTCAGTCGTAAATTAAACAAAACAAAAAAAATATATTTTTGCTTAATTTTATTTTATTTTTAACGAATAAAATATTTTATGCCTTAAAAATTTCGAGTATAGAGAACTTTTTAAATGATATATAAATATATTTTCGATATGCCAATACTTAAATGTTTTATAATTGTCATTAACAAAGTTCAATTTCAATTCAAGTGCAAAAATGTGCAAGATAAGTTAAGTAAATACTTAACTTGGTTATTCTGTACCAATTTTCTAAAGAGTTTCATATATTTTTTAAGTATTATTTTGTGGTACTTGTTTGGATTTCCCATTGATCGTGGGTAACATAATCAACAACATCGAGAGGCACTCGCCCGAAACGAATTGGAGTGTGTGTGTGTGCGTGTGAGTGTGTGTGCATTGTAACTGAACTTGAACTTGAACAAAAAAAAAAACAACAAAAATGTGGCAGAAATACAAAACTCTGAATGAAAAGCATTCCAATGAAAATGAAAAGAAAAGTTAAATACCAAATAGCATAAAATTAAAATTAATTGGCAATGAATTTGAATAAAAAAAAAAAAAAACATTACAATGATAGCTTTCTATAAAGAGTAAAAAAAAAAAAAAACAACAATTTTCATTAATTTAACTAAAGTAAAAACATTCTAAAATCAAAGTTCTAACTTTTTTTCAATATAGCAAATCGTTTAGTTATAGAAAAGTTATTAAATTGTATGGAAAATTTTTGGCTTTGCCTTGTCATGCAATTAAGATTGCCCAAAAGTTATAAACTAAATTATGGGCCATAATAAGAATTTGATTAAGACAGAATTCAAATGGAATTTAACAATGAATTGGGTTTTCCTCTTAACACGTAGATTTTTCTATCAATATTTTGGAATTTGGAATATATATATATATATAGTACAGTTTCAAGAGAATACATTTTAATCTATGAGTATATCTCTGAGTGAGTGCGCCACACTCTTCAATGATACCCGATAAGACGGCATTACTTGATTTATGGTTTTTGGCCACCTCATGGCAACATATATAAAATGAAATACAAATTATTATTAACCACAATAGAATTATTAAAACAAAAAAGAGAGAAAACAAAAAAGTTGTTTATGGCCCAATTGTTGATTTATAACTATCTTTTCGAGCAAATTGTTTCCAACTCTTTCCTGTTTCTATATATAACTTTCAATTTTTAAGATGTCTTAAGTTTGTTTTCTATTCTTTGGCCAACAAAAATGTAATTTCCGCCAATCGAGGGTTTATTTTTTTTTTTTAACTTCAACAATCCGATTAGAAGTGGTTAGCGTGTGTATTAGTTTGCGATTAAATTCATAAATTTTCGTTAAACAATAATTTCCCATTGTCCACTTAGTATTAGTATAAACAATATTTTCGTTGCAGGACAATAAATTGTTGAAATTTTTTGTAATTTATTATATTAACAAATGCACTTTTAATGCTTGTGAAATGAACCATAAAATGTTTATAATGTTTAGATTCATTATGACTTTAGATTAATATTATTTTATGGCATGAAATTAAAACTGGCTTGTAGACAATATACTTTATATATAAATCTATTATATATATATATATATATATATATATATATCATTGTGTTTGTTTGCTTTAACAATTTACAATTGTAATTTAAATTTATTACAAAATTATATAAAAAATAAAATTATTCATTTGAGATTACTTTTAATAAGCCGTGATCTCTATAAACCGGGAAATTCCAATGAAATCACTTGGCTATATAACTTCTATAAGTAGATATATAAAGTTAGATCTGTATAGGACATATATGCAATTTAAATGAGGACTATATATAGATATATAAAGGTAGGCTTAAACAGGTAGATATATAAAAGTAGATTTATCAGTCATCTCCACTTTTAAACTTTACATGCCCTATGATTTATTTAGAAGTTTGTAATACATAGATATATAGGTTTTTGCACCCCTTCTTGATTATTATCAATAGCAATGCATTAAAAAATGAGTTTAGGATCCTATAAGATATATATTGTTGATCATTTCAATAGGAACGCATTGTTAAAAGAGTTTAGGGTGCTATAAAGTGTTTATTCTTGATCAACATCAATTGTCGACGTGATGTATCTATGTTAGCCTGTTTCTCTGTCTGTTCCTTTGCTACTTTTAGCCTTCAATTTTAAAGGTATTAAACTGAAACTTGGTTAATAAGCTTTTAAGATGTCTATCCATTTCATGTTTAAGTATTGGCTAGATCGCACTAACATTAGCTATAGTTGCTATAGGAATAATCATACTAGGATAAAAAAAAAGGTGTTTCTTTTATTTATATCTTTACCCAATACCAAGCTTAAGTAAGCTTAACAAATTATTAAGAGCATACTTAGATAGGTAAATTGATATAGGTATATATATAGATATATAAAGGTAGTTTTAGCTAGTATAAAGACTTGTCCTAAAATAGTTTTAATTACAACTTTTAAAGCAAAGTTTGCCAAAAATAAAGAAATAAGACTATAAAATAATATGATATAATTATCCCATAATCTTTTTATAATCTTCATCACTTAATTATATCATCTTAATACTATAAAGTTTTATATATTATATACCTTTATTCTGCTATCTAAAAAAAAAATAACAAACCTTGAATTAAAACAGAGTTCACCCTTTTTTTAAGCAAGGGTATGTAAACAAATATAAAACCCTTCGGCACTTATGATCATTCGGTACTTTTTTATTTCCATTTTTTGTTGTTGTTTCTTTTTTATTGATCCAGCCTGTTTTAAGATGCAATATAATAGGCAATTAATATGTCAGGTGTCAGTGAGCTGATAATCTGGTTAACCACACACGACAAACCACAATTTCATACTGAAAACGTGATATTGGCCAGTTGAGATAGACAGACCGATCTATGTAGATGATCAGATTATTTAGCAGACATTAAGAAAAGAAAAAATGCTATATCATTCCTATTTTTGCATTTTTCCACTAAATGTTTACCAAACTACAAAAAAAAAATTTGCTAATTGCCTAAATTGACAAATATTTCTTTATATGAAATAATAGAATTGTATGGTAGATGTGAAATATTTTGCCAGACCTCAAATGACAAGTTGATTTATTTACATAAATTATGTCTATATGTACATTTGTTCTTATTTTGGACAACTCCCACAACATCAATTATATCTTTTGTATCCCAAAAATGAGTAAATAAGAAAACATAAGTGAACCTAAACCCAGGTTTTGTGTTCCCTCGTCTCGGGCATTTTGTTTGACTTTGAGCTATGAAACTTTCCAAATTATATTTTGCTTATATTGATTGTCTGACGTGCAAGCTATATAAATAATATAAGACCTTGAGATACCCTATAAACTGAAGTGAAAAAGCTACCCTATAAACTGAAAACAAAAAAAGCTTTTAAAAGACATTTATAAGATGATCTTCCATTTTATAGAAAGAAGCAATTATAAAATCTTAAAGTATTTATAGATACAAAAACCTTTTTAAAAAAAAAAGGTATAGATATTTGTAGATTATTAATCTATTTATTTACATATTTTTGTATATTTTAATATGCCTTTCTATATTTATATTAAAGGGTATAAAAACAATTGAAATTCTACTCACATATAAGGTGAATGCGCAACTGTGTTTTTGGTTGTTTGTTGTTTGTTAAAGATTATATATATATATATATATATATATATATAAATGTCTGTATATATAGAATTAAAAATGATTTACCAAGAAATTGGGCAACAATTGGCCAGAGATCGGAACCTGTTCTTTTGTGACGCAAAGTGGAAAAAGGTTTTCTGATACGATAAACAAAATATTACATCATCATTTAAATGTAAGAGATTCGAAAGTTGGATCAGCTGTTTAAATAATATCTTAAGAATTAAACTTAAGATGAAAATATAGAGGTTAATTCTATATACATAAAACTTACTTGATCAATTCAAACATTTAAATGCTGAAAAGAACTAAAATATTATGTGTCCAACTGTACTAAAAGATAAACTTCAATTATATAGATACCTATATATTTATATAGATGTCAAAGATATGAATTTGTCAAGTCATTTTCAAATATTTGTTTGCGAAAAAATTGATTTTGTTAACTTGAAAAACGTGCGTGTGGGTAGACAAACTCGTGAATTGACGTAAAAAAAAAAAAACAAAAAAAAATATTGCTACAATTTGCATTGAGCATATTTATCCAATCAATTGAAGCAGCTACCGACAATAACTTGCTAAATTTATCAAACTAATTTATTCTGCTTACAGATTAACAACTTGATCAGCCGACGACAATCGACCAAAAAGCGCTGAACGTGCCAAAAAAAAAAAAAAAAACCCAAGGGGAAGGGAAACGCATGCGCAAAGGCTCGTACCTTGCCGGAGATCGTTCGTGAATAAATCAACAAATATATATATATTTCTGTATATATATATATCATCGCATAAGCCAAACAAAAACTTAAGAAAATAAAATAAAACGTATAAATAGACAAAAAACCGGAGCACCGCCTGCCCGATTTCACAGTATACTCTGAGATTCAGATAGATCTCAGTTTAAAGCTATTTAAAGGCCCGCGCCTCAACGTCTATCAATCAGAACATTCCCAGCTGCCCAACTGGCAGCACCACCATCAAGTGAGACAAGTGCGACAAGTGTCATCCAAAATATATATAGATATATGTATATATATATCTGGAGGCCCCTCCATGAGACGTGCTTAGCCAAGACTTTTTCGTAAATAACAATAACAAAAGCAAAAAATATAAATAAAGTGCTATTGTACAAAACAGTTAGCCACAATTGTTGTGCCGCGTCTACCTCAATCGCTTTTAACCAAAATTACCTTTCCATATTCATTCCTCGTCTCAACTTTAGACTTACGCAAGTCGTTCGGTATTGTGATATATATATCGAAACTGAATTAACAGTTTAAGTAGAAAGTTAATTTACAATAGCTAAAAAATAAACAATAAAACAAAAACACACAAAATGTCTGCATCAAAGGAAGCTATTTGCGCTAGTACCGAGAAGGATCTCGAAAAGCCAAATTTGGGTGAGTTTTAAATAGATTCTAATACTACAATAAGTTAAGTCGGGATATCTTTTCAGTTATATGCAAAAAATTTATAAAAATATTTAAAAAATTATTAGACATAAAAAATGACAATAATTGTCGTTCTATTGGTGATAAGTTCTTTTGATTTTGCTTTGTATATACATTCGTATATAAAACTGTCGAATTGTCTTGATTTCCGTTTATATACCCTTACAGAGGGTATAATAAACTATGCAAGATATTTCCAATCCACAGATATATAGGTTTTTTTCACCCCATAAAGTTTATATTCTTGATCAACTGATCACTTGATCGCTGATATAAGAGTTTGTTATTCTCATTCTTAAACAAAATCGATTAGCGAGTCGATCTTTCTATGAAAGCCGTTCCCTCTGTTTATTTCTTTGCTACTTTTAGACATTATTTCTTAAGATATATAGTTGAAACTTGGTAGATAAGCTTCTAAGATGTCTACCCACTTCATGTTTAAGCATGGGCTAGATCGGAATAACATAAGCTATAGTTGCTATATAACTAATAGGAATAACATGTTTCCTTTATAAATGGTTGCCTTTACACCATCCACCAAGTTTGAGTACAATCATCCTATTGTTGAGAGCAGAATCCAATAAGCGAAATTTTTGATATATTTAATAAACTTTAGACAAAAATACATAGAATTTAGCTACATTTTTATACAAAGTTAACTTCTTTATTGACTCGCAAAACACAGCTCTTAAGTGAATTAAAATTAAAGATAATTAACATATAAAACAAATTACTTTGTTTTTGTTGTGCTTTAGAGTAAAAAATTTACCTTGTCATTCAATAATTACTTTTAGAAGATCTTTCGTATATGAATAACTCTTTATATACCTTCTCCCATGATAGGCAAATGTTCTAGGCAATATCAGCTTTAACATTATTGAAATCAATTCACAAGATTTCATTTCAGCTGTTATATACTGTTACAAGTAAGACTTTAAGTTTACTTTAACAACAATTCATTAAATATTTTTTAATAGCAATAAACCTTTTTCCCCTTAACCAGCTTAAACAGTTTGCAAAAATTACATATAGAATAAAATAATTTAACTAAAAACAAAGTTAATCTAAATTTCTTCTACGGCTTTAAGGAATGTTTGGCTGAAACTGGATACTAATTAGGGAACAAATTAGTTAATATTTTAAAAGTTAAACCAAAATAGAATGCTCATTCATAGCCAACAATTATTTAAAATATTTATTTTATGAGCAAGTTTTGTTTAGCATTTGTTTACGTAAAATAAGTTAAAATTTACAACTTTTTAAATTAAATATTTAAATAAATATTTACATATTAGACTTTTTGTAGTTATATTATTATAGTTTGGAATCTATTCAACTTTGTTTTACATCTTATCTATCTATATAAATGTTGTACAATTTATAGTTAATTATGACAATACTCGACTTCCTATAGTATTTATTTTAGCCTTAGTGACTGAAAGTTAATTGCTCTATTTGTTTCACATGACAATTTAAATTCCAAACAAATATATAATTTATTTTTATCAGTTGTGAAATAAAATGTTTACTTTGAAAATACTTTGTTGTAATAATCATTTCTAGTACTTATAATACTTAATAATTTATATGATATATATCTCACGATTTTGCAAGACTCTCAAGTAAAAGTATGCTCTTAATAATAATTCAATTTGTAAAGAAAGAAAAGAGGCCACTTCAATTTGATTGAAATAATAATAATAATGAAAAATTATGTAGATAAATTTATCTAAACGTCAGGAGGTCATCCTCGAAAACGGAAGTTATTTGTTATGTATGCCAGAATCTCCCAAAAATAAAAAAAAAATTTGAATTTAAATAAATTAATAAATAAAAACAGATTCATTCAACGCCGACGCGTGATCCAAATTTGCAATTAACTTATAACTAAATAAGTTTATTGACACAATGCCAGATGTTTTTGTCTGTCTGATGTCTAATTTGACTATTATAGTTCCATTTATGTACCGGAGAGTAAACAAGTAGTTTGTTATTCAGTCAAGATGATGTCCGCCAATTGACATAGTTTTTTTTTTTTTTCATAGTTCCTCAATGGCCTTTTCTGGGCAATAGGGGAGGGGAAATAACCGGTTACCGGCAAAAAACTGAAACAACATTTCGTTGCCAAATTACGTTTCAACATTTTCAATTGTGCATGAACTCTGAGACAAAATATAAAATTAACAAATAAATTGAAGAAAAACCGGTTTTCATATACAAAGTAATAAAACTTGGTTTTTGGTTTCACAGTTAAGGTCAAAGACGAATATCTGGTGGAAAAATGTGCAATCAAGTGCATCAATAGCCTTGAAATTCCAGTAAGAGAACATTTTACTTTCAGTAGAGACAGAGAAAGAGAGAGAGAGAGAAAGAGAGAGAGAAATTCTTAGAGTAAAAGCGGGAGTGAGGTAGGGGGTCATTAGTGATCTGTGGTTTGTTGGCAATTTGACAAGTTTTTAAGCAAAAATTTCATGCTTTTGGCCCTGATATTGACATTCAAATATCTTTTTAAATATAATTCAGAGAACTTTTCTTTTTTTTAAATATTTAATTTAGCTTTTCATGCAATAATCGACAATATTCTCATTGAATAACGTCGCATTCAATTTCTTTTTATAAGGCCCAGACAGCTTTCACTTGGATAATAAATGTCAGAAATGAAATTGATATAATTCGAGATATAAGCTTAAGGCAACGACTTGAGAATACCCTGCTTGGAATGGAAGTTTTATCAAAAGTATATTCATCTAATTTCTAAACAAAGATTTTTAATGGTTTTTATATATAAAGTTTGTTATATATTCGATAATCTCTTTTTACAGCTCCCTAAAGTATGCTATAGTTTCTTAGACTTTTACCCTTACAATACCTACTTCTTCTATCAAGCTTATAACAGATAAAAAGCAATATTATATGATTTTTAAAGTCACATTTGTCTTTCGTATCCCTTATTTTATCCATCTATTTGTATTATTTCTTAGTTAGATGGTTTAAAAAGTACTTTAACTAATAGAATAACTGTCTAGACTATTTAAATAGCTACAAAATTACTTAATGCTTATTTTTACATAAAGATATATATATATACCCTCGATACTAACTATATATACTGGGTATACAATTGGAGAAGTCGCTTTTTTTTTGCACGCCAACGCCCTCACTCAATTGATATTTCTACTATGCATTTTTTACGCCAACTATCAAATGAATAATACGCTTTATAATGCAATCTTTGATAGCGTCATTTTCACATCTGGTTCAATTAGAAAATTGCTTTTATTTGGCTGCGGTTTTACAATAAATAAAAAAAAAGAAATATAGAAATAACACTATTAAGCTTCCTATCTTATTCGTGACTTTTGCCCATAATTTATTATTTAAGTATTTTGTTGTAAATTACTCATCTGATCTTAAAAGCGCATGTTATTTATAACAATTGCAAATTACTAAAACAAGGAGAAAAAAAAAATCCCTTAACAACGCTTAGATATAAAAAATCTAATTTTATATGTAGCAAAATACTTTCTATAGTTGACAATTGAGATGAGATCAGCAAAAATAATTCAGTCAAAACAATTATCATGATCAGTTGTTAAATATGTCTGCTTTTCGGTTGGCGTTTCACAATGAAAATCATACAGACAGACAGATTAGCCTCGAGACCTATTTTAACCTTGTAAAATACATAAAGCTTGTTTTTTAAGTATTTGCCAATATTTGTTGAACGTCTTTACACCTGTTGGCGGACAATTCCGGGAACAGGGACCCTTGAAGTATGTGAGACAAGTATTGTTGAGCCATTAAAACTTAAGTAAATAAGAGATAAATAATTTTTCTGTTTTCAATCGCCAGATGAGCGTAATAATATTACAAAATAAAACAAAGAACTTAATATAATGAAGTCTTGCTCGCTCGCTCTCAGTAATCAGATTACCTTATGATCAATTATACAAAAGCACAATCAACGAAATTTGAATCTATACGTTATGCCTTACATTACGTATTACTTTACGCACTTTCATGCCTAGAAGCATGCTACACAAATTTAGTCAATACATAAACACAGAAATACGAAAGCTTTCTAGTAAAAGTTTGAAAGCTTTACTCCAAACCGCAGCAACTAAAGTGAATTTAAAATATGCGATTATAAAATCGCAATCATGCATCAACTACAAACGTGATTTCTATACAATTAACGAACGGAAATAGAACAAAACTATACTATATGTAGGGAAACTGTCATATTGTTGACAGACATTGTCAAAATTCACTTAATTGTCTCATCTACACAACTGTACCTAAATCTAAATTCGTAAAAATTTCCATTCGCTTCTTTTGCCAAAAATATAAAAGTGACATTGCCTTGTTCTGCATTTTTTTATACCCTAGCAAATACTTTCTAACTTGTTTTGTATATAGATCTGATTTCAGTAAAATATTGATTGGTAGATAAAAAGAGAAATTTTCATAATTCAAATAAAATTTAAAGAATTTCAACTTTATAAAACCTTATAAGAAATATTAGTTCACTATATGAAGTATAGAGCTTTGGTTTTGATAACCTAATCTTGGGTTTTTCTAAAGAAAACCAAAAAATATATAGTTTCTGGGTAAAACAAAAAGCTTATGAATGTTGGGTTTAGAATAAAAATTTCTTCAATTTAAGAGAATTTGATAAATTAAAGGATTAAGAAATCCAATTTAGATTTATGGCATATCAGGCTTTCTTTTATATGTCTTTTAGCTATCTATGTTTAAGGAAAAGGTAAAAGATATAAGTTCTATCAATATTATATACTTTATACAACTCAATAGTTAATCTATACATTTTCAAGTATAGAGTAAAAAGTGAATACCGAAACACATAAACAAATGATGCTGGTCTTTGCTATGGCTTTTTGTTGGCTGTACCTTGTCACGAGTACGACTTGGCAATTCGATGAAATTTCTATGTCCCAATCGGAGTACAATAACAATAACAAAATTCATTTGAAAGCACCGTCATGAATCATGGATTTTGTATGGAAAGAGAGGAAGTTTCAATGCGCTACACTCCGTCTCCCGCTTAAATGTTCGAAGAACAAGCAAAAGCAGCTCATTTGAAAGTCATCTAGAATCAATCTGTTGATTTTATTTGAACTTGGAACAGAAGCAGGCGAGAAACACGTGTCTGCCTTTTGCTACGACGACTTTCGAGAGCAAGCTTCGATATCGCCAGATACACACACACAGACACATAGATATGTTTATATATATATATTGATGGGTGTGTGTTCAAAGCGTGACTGTAGCTATTTTTATAGTTCATATGAGCTTTGTGTTGAAAATTTTGCGGTTTTTATACTTTATTTCTCAAAATATAACAACAACTTGTCAAAGCAAATTAAACAAGTTGTTTGTGTGTGTGTGTTTGCGTGTAGAATATAATTTTTAGATGTATTTGTTTTATTTTTTTCATTTGGCTTAATTAGTAATTACATGCACCTTGGTGGCGCCTCCAATTAGCACTTTGTTGAGGGCGTTTTCTCTTTTCTTTTCTATTTTCTAGCATTTCTATGAGTTCATCGGGCATATGTTAGGGCCAAGACTTTTGGAATGAATGTGCAAAAAATTTTATTTGTTAGTTTTTTATATTAATGATGTCTGGAATACCCCTAACCCATAGTCATACCCATACCCATAGCTTTCATAATCACTTAGCTTTGCATATTTTGGGCAACGCGCGTGTTTCATTTTTTTCAGTCACGAGATGTGACTGTATGTTGCTTACGTCTGTTGTCTATATATAGACAAATGTTTATTATATATATATATATATAGTTCTAACCGATTTATCTTCCAAAGTTCATTTATTTAATTGACATCAATCGTTGAAAGTTCACCCTGTTAATAGATGCATCATCATATGTATCTTAAAATGGAAAACAAATTAAATGGCAATAGTTTTGTATTAATTAGTCAAAAATCTGTGACTAGCGGCATTTCTAGTTGATGTAATCGTGTGAGAGCAACGCCGGCGCAAAGAATGTTCTCCGCTTCATTCCCGCATGCCACTTTATGCCCCTCTGTGTATAAAACGAAAGGGAACGCAACAGTTGGCGCTCAGTAGAAAAAGCAACAGCTGAACGAGAACAAGAGCAGTTCCCCACAATACACTGAGTACTCAGTACATTTAGTTGTATATCCAACGCTGTGCTTATAGCACCATATAAACGCATTAAAGTCATAATTATAATTTATTTAATTTTTCATTAATTTTTTCTGTTAATTTTTGTGTACTGTAATTTCGCGAAATGTTTCGGCTAGGCCAATGTTATAGATAGAAAATGAAATGGTTTAAACGTGTGCGAAAAAAGTTTTTAATTTCCATATAAAAACAACAACAACCAAAAAAAAAAAAGAAATCTTAAGCATTGCGAATTAAATTCGAATTTATTAATAAGTTAAATTATTTCTATATAAATCATACGATCTGGTACATACAAAATGCCCTTTCGTCGCAGCAAACTGAATCATCGCCATCGTGATGGCCATATTTTGGTTTGGGATCAGAGAAATTTACACGAATCTCTCGATCAGCAGAATCAACCCAAAAGTAAGTCGATATTGTGAAATAAAGCAAAAAAGAAATATTATACAAAAAAACAGAAACAAAAAAGTTCTAATTGAATTTCATTGATTTGGCATCTAATGATTAACTTTCGCTTGCCGGCACAAGCAGCACATACGCTGCGTATACGTAATGTTTATAGTTGGTCGCTTGTTTTAAATTTAAAAATAGTTTTTGCTCAACTTGGAAGTCAATCAGTGTTCGCGTTTACGCGCGATATACACACGTGCTTGTTGATTGTGCAACACGAGACCAGACAATGGAAAAAGAAGGATAGGCAGAGGAGGAGCATGGGGAGCATGGCATGATTTAATGCTGCGTGAGCAGAAATGAAAAATAATGGCAAAATTTTTATTTTTTATGAAATTAAATTTTTTATTTCTTAGAATTCAGCATTTCTCTTCCTCTTTACCCGCTTCCCCTTATTGTTTATGTCATAATTGTTTTTTGTGGCAATTTCCACCGAGACCATGAAAATGGGCATGACGCGACAGTTTTAGCTGTCTCTTTCTCCCACGCTTCTCTACTCTCTTTTGTTTTGTTGGGTGCAAATTCCATTGGGGCCACCTTTTTTATTTTTGTAGGAATGCCAAGTCAAAGTTTTTTTTTTCATTATTATTTTCTGTTTCATTTGTGGGTACGGCAAGAAAAAGAAGCAAATAAAAAAACTGTACCCAGAAATATTCCATTTGTAATGGCAAAAATCTCACGTGTTTCCGCAGACCATATTCACGTTTACCAAATGACAAAGAACAAATAGTCGGCAATTCCCTTTCATTCCAATAGCAATAACAATTTCTAATAATCGCTAAGAATAAATAGGAATTGCGCAATAAGCCGTGGCAATATGATTTCCTCTACACCTAGAATACAAGTGTGGCAATTAATTATGAGGTTCTGAGGTTGTGGAGGTTCTGAGGTTCTCTAGTCTCGCCTAGTTTTAGATATACATTGAGTCATAAGTAAATTTTAAATCTTATCTGGATCGTGCAATGAACCTTGGGCTAAGTAAACCTCACACTGAAAGCGACTTCTTGGCGGGAATACACATTTGCTGATGTTGCTGATGTTGCGGATGATGATGAGTTCTTATCTTAGCGATGACCTCGTTCAAATGGGATAATTTCTGTTTTTGTTTGGTTTTATTTTTGGCATCTGCAACTGCAATATACTTTGACATGTTTTCCGCCTTCATTGAATTTAATTGGCTATATATACTTTTAGTTAATGATTAATCTTTTAAATTTCTAATCATTCAATTAGTTTACTAATTCATTTATTTTCTTATTTTCTTTTAGGATTCTTTGCTACCCGCTATTTTGTCACATTTATGCTTTTCCTTGGTATGGCAAATGCTTATGTGATGCGCACAAATATGTCTGTGGCTATTGTGGCCATGGTTAATCATACGGCAATTAGCCATGGTGATGATGTCTTTGATGATGAGTGCGGTGATCGTGATATACCCATTGTAAGTCAACATATTAGACCTAGACAAATGAGAGGTCCCTCATTCACACTATTTATTTTCATTTAAAGGATAATGGTCAAGATGGAGAGTTCCCATGGAGCTCAAGTCTTCAGGGTTATATACTCTCATCATTTTTCTATGGCTATGTGATTACCCAAATTCCTTTCGGCATATTGGCCAAGAAATTTGGAGCTATGCGTTTCCTGGGCTATGGCATGTTGATCAATTCGGTGTTTGCCTTTTTGGTTCCAGTGGCAGCTCGTGAGGGCGGTGTCTGGGGTCTGTGTGCTGTGCGTTTTATTCAGGGTTTGGGTGAGGGACCCATTGTGCCATGTACACATGCAATGTTGGCCAAATGGATACCACCCAATGAACGTTCCCGCATGGGTGCCGCTGTATATGCTGGAGCTCAATTTGGTACCATTATCTCTATGCCTTTATCTGGTCTATTGGCGGAATATGGTTTCGACGGTGGCTGGCCATCAATTTTCTACGTTTTTGGTATTGTTGGTACTGTGTGGTCCATTGCATTCCTGTACTTTGTCTATGAGGATCCCTCAACCCATCCAACTATTGATGAGCGTGAGAAGCGTTATATTAACGATACTCTATGGGGTGCCGATGTTGTCAAGGTGAGCTTACTATTACTCTAGCTATCTCAAGTTGTTATTTAACACATCTTTTTATTCTTTTGCACAGAGTCCACCAATTCCTTTCAAGTCCATTGTCAAATCGTTGCCTTTCTATGCTATACTCTTCGCACATATGGGTCACAACTATGGCTATGAGACTTTGATGACCGAGTTGCCCACTTACATGAAACAGGTGCTCCGATTCTCTTTGAAGTCCAATGGTCTGTTGAGCTCTCTGCCTTATCTAGCCATGTGGCTGTTCTCCATGTTTATATCGGTGGTGGCCGATTGGATGATTAGCTCCAAGAGATTCTCCTTGACTGCTACCAGAAAGCTCATCAACAGCATTGGTCAGTATGGTCCTGGATTGGCTCTTATAGCAGCTTCCTACACTGGCTGTGATCGTGCCTTGACATTGGCAATTCTAACAATTGGAGTGGGTCTCAATGGTGGTATCTACTCAGGCTTCAAGATCAATCACTTGGATCTGACGCCAAGATTTGCTGGCTTCCTTATGGCAATTACCAATTGTTCAGCTAACTTGGCTGGTCTCTTGGCACCCATTGCTGCTGGCAATTTAATCAATAATAAGGTGAGTTAATAATGCTTTATGAAAAATTTGGTATGTGATTGCTAACATTTCTTTTTTTTTATCATTTTAGCCAACAATGGGTCAATGGCAGATTGTCTTCTTTATTGCCGCCTTTGTGTATATCATTTGCGGTACTTTCTACAACATCTTTGGCTCAGGTGAAAGACAGTACTGGGACCAACCTGAAAATGATGAACAGAAACCTGCACTGGAAAACGCCGACTCTAATAGCAATCAACCAACAAGGGCCGCAATTACCGCCAATCAGTAGAAAGACGGCGGCCCACCCATTTTATCATTAGCCACCTAGAATTTAGTCCTTGTTATAGTTACCTAGTTAAGTTCCAAAGTTGTTATTAGAGATAGTTGTTATCTATCGACCAACCAACCAACAAACAAACCAATCAAACAATTACAAAAGTATAAAAAAAAGACAATAGGCTTGATTAGAACCCATAATCAATCCAAATCCTAATGAGCACAAAATCTAAAACTCAAGTCACACACACACACATTTATAACAATTTTTTTTGTTTTTTTCAATTGATGTTTCATTGATGAAACAGTTTGAGTAGTTTTTAGTTATCTTATTGTGATAGCAGAAGAGTTTACTAAATTATAAAATTTATAATTGAGATATATATATATATCTAAGAATATAAAACTTGACATTAGAAAAAAAAAGTCAAGATATTGCTAAATAAAAATTATATATTTGCAAGCACGAAAAAGAAAATTCAATAATTGATTCTTAATTTGATATTAATAAGCACTTGTCATACTAAAAAAAAAGCCATAAAATATAAGGCTCACTAAAAAAAGGACTTCACTATTAACTAGAATGGCTCACGATGAAGACCTAGAACCCGATCAAGTTGATCTAAAGGTTACACCATTCCATGGCTCCTTAAGACGCACTTGGAATGACTTTTGTTCCACAAGCAGTATTCATGGCTTAAAATATACACGAGAAGAGGATACGAATCGAATTGTCCACTTCATTTGGCTACTCATCTCATTGGTAATGTTCATTTGTGCCATTGTCATGGCTCAGACCTTCTATGCCGACTATAGAAGTAATCCCACAAGGATGAATGTGGAGAATGATCATACACCAGTCGGTTATTTATATTTTCCCCCAGTGACCATTTGTCCAGATGTTTTGTTTAATATGGAAAAGTCACAGGCATTTCTACAGACTCTACAATTGCCACAAGGAACTAATCTATCGGTTATCCAAAGACATTTGCACATCTTCTATGGTTTTATGCTCGATGATGAACGCTATGCGAATGAGGATATAGAACATATGGAATCCTTGTTGGCCATTAATAATCTGACTTTGCAAGAACTTGTTCATAATTTACGTTGGAATTGTGATGAAATTTTACATCGTTGTCGGTTTCGTGGTAAAATTGTGGATTGTTCAAAACTATTTCAGTTGTCGAAGACTTTTTTTGGTCACTGTTGTTCTTTCAATTTGCGGCAAAAAGGGTAAGTCCTTAAAATAAAACTAAACTATAATGAAAGGAATATAAATTTCCCTTTAAAGTCTCAATTTCACGGCTCAGCGGGCAGCTGGTGGGCAGGACTATGGCTTGTCTATTATTGTGCGCTATAAGGACTCTAAATATGATCCTATACAATCATATTCTTATGGCGTAAAGTTGCTTATACAAGAAACTGATGCCTTTCCCAGTGCCCATTCAGTATCCAAATTTATTGCATTCAATACGGAAGTCTTTGCCACACTAAGACCCCAGGAGACCTTCTGTTCGAGTGCTGTTAGAGCATTACCTATCAAGGAACGGAATTGTGTGTTTCGTCAAGAGTTTCATTTACGTTACTTTTCGGATTATGTCTATCCCAATTGTGAGCTCAATTGCAGAGTTACTAATATGGTTAAATTCTGTGGCTGTCATACATATTTCTTTGATTTTAATCGGACAAAAGATAGAATTTGTTCATTTCGTGACATACCTTGTTTGGTAGATAACTTTGGTGGGTACTTCAAATAAAATATTTCCTTTTAATTCAACTTACTAATTTGTTTTCAGCTAATATTATCACACGTCGTCGTAGCACTCAGTGTCCTTGTCCATTGACCTGTGAATACTTTGATTACGATGTTCAAATAACTAATTTTCCTATACAACTAAATATGCCAATTGTTGATCCATTTTAGTAAGTGTTTATTTTATAGAAGTACTAACTAACTTCGGCCAGACCGAAGTTTATATACCCTTGCCAATTGTCGTTTTGTGTTTTGTATATTATCAAGCAGAATTGTTAATAAGTGTATAAAAATGGTCAAATCTTATGGTAATGTTGTTCACTTGTGAGTTATACTTAAAGTAAACAGATTCTCCTGTAATTTCATAGAGATATTTTTGTACATACTCAACTTACACATACCAAATTGAAAGACAATTGCTGGTAAAACAACCAAGTTAAACTTAAATCTTGAACCCTCGTATCTTTGGGAGCTTTATGATATAGTCAACTGTCTTCCATCAAATAACGAAGAATTATTAAAAAGTATATTAAACTAATAGAAACTAAGTTAATTGCCAATAGCTTGAGATACAAAATGTTTTCAATACCCACATATTTTGTGAAATGTTATATTTATATATGATATACATATGATATAGTCGACCGATTCTGATAAAACAAACTTTTCATGTTTAGAAATACAACAATAGCAAATATTTTTACATAAACTCAAAAAAACAACAAGGTAATCGTTTTTAAACCCTATTCTTGACCGATCGTTCCAATGCGAGCTATATGATTTGGTCGTCCGATCCAGCCGCTCCCAGAATATGTACAGCTTAAAATAGAATGAAGTGTGTGTACAAAGTTTTAGCACAATAAAAGTTTAACTGAGGTGACTAATTGGCATTGATTTAAACAGAGAGACAAACAGAAGACGCTATATCATTTTAGCTCATTATATTGATCAAAAACATATATACTTTATATTTTTGGAGCTGTTTTCTTTTGACCAATTTAAATATACCCTGTTTAGCAAGATTATAAATTTACAAAAGTAATTTTTCCAGTTCTGATTTAGCAAAAAACGATGGCATTTTGCACGTATTTATCAACTCCCAAGTTTATCGACGAGTACGACATGATTTACTCTCCAATATGGTTACACTGGTTTGTAAGTTACTGATTATTTTTTTTTTTAATTGTATTTTTAATAAGTTTTTATTTGGCAGCAAATTTGGGAAGTGCTTTCAGCTTATTTGTAGGAATGAGTATGCTTAGTGTAGTGGAAATAATTTATTACTTCTCTGTGATTTTGCGTAAAAACTATGTTCAGGAATGTAAGGCACGTCGCAAACATTTCCAAATGAGGTCAAAGTTCAACAGCCAGATGGCAATTTATACCATAGACAGAATACAATCTAAATGAAAATATAAAATTTACAAAAATATTGTCATAAATAAGACCAATAAAGTGATCAAGTTAAATTATTTTTAAAGTTTGATTTTTACTTGCTATCGCCTATTGCCATAGGTCAACCCATCTTCATCGTAAATTTACCTGTAATCGCACTCATGTGCCACTCATAAATTGGACCCACGCAAAGCTCTAACCAGTTAGCTGATTAGATTATAGCCAAATAACTATAAAAGGCGTAAAAAAAATTGCCAACTTGTTAGAAAGTTTAAAAGATGGCCATGAAGTTGTCATTGTCGCTGCTCTTTTTCGGGTTGGCTCTAACGCTGGCCCAGCATAATCCCCACTGGTGGGGTAATAGGAATACAATTGTTCATCTCTTTGAGTGGAAATGGACAGATATTGCAGATGAGTGTGAAAGGTTTTTGGGTCCACGGGGATTTGCTGGCGTTCAAGTGAGTCCAGCGAATGAGAATATCGTGTCTGAGGGACGACCATGGTGGGAAAGATATCAACCAATCTCATATAAACTTGTAACCCGCTCTGGCAATGAACTAGAGTTTGCATCTATGGTTCAGCGTTGTAACAATGTGGGTGTACGCATCTATGTGGATGTCCTACTTAATCACATGTCGGCTAACTTCGAGGGTTTGGCCACTGGTACAGGAGGTTCAGTGGCTGAGCCTGGTAAGAAGAGTTTCCCCAGTGTGCCATATACAGCCGAAGATTTCCATCAGAGTTGCGAAATAACCGATTGGAATGATCGCTTCCAAGTCCAAAATTGCGAACTGGTTGGTCTCAAGGATCTAAACCAAAACCTTGATTGGGTTAGAACCAAGTTAATTGAATTCCTGGATCATTTGGTTGAGCTTGGTGTGGCTGGCTTTCGTGTGGACGCTGCCAAACATATGGCTGCCGAAGATCTATCGGTAAGACAGAAATTTATCTATCACACTAATTTCATTTGATTAATTTCCCTTTTGTTTAGTTTATTTATAATAGCGTGCGCAATTTGAACATCAATCATGGCTTTCCAAACAATGCTCGACCTTTCATCTATCAGGAAGTCATTGACCATGGCCATGAGACTGTATCACGCGAGGAATACAATCAACTGGGAGCTGTCACTGAGTTCCGCTTCTCTGAGGAAATTGGCAAGGCATTCCGTGGCCACAATGATCTTCAATGGTTGGAGAGCTGGGGCACCCAATGGGGCTTTTTACCTTCCGAGCAGGCTCTTACCTTTGTGGACAATCATGACAATCAACGTGACAGTGGCGAAGTTCTCAACTACAAGTCTCCAAGACAATATAAAATGGCCACTGCATTCCATTTGGCCTATCCATTTGGCATCAGTCGTATCATGAGCTCATTCGGCTTTGATGATCGTGATCAGGCTCCACCCCAGGATGCAAACGAGAATTTGATTTCACCCGAATTCGATGAAGATGGTGGTTGCAGCAATGGATGGATTTGCGAGCATCGCTGGCGACAAATCTACAATATGGTTGGATTCAAGAATGTGGTCAGAGACGCTGAGCTCAACAATTGGTGGGACAATGGAGAAAGTCAAATATCTTTCTGTCGTGGATCAAAGGGTTTCATTGCCATCAATAACAATCTCTATGACTTGTCTCAATATCTGCAAACTTGTTTGCCAGCCGGTGAATATTGTGATGTCATCTCTGGTAGCCTGGTGAATGGTTCCTGCTCTGGAAAATCAGTGACTGTAGATGATAATGGCTATGGCTACATACATATAAGTCCTGAAGACTTTGATGGTGTTTTGGCTTTGCATGTGGATGCAAAATTATAATTGAATTAAAGAAAAATGAACTCGCATTTATAATCAACGACATAATTCTGGGATTTTTTATTTCTCAAATTACAATGAAAACGAACGCACATAAAGTATAATTGGGATAACCCATTTTTTGTTTGAATACACATTTTTTATATGTTGGATCTATAGATCGATAACGATAACGGCAACAATAACGACACATAAGACGATACAAATAGTTACAAAACAAAAAAAATAAAAACTGAAAGCATTAATTTAGCTTTCAAACTTGATCTAGACTTAGTCTAAGAAATGCATTAAGAAACGACATAGACTTTGACATCTCTGCTCCTCTATTTGTATGTGGATCTCGATAACGATGACTGTAAAACAACTCTGCAAATAGAAGAAAGTTGCATAATCAAATTGTAGTTGTGTGTTCTGATCTCTAATTAATTGGACTGACGATCTCTTTAACTTGAGCTCAAGCATTCACAGGCAAATCAAAATCATCTTCGCACTACGAATTGAATTTTAAGCGTTTCATTTTATGTTATATATTTTTTTTAATAATTTTTTTTTTTTTAATATTATTGTTATTATTTGTTTAGTTTCAAAACAAGCAACTACAAATCAAAATGGCAACATTTCTACTTGCATTCATGTTAGTCATACTCACTTACATACATACTAAGTATATGTGATTGTGTGGGTGTGTGTGTGTGTGTGTGTAAAAGAAAGATAGAGTATGTGTCAAGTCTGTCATTTGTCATGTTATCGTTATCGGTATCGTCTCTTTTTTGTTTAAAAGTTGTCTTCATATGTCTTGTCTTGTTGTTATACAATATTTAGTTTTGAATTATGAATAAATGCTTATTTTGAGTAATTACCTGTAAATTGTTGATATCATTTGCAATTAATATTATTACTTTTGGTTTTTCTTTTCATTTTGCTAAAAAGCCATAGTCAAATACACATTTTAAGTACCTTTTTTTCATATAAATAACTTTCAATTTGGATTGCTTACATTTAAACAAAAAATACTGATTCCAAAAACTTTACTTAATGTTCAATATGAAATATTAATTTTTATAATTATTAAACTTCATTTTCGGCACATAAAGTTTTTAGGTTTAAATTGTTTTTTAAGTTTTCTTTGATCTTAAAATTTTTGTGTTTTTTTAGAATTAAATACGGCCCCAAATCCAGCTTTATGTAATTTATATAATATGGCTTTACACATAAATTTAATTTAGCTCTGATTTTGGTCTTAAGAGTAGACATAAGCGAAAATCTTTTTCTTGTTTACATTTAGAATTAATTTTTTTTTTTTTTTTTAGATTTAATGCTTAAGTTTAAATTGATTAATTTCATTTTGCAAAAATTTGTAATACATTTATGAATGTAAGTATAACAGGAACCACGTAAAAAATGCACGCCTTAGGTTTTTATATAATTCATTACAATTTTCATTTAATAATATAATTACAATTACAATTATAGTAATAAATTTTAATAATACCACAAAACATTACAACATTGAAGTTTTCAACTTTTTTTTGGTTTATATATGTAAGTACATATGTATATATATATATTATATATGTAAATATAAATGTTTGATCAGGTAAATCGTGGGAGGAATTATTGTTTCACATACATTTTGTAGATCGTTTAGAATATGATTTTTTTAGGTTTTCGTTATCTAAAAATTTTGTTTTTTTTTTCCTTCTTAATTTGTACCAGTTGTGAAAAAGTTTTCAAAGTTTCTAAGTGGATATAACTTTTTTTTAGAACGGACGTAGATTAAGAACTATATATATTTATATATTTTCCCCCTGGAATTGTATAAGATAAGAAACTTCGGTTTTGCCGAATTTACTTAACATTTGATAGAGTTTTGAAACGGCCTAAAAACCAGAACCATTTTATAAAGTTTGATCTATAAACGCCTTGAGTACATTTTCAGCCACTTATTGCTAGGTAATATATCTGTATTGTGGAAACACTTAGATTGTCAAAATGATATCTAGAGGATTGCTGTAGAAAATTGTGATTGAAAACTATTTTAGAAACTCTTGCCGGCATCATGGATGCGTTTGCGTCGACTATCACGTCGCCTGTAGCGATCTATAATACGTGAACGATGGCGTTCCGGACATAATGCCTCCGGTGAGCTATCAACCTTCTTCATGACAATGCGAAAGGTAAAGGTATGCTTGGGTGAGGCACTTGCAGCTCGCCTTGGTGACGGCGGTTCAAATTCACTGCCACTGGAGAAGCCACAAGAGCCAAGTGGGCCATGGAGGAGAGGTGGAACACTGCCAGGCATGCAAACCATAGCGGGTCCCGTTCCAGATCCAGATCCAGGTCCAGCACCACCCACAGCACTAGGCACACGAGGTGTACCATTCGTATAACCCGATGGCGTCGACATAGACCCAGTGGAGAGTTGTTGGGTCAGCACTGAGCTAGGACGAGGCTCAAATATCGAGGCACAACGTTGATCTGTGCACAGGAATGTCTTGACCTCTTCTTCCCGCTGCTTGATGGTGAGAGGAAAGTGCTTTTTGCTGGGATCAGCATAAGGACTACGTTGGGGCTCATGGCCGTGTGGATAGGGATAAGAGGAGCTCGAATCGTAGCTATCACGGGAGCTATAGTTCGACGAGGTCTGCTGTGAGAGCGGACTACGTGCCCGCGAGAAGGCACTGAAGGGTGATATATGCAGCTGACGGAAGGTTTCGGTCTTCTGCTTCTTGGTCATGGGAAAATTTGGCGAGCGGACTGGCGTTATGCCACTCGTTTCCGACGGTGTGTAGTCAAAGTGCGTTTCCAGTGATGACTTGCGACCACAAGAGGAACCGGAACGCTGAAAGGTCTCCGCATCCACAAGTTCTATGGAGCTCTTGCGCAGGTCTATGTGCCGGCGACGCTCATCGGTGTCGACAATCTCGAAACTGGAGGTCTGATCCTCATAGCTGGTTGACTGATAACGCGAGATGGACACATCAAAACTGGTGTCCCGCGAAGAGTATGGACAGTCAAAGCTGGATTCTGCGCGACTGGACTTGCGGTCACCCTCAACCATCTCAAAGCTGTCGCCGCCCGAGTCAAGACGCTGCAGATTGATCAGATCTGTCTCGGTATCCACACCGGGACTGCGCAGCTGGTCTAGAAATGGAGATCTCGGTGGATCAAACGATGAGCGACGCGATGGCGGTTCAAACTCAATAGTAGGACACTGCAGCGGCTGTTTTTCTGGAGGAGCGCTGACTACGGCAGCTGCTGCCTCGGCCACAGCTTTGGCGGCAGCCTCCGCCTCCTCTGTTTCGCGCCGCAGTGCCTGCAGATTAACATAAACTGGTTCTGGGGGATAGGCTTTCAAAATCTCTACAAGTTCAACGCGTAGATCCTCAGGTATTATCAGATCATTTGAGTCCGATTCCCGCTCCTCGCTGATCCTCGGTTCAATTGGCTCCCGGCTCTCGGAACGGCGGGTGAAATGATGGATAGCCGCTCCACTTGTTCCTGCCTCCAAACCCCCATTGAGGGCTACTACCTTTAGGGAATTTGTCACCTCTTCGACAAACTGTGCCATAGCTGTATCTGGTTGCTCTGGCTCCACTTCGGTTTCGGCTTCTGGTTCAACTAATTCTCTGAGTCTTTCATGCTTGATATACGACTCACCTACCTTCTCAAAGTGTACATTGGCCAATTCAAATGGCAGCTCCTCGGCTGGTGCTTCACCTACCTGATCAAGAGTTCCTGCATTAGAGTCCGCACTTGGCCGTTTCGAACCGGAGGCTGAGGTAACTAATGGTGGCTGCGGTTGCTGTTGTTGTTGCTTTTGCTTCTCCTCCTCCTCGCGACGCGCCGAACGACGAAGTTTGAGTGACATCTTTGTGTAATGGGCAAACTTAAGTGACATTTTGGGCTCGAAACCAACCTCGGACATTTGTTTCTGTACAGCACTTTTGGCTGCCGTGGATGAGGCAGCTGGACTAGCCGAAAAAGTGCTTTGCCTTATTAAAGGACCTCCAGATGAGCCCGATTCAGCCCGTGTGAAGGCATTGGCAAAACGATTTGTACGTGTCGTTATATGTTTGGAGGGTTTGCGGACAAAGGCCAAAATCTCACGCATCACGCTTTTCTTCTCGGGTTGTGGTTGAGCAGCCTCTTTCTCTTTTTCTCGGGCAGCTGCCTCGGCTGCTTCACGTTCGCGCTCTGCACTCTTATACGTCTCGGCAGGATTGGATACAGTAATGGGTGGTATGGGGCCCATGCCCATGGGCGAACGCTTCTCACTTGCAAAGTATATAGGCGTAAACAGGCTAATCGATGGTCGCTTGAGACCAACAAAACATGCCTCGTCAGGCTCTGTGGCCATGTCCTGTACATGCACCGTTGAGGTGGGACTTCGTCGAGTGCCCGTCTGACAACCAAAATCTGAAGGAGCTACAGCACCCAGAGGCGAGCGACGTTCTTGCGTGTGTATACTAAAAGTGGGACTCCGCCGCTGTATTGGCTCTCCAGTGGGGCTTTTCAAAGTTGGGCTAGGCTGGTCATTGGGAGATCTTAGACCACTACTGCCAGGAAACAGAGGACTGCGTCTTCCTTGAGGACTGCGATCACCGACGGGACTGCGTCGTCCACCCTGAGCACTTAAAGAAATCGATAGTTGTCCACTATTCTTACGTCGATTCGAGGCCCTCAATGTGCCCTGGCGGGATAGGGTATTAGTTGGTGTCTTTTGCGAGCTACTGCCAGGACTCTTTGATTCTGGTTGCGGCAATACTGGACTCTTTGGCGTGAGCGGACTACGCTTTTTCTCTCCATTGGCTCCGATACTTCCAGTGTTTAAAGTAAGTGTGGGAGCAGCCGCCGTATTTGGACTTCTGCGCTCTGAGGGACTTCGGCGTGTACGGAAGGACTGAGACTTGGCCTTGCGGATCTTGGGCAGAGACTGGTGATGATGACGGTGACGATTATGGTGTTGGGACGAGGAGGAGGAGGAGGGGCCGTTCAACTTATGTTAGTTGCTGTGATGTGGCCCTGTCGTAGGGTCACTGCTACCGCTAGAGCTGAGCGTGGTATTGGAGCCATAAGGATCTAGCGAGCTCTGCACGGACATCGAGCGGCCCTGGTTCTGGCGGGCACGCCTCACTCGGCTAGAGTTGGGAGACAGCTTTCCGGGGTCGATGCTTTCTGGGTCTGCCTGCAAGTTGTAGAATCAGACATAAAGGGGGACAACAGGATGGCGAACACAGGCGATGGTTTGATGATCGACAGGCGACAATGGACATGGACAGATGGATAGATAGATAGATAGATAAAGGATGCAGCATGAATGATTCTGAGTTAAACACCAAAGCAGCAACAGCAAATAATCGATAAAGCACAAAAGAACCCACCTGGTAGGCCAGAGCATTCATTATAATAGCATATGGAACCAAATTAAGCGGATGAATTTCTCGCATCAACACATTAGCTGGTATCTTGTGGAACTGAATATACTCCAGAAATGTTCCCAATATCTCCTTAATATCAATGTTCTTCAAACGACAGAAAAGTCAAATTAGAATCGAATCCCCTTTAATAATCTTTATCCTTTGCTTACCGGATTGTTGTCATAGTATTTCTTGCTCCACATAAGGGCCGCCTGGAACTTGGTAAACTCATCGGCCCGCAGCTCCTCCCTTGCCAATATCAAACGAACCACATGCTGAGGCAGCAAGGTGAAGCTGCCCAAATTTAAAACCTCATTACCATGCTCATCCACAAACTCCAAGACCTTTTGCACCAATGTTTTGGTGCACTTGTATTGAATATATCGTTCAGCCGAAGCCAGTAAAGCGCACACGGTATCGACATTGATGCAGCACTGCACAAAGCCGGCACAAGCACGGCGCAACTCTTCCAGACCATAGTAATCGGCAGCGTTCATTACCCCTGAAAAAAAAATCGCTTAAATTATGTAATTCTGCACTATTCCATATTACACTTACCCAGCAATGTGCGTGGTTGAAGTGTCACACAACCCGTATGAATGTACTCAATCAGCTGACGGAAGACATCAGGTTCAAACTCCTCAATAATCAATGTTTGATGTTGCTGACCTGAGGGCTAAATTGTTCAAATAATGCAATTAATTACAGAGAGCATTAAAGATATTTTCCAAATGAATAGATTATTGTGCAGAGCGACAACTCTAAAGTTAACATCAAGTGCTTAGGAAAGGAAGGGGATTCAAGGCAAACTTAGATAGAGAGTATATATAATTTAGACCATAGAACCAATAGAGGATCAAAAGGAAGTATATAGCTTTAACATGCCATTAACAATTTGCATCACAGATATATTTTAATATAGAAAATTTACCATCAAATGATTTGTAGAAGCAAATACTTGAACACAATCAGAAATATTTGCTAAAATTGTTTTTGAAATCTGTACTCTATATATAGGTATATATATCTATCTGTCTATGCGACTGTTTTAGTGAAACCTTTTGATTAACCAGATATCATCAAAAGTACAAAAAATTTGTTTTAAACTAGTGCTAAATAAAACCATTTATAAGATTCCTTCTTAGTAAACTTGATATTATTGCATTCGTCTAGGAACATTAAGAGCTATCATGCATTTGTAGCCGCTATTATTATATTTATATAGATATAGATTTTATAAACAGTTTAGAAATTTAACTATAATTCCGGTTTTCAACAAATGTATTTGGTATTATGAAATTACTTTAGGTACTCCATTTGTGTAAGTATCAAATATGTATAAAATTAGTCTATTACTTTCAATTAAACAAAACGTTTAAAACTGAATAATTTACATGTTTTTCATACACGGAATCTACAAGCCAATTAGAATTCTACTTAATGGAAATATTTAACGTGTATATACACATCGTATGACCTACATCCTGCAAATCCTGCTTTCTAATATGTCTTCAAACTTAATCCATAAGCTCTTTCCTATTACATGTAGTATATTTACACTATGCAACATTAACATGTACAGCAAAAAGTTTACATTCATGTCATTGATAAATTTACAATTTTATACAAAAAAAAAAATAATACAAATTTTAATACCAATTACAACACACACACACATACACACACTGATAGTGATATACAAACACCGACATTAATTGATCACTTGGGTTTTACCTCAGGTATCGGAGCTAATTGTTGGGTGAAACCGGTTCTCTATTATTATGGATGGGATTATAATGTTTTGATGAGGGAATAAAGGAATTACAACAAGGAGGGAAACGCACGAAAACATTTATATTAATTAATTTCATAGATTTTTCTTTTCATATTTACAATAAATTATGTTACAAAAAGTAAGTAATGGAAAATTAAAAATACCTCCCAAATTTACACGCACACTCACACACACACACAGAGACACGCTCACATATACTTGAACTCATAGTCACACTCATACCACAGCAAAATGCAAAATCAGTATAGGACGCACACACACGCACACTCACACCCCTAGGGTAATCGATTATGAATGAATACGAACCTGTTGTGCGGCATTCTGGAGATTCAATAATGGTTCCGATGAACGTTTAAGGAACAAACGCAACTTGTTCTCTTTGGTGGAAGTCTCCCGTTTACGTTGGGGCGATGGTGCAGCATAAAGCATTTTCGCGAATACCCGAGAACGGGAGGCAAGCACAGCCTGGAGATGAGAAGAAGAAGAAAGCAAAAAAAAAAAACATACAACAAAAGGGCGGATTTAGCATACAAATAACGGAAATAAGGGACAGCAAGTGACAGGGATAAAAGGAGAGAGAGAGAGAGAGAGAAAGAAAAAGAGAGTGAGAGAGAGACAGGAGGATGGAGGATGCGTGTTTTGCGTACGCAGTGACCTGATTCTGAAATATCGATGTGATGTCCAGTGCAAGATTCCTCTCCTCTTACCTTAACAGCACAAACTGGTTCACGAGTATCGCCCACAAGGAAAGTTACATCACATAGCTCGGGCATGGATGCCAGAAATTTCATATCCTCTGCCAATCCTGTCTTATTCTCAAAAGTTGATAAGTCCGGCTCTGCGTCAGCCATGCCGGGTAATATCAATGCTTCGGGCATTTGGGTTTACTGCAAAATCAAATGAAATGAAATGTAATCAAATTACAAGAGCATTACAACTTAATTGAATTTGATTGCAAAAACAAGAAGAAATTCTAAAAATATATAATACTTCAATCCTGTGGAATCCTCAATTGATCTTTTAATGCCCAACCAGAGTAATTAAATTGTAATTCAAAATGAAATCCCTGTACCCACACATAGAATTGAGTCTGCGCCTTCTCTGTCTCTGTAATGCGAATTGTCTGGCCTGTTGGTTCTTCTGCCATGTGAATGTCCTTGGCAAATAAATTACGATTTATAAAACAAAAGGGCAGAGAAAACAAAAAAAAAAGGAAAGAAAAAAACGGAAAGGAGCCACCAGACAAGGTCTACGACAACGACGACAACAACAATAAGGTTGACAAAAGGTACAGTCAGGTATATGTATGTATGTGTGGGTGTTTCTGTGTGGGAGGTAATGTGTTTAGGGTCTAGCCTTGGTTACATGGGCAGAAGCTGTAAAATGCATGGAAAATTGTTGCATACTTTCAGGGTCTTGGCATGCCATAAAAAATTGAATTATCTTAGAAAAATTTCAAGATTTTTACCCAAATGTGCGTTAATAGAAAAACAAAAGTAGAGTATTAAGAAAAATGTTTAAGAAAAGTTATTCAAAATTAAATTGATTTACTTACCTGATCCAATATGAATTCAATTTCCGGGCCCCCTTTTTTATTAAATGTTATTGATACTCTTTATAACGGATATCCATATCCGTTGCTTAACTTAATCTTAAATCATTTTTCTTTTATATTTCTTTATTTTTATATTTTACTTCTATATTCACAAGGTTGAAGCAAAAATTAGAGATTAGAAAATCGAAGCAAAATAGTAGAATTCGAATAAAACTTGCAGAATTACTTTTACTTTTACCAATGAATCAAAATAAAAAAAAAAATGTTAATTATACAACATGCTGAAAATCAAAAGAGTTTGTATAGAGGATAATTAAAGGATTCTTTTCAAAAAGTTTTGTGCTGTGTATAGAAAAGAAAAAGTGGAAAATATGGTTGTATATGTGCGCTACGCATAAATTACTTTTGAGGGGGGGAGGCAGTAGAAGGGTTTTGAGTGGTGGAATGGTTTAGAATTTGGTTATAGAATATTCCATAATAGATTGTTGTTGGTATGAAAGAATTACTTTTGCCTAGGCGTATCGCAATTAATTAGATTGTTTATAAACGTTGCCCTTCCAGGCTGTGGCAGCACAAGTAGCAAGCAGCAGGAACAGCAGTTAGGAGTCCAAATCCTGTAGTCCTTTTCGAATAATGGGCGTCACTTTCACTTTTCACAAGGCGTACATATATATATATATATATATATATATGATGCTTGTATGCGTATAGGTGAGTGTGTACGTGTGTAAATGTAATTGTATATGTGTATTGTATAAAGCTAAAAAGCAACCAAAAACCACACGTTCTAATACTTTAATTCACGCTCTCACACAGTCATACACAGTGAGAAACTGAATAAGTTCTATTAATGTAATGCAAATATTTTGATCTATTTAAATTTAGTTTTGATTTTTGATTTTGAGTTTAATTCAAGTTTTTGATTTTCTCTATATATATACACACACACACACTCTCTCTCTCTCTCTCTCCAATCTGTGGCGAAGTAAATGCTGTTGGATGTGAAATGAACCGTTTCGCACGAGGCACAGGAGCGTTCTGTTTCTGGTCTTTATAATTATTGTGTCTACATCAAAAGGAGTTTCCATCGATATGTCATGTTGGTCAAAAGGCATTGCGCATGTCCATGACCAATCGATATATCCTTGGCCATGGTGTTGGTAGCGATGGTGCGACAGGCAAGGCAACAGTTTGTCGCGAGGACAAGCTCAACAAACGTTGCCATCAGTATTCTGGGACACTTGTTTGCATCCATTGGGTACAGCCTAGACTCTGTTTATATCCTTACTGCGCAGCTGCCGTTCAAGTAAACGTAAACAAAAATGTCCCACCACCGACACAATTATTTGACAGTTGAGAAACTCATGCAGCATGCTGATCCACTTGACATGCGCCGGTCTCTGTTCAACGGCGCCACAGCTAAGGTGTGTGCCAGAGATTCCTGTGACAACATTTCCCCAAAAAAACAGATGTAGATGACCGCAATTTGACCAAGGCTCGAAAAATAAATAAACATTTTCAGATATTCGGTGGCAACACTTGAAAAGGGAAACAACTTAAAATGAGAAACACGGACCACACAGGCAATAAATAACATAAGGAACATGCAACATATACAGTGGGTAATAAATAAGTTTTAATGAATAAAATTTATAGTATGATAACCTATAAAAGGCACTTTTCCTGAATTCAGGCTCAAACAGTCAGACTTGGTAAGAAGTTTTAAGCGATCCCCTTATAATCTTTTGATTGCAAAGAATGATCAAATAAATACTATAGAAAGATATAACGCATAATTTAACCAATTACTTAAAACTTTAAACATTTATTAAGGTATTTCATCGACTGATAAAAACGGCTATACCAAATTATTATCTTGCAAACACACAGCAAAAGAATTTTGGGTTATCATTTGTTAAATTATAAGAAATAAGGCACAGGCCTTTATACCATATCTGTGACACTGTAAAAGTTTTTCTACTCCTAGTTTTCTATATCTACATCTTTCTGCTTCATTAATATTTTTTTAATAAGTATATTTACAATCAGGACTATGGTAGGTGATTGCTTTATCATCTTTTGATCATTTTTAACAAAGTTTTTGAAAGCAAGGGGTTCGATTCAGGGGACTAGCTTCGATGATCATTATTTTACGATAAATTACATGCTAAAATAAAAAAAGAGGATAAATCTTTATTTAAGCTTTCTTACAAAAGATCAGATCAGTTAAAAAAAAATTGATTTCAGTCATATTTGATTTGAAGAACGATATTAACATAGTCAAAACTGATTAAAAAATATATCTTTGCTATACTTTATTGTTTTTCTTTTTTTTGACTCGTTCTTATAAAAGTATAAAAAATAAATCATTTACCACAGTTTTTTCCATTTTCTCTACGCCTAATACTCCTGGACTTTCCTCAAACTCTCACATTTCAATATATATCTTTGTCTTTAGCTTCCTTCTAATGAAGGAGAAATCATTATTATACTTTTATTTAATCGATGTGTGTGTTAAAATAATTTAAAAATTATTTTTAAACGTTTTCTCTTACCATTAGTTTTGATGTACCTATACCTATACCTAATATAAGTATAAAAAATTTTTGTTCTATGGACTTTGTTGTGTAATGTTTCTAAGTGCTGCTAATTAATTCTTTATTTCTAAGATTACTATTTTTATATATAGATCTTATAATGTTTTATAGTTAAGTAATAACATAAGTAAATTTTAAAAAATTGTTAAACTCTTACTTTATAATAATTTACTTTAAATTTTATTATCCCATTACAAACTTATCAAAAAAAAATAACATAAACTTTAAAAAAATTCAATAAAACGAAAATGTAATACTTAAATATGTATAAAATGGTTTTTTAACTTTATTTTTCAATTATTCTCTTAATATTTCTGCATTTTCCAACAAACCAAATTTATAAAAATGATCTTTAACTCATTCTAATTAATGGTTCCACTGTGACCCCTTGCACAATCTCCGCGTACGCACACACTCACACACATTTATATATATATACACTTGACTTTACTTCCGTTTTGACTGCGTCTTGCCTGCCCTGTCACAGGCTTTGCTTATTAATTAGTTTCACAGCTACCCCAAGGCAAAGGCGAGAGTCTGAGCAACTGAATCTGTCGCTTCTAAAAATACTTTACTCTGTACAACCAACATAACACACGCACATACACATTAACACAGACACATGGACTCAGACATCACATAAATCTCTTGTGGCCAACAGTTTGATCATCTACTTACGAGGGTATAAAATTGGAAACTCTGTTTACATTTTAACGGCAGGTAGCTAATAAAAGTGCAGTCCGAGCTGACGCGTCAACGCAACGTCTGACGCCGCTTCCCTACTGTGCACAAGTCAATTGCATACGCCGGCCACTTGAAGCGACGCCTATAAAGAAACAGCAATAACAACAAACAAACAAACAAAAGTCAAGGATGCTGTTGTTGCTGCGCTGCAGCTAGTGCTGTTATTCTGCCTCTGTCTCTGCTTCTGCTTAGGCAGCCGTGAGAAAATCTCTTGAAACATATGACGATGCGGCCGCCTACACAACAATCTTCATCGTTGTCTCGATCTGAATAGTTCTCTCGCAGCGTCGCAGCTCAGTCAGTTGCCGTTGAACACTGAGGCCTCTCAGTTGTTGGTCTCGCGAACTGTGAAAAAAAACTAATACATAGAAAACAAACAATACATTAATACAGTTATTGTAAGTGCAGGGATTTTAGTGATTATAATTGAATCAAAAGTGACAAGATTCGAATTAAAACCGTTATACCCAGTGGGCACGTGCCAGGCAAAAACTTCAATTCATTTTGTTGCTGCATTTCATTTGTGAGTTTTTACCCCTTTATTCTATAAATAACAAAAAAAACTTTAAAGATATTTTTAACATTGAGAGAAGCAACAACAAAACATAAAAAAAGAAAACATTACTTCTTGTAACTAAAATTTTATGTGCCATTTTGCATTATTTTTGTTTTTGCGTAATTTGCGCATCTTTAAACATTTTATGTCCGCCAATTTTCAGCCCAAAAAAAATCACAAAATTTATATATATATATAGAATTATTATAGAGAAAGAGAAAACAGATGTAAGAGCAAAAATAAAAAAAAAAATGATGTGCCTTTAAAAATAAAGTGGATGTCGAGGTTTCCTTGTGATCGGTCTTTGACGTCGTCGTTGTCGGCATCGTCTGCTCTCAGCTCCACCGCCCGACATAGTATATGTATATATATATATATATATAAATGCATACATATGTACATATATATTGTATAGATATCTGCACAAATTTATATAGAATTTGTATAGTTGTCGCTATATTCACGCGAATATGTCGTTCGTTTCCGTTTGTTGTCGGCGTCGTCTCTTATATAGATATATATACATATATACACACATATAGTTTATCTGTTATGTTGAAAAAGAAAATAAATCAAAATTTTTGCTTGTTAGTGATCTATCTAATGGATTATCTTTGCTTTATATATATATTTATTTTTTTACTTTTGTTTTGGTTAACTTTAACTATAATTAAATTGCAGTTTTAAGCTAATTTTATCTATCTTATATAGGTAACAAATTGGTTAAATCTGTAGATACCATTAGATAAGTTTTCTTTGGAAGCAAAAGATTTTATTATTCCTAAACAGAACAGTATACACATTAAGGACTTTGAATCTAACCAATTCAACAAGAGTTATATAAGTTATACCTAGAGTATAAAGATCTTTCCCTTTTTATATTATTAGGTTCCG
Source organism: Drosophila neocordata (assembly GCA_018903615.1). Classification (NCBI taxonomy): domain Eukaryota; kingdom Metazoa; phylum Arthropoda; class Insecta; order Diptera; family Drosophilidae; genus Drosophila; species Drosophila neocordata. The sequence continues at coordinate 310,714 of JAEIGI010000007.1, read as the reverse complement.
ACTTGAATTAACAATTTCAATTCATAAAATATTTAACTCTAAGAACTGAGAAAGGAAGGTTTCTAAAAGGTTTTCCAAGAACATAACTATCCTGATTCTCTATTCAGTAGGAATATTCTTTAAATCTAAGATTAATAGTAAAACCGAAAACTTAGTTTTCGATTACATTTTATGGTAACATTAAATTATATAAAAAATATATAAAAGGGAATATAACAAAAAACTTTCTAAATATTATACAATTGCTTAAAAATGATAAATATTTGATTTTAAATTAAATATATCTTTAATTCCTATCCTGATCTCTCAATATATAGACTTCATCATTTTTTTATCTTTAAAACTTGAAATCGTGAATTTTTAAATCTATTCTATTATACTATACTATATTCTAATCAAAAGAAGTAGCGAGGAGATAGGTGCCGAGAGACAGATCGGCTATTCGTTGGGCATCTCCGTACCTTTAAGGCTCACGCTTCTGTCCTGATTCTAATATATTATATAATATATAAACGTAACCAACTTTCTTTGGTAATTTTGCTAAGCAAACAATTAATAAAGTCAGTCTGAAATATCATTACACTGTGAAATTTGGAAAACCTTGAAGCATATTTTCGTAGTTACGAAAATTCTTAAACTTGTAGTAAAATTCGTAAACACTTTAATCTCACCCAAAATTATTTATAATTTTGTTCTTTCGAATGCAATCTATTTTTTTTGCAATATTTTTATAAAATGACATGAAAGGTCCTTTCTTCAAGATGCAACAAATATTTTACTAATTACTGCTTTTATAAAGAAAACATAAATTTGCATATCTTAAGATAATGAATGATAAGATCTAGTCATATTTGTTCGTCTGTCCATATATATACATAAATTTGATTACTATCAATGGAGAAATTGATCTTTCCCCTTCAGTACGTCTTGGTCTAAAGGTCTTTCCTTCAAAATGCAACAAATACTTTAAAGAAGAAATTTCAAAATTTTTCCTATATAAATTTGATCAGATTCAAGGGTTGAACTGATCTAGTCATATCCGTCTGACTCTGTTTCCATGCAAAAGGCTTTTGTTAGGCAATTAAATAAAACTAAGTCTCAGTCTATAAGCTTTGCAACAATGTAAATGAACTACAATTTTCTTTAAGAAGTCCTAAAAACAATTACAAAAGGAATACAATTAAGAAGTTTCCCAATCAGAGACAGTTGTCTCATATCTCATATCATTCCCTTATAAGTAAAATTGTTCAAAAATAAAGTTTATATTTAAAAACAATTTTATTTCTCAATCAACCATAAGAAAACTTGAAATCAATAATAATGAAAATAACTCAAATTAATTTCATTTAAATCCACACGGCAAATGTTAATTTATAACTTACTTAGAACTATTTATAATTGATAACAAATACTAAATTTTAATCAATTGCTTTTACATATATATTGTCAATCTAAAATTTGACTTTGTATCTAATTGACTTTGCCATTACTTAGAAAATAATTAAATACAAATAACAAAAGAAGAATAATTTAACTGTAGCAAGATATTCATATGCAATTAGATAGATATGTACAAAGGTCTGTTAAGAAGTTATTAAGCCAGTTTAAACGACCTTAATATACCCGTTAATATATTTATGAATGTATTTATAGTGGTTGGATAATGTATTTTACAATATCAACAAAAGTGATTGCCTTAAAGTTGCTAAAGGATAATTGACGTAATAGGCAAATATTGCAAAATACTTGGAACTCATTATATTATATTCGAGGACTTTAAGTTCTTGGAAACAACTAGAAGGCAATGAAGAAGTTTTTAATAAAAACCTGAGAAAAGTTGCATAGAAATTACTTATAGTTCAGTTTTATAGGATTAATATCTTTAAAGACTCTTAAGAAAGCAAAGTCCTTTTGATAAAAGCAACAGGATGCAACTTATAGTAAATAAAACATAAAAAACAGTAAAAAGGAAATGTGAGGAAAACTTATGCTTTACACACACTATCCATTTACACGTCATTGGTATGATAAATGCATTTATGTGTCGCTTCCGTCCAACTGATTAGATGAAATTACAAAATGCACGCGAACAGGATAACTATCTGGCCTCCATATCCGCCTGCTGCCTGTAGCATCCTTGTCCACCTTCCTGGCACTTGCACTTGAGTGCGCAATGCAGCGCAAATTGAAAAAGGAAACGTAATGCAGAAGGAGTCTAAACTGACGCACGGCCACGAGCCCAGGACCCACCTAAGCCCCACCCACGGACATACATACACACACATATATATATATATATGTATATGTAGAAGCTCCATCTGGCTGCCTGCTGCTATGGCTAAATTAAATTTCCAGCAGTTTGCATTAATTTCCCAACACCGTCAAGACCGCCTTAGTACTTTATCCTCCGTTTACTTCCCCCGCCCTCAATATACTCTCGCATACCCATCCTGTTTCAAATCAAATCAGAGGCAAAACAGCAACAGATTTTTGCCGCAACCGTTGTTACTTTCTATCAACGAGTAACGAGTAAGGAAATTTCCTTCTATCCTTCTTTCATTTGATTTTCCTTTTCTTTCTTTCCTTTTTTTTTCATATTTTTTTCCTCTGTTGAGTTATCTATATCTGTATCCTGAACAGAGCTCGATTTCAGCGCAGGATATTCGTTTAACCTCGTCGTCGTCGTCGTCGTCGTTGTCGGCGGCATCGTCGTCATTTACAAGAGCCATGAGACCGAATCGTCTGCCATTTGGGATGCTGTTGATGGCCGGGCATCGGCATCTCTGAATCTCGACAATGCCAAAAAATTTCCCCATTTTCAGTCTTCGTTTGCCGAGCGTCGTGCGCGCAAGTATCCAAAATCAAACGCGGATAGGCGGCCTTACAAATACATATAGAAACAACAACAACAAAACCAACAACAACAACAGCAAAGACAACAATACAGCCAAGAGAAAATTGTACAACAACATTTAGCAGCCACAGCAGCAAAAAAAAAAAAAAAAAGCAGAAAAGAAGAAAATTTTTGTGGAAAAAACTGAACAAAAATATAATTATGAAAATTTTAACCTAAAAAAACAAACAACAAAATTTTCAATTTAATTTCTCGGCACTTGAAAATTCTGGCAAAAAAAGGAAATAATGTCCGCGTTATGGTAAATGGAAAAACAAGAAAATTATAAAGAAAAAAAAAACAAACCAATGAAAAGTGAAAAATTTTGGATAAGAAAAATATGGAATATATTTAATAGATTTTTGTACAAGTCAATTTAGAAAATTTCTATATTATATATATCAATGTGTGTGTGTGTGTGTGTATGTATTATTGTGTGTAGTATCTTTTGTGGTACATTTTCTATGTATCTGTGAGATACGCAAAACAATTTGTCTGCGCCATTAGTAGCGAAAAGTTCTATAGCTTTTCACTGGTTAAATGTGTATGTATTTGTGCATATGTGTGTGTGTGTGTGTGTGTATGCATGTATGTGTCTGTATCCTGCGCAACTGAATCTGCGTTTCGCAGGCAGGGAAGGCAGTTCTAGTCCTTGGTTGCCTTACACCAACAGCAGCAGCAGCAGGACGCAGCAAGGCGAGCAGCACAATATTTGTGAGCTTGACGCAGCTTCAACTCGTCATTACTGTTATTGTGGTTGTTGTTGTTGCTGCTGTTGCTGTGTGTGTATCTACAAAATACAGATACAGAATACAACTGTCTCCGTTTCAAGTATCTGCTCGACTGCCTGTTTTGTTGTGTGTGTGTGTGTTTGTTGCTCGTCATTAACTTTGTTTTTCTTTATTTTGGTTAGGTTTAAAATAAATTTAATATAAAACATTTTAAACAATGTTAAGCTATATAACAATTGAATCAGGACTATAATACAACAAAATACTTAAGGAACTCCTTAACTCACATTTAAGCAACTCCTGTAACTTAAGATATATTCATATATCTAAGAACTGTATATAACATACGTTTAGCATGTGATTTTAGTGCTTTCCTTCGGAAAGAAAAGTTCTTAAACATTATAAAAAAACAAAAAGAACTCATCCAAATACATTTTTCAAACATTAAGGACACATAAAACTGCAAGTAAAGGACATTTATCATTGCTAATAGCTTACTAAACTCAACTTTAGTACCTCGTCTAATGAGGCATCTATAAAACAAAAAAGGAAATCCCTCTTTTAAGTGGTTCGCTCTTCACTTAAACTGACGTTGCATTTCAAATACAGCTTCCTCACTATTACCCCCAATTGGCAACTTCATTTGTAAGCCATGTTGATGAAGCTATAAAGAACAGGGAAAGAGTCTACCTAGCACATCTGTCCTAGTCACTTGTGCGTATTTTGAACTCAACTCACTAACACTTCCTCTATATGGAGGAATTTACATGCATATGTATATACATATATGTACAAAAGAGTAGAGTCATGCATGTCTATGCATGCCCAAGCATGCTCATACATGCTTCCACAGTTTGGTTAGTTAGCCAAGTATCATTCACCCACACTTGCATTTTGTACGCCTAACTAACGTTCCACTCGAAAAAACTTTCAGCTTCAATTGTGTTTCCGTTATTTTTTTTTTTTTTTTTTTGCTTTGCACTCGTTCAACTTTATTCGTTACTCGCTGCTTTTTTTTTCATTTTGACTTTTTCGCTTTTATTTTTACTAGGCGTAATTTTTGTACATATGTATGTATGTGTGAGTGTATGTTTTTAGTGTGTGTGTGTGAGTGTGTGTATTTACAATTTCGTTTTGTTGTTGTTTTCGTCGTTGTACAACTACGGCAGCCATTTTGTATATCATACTTAGAGTACTATGAAGTTACAGGCATACACGCGCGCACACACCGATACACTCACACACACACAAATACATACATAGGTGTATATGCAGAATAAAAAAAATTCGCTGCTGCGGGCCAACAAACAAAAATTTCCCAACTTTTTGGCTTCTATCTCCCAAAATATAATAAAAAAAAAAACATGCAATATTTCTTCGGCTTCTCTTTTATACATATACGCTAACACTCCCTTCCCCTCACCCTTGCAACGAATAGACAAAAAATAAAGGAACCAAATGAAAATCAAACAACAAGAACCAAAAAAAAAAACGAAAATATTCAAAAAGAGTATAATGGAAAATCTCTCTTTCACACATGCATACATATGTGCAAAAGAGAGGGCATAGAAAAAGGACAAAAAAATATTTTAACGTAAATTTTAAATTAAATATAATAAATGCAGTTGTCATTCGGTGAAACAAATATCTGAAAAAAGAAATATACCAATATTCTAGTACCACTGTATGTATGTGTGCGTGTGTGCGTGTGTGCGTATGTGCGTGAATTTGAGTCTGTGTGTGTAAGCGAAATGTTAAAAGTGAAATTGTACGACGCCCTAGATGAAAAGCTAACGGTTGTAACTTTGTGTATGTGTATGAGTGCGCGTGTGAGTGTCTCTCTGTATGTGTGTAGATTCCAAGCAAAAACCAAATTGAATTCCCAGAAATTGAAAAATATTTTACCAAATGAACATGTTATACACTTAACCAATACCATTTGAATGCCATTGCTGTTAAATATTTATCTACTACAAATATTTATAGCATTTTTCTAACGAAAAAATATATATATATGAGGTCGGAAATGTATATTTCAAAACATCTAATCAATATAATAAGAAAGAGAATTTTAAAAACAATAAAGTTAAACCAATGATGCAAAATATTTCTAATATTAATCAAAAGGCAATTTAAGTTTTCTAACATAAAACATATTGTTAACGTTTCATATCTTATGTATATACAGATTTTAGTATATATATGCAAAGTTTAGTATATATATTTATGATATATTTGCTTATAGCACAGTTAACTAAAAGTTTACTAATATTGTTTCACTTCAAACGTTACCCCATTTATAGTAAAATCAACTAAAACAATGTCTGAACAATGAATTTAAATTAAGAATCTTTATGCCTTTAAATCCACTTACGTTTATCTTATACATTGTACTATATGGGTATGAATATATAAATATATATAATATATAGTACTTTATATACATCCGTTTCCGTTCATCTTATATATTGTGCTATATATGCATACTTATATATATTTATATCTATAAAGTATATATAGTTCTTTATATGGCAATTTATTTTTGGATATTTCTCTTAAGCAATAAATTGTCATTGCTCTCGAGTCGCATGTTGTCTCTAAGTTCTTGCAAATTCGCTAAAAAGTCTTTTAATTTGCATTAAGAGAAACAAATTTCTCTTTTTTTGGTATTCCTTTTAAAGTTTTAAAGAATTTTTCAAATTTGTAAACTATTTTAAATAACCTTCTATTCATACTTCCACTGATATTCCTAAGATGTTAACTAATCTAAACACTTTGTAGTTATAAAAAAGATGAAACTATTTAAGGAAAGATTAGTTGAAATCAATACATTTAAATAATTTGCAATATAACAAAGTTGTGTTTTCTAGCTTTTATAAATAATAATTTTCCATTCAATTAGTAATTACACTACTAAAAAAAAAAAAAACATTTAACTTAATTTAGTCTAATTTTAAAATTTCGCAAAACTCTTTCATGGTAAAGTTTGAAAGTAAAACCAAAAAAGTAAACTTGGATTAGTATTAAAGAACTTTTTAACGAAAATTATTTAAAATACATTCGTAAATTTATTTAAATTAACTGTTCGATGCACTCACTGAAAATCTTAAAATGGATTAACTGAATAAGGAGCTGAAGGACTTTTTAAAAATATCATGGCAATTCATTCATATTTATTTATTATAGAGTTCATATTTATTATAGAGTACGAATCAGTTTTATCTTATATATTATTTTCACAAGGTAACTGGATGAATTCAGTCATCCTTTATATTATCTGCATATTAAAAACTTAAGTAACAGCAGAAAGTAAAAGTCAATAGCTGCACTTAGTAATACACTTCTTTATTGGTATTATTCCGTTTTTATACTTGCAATAATAAACTGATAATCAACTTTGACACTAATTTATTCAATCCTTGAATACTGGAATCTTTTATATTCTTGAAAACGTTTTTATTTTCCCCACTTACATTTCAAAAAAAAAACCTCGAAGGTCTAAAAATCAGGGACAGTAACCTTATGAACTATTTTTATGGACTGGTGTACTTTACACAACTCATTACTTTTAAATGAAAGGAACTTGTAAAAAGCTTATTTTTGAGGACATCTAAAAACCATTAAATCAAAATATTATAAGTGTTTTTTTTTTCATTTTTTAAGTAATGAATGTTATTTAACATTATAAACCCTTAAGCCGCAGAATCTAACTGTTTCAATAAATTTCAAAGTAATAGTAAAAACTGAATTGAAATTCTGTTAAAAATTTTTAACGAAATTACTTTCTTTATTTTTTTAACACATATGTTCATAGATATATAAAAAGAAAGATAAATCAAGAAAATTTTACTTAATATCTTTTTTTTAAATGTATCAGTATCAGAGACTGCAGAGAATAGTTTATGTCTTTTAATAGAAACAATAATTCATTTAAGAAAATTTCAAAATATTTAAAAAAATACTACAACTTTTGTTTATAATTGGAAAAAGGTTTCGTTTATAGTAATTTAAAAATATTAAAAAATAAATTTAGAATATGTGGTTTAAATGAAAAAATGTTTCGATTATAGTAACTTCAAAAAATTATGAAATTTACCAGAATATAATATTTTAAGTGATTTTATAATATTTATTTATGATTTTAAAATTGTTGAGCTACATTACTTTGCTCTAAAATCAGAAAATTAAATGGAAAATAATCTTTTTTTTTCCAAGTTTTGAAATAAAATTCAAAGTGAACAATTGTTTTATGGGCACAAAGCTATAAACTTTAAAAACATAATTGTTTTTTTTTTAATTTTTAAAACAAAAGTTCTTCAGACGAGAGTCTCTAATTTGAACACTTTTAATTTGTAGTTTTTTGAGTATTTTTTTATGAAATGAAAGTAAGAAAAGTAAAAACGTCTTCAAAAATATAAAAGGTTCTAACATTCAAGGATAAAGCAAACTAGTTCCCAAGTTGTACTCGGTAATATTTTTTTTTAAAATTTATAAACTTTTTGTCATCTAAGTTGGACATATATTCATGTTAAATATATATACATATATATATCTTTTAATGCATGTCTTGCATATATGTAAGTTCTTTTGTAAACGTTGCCCTTGCATCTACTATTAGACGAAACATGATTAACCCATTTTTTTTGGTCTTTTTGGCCATCTAGCTGCAAGGCCATAAGGACACAAATTGAAAACTGCAATCAGGTTGCTGCTATTGCTTTTGTTGTTGCTGCTATTGCTGCAGGCAAACAAATTTCATCGATTTCTTACCCAAGGCATCAAGAACATTTCGTGGAAATGTTCATTGCTGTCCTAAGGGTAGACCAAAATGATAGGGGGGATATTGATGCACCTTATTACTATTTTACTGCATCTATGTTAGTGTATGTGTGTGTCTCGATATTTAGAGATATGCGTATGTGTGTGGGCGGTTACATGATTGAAATGCCATTACGTGGGCATTACCTATACTCTTGTATGAAAAGTCAAAAGTCATTGTAAACATCTATTAATTATCTATCTATGTATGACTTTAATATATTCATTCTCTTGTCATATTTCAGATTATCGCGGAAATTGTAATAGATCAAAAGCAAACAAAGCATTTGACATACACCCACACACACATTCGTTTCTAATTATACACAGGGCAAACACAATGTACTGCCTGCATCTAAAGAACTTTAAATGTGCTTATCGTGTCCAGCCCGCCCAGCGGTTCAAGGCATTGCCGAAAATCGTGAAAAGTTAAAGAGAATTGCGGCAACCGTGAAAATTAATCAACAATTGCAAAAGTGCATTCTATCTACACGAAGAAAACTTAAAAAACATACATACACTCATACTCACACTCACTCGTTTAGTACTCATACATTGGAATCATCCTATACCAAATAGGATATCGGTTATAAATCCAATTTCCGGTTCATTTTATAAGCTGTTGCAAGATGACACAGCTAATGCTATTCGGCTTGGGTCTAGTTGTGTGGTTGGTGCCTGTTTGGGGCCAGCGTCCGTTGCTCTCGAATCACACATTTAACTCACTGCCCATGTCACAGCATCAGAGTTACAACTATCCCATGCCAATGGGTGGGGGGAAGCAGCTGCGCAATGGTCGTCTCCATGAGCAACCGTTGCCATTGCCCACACTGCCGGGAGTAGCTCAGCCCGTCCATATTTACGATGACTATGAGGGTGAAACAGGGGCGATATTAGGTGGTGGTGGTGCCTTGGGCTCGCGTCCACCGCCAGGTAGTCGCCGTGATACACGACGTCGTCAAAATCTCTCCCAGGTGGGAGCGGGCGCCTTGCCACGCCCCGAACGTGGTAATGGTCGACGTGGCATGGAATCGCTTCGCAAAGAATTGATGAAGCCATCAGTAGGTGGTCCGGGTGGTGGTATATCTGGCAGTAGTTCAGGTTATCCCTCATATTCGGGCACTTCATCCATTGGTCGCATCGATGGTATTGGACTGGGCATCGGCTCGGCGGATCGCTATGGAGAACAATTGCGTCAGCCAAGCGGAGTTGCTGCCATGACAGCTGGACCAGGTCCAATTAATGGTGGAAATGCGGGTGCTAGTCCATATTCCACACGTTTCCCGCCTCTTTATGCCGGTGTGGACGAATTGCCTGTACGAACGTATCCTCGCAAAAATTCCATCAGTGAACTTTGGAAGCTGAAAAAGAGTCTAAACCAAGCCGATGAGCCTGCTGGTGGTGTAACACGTGGTAATTTGGATGGTGACCCCGATGCGGATCCATTGGATCCTATACAACAGATAAAGGAACGCATAAGGGATACAGAACCAAATCCGGTAAGTTTTAAAAATGAAAAACAGATAAAATTCAATCTAACAATCTAACATCATTTCCTTTTAGAACACCTATGCACCACATACGGAGTCCACACCTTCCTCGGAAATCGAAGATCTGCTCGGTGTCAAGTGCAACTTTGAGACACCTTGTGCTTGGTCATGGGTCGACTATCCCGATGGCTTTCAGGTCATTTCCGGAACTGAGTTGGCCAAGAAAAACATGACCGGTCTTTTACCTGGACCAGTGGCCGATAGCATGGATGATGCCAATGGTCATTTTCTATATGCTCGTGTCCAACCCGGCACTAAGCAACTGAACCTGACCTCACCTCAATTCAGTACCACAATGGAAAAATGTTTCCTAGAGGTTTATATGCATCAAAGCGACATGAGTCATGGATTGTCGCGGGTAGTGGTGGAGCCATTGCACACACAAGAAAGCAGTTGGGTGCCTACGGAAATACAGGGGGACAATTTCCGACAGTGGACACGCAAGTTTTTCCGCTTGGGTCGCATTTCGAGAGATTTTCGCATTGTGTTTGAAGTTGTGCCGGAACTAAAGGCTGGACAAAAAGCGCATGTAGCCCTCGATAATTTACGTATGGTTAGCTGTTTCCCGGAAGGCACCAAGTCAGAAAAGTGCAGCGCCTCCCAGGTCAAGTGTATGATGAATAAGGTGCCGGTTTGCATACAACTACCGCGCATTTGTGACATTACACGCGATTGCGATGATGCCGAGGATGAGTTGCAGTCATGTGGTAAGTTTTTAATGACCCTAATAAAAGATAGGCACAATTCTTATCTGTTGTCATGTCTTTTTCTGTGTTGCAGATAAAATACCGTATGGTGGTCGTTGTGACTTTGAGGAGGATTGGTGTGGATGGCGGGATTCGGGCAAGACAACATTGACTTGGTCGCGACACACTGGTTCTTCACCCACCCATGACACTGGACCCGATGGAGATCACACCCAACAGCATTTGGTCAACAATACTGGCAGTGGCTATTACATGCTTGTCAATATGAATCAGCACATTAATAATTCAGAAAAGAGTTCGATAATCGGTTTTGCCAGCAATGCCATTATGCTAAGCAAGACATTCAATCCACCGCCATCAGTGCATGGTAATCCAGACTCACCCTATCGCAACTCATGTGTGGTTCGTTTCTATATACATCAATTTGGCAAGAATCCCGGAAGCATTAATCTATCAGTAGTGGAAATGAAGGAAAAGGAAAATATTACCACCACTCTCTGGTGGAGCACTAAGAATCAGGGCAGTGATTGGCTCAGAGCCGAATATGTTTTACCGAATATAACAGCAAAGTAAGTGCAAAAGAAGACTAAATAAATAAGGAAACCCTAACACTAATCCTTATCCTTATAGGTACTATCTTCAGTTTGAAGCACGCATGGGTATGCGCATCTTTTCTGATGTAGCCGTTGATGACTTCTCACTAAGTCCCGAATGTTTTGGCCTAAATATACCCGAAGAACATCTCAATGGCTATAATTACTGGGATGTTAGAAATAATCTTAAGAGACCTGCCCATCGAGACTTTGAACATACTAACTGTAAGTTGGAAGATAAAACCCTTTAAGATGAGTCTAAAATAATTCATACTCGTTTCTCCCTTTATAGATCTAGAATTAACTTCTTGCGACACGCGAGGTATGATAGGACCGACTCAGTCGCAATGTGAATCCGCCTATAAGGAACAGAATAAGACGCATGTTCTCAAAGAAGTTCATGTTGTCGAGGATCAGAGCAGCTACAAAGGCATGCAAAAGTGGAAGGTGCCAAACGAAGGGCATTACACGTAAGCCATAGATAAATTGTATTTTTGGAAAGGTTAACCTAACACTCTTGATTTTTTCTAACTCAGGGTCATTGTAAAAGGTGCCAGTGGCGGCCTGGGATCAGGTGGCGTTGGCAGCTCACGTGGATCCGTTGCAGTGTCTGTCCTTGAGCTACACAAGAATGAAGAACTCTATTTTCTTGTAGGCCAAGAAGGTGAAAATGCATGCATCAAGAGCATGGGCACACATAAAGAAGCTGGTTGTGGCTCTGAACACGATTTAGATCTGGGACAATATAGTTTTCGGTCTAAACAGGATATGGTCAAGAAAATCTATATTGAAAATGGAGCTGGCGGTGGTGGAGGCGGTTCATATGTATTCCTACTCAATCAGGCTAAAAATGAGGCTGTTCCCTTACTGGTCGCCGGTGGTGGCGGAGGCTTGGGCATTGGTCAGTACATTGATGAGGACTTTCAACATGGTCAGAGATCTAAGGCTCTACAAGCTCCTGAAAGCGGTCAAATAAATGGTGAGCCATTGAACAAGAAAACCGCTGGTCCTGGTGGCGGCTGGCGTGCCAAAGAGGATCAAGCCTTGAGTCCTACCTATGGTGCTGCATTGCTACAAGGCGGTCGCGGTGGACACTCATGCTATGTGGAACTCGCAGACAATGGCACCTCCTTTCACAGGCATGGTCAGGGCGGATTTGGTGGTGGCGGCGGTGGTTGCAACACTGGTGGAGGCGGCGGCGGTTACAAAGGTGGCGATGTCTATCTCAATGAGTCGAACGGCGAAGGTGGAAGCTCGTACATTAGCAGCAGTCGCAGCCTAAAGGATACCAGTTCAATCTATCCAGGAGCTAGCAGTGGAGCAGGTGCAATTATTATCATACCAGCAATCGAGGGTTGCGGTTGCGATTATCGCTGTGTGGCTCTAGATGAGTTTAGGTCCGCGGTGCGTTGCATTTGCCCAGATGGATGGACTCTTAAGCGGGACAATAATACGGCCTGTGAGATTCATGAGGAGTCTGGCAAGTCTTCATTCCAGTACTTGGTTTCCATGCTGCTAATGTCTCTGGCTGTGCTCTTTATCTGCATAGCTGCTCTAGTCTTTATGCTATGTAAGTATACAAAGAGAATTAGATATGACATGGGCTTACTCTTCTTTAATCTTCTTCAATCACAGATAATCGCTACCAACGCAAGAAACAAGCCAAGCTAAGGCATAAAATGCTTGTGGAACAAGATCTTCAACTTAGCCGTCTGCGTCACAATATTGACGACTCCAATCTGAATAATTTCAATCCAAACTATGGCTGCGATGGTATACTCAATGGTCACATAGATGTCAATAGCTTACCCCAGGTGGCAAGGGAAAGCCTTCAGCTGGTCAAGTAAGTCCTTTCACCCATCATTAGCTATTCATTTTATCCAAAATTTCTTTGTTCGCTTTCTAGTGCATTGGGAAAAGGAGCTTTTGGAGAGGTTTACTTGGCTTTGTATCGTCATCGTGATGGCGATGCTGTGGAAATGCCTGTGGCTGTTAAAACCCTCCGGGAAGATCCAAAGCGTGAGAAGGAGGAGGATTTCCTTAAAGAGGCAGCCATTATGGCCAAGTTCAATCATCCGAATATGGTTCATTTAATTGGCGTCTGCTTTGATCGACAACCTTACTATATAGTCTTGGAACTTTTGGCTGGAGGAGATTTGCAAAAGTTTTTGCGTGAAAATCGAAATACACCCGAACGTGTCTCATTGTTAACAATGAAGGATCTGCTCTTTTGTGCTCTGGATGTGGCCAAGGGATGTCGCTATATGGAAAGTAAACGATTTATTCATCGTGATATAGCAGCCAGGAATTGTCTATTGAGCAGCAAAGGGCCAGGACGAGTGGTGAAAATCGCTGATTTTGGCATGTCCCGGGATATCTATAGATCGGACTACTATCGAAAGGGTGGTAAGGCTATGTTGCCCATTAAATGGATGCCGCCAGAAGCTTTCCTCGATGGCATATTTACATCCAAGACAGACGTCTGGTCCTTTGGCATTCTTCTGTGGGAGGTCTTCAGTTTGGGACGTTCCCCGTATCCAGGTCAGCATAATACACAAGTTATGGAGTTGGTTGTACGTGGTGGTCGCTTGGGATCACCTACCGAATGTCCCGTTGCCGTTTACAAAATAATGGCCGATTGCTGGAATCCCACGCCCGAGGATAGACCAACATTTACCAGCCTATTGGAGCACCTGACAGCATGTACCCAAGATCCAGCTATAATGAATGCTCCTCTGCCAAATATATTGGGTCCTACGGCTTCAGAAAGAGACGACACTGTCATTAGGCCACCCAATGGAGAGGAGTTTTGCCTAGCTGTACCGGATTATCTTGTACCACTAACGGATAACGGCAATAATTCAACATCCATGCTTGGCGGCGCTACTGGCTCCTATGCTCCCAACTCCCAGCGACAGCAACAGAATGCTGCTTCATGTACACCGCCAGCGGTCACTTCACCAGCTGCACCAAAGCCACCAACAACACTGGCAGCCGAGCAGCTTGTAGAGGGAGGAGCAGCTGGAACGAATGGCGATTGCTGGGAGACTTCGTTCATATTGCCCAACTCCAAAAGCGATCAGCCATTGCTGAATTCCGTTGCATCTGCTGGCAGTGCTATTTGTGCAACATCAGATGCCTCTGTCACACCCATTCTGCGTTCCCCCACGCACAGTGATGAGGCTAAGCTAATTAGTCTGGATACACCGCAACCAACTCCCACTACGATTCAGCCACCATTGTCGTTTGCCTCCCAGCTAGATGGCATAACATTGGATCCATCTGCTCTCAAAAGTCTACCCAATGGCAGTGCCAAACAATCCTATGCCAATGTACAAGTTAAATTGGAATCAGAGGGCAAACTCAATGGAGTGATACCCAATGGTAATGGTACTATGCTGAATGGATCAGCTGGTCCAGCAAGTGGCAACGGAAGCGGGGGAGAGATTTCAGCTGTGGCTACTATACAAGGATATGCCGATCGCTATAAGGATAACAACAATCATTCCGAAATCAGTTGTTAGGCTCATTTTTAAATGTTTGCTCAATTTTCAATGCAAACTCTCTCATATACATACACAGACACACACACACACATACGAAAATACAGGGTGTTGCAGCTCAAAGCTGTTGCATTCGATTAACTCATTTTATTGGAATGCCAAATAACAATTTGTTTAAACAAAAAACAAATGGAGTGGAAACAAAAATCGAGTGAGAACTTCACAAGAACTTGTATTTGTAATTTAAAGAAACAAAAACCCGTAAAAAAAGAGTAAATTATTAAATAAATTTGTATGGCTTAAAGGATTATATATATATCTATATATATATATATATATATAGAAAACATAACATTAAATTAGTTTGAAAATTAGTTTAGTTGTTTTTTTGTCGAGAGGTTGTGTATATACAAAATACAAATACAGAATACGATTAATATTATTTTTTACTTTAGTAGATTTTTTATTTTAATGGATATTTTAATTAATTAACTATTTTATTTTGTTTTTAAGCTATTGACTGAAATGCTAAACAATATTCCTAACCAAAAAGAAAAACAAAAAATACCAAAAACAAAATGAATAAAAAGCTAATAAATAGAAGAGAATTCGGTTATTTTTTTAAAACATGAACCAAAAGAAAATGCAAAAAAAAAAAATATAAAAAACAAACAACAACAGGGCCAGCGCATAGTCACTTATTTTAATTAATAACAAGTTAACAGATTCTAATTTTTAATTTTAATTTATTAATTAACAATTAGTTGTACATGTAAATAAAAGCAGAAGCTTCCGTCGTAGCAGTTTACATAAATTAAATTTAAAATTAAGCCAAAAAATTTAGTATGTAAAAACAGAAAGAATAAAAAAAAACAAATACAGTTATATATAAAAAATAAAAATAAAATAATATAAAAAAAAAAAACTTCAATTTACAGGGTGATTTTTATGAAAATTCAGTTGTATGTTTAAAAAACGAAAAAACAAAAACATAAATAAATGTAGCATAAAAATAAGCAAACATTTAAAAGAATATTAAAGATTTAAATTTTATGTTTTATTTTTATTTCTTAAAAAAATGGTTTATTTTTAGTTTTTTTAGGCAATTTTTTTTTAGATTTAGGGCATATTTGTGTGTGTGTTGGCTGGTTTAATTAAATTAAAGCGAAAAAAAAAAACAAATGGAAAAGATAAAAAATAAAACATTTTTTTACATTTAGTTTGAAACGTAACAAAACAAGCTTTAAATTATATAATTTTTATAAAAATATATACATATATATATATAATGAATATACAAATGGAAAATTGATAAATTATACAATACACACACACAGAAAGATAAGAACTCACACTTACATACAACCCTAAAATTGTTGTAAGCCAAAATTTTGGTAAAGAAGAAAAAAGATATAAGAAAGAAACCTCTATATAAATATATATGCATATATCTACTATATGTACATATATACTATATATATATATCTGATGAAATTTGATTTATATCGTGTATATTTAACTGTAAGCATATACATACATACATATGTATATATGTATGTATAACTTATATTGAGTGTATGTTGAAAATCGGAAATCCCAAAAAAAAAACCACAAAAATATTTAAAAATAAAATCGAGTGGAAATTACGATATCGATATGTAAATGTTTTGCTTATGTACAAGTCTACAGTTACATATATGCGCATCTATATACATACAAACATGAATACATACTCGTACTCGTATATACATATATATACCTAAAATATCGAACTATATATATATATATAAATTACATAAAAATTAAAACATAATTGAAAAGCTGAATACGCAAAACCAAATAAGAAAAAGAAAATATGTAAATTTCATTGAAATTTCATTGAATGTTAAAAACAACAATAAAATAAAACAAAAAAAGTGTACAAAAAAAAAAAAAAAATATATATATGAATCGAAAGCTCAAGCATACAAAAACACACTTATATAAGATTCATTAAATATATATAACTATATATATATATATATGAGTGTAAAAAACAACCACAGCTTACAACTTAGAAATTAAAATTTAAACAAAAACAAATATTTAAAAAACAAAAAAAAAAAAAATAACATTCTTTTTCGTCCTTTTACGTGTATCTACATATATATATACATACATAGATAAATATATATATATATATGTATATGTATGTGTTATGATGGTTGTGCCGAGGCGAAATGATTTCCTGTTTCTCATACTCATATTCTCATTTCCCCCGCCCTCCCCTCTGATATTAATCCTATTACCCACACGTTTGCAACAAATTTGTACCCTGATCTAACCTAACCTTATGTACCTAAAGCTCAATAAAACCTGACCAGAGCGCAACAGCAAAAGAGAGAGAGAGACAGATCGTAAGAAAACGGTAAAAGGAAGTCAGTTTAAGAGAGAAAATGAGAAGAGTGTTAGATATTTTTAAACACATACACACACTTTGTTGTTAACAGTAAAGGGAGAAAAATATTCTCAATATTTTAGTAAGGTTAACTGACACACCGTTTAGCAAAGACACAAACCTTATTAATATGCTTTTCTCCCTTTCACTGGTTTGTTAGTTATTTATTGTTGGCAGACCATTCACTGCAGTAGATCAATCGTAGACCTAACCCACCTCCCCCCCTCCCCAGCCATTATCCATCTCCCCTTACCCCACACACTACAAGCATTAGTACATACGCCGCCAACTAATATCAAAGTAGATTTTTTCCCCCCAAATACACTTCTCATTTCTCAACAATAAAAAAGTCGCAACGAAATTTATAAAAAAAAAAATTAAAAAAATAAAAAAAAAACCAAACAAATATGTTGTAAGCAAAAGAAAAAGAAATGAATGAATAAATAAATAAGTATTCAACACACACAATAAATAGTATTTTTATAAAATTACAAAAAAAAAAAAACATATAAAAAAAAAATACAACTAAACCAAGTTATGTGCAAAACTTAGTGCATGAAAACTGGCTTAAAGTTAGCTCTAAACACAAACCAACAAAACTAAAAAAAAAAATGAGAAAAAACAAAACAAAAAAAAACATTGAAAGGTTTTCATTTAAATGGTAAAATTATTTTGTTAAAACAAAAAAGAAACCAGAAACGTAAAGACTAGAACAAAAACACATTTTTTTGTAAGCAGAGGCAAACAAACAGAAATGAAAATGAAATTAAAATAAATAAAAGAAGGAAAAGCACATAGAGAGAGTTTCGGCAAGCCGAATATGATAATACCCTTGCAGTATTGTTAGAAAGATTAATACTTTACATAGATACATAATTATATATTAAAAATAGTAATATATAGAGGTACCTTTACATACTATACAAAATAATATGTAAAGGTGTACTCTAAGCCATTTCTATTTATTATATTTCATTGAATATGATATAAAACAATCCTTGCCAGACTGTTTAAGAATTCTTTATAGGTTATGTTTGTCCGATCTGCAATTATTTGAATTATAAAAACTTTCACTTCAATCATGAAAGATGTTAATTTCTATTACGTATTTTCTATTGTAGTTTTTGCTATCCTCTTTGAGTTCTTTGATTCTATCTTGATTCCATCATGATTCTGTCTTAATTCTATCAAATTCTTGATTCTATCTGGATTCCATCATGATTTTATTTTGATTCCATCTTAGTTCTGTCTTAATTCTATTTAAATATTGAGTCTATGTTGATCTCGATTCTATCTTGATCTTGATTATATCTTGATTTCATCTTAATATTATCTTAACTCTATCTTAGTTCTATTATGATTCTATCTTGATATTATCTTAACTCTATCATATTCTTGGTTAATTCTATCATATTCTTGATTCTATCTTGATCTTGATTCAATCTTGATCTTGTTTCCATCTCGATTCTATCTTGATTCTATTTTGATTCTATCTTGGTTCTATCTTAATGCTATCTTAATTCTACCTTGATTCTCTGTTGATTCCATCTTGATATTATCCTAGTTCTATCTAATTCTTGATTCTATCTTGCTTCTATCTTGATTCTATTTTGATTCCATCTTGATTCTTTCTTAATTTTATCTAATTCTTGATTCCAACTTGATCTTGATTCTATCTTGATTTAACAGTTGAAATTTAAGTAAAAGCTTGGCTTAACTTTGCTGGAGTCATTTACCTGAGAGGGAAAAAAAAACCTCTATCAAGATATGAGTTTATTTTTACTAGGTTTCCTTTAAGGAATATATAATTTTTCCTGTCCTTAGCTAATCTTCATTTTGTTATATATTTAAGCATAGATTTTCATAGTCTATCCCATTGGTATATTGTAAATATTTCTATCTATTATATGCCAAATTAAATAAATAATTCCTTCAGTTTAGATCTAACCACTTGATGATACTTGAGTTTTAGCTTTAATTTATTAAAATCCTTTCAAATTCTTTTCCTATTTAAAATGCTTTTAGAGGTGACATCTAAAACTTTCTGCAAGGGTATAAAAAAAAATAAGTAAAATTGTTTAACTGATTGGTTAAAATTTAGCATACAACAACAAGTCCATTTAGTGTGTACTTAAAAAGAAAATACTACCAAAAACAAAACAGCTAACGAAATAACAAAGCCACATTAAAAACAAACGAAAAGAAAAAAAAAAAAGAAAATGCAATAGTTCAAAGAAAGAAACGAAAAATAAATACAAACATACAAATCGATCAGTTTAACTAGCTTAACATGAGTTTCGATGCATAAGATCGTTTAATAATATTCATCTATTGTATTGCTAAATGCTCTCTCACCTTGTTCTATAATTTTCAAAATATGTCTAGAAACTAATGAAAAACAAATGCAAAAGATTGCCAAACAATACAATTGAAGGGCATATATTGGCAGATCTTCGATTTAATAACATATTTGATGTACTCATTTTTAATTAGGTATATATACCACATATATATATATATAAATATATATATACCTATTCTGTTTAATTACATATAAATGATTTGGTTTTAAATCTTTAAACATAGGCAGAACAAACAAACAAACAACAACAACAAAAACAATGACGAAAAAGTTGAACAAACATATACTTATATACAAATGTGAAGAAAACAAAGAAAAACATAAAGATAATGATAAAGATAAACATGAATAAGAATTTTAAGAGTGAAAGATATGAAGTATTAGGAAATTTTAAAGATGGTAGCGTGTGAACGCTGGAATTCTGAAACAAAATGTGAAAAGTGAAGGAAACAACAAAACAAAAAAACAAATACAAAAAGAAAAACAAATAATAAATGAGAATTCATGTGTACAAAACAACAAGTTGTAGTTTTATTTAGTTTCCTTTCTTTTAAAAGCAACAGGATTTGGGGAATAACCGCATATTACAATGGTATTTTCAACTTATCTGGCAACGTGGTTTTCGTTTCTTTTTAAGACAACGAAAAACCCAAACATCCCATGGGATTCTAAGGTGAACTGGCAACCAGCTTCTCCTACTGCTTCTACTTTTATCGGAAAATGGTATTCCAACAATTAAGGCAATCGGCCATTGCGTTACGTTAGCTGTCTACATCTTATTTGGTTTGGGTCAGGAATAGTTATGCCAATTATTCTTCATTATCTTGCAAACGATGCTGTAGTGTCATTTCTAAATATAAAGGAAATCATTTTTTCTATTCTAAAATCATTATCAATACTCTATCTGTTTACTTTAGCTATATTTTAAATAAACCTAAGTACTCGCTAAATCCAAAACCATTAGCAGGGAACAGTTGTAAGTGAAACACTAAGCTGGTTTGTGATTCGGGTATACCACGTAATGGCATAGATAGCTTTAAATCGTATATTATCTAGAAAATACAGTTATGAGATGCTGTTGTAAGTCTTGTAGATAAAGTTGTCAAAGTTTAGAAATGAGCTGTGATCATGCATATGGCAACGATGATCAAGTAACTACATACATAACATACTTACATATGTATGTATGTACATATGTAGTCCCAGTAAGTTACTTGGACTAGTACTTAAGCCGAACCCCATTTATAAGCTATATATTATTAAGCTCTTTTTATATTTTGACCTCGTCTAAGCAATTAAAACTGTTTACAAAGTTGCAGTTTATAACTTTTTTATTAACATTAAAAATTTTACAAGTTTTGCAACCCATTATTGTTTTAATACATATGTTATTATACATATGTAGAGATAGAATAAGGTTTTGAGGTATTGGCATACCCTGTGATACCTTGAATGTTCCTATGTCTATCAATATTTCATTCCCATAAGTAACATTGTTCTTGTAACTTTAGCGTACAGTTTTAGAGTGACTTCTGTTATGTAAGTTTGGTGGTCACTACTGTCATAGAGCAGCAGGTCAGTCGAATCTGATGCCGAGTGTTTTACGTTGTGACGCTAAGGCAGGTGCGGCTGCGTAGTCAGTGTAGTACAGAACGCAAAGCAGAATACTTGGGACTCGCTAAACTCGGAAAAAAGGAGTCAACTACCCGGAGAATATGCCTGTGTTCCTAATTATGGATATACATATTTAATATTACATATTTAAATGGTTTTTAAAATGGGAATACTTTTGAAATAAGCTTTGGGAACATTTTAGTGTCTGGCAAACTGGTTAAGTTCCTTATATTAATCTGGTACCACATTCAAATGAAACTTTTTTAAGTATCTCTGAACGGATTAAGCATCTACGTATGTATTCATCTGTATGACAAGTTTAACTTTAACATATTAAGCATTAGTTAGTTTTTAGAATGGTCTTAAGTTATGCTTACCATGGAGATTTAGATTCAGATTCAAAAGAAATGGGGAAGATAACCCGAGCTTCCTCAATAAATTGTAGTCTGGCTGACGATTTACCATCTATGCATATATGTTCGAATTGGTGATAAGTATTTACAGATATAGATTCAAAAGAAACAGCAGTTAAAAATGCATTTGGAAATGTCAGCCCAAACGTTCTAAGCCTGAAAATTGATTGAGGTTTCTTGGTAATTCGGTAGTCTGGCAGTACCAAGTAGAATTATGTCTCTCTCAATATGCAAGTCCATTACTTAAGGTCTCACACTTGGTATTTTTAGCTTTACACTGTAAATCTTACAGTGTAGTTTACCCAATCTGGCAACACCAAACAGATTATTGCCTCTATCCCATTACCAGAGCAAAGAAATTTTTACACTTTCCATTTTATACTCTTTTCAATTTTCTTAAGGGTTTTTTATTTAATTATTCTTATTATTTTCACTTCTTTTTAGTTTATAGTTTATCATTTTTCATTCATTTGCCTTTTCTAAATTCCACAAAATTTTCCATTTTCCTTCTTTTTGTTTTTGTTTTTTTTTTTTTTTGCCAATAAGAACTAAAACCGTTACATAGCTTACAATTTGTTTTTGTTTTTTAATAGCTTTAATTTGTTTCTTTCCATTTTTTGTTGTTTTTGTTTTTAATAATAGTTCCGTTTTTTGTTTTTTTTTTATTTATTTGTTTGGTTTTGTTGTTTATAAATATTTCGCCTAAGTGCTAATTATATGCAACTGCTTTGGAAATAAACAATTTGATTAGTTGGAAAAACACTTTTTAAGAAAAAAATGCATATTTTGTTGTTTTTTGTGTTTTGTTTTTTTTTTTTAGGTTTTTATTTGTTTTATTTTTTGTAGTTTTATTTTTATATACGAAATTGGATTTTATTATTGATGTACTGAAATTTACAAATATATATATGCACATATATATATATATAGATAAAAAAAAAACTATTTGTATAAATAAAATATAATAAATTCTAATAATAATAATAAAATTGCACGAAATGTTCTAATTTACTTAGCTCAGACAACAACCTAAAAAAACCAAACAAAAAAATACCAAAATAAATATATATATATATATAAACAGCAAAGAAGTGTGAAAGAAGTGAGGGGAGGCGGCTTAGGTTAACGGTAACAAGAGCATAGTGGAAGGAAGAAAGAAAGGAAATTGATGCCAATGCGCCATTTTGTTTCTACTGGATGGAATGTTTTTTTTACTATATGTATGCCGTTATTTCTTTGTGATCTTTTATATGTTTTGCTTCTTGTATCTTTTCATAATTATTAATTTATAGAAATTGTCTTTTTTAATGCTTTTTTTGTTGTTGTTTTTTGGAAATATTTTCTTCTTTCACTTGCTGTTTTTTTGTTTTTTTTTTTTCTTCTTCTATTTTAGCTGATTACGCTTAGGTTTTAGGCTGCAAATGCTAATAAATTTCTGTATGTTTGTTTTTCGGTTGATTTTCTGATGTTTTTTAATTATTTATATAAATATATATGGATTTTTATTTGTTTGTTTGTTTGTTGTTGTTTGAAAATTATTATTTATTCATCGTTTACGCTTTGCAAATATTTATATAATATACATAAATTTAATTTTGTATCATCATATTCATCATTATCAATCCATTAACTGATTTTCCCTTCCATTATATTTTATTTGTTCTCTTCATATCTTTATATAATAGTGTTTTTTGTTTTTGTTTTTTCTGTGTTTTTTTTTTGTCTTTTTAATATATTGGAAAACTTAATTGGTAAATGTAAAAATGTTAAAACTACATTCAATTATAAATAATTCCGTTTTCGTTTTGTTTTATTCTTTTTTTTTTTTTAATTTGTTTTTTGTTCGGTTTTTTTTTTTTTATATGCAATATTTATAATTTATTAATTAGCATAGTTTACTTTAGGTTTATGTAATTTAAAGCAATAACAAGCCATCATCTTTATTTATGTTTTTTTATATAGTTTTATATACTTTCTTCTTTCTCTTATTTTTGTTTTGTTTCTTTTACTAATCATTCATTTATTCATTAATAATTTTTTTTTTTTTTTTTGTATAGTTTTCTTCTTTTCGTTCTGTGTTTTCTCTAATTATTGCAAAATTGCTTCTTTTCTTTTTGTTTTTTATTTTTTCTTTTGAACCTCGACATATGCATAAATTCATTAATAATTTGTTTTGTTTTTTTAGCCGGATTACATATATATATGTATATATATAATATATAATTCACTTCTAGTTTTATTCTGTATGCAAAAGGTGGAATAATTTGTTATTTTATACGATTTTTTTATTATTATTTTCCATTTTGTTTCTCATTTGTTTTTTTTTTTTCACAAAATTTACAAAAATTACGTCTTTGAACTCAAAAAACTCGAGCCACAATGATGCCAACACCCCAAAATATAATTTTCTGGATTTTTGTTTTGTTTTTTTTTTTTTTTTTTGTTTTCTTCCCACTTTTTTGTTTTGTTTTTATCCTATTTTTGGATGCGCGCAAATATTACCCCAATATTTTATTATGTATCTGCTCTGGTGTAGTTGTTGTTGTTTTACTTTGTTTTTTTTAAATATATGAATTTTATATATATATATATATAATATATATATAAATACAAATATATATATGTATATATACACATAAGACATGTATATAAGAATGTTATGTATAATGTTTATATGTATATACACATATATACATATGCATATATATATGTAGTAGATATATATATATATATATTTATCTATATGTAGAGACGTGTGAATGTAAAATGTGATTATAATTATTTGCTAAAAAAAACCTCTAAAATATACGCCATGTTAAAGCATTCCGAAAGAATTTGCGAAGAATTCTTGATATCGATATCAATAGTAACACAATCGATATCGCATCGCGATTAAACAAAATTCAAAAACCATGCACAAACACACACACACACAATCCATCAAAATAATTGTGATGATCACCATAAAGTTCATTCATTACAAAAATGGTATCAATCGTGCCATCTTAAGCGCATTATCCAGAAAAGCGCTCCACAGGTCATTTAAGCGTTTTGAACGTGACATCAGGAAACGCCAGGTGAGAAGTACAGCCACCAGTTTAGTCAGCTGATGCAGATAGTACAGTCTACAAAAGATAAGTTAATAGTTAATATCTAAACTTATATGAGGAAACGTGAGTTCATTTCTTACCTAATCATACGCTTTCTGCTTGCTGGCAGCGATTCTGGTCGCTGTTTGAATAAAAACTCCCTGAATCCCAATACATAACGCTCAACATATTTATCCCAGTTTATGTGACGTACATCGAATACAAATATCTCACGATCCTTAGGACTTAGCGTATGTAGCAAGGCATTTACATTGTCATCCTTGAAACGCCATTGACGTGTGGCAAAATACTCTAAACATTCCACAGCTTTGGCAATTTTATTTTGTACGTTGACAACGCTGTTAATTAGATAAATAAAAATATAGTTTTATATAAGCTGTTTCTATATATATATGTAAATGTTACTTACAATGGTTTTTTACCCATTATGCGCGCCACTCCATCCAGTATGTAGGCCGGAAGAAAGTGTTTTAATATACAATTCAGCGTATTCATGGGACGATTCATGCGTAGCTCACCCGTTGGATACCACAGGCAGCCCTCTGGTTAAATAAATTATACAAATAAACATATATATATATATATAATTGATTACTTGTATGTAAATGTATGACACGACTTACCCAAGGGATGTTTACGCACACTGGTCATGGCATGTTTAACAAACTCAGACCATAATATGGGATTACGTTGACCGGTACAACAATTGTATATGAGTAGATTATTGGATTTACGCGTCGCTGTACGCCATGCGGCGGCAATCATTAGATTAATCACAATATCGACAGGTACCATATCGGCCACATAGTTCTTTTCACACATCATTGTGCGGAATAGGCCTTTGGCCAAAGCCGAGACTAGACCCGTTGGCCCATTAAAATTATCAACCCAACCAGCAAATGGCTCATTTAGGCTGGCAGTCACTAAACCAAAACGAAATAAATTAGTTAATATTTATAAACTTTTAGATATAGTTAAATAACTTACCAATCGAGGGCCTTACAATCGCAACGGGCAGATTACCAGCCTCCTTAAGTAACATATGCTCTGCTAAGGCTTTTGTAAATGTATACGTATTGGGGCGTTTGCCAATGAGGCGTGGTGTCAGCTACATATAACAATGAAGCAATTAGTAATTAAATATAATTATAAAAATGTAAGTATAAATACCTGATCGAGTATATCCTCCGGAAGCCAATTGATTAATGAAATTATATCATCAGGATTATAGGGTGGTGCATAGATAACCTCTGATACATCGGTTCTATCGCAATTGCAATAGGCAGTGGATACATGAATTAGTGCCTAAAATAATAAAAATTCTATTATTTAAAGATTGTTTTATATATTTACTTAACTAAACTTACGTCCAGAGACAGCATACGATGACATAGCTCAACCAAACGCTTCGTGCCCAGCATATTGATTGTGACAGATAGTTTAAGCTTCTCATCGAATTTCACAGTGGCAGCTGAATGAAATACAATGGAAACATTGCGACAAAGTAGATTCTAAACAAAAAGGAATAAAAGAAGGGAAATAAGTATAAAGAAAAATAAACTTTCATCATCATCTACCTGGTCCTTTTCTGAAATGCCCAATTCCTCGGATGTTATGTCGCCAGATATGGGTATAACTTTGCTCAGCTCCTTGGGTTTCTCGCGACGTAAAGACTCGAACAGCTAAAATATGACAGCAAATATTAATACTCTAACTTTATTAATTTGATAATCAATTAACTTACTGGTGCATTTAGCAATTCCGTGAGGCGTGCCGATACCTCTTGGCCACGTTTCGGTCGTATCAGCAGATAAATATTTCTTATATCGGGACATGAGCGCAACAATTTCTCAACAAGTACCTGAAATTGGATAAGTAATTGCCTCAATTAATCAACTTTTACATAAATAAGATATGAATACACTACTACACACAACACAATAAAGAGAGGAAGTAGAATTATAGAGGCTAATCGAACTGACCAATCAACCCACTTAACTCACTCGTTATGGTTGAATGATGTTGTCCATTGGCTTAGGTTATGTACATATAAAAACTTAGTTTACGCGCAAGGGTGAATACTATTGACACGTGCTCCTAGCTAAAGGGGACACGCCTCCAAAACGATGTGAAAATTATATGAAAATTAACCCATAGACACACACAAACACACACACAAGACACTATTATTTCTACTACTATTCGGTCATTGAACACACGATACAAAAAAAGGGGGAGGGGAAAGGTGCTTTGGGTGCTATTTTGGTCACTCAAATATTATGACGTTATTGTACATTTAAATTATAGTCTAAAATCGATGGAATTGCCTACGCCCCATACACACGCACACACACACTGTTAGCCCTCAATTCACGCCTTTGTCTGTGTATGTGCAATCGAGTCATAGTCTAAGTGGCGCCGGTGCGATTACATGTCACACTGACGCAGTCAGAAACACTAGACCAGGACATGCAATAGCCTAAAAGGAAAAACTGGCACAACAGCCCCATGATGTGGGGTATTAAAGCCGAGTATGAAGGAAGTGTAGCAGTCGGTTGTTGAAATCTCCTTCAATATGCACACACACACACACACTCATACTTAGGGGTAACAATTAGAAGCCTGATGCAGGCAATGCAAGTGGAGTGAAGCAACTGGCTAGCCAGTTATGATGCATTGGCATGCCATGATACAATGTATGAGTCAACAATCGACGGCAGTTGGCAAACTACAAAGTCAAAGTTCAGAGCTCATTATCAGAGTAAATAAATATTATCGAATGTTTTCTATTCGTTTTATTCTTAGCATAATCAACATTTCTCTTAGTAGGTTGGTGCACGTGGCGTATGCATTATGCCCGCAAAAGTATGCAATGAATATTGAAAAACTATTATTAAGATGGAGAAAAAAGGAAATGGGCAAATACGGAACCGTTATAACTTTAAATATTATAAAAAAGAAATAATAACAATTAATCTATTTTATTTATTTCTTATATTTTTACAAAATATATAAATAAAATAAGTAGTAAAATAAAACTTCTTAATAAAAGTTCCAAGGGAAAAGTAAAATTTTAATATGAGATATTCTATAAAAATGATTAAATTTTCAAAATAAAATTATAATGAACTATTATACTTGTTTATTATCCAAATGTAATTAGACAATGTATAGAATTCAGTTATCCTTGTTTAAAGAATATATATGTGGTATATTATATTCTCGATCTATAAAGTTCAGTGGACTTTTTACCAATGTTTCTTCCATACAGGTCTTACAGGTTTCTTAACTTCTAACTTTTCTAAGCATTTGTTAGGTAATTAAATGTTTATAGCTATATTGATTTCCGGTCGATCCGGTCGCAAAAACAAATAAAATTTTGTTACATCGACTTTATAGTTTTTATTGTGAAATTCTAGATTTCAAGTCTAGTAGAACTGAGCAAACCTTATATAAAAATTTACGCATTACATCTTATAAATAATAATTAATAATATTTTGCTTGTTTTTTGTAATTGACGTGTTTTTTTATCGAATCATTTCTATAGATACAATGAAATTTGAGTTAGACAAATTTCTCTATCTATAGAAATGATTCAATAAAAAAAATGACACGTCAATTACAAAACTAATAAAAAATTTTTATTTATTATAGCAAAATATTTTGTAAATATATGAAACAACATTTAGCAATCAAATTTGTATTAAATGTTGTTCATCTAAATTCTTTTTTACGTTAAACTAATCAAAATTGTTCTTATGCTTTTTATAATATTTCTCCTAGAAAAACGGTTTTTGGAGTCTACGAATAATTTAAACAAATTTTTTTTTCTTAGAGGTTCAAAGAATTTTTTTTTTTATATTGCAGAAAATTTTTGGCAAATAAAAATAAAATAAAAAAATAATAAAAATATTTAGTTTCTAATCAATAATGCTCTAAGAAAATAATTAAAGAAAATGAATTTTTAAACTCTTAAAAAAGAGTTTCTTTTTGGTCTTGGGGTAAAATTTTAAACTGTTTTTATACCTTTGCAGAAGATATTATAAAATTTGATCAGATGTTTGTAACACATAAAAATATACGTTTCCTAACCCATAAAGTATATATACCCTTGATCAGCATCAATAGCTTAGTCGATATAGCAATTTCCGTCCCTCCGTCTGTGTGTTTCTTCGCAATTTCTTTAAATTTTAAGCTATATAATTGAAACTTATTAGAGAAGCTCTTTAATTAATCAGGCAGATAAAGTATGAAAATCAGTCGGATCGGACAACTATAAGATATAGTAAACTGTGTTTAACAAAAATATACAACAAAAAAACAACAGGTGGTGTGTTAAAGAGACAAACAGCATTCCAATTTTGTGTGCTAGTGCTACGAATAACATATAAGCGAAGGCGCAACAAATTGGATTTTTTACCAATGGTCGTTTGGTGGTGTAGTGAGTAATGAGAAGTTTCTCTTTTCATTTCATTTAAAATTTTGTTTGAAAACCGATATGACAGAACAAATTAATCTAAAACTGTAAGAATATACAAATTTCGGCAAGGCCAAAGTTAACTTTTTTGATTTTTGTTTTTTAAATATTCCTAAAAACAAATTTTAGTTGAGTTCTAAATGGAATTAGTAAGAGAATTGCCTTGATTTCTTTAATAAAAGTTTAAAAACTCTGCTATTATATACTATTTCCGATACTCTTGCAAATAGGGTATATTAATTTTTAAAAATATATATTTTAAATGCAGTTTATACATTTTTTATATATATTTTTATGAAGTTATTCTTGAATTCGAACATTTTTAAATCAGAGAACTACTTATCTCGTATTTTTTAAAAATATTGACATTGACATCAAAACTAATATTAAAGAACTAATTACTTCTTGATTAATTACTAACTAATAGTTAAAAAATATAATAGTTAGGCTAATAGTTAAAAATGAATTTAAGTTTGAAACACAACAGGAACATTCCATTTTTATATGTGGACTAATCTGTACTGGGAATACAGATTGGCTAAAAAGGTTTTTTTATTTTCGAAAAGTAAGAAATGAATAAAGTAAAAAAACTACCAATACAAACCAGTTGTTTCATTACAAACCAAAAGCTTGTGAATACATTCTTACATTGTATTAATTATTACCAATTTATTGATAATAAAAAAACAAGTCTTGAAAAACTATAAAACTTTGACAAAAATGGTTATTCACTTATATGGAGTGAAATTTTATGACTCTTTTTTTGAAATATTAAACTATTACTCAACCAAAATGCTGATTAACATATATGGAATGTCTATAGTTTGTTATTGTAATGACTCTTTAATTGTAATATATATTTTACCAGTCAGACTGATTAATATATATGGAATGTCTAGAATTCGTTACAGTTAAGACCTTTCAATTGTAATATATATTGTATTAGAATATCTAAATCTATAATTTCTCTCAAAAATTGCAAAATTTTAAATAAATTTGTTAGAATAAGAGAACAATTATTGGTTTGCACGTTTTGAATAAGGTTAATTGGGAAACTTCTAAAGACATAAAAAATTACTTGTTACTGTAAACAGGTTAATTTGTCTTTTTAACTACTCACACACTTAACCCAATAACCCAATTTAAACATGTACATAACTGAAAGATTATCATTTAGGCTCACTTAACAATGATGATTAATTGAGGGGGGAAGGAGGATAGAACTGGCTATTTTTGTTTCTTATTGCTTATTATGTACTCACCTTTCCCATAAAGCCAGTGCCACCTGTAATGAATACACTACGTCCTGCAAAAAATTGTCCAACGGGTATATAGCTAGTATCATCGTCTCTATAACGTTCATATGGTGACTGTAGGCCATTAGTGTTTGGTGGCAATGCCGTGGCAGGGTTTGTCGATGATATCAATGCCGCATTCAGTCCCAAACTGCCACCAATTGTTCCCGTTGCCATTGAGGAGGTGGATGAGGCTGTTGAGGTAACGGCGGCTGCTACAGCTGCCGCTGTATGGGTGAGTCCATTGGTACGCTGATGGCCATTTAATAGAATTGTTTTGCCATCTAGACTCTGATTTTGCAATTGTTGTTGTTGTTGTGCGGGCTGTTTAAAATTGTTGCTGTTATTGTTGTTGTTGCTGCTGCTACTGCTACTGCTGCTGCTGCTGCTGATGCAGTTTTCCGTTTCTGTTTTCTTGCCGACTGCGTTGGACATGTTCAAAAATTTCTTTTTAATTTTTGTTTTTTGATTTTGGCCTTTAGTGTTACGTTTTTACTCCGGTTTTCTTTTTTTTATATATCTTTATATATATATATTTGTGTTTGCTTGTGTGTGTGTGTATGTTTGTTTGAGGTGTGTGCGCGCGCAAAGTCCTTTAATCCTTGTTCCTTTTTGATAATCCTCGATGATCTTTTGTTTTTGTCGCTGCTTAACTTAATTTAGGAAGCAATTTTTACTCATTTACAGTGTGTGTGTTGTTATTGTTGTTGTTTGCTGTGTGCGTTTTGTTGTTTATACTTTTCGGTTCTCTTCTTAACCTTTTTCGTTTTCCGTCTCGTTTCTATTACCAATTTATTTTATATCTTTTTTTGGAAGTGCTTTCGTTTTGTTTTCTTCTTCTTTTGTTTTGTTGTTTCTGTTTCTTGGAAGATTTTTTTTGTTTATCGTTTTTGGATTTGTTTTTGTTTCCTTCTCTTTTCTTTTTCAGATCGAGAAAATTATGCAATTAAATCTGTTGAAAACTTGGCTGAAAGTCCAACTGCCGTTTATCCATTTTTGCCCAACTTTGTCGTTGATTTTTCCTTTTACTTTCTTTAATTGTTTCAACGGGCGCTTTTTATGCGGGCATTCTTTGCGTTTTTCTGTCTCTGTCTCTCTCTGTTCTCTGTGTTAATTTCGCATTAAATTGGCAAAAACAAAAAAAAAAAACAAATATAATCAAAATATGAAGGATACGCGAAAGAGCAAGAAATGGGCCAGTTTTATGATCAAATTGCTTTGGCTAATATAATAAAAGAGTTTGTTGTTGTTGTTGGGATTTGTGCATTAATTTGATTTGTTGTTATTGTTTGAAGATAGAAGAGGGGGGGAAAAATCGAGAGAATTACAACAGCTGCTAAGTTAGTGCGCGGGTTTTGTTAAGCTGCAAAAAAAAACAGAGAAAAAAGAAGATTTATAATATTAATTAGGGAAAATTGGAAAATTACTTTTACAGTATTAATATTTAAATAAGCCAAGTTTCAAACCCAAATCACAAAAAAAAGAGTTCTCAAAAATTTGAGAGACAATGTCAATTTGGATTATGTGTTTTATACATAAGTTTTAACTCTAAAAATATCCTTGCCCAAACTGACATTCAATTAGATGCTGACAATAAAACCCAAGTAAAAGTGAGAGAGAGAGAGAGAGAGAGAGAGATAGAGACATAAACCCATTTCAAATTATCTGTCACATGAGGCTAAATATATATATATATATATATATATATATATATATATATATATATATATATATATATATATATTTCTCATTCCATATGCGTATGTGCGTGCGTGCGTAT
This sequence comes from Drosophila neocordata, assembly GCA_018903615.1. NCBI lineage: Eukaryota > Metazoa > Arthropoda > Insecta > Diptera > Drosophilidae > Drosophila > Drosophila neocordata. The sequence goes on along the minus strand of JAEIGI010000007.1, from coordinate 278,430 downwards.
ATAGAATAAGAAGAGAAACCCAAAAAATGTTTTTTTTTTTGGGGGAAGCCACAAAACGTAAGAAGTTTTTGTTGTCAAATGACGTCTTTAAGAACCATTCAGATTCATCATTTTCATGTCACTTTCCTTCTTCTTCTTTTTGTTGGCAAATGGCCAACAGAAATAAACAAAAGATAACACACATAGATATATATTTATATATATCTTAAATGGAAAACGAATAGTTTACACTTACTTTAATCCACCGCAATTGAATTAAATGCACAATAGAACTAAATATGCCTAAGCTCTTTAAAACTTAAGCCACTTAAGTAGCAAATTGATGAATTTGTAGTATAGAATTGAGAGCACATAAAAACGAATGAAAGAACGAACGAAGGAAGGAAGCAAGCAAAAATAATATACAAAGTGAGGAAGCGCCACAAAGACGACGACGCTATCGATAGGAATGACAGTTTATGAATGCTAGCACTAACGGCAGCAACACGGCATTCTATATTAAAGTATTGAAAACAAATTTTCATTAAACACACACAACCAACCCAAACACACACACACACACACACAAGCCACTTGTATCTTCTCTCAACGTGAACTAAACTACAGTTGTATGATCAATCACAAGTGGCGGTTGTTGTTGTTTTCTTTTTTCAGATGAGTGTGTGTTTTAACACACGTCAGAGCAAAATTAAAGAAACTTTACAGGTAATTCACATAGCTAGTTACACACTTTTAAAAAAAGAGTACAAAGGTACAAAAACTAAAACACACACACGTGTATAGAAAGTAACAGAAGCTTTGCTACATGAAGTCAAAAAGAAACCGCTAGGCTCTGTTTAAAAGATGAGAGAAGCTTTAAAAAGCTCACCAATAAAAAATCATTAAAAAAAAATTATCAAAAGTAATTGTTTGAAAATCTACGTAAGAGACTTCTCTTCCACAAAAAGTATAGATCATCAATTTGAATATTTTTACAATAAATACAAAAAACTGAAATAGAAATGTTCACATTAATAGGCCTATAAACATTTGTTTTTTATTATACAATGAAAGCGTGTGTGTGTTTTGATTATGTAACAGGAAAAATATATGAAAAAATATATATAAATATATATGTATATAGTTATTCTTAAAATTCACACAAAATGGCATGACAAGTTAAAAGGTCAATCGATATCCCATCCCTCCCTATAGACATTCCCTTGACAACATTTTCATAAGAAAATATAAAACAAACAACACCCGCAATAATAACAGCTAAAAACAAAACACAAAATTTAAAAGGATGGACATACCGAATTTCAAATACTCTTGCAAAATGTCGTTAGATTACATATAAATTATTAGAATCATACGGCACTATATAAAACCAGTCAAAACTTTGTATCTTGAAAAAAAGTAATTTATAAAAAACATTTTTTTTTGGTTCGATTGTTCCTATGGAAACCACAGCATAAAGTCAGCCAATTCAGTTGATACCCAATAGACACATTTCTATATATACCAAATTTTCCAGTACCAAATTTAGTAAGAATCACTCTTAAAATAACCAAGTTATTCATCTAAAACTATGTTCTTAACCGATCGTTTTATATAATATAGTCAACCGACTTTGAGATATTTATTGGCTATGTAAAAAGTTTATAAAAACTCACAATTACCTAATTTAGCGAGAAAATAACCAAATTATTCATCTATAACAATTTTCTTGACTCAATTGTTCCTATGGAAGTTATATGATATAGTGAACCGATTTTAAAAAAACTTGGGGAATATGTGAAGAAGTATATAAAACCCTCAATTCTGTGTGAAACGCTCTTAAAGCACAACCAACTTACTGTTCGAAAACCATATTCTTAATCCATGGTTTGTATGGGAGCTATATAATGTATAGTCAATCGGTTCTACGAAAACTTGGTAGATATATGAGACATAAGTCTATAAAACTTACATATACCAAGTTTCGTAACAGTAGCTCTTAAAAAAACACAGTAGTTGTTTAAAACCATATTCTTGAACAATCATCCCTATGGAAGCTATATAATAAGTAACCGATTCTGAGGAAACTTGTTTGATTTAGCATAGATGGGTAGATTTAGGTAAAAAAAACTTACACAAACAGGGTTTTGTAATATCTCGATGAAAAACGAAAAAGTTCTTCGAGTTCAAACGTTATTCTCGAACGATCGTTGCTATGGAAGCTATAGGATATAGTCGTTAAATCAGAATGCTTTCGAGATATGCAATACCTGGAGTAAAAGAAAGCCTAGGTGACAAATTTTAGCTCTGTAGCTTGAAGGGTCTTAAAGAAAATGACTGACAAACAGACAAAAAAGGCTATATCAACTCAGCTCATCGTGCTGATCAAAAATATATCATTTATATAGAAGTTGCTTTCTTCTATGTATTACATATGTCTGACCAAAACTAATATACCCTTTTTGCAAGGGTATAACAAGTAAATTTGTCAACTAACAGCAACAAATAAATGTTGCTAAGTGATTTCTAACTTTATTTTTCTTTGTTATTTTTTCTTTTATAGCAAGAAACTTGAGGAAAAGGAAAACTAACAAAAATATTTAGTTCGTTGAGCCAGAAAAAAATATATATGTTAACGGAACAACAAATCGCAGGTAAACAAAAACAAAAATAAAAAACTATTCCTATTTGTTCCGTAAATCTTAGTTAGGATTTTAGCTACATATGTATATATATACATTTTAGTTATAGCTTTTAGCTGTTTTTAGAATGTCTGTTAAAGGGGAAACCTTTGAACCTATTTCTGGTTACTTTTAATTGACTTGCTAATTGAAATTCAAATTGTTCACTGACCAAATATTGATTATAAATACTCAGGAAACAACAACTAAATATGAATTGTGAAATTTGACGTCAATATAGATAAATGATAATAATGATAATGATAAAGATAATGATGATCATAATGATGCTGTTGTTGTTAAGCTTACAACTGCGTTTCTAATTTGGTTTTGTTTTTTTTTTTTTTTTTTTTAAGATTTTATATTGAGGTTCAGCAGCTTCAATCCATGACTTTCACTTTATCTAAATTCCGCAATATTTTTTATGTATTTAAATTTTGGTAAAAAAAAACACCAAAAAACCCGAAAAAAGTTTAAACTTTCGTTTTCAATTCGTTTAAAATCTATTTTCAATCATCTATATATATATATATATATATTTATATATATTCGTTTCTTTTCTAAGCAGTTTCACAGCAATTATTTATTGTTTTGGCACAGTTTTGTTTGCTGTTCCTTTAAGATATTATCAAATCGGATATATATATATATATATATATATATATATATGTATATTATACTTTGTTAAAACTAGTTAGTTCAGTTGGCTTATAATTAAACTTTAAACACATCAGGCCATCGGGCCATCAACAGCCTCAAGAGCCGCAGCAGTCGCAACAGCCTCAAAACGGTCTCATCACGTAACTGTAAATTTATCAATGAAGCCTTCCTACAAGAAGTCCAAAGACCCAACCCGTTCAGTATTGCAGGTTTCATCTACCAAAGACTACTTCTTCTTCTGAGATCTTGTCTCTTGGATTTTGTGTGTCTTAATTCTAAAGTGAAATTTCTTGAAAATCAACTTTTTCATCTCTCTCTCTCTGTCTCTCTTTCTTTCTTACTCTTTCTTTAAAAGCTACAAGAAAAATTTGCGCGCCTAAGCAAAGACAAGGCAATGAACCACTGCACCACCGCACCACCATAACTAACCAAACCTAACCACGCCCCTCTACCTTTAACATTAACTTTACTTTGGCTGCCTTCATCTCACACTCTTCCACTCTGCTCCACTCTCCACTCTCTGCCTCTTGGGGCTTTTGGAGCTCTGCGCGTGTTAAGCAAACATGAAGACCAAAAAATGTATCATTGTGTATGTGTGTGTGTGAGTGCTGTTAAACGGTAAACATTCAACCTGCCTTGACAAGGTAGTTACACACTCTGTGTATTGTCTGACCCATTTCCTATAATCGTGCCGCACCGCATATCATCATCGCCAGCGTCATCGACCACTTTGGCCCTGGCCAGGCCAGGCCAGGCCAATGTTGGACATTGGACATTGCGAGTCTTTTTCGAATCTCACTGAACCAGGTTTCTTACTGGTAATACCAATTTATGTTCGCTACACATTAAAAAACAAAAAAAAAAAACAAAAAAGAGTCAAGTTAAGGCAAGGCAAAAGCGTCTGTTGTAAATTTTGTTTTGAAATTGAAATTAAAACTAATAAAAATTGACTAACAAAATAAACATTGCTTACCTAGAACTAACTTTTTATTAATATATATACTAAATTGAGATTGTTTTATAAGATTTGATATATAGAAATCTTATATACACTTATCTGGTGATATTATGCAAGAAAATGTATTAAGGACAGGCCTTATAGGTAATTAAATTGCCTTACAAAAACAACTTACTAAATAAGTTTTATTAATGAAAAATTTCCAATTTAAGTAAATAATAATTATTTCTAATATAGAATATAAATTTAATAAACTATAAGTCCAATTATTTATATATATAAAAGGTACTATAAACTCTAGAACTTGATCAATTTTATTAGTTTATTCGCATATAATTTGCCTTGAATCGTTTAATTGTTTATTACTCAAAAAGGTAAGAATGTATTTAATTATAATATTTTTTTATTTATTTATAACATTCTAATTATCCGCTTTTAAAGATAGTATGTAAATTTATTTAATTGTTACTATTTAAACTAATTAAAACAGATAAACAGACAAAAAACAAATTATGAAATAGATTTACATAGACAATAAATTTATTAAATAAAAAATGTAAGAGATCAAAATCAGCAAATACCAACTTCGATCTACTATATATATTAGTATTTATATTCCAAAGCTTATACAAAAAATAAGTAATTCAGTACCCAGAACTATTAACTTAAATAATTATTAAGATATTAACTTATATTTTCTACTTTTTAATCAAGTTCTTTTCTTTTCTCTCTTGAGGCTAACAGAGGCTTCTTTCGAATCGCATTCTAACAATATTCTTTAAATATTTTAATACTATATTTTGGTGGTTTCGCAGAGTTTTTCTTTATCCTCTAGAGTCTAACAGATGTAACTATTAAATATTATTATAATTTTATATTTTTAATATTTTAGTACACAAAAAAAAACTTATATTTCACATCAACCTTATTCCAATTCTTCTCTTTCCCATTTATTATCTAATTTTCAAAAACTTTCCAGGTGTAGTTTCCTTTCTTCTGTAGATTTAAACAGAGGCTTCTTTTCAATTGTCAATTCAATAATCCCCAAAAATATCTGTATTTCTCTTTCAAATCATTTCACTTATAAGAAAGGTTTTAATATGTTTACTTTTTACAATTTGTAAAGCTTTATTGCAGTATTTTCCTCTCTTATTTATATTTAAACAAAAGCTTATTTTAAATTATATTTTTAAATATCCATATTTCCCCTTTACTTTTTTCACTTCTTATAAAAGTTTTCAAAATATTCACTTTTAGATACATAGTTTTGAAAGCTTTTCTTCCTTTCTTCCCTGGCTTTTAACAGTGTTTTTTTCTTCTTCTACTTAACTGAACAGAGACTTCTTTTAAATCCTATTCTTACTATTTTCATTTCATATTTTGATACCCTAAACAACTTATATTTTCTTCCAGCTTTTTTTTATTTGTTTTAAAATTGTTTCTTTATATAGTTTTTTTAAAGCATTCTCGTTGGGTTCTATAGATCCAAACATAGGCTTGTTTTAAATCTCAGTCTAACTATATTCCTTAAATAATTTGATAGCCTAAAAAACTTATATTTGATTTAGCGTATTCCCCTTTTGGTTTAATTTCGAATTTCTTTAATTTTAGAATATTATTTTAAACTTTCTCTGTAGTGTGTTTCTCTTTTCTAAATCTTATCAAATCTTATTTTAACTATATTCTTTTTATATTTCAACACCCTAAATAATGTACATTTCCTTTTAACTTATTACAAAAAATGTTGAAAATATTTACTTTATTTTTATTGTTTTTTAAAGCTTTCTCGCAGTGTGTTTTTCCTCTCCTTCATAACAAGCTTTTGACACTTTTGAAGAGGAAATGTTGTTTTGACGCATTTAAGTTAACTAAAGACAACACTTCATTCTTAGATATATATATATACCTCTACAGACATATTTAAACATCCTGTTTTTTTTTCACAATACTTCTTCTCTTCTTCCCATCTCTCTTCTCAATATTTGTTTTAGCAATTATCAAGTAAAAACAATTTTGTCAAGGTATTTTTATATATCTATATATATATGGATATAGTATATGAAACGAAAGTTCAAATATGCATTTTCACTTTTCAACAATGGGAAGGCCTCTTCTCATTATGTAAATCCGTAAATATGACTACGGCGGATGCTGGAATCCACACACACACGCACACACATTCTTGTATGTATGTACACATGGAAACAGAATGCCCTCTCTCTATCTATTCTATTGAACCTTTCGAGTGAGTGACTCGACTCGTTAGTATTTTGTGTTTTGTATTGTACAAGTATATATATGTATATATATCTAGTACATATGTCTAGCTGCTTTTACAGTTATCGTAAGTTATCTATGCTTTGTGTGTAATTGAATAAATCTCGTATATCTCTATATAGGGGTGGGTGGTTAGTTGGTTGGTTGGTCAGTTTGGTATGGATAGATGGATGGATGGATTTATGGATTGAACATTCCCGCTGCTCTCTGACAGTTGTAGTTGTTGTATGGTGCCCATAATTTGCGTTTTGATTAACAAACAAAGCGCGCTCTTTACTTTTTTTTTTTTTTTTTTTTTTTTTTTTTTCCTTTCCAGTTTACAGCATAAAAGTTAAATTTAAGCGTATATTATAATAGGGGGTTGTGTGGGGTTCCGACTGTGTGACACTGTGACTGGAACTGGAACTGGGGAGGGGAAACTGTGGGGCAAAACGACACAACAGTTGTTATTGTCAATGGACACAGTTCCCCTCATTCTATTTTTCTGTTTTTTTTTTTTTTTATATTTTGTTCATGTAGGTAGAAGATTAGCTGCCCAATTTAAGCTCAGCTGACTCTATGCATCTCTTTCTCTCTCTCCCTCTCTCTCGCTCTCTATTTCTCTATGATATTTTCATTCATATTATTTTAGCTTTCTTTCTATGTTAGATATTAAATAATTTACAATTAGAATAAATATTTATTTTTAGCCAAAAGTCATGAGCTAAGACAAACACAAACACACACACACACACACATACACATGTAGGCACAACAAATTTCTACCCATAATCAGAGTCAATTAAAACCAAACAATGACAAATACAAATCCTAAAGATAAGACCCGTGACTTAAGACTTGGTTTTAATTAAAACAACAACATTCTCTTATATAGAAAGTAATTTAAATAATAAGGAAACATTTAGAATTTCAAAATCATTGCCATCATTTCATAAAATGGAGATTAATGGGCTTAAGATGAATGATAATAACCTAAAAAAAAAAAAAATAAGGATAAAGCAAAACAAAACATTTTTGATGGAATTATACTAAAGAGAAATTATATGCAAATTTTTATAAAACAATGAAGAATATATAAATATTCTATATATATATCATATATATTATGATAAATATTAGAGAATATAACAACTTGCCAAATGACAGATCGATTTCTGTTCGAAATCTGAATTTAATCTCTTAATTTAATTAATAGATTTTGGTTGCATTTCCAAGTTCTAGTTTAAACATTGCTAAATGCTTCAAAAATATTGAAAAATAGAATACAAGAAATTTGATACAACTTTTTGGATTAGATCTAACATAAAAGAGATTCTTGTAAATCCAAAAATAACCAACTTTATATAGAAATATATGTATATGCTTACCATACTATAATATTATAAAGTATCTTAAGAATTCATTTATTATGCAAAGAACTTTAGCATATTGAATTGCAAAATAGAAAAGATTCGATAATTGTTTAACATTTTTATAAAGTATTATGAAATTTCTATTGTTAAACTTTTTAGTAAGCTAAATATTTAAATAAAAAATTAAATTAGTTAAATAAAATATAAGTAATCTAAATTGAAGAATTCTTTTTTAAACGGTAATTTTGCAAAGTGATTGGGAAAAATTTCTTATATTAAGAAATTCTTATAAAAGAAATAAATTTTTATATAAATTATATAAAAAAAAATATATAGAAATTTTATTTTATTTTATAGTAAAATACTAAATAAGATTAAATTAAAAAAATATATATTTAGTAATTATAATATATTATGTAAGAAATTTAAACATCAGAGTTCACATAAATTATAATTCATCTACAATATTAAATATATTATTATAAAATTCAAAAACTCAAAGCAAAAAGTTTTTTAAAAAAATGATTAATTTGAATTATTGGATAGTTTATTGTATAATTTATACTAAATACTAAAAGTACTAGAAAATTGATCTCGGGTCCATTAACTTAATAAATAAAGGCTACTAATAATTAATGGCTCTTTGACTCTTAAAAGAAAAATAAAAAATTTACAAGCTTTTCTAAAATTGAAACTAAATATCTTTGCGTACTTTTTTTTAATATTATTACTAATTTGAAATTAATTTATAATACTTCAGATACTATTTAGCATCTCTACTTATCGTTAATATATTATAGTATGAAATATTTATTACAAAATGATAATAATAATTGCCTTAATCAATATGACTGACTTTCGCTACTTAGTCTGGTATTAACACAGTTAAACATTTTTACAATCGAAATTATATTTAATATTTAAATTTAGTTATAGCAAGTTGACAACAATCCAAATTATTAAATTAACACTTTATTTAGTTTAAGCAACAAAGAACTTCCTTTCTATTAAATTATTTTAGGTTAATAATTATATATTACAATTATATTGCAAATTTTTATAAAATAATGAAGAACATATATAAATAAGCTATAGATAGATATGATATATTTATATATATTTATTAAAATAAATATTAGAGAATTTAAGAACTTGCCAAATGACTTAACGACACATTTCCTTTTCAAATCTGATTTTATTTTCTTAGTTTAGTTAATAAAACTTTTCTGCATTTCTTAAAGAAACGCTCTTTCCCTTGCTAAAAGCTTTAAAAATATTCTAAATATATTTTTAAAAAATTTCTATATTTTTTTATAATTGAATTATGAGACAATATAATATATATATAATATATAAAAATATGTAAGATTTTCTATTAAAAATATATATATTAAATAAATAATTATATGTTATATATATTAAATAAATAATTATATATTAAATTCTCTATTTTTTGTTTCTATCTTTACAACAAAAAAGTTTCTTTAATTCTTTAATAATATTGTACACAGACTTTTGCTTTTTTTTTATAGCTTAGTATAACTATATTATATTAACTATATTTACGTTATATAGAAGCCCCCCTCTCCTCTCAATCTATTCTGTTTTATTAAAGTATATATCTAAATTATATTAATTATATTCTTTACTTATTTGTCTCTTTCTCTATCTATAAAATAATATGTCAAAATTATATATTTTATTTCCCTTGAATAAATTGAATAACTTATACCTCAAGTTTTATTTTCCTTGCTTAAATTAATTTTTTAAAATTAAATAACAAAAATATTTAAACACTTGTTTTTCAATCTTCTATAATCAAATACTAAAAACAGTTAATATAATTAAAGCAAATGTACAAATATTTAACTAATTCTTAAAATCTTAGATCAACGTTCTTTAAGCTTAAATTAATTCTAAAATTGAATAATATTCAAGAATTGCACAACCAAAAGTGTCTTCTATATATATTCATTGAAAACAGATTTCATTGCAAGAATTTACATTTTATTAACTGAAAGTTCAGTAAAGGTGTTGCCAAAAATAATTCAACATTTCGAATGCAAAATGCATTATTGGAAACCGAAATAAATTCTAATTCAAATGCGAAAGTGAAAAAGAAATTGAGCTTTTCAATAATTGATTAAACTGAGCACGTAATCAATATATATAAATCTATATATATAAAGCCAAAATAACTATTGAAACTGACACACGACGTCTACAATATATATATATATATATATATATATATATATATATATATATACAATATGTACTTTGTGATATTTCAGTTACTTATCAAGCTGAGCTTAGCAAATGTTTTCCCTTTTTGTTTTTGCTTTTGTTTTTTGTTTCTTTTTTTTTTGTTAAATTTCAAGCTTGGCCCGAAACACAAAAGTGGGTCAATGTGGCTAAGGCGGGTGGCAGTTGGCGAATTTACCAATTATGCCAATTATGAGACAGTTATTTAAAATTGTTGTAAGTAAAAATGTAAAAAGATCTGTTAAAGTTTGTTTTTTCTTTTGCTGTTTGCTTTTTGCCAATATTTCTCACTCTCTCTCTCTCTCTCTCTCTCTCTCCCTTTAGTATGTCTTGCTGGCTAGTTGGCTGAGTCTGTTGTCTCGATCTGGCCATGTATATTTATAATGACTTGTTGTATTTAGTTTTTTTTGCTGTCGTTTTCGTTTTAGCCATCATCATCATCATCATCTTAGCCATCGTCGTCGTGTGTGTGCAAATTTCATTTGTAAATATGCAATGATTAATATTACAAATATACATTTCGAAAATATTTTAGTCGTTGTTTTTTCTTGATGTTTTTTTTTTTACCCCTTTTCTTACTCTTTCTTTATCTACAACTTTCTCGCGTCGATGATGATGATGAGGAAGACGACAACGCAGCAACCTGGAAATGGCCTTTTAGTTTTAAACTAAAAAAAATTTATATATATATAATATATTTGTAGGTATGTGTATGTTGTTATGCATGTGTGTGTGTGTGAAGGTGAGTATACAATAATAATATTACGTCAAAATATTTCAGTTGCATAAGCCAAATATTTGGCCCTGGCTTACACTTACTTGTCAATATGAAATCGGAGATGGAGATTCGTTGATCAAATTGAGCCGCCACAGAGATGCAGTGGCACACATACACACACACTCTCTATATATATATATTTATCTCTGTCTCCCTCTTTTTTTCTTTCTTAGTCGATTTGATGATTGGTTACTTCGCCCAGAGCCTGAACTTGGTTGGGATCAGAGTGGTGTTGGTAATAGGGCGCTATAGTGGCCAACAACAAAACACACACACAGACACACACAAAAATTTAGGTCAATGACATTTGGTGTGCAATTTTATTTGATATTATTTTATTTTCTTGCTCTTTCTTCTTTGTATTATATGTATATACATATAAATATATATATATATATACTTTATATATGTATATATATGTATAAATAAATAAATAATTTTTTTTTTTTTTTTGTATATTTATGTTTTTAATGCTTTTTTGTGGCTTTTTTTCACTTTCGTTTAGAAAAAATTGACCTGGGCAGAAATTAATTTAATTTTTTTGTTCCCGGATTTTCTTTTTATTGACACTATAGGCAAGGCAGGCGTCGTTCTCGATATACTTATTTGTATATATATACATACATACACACACATATATAATATATAGGTTACATATATATATATATATAGAGAGTTACGCGCACCGATCGGTTGAAGATGACACACAAATAATTCTGCGCTCAAGAAATTTCTCCAAAATATTTTCACTTTTGCTCGAGCTGGCTGCGCATGCGCAAAGACGAAGACGAGCGGGAAGAGATAGACAACAGAGAGAAAAGAGTAAAGGATAGAGAGAGAGAGAGGGGGGTGTTGAGCGAGAGAAAGGGAGACACTAATACGCGTCGTTGATTCTACGCTCGCCGAAAATATTATCGATGTAAATTTCTCGGATATTCGTTTCTTTCTTTTTTTTCAGCTTTTTTTTTATTCTTTTTCTTTCTTTTTATTTTTCTTTTTATTGTTGTTGTATTTTTGGCGTTAAACGCGTGCGCTATGTACGCCGACTGGAACTGAACTAAACTTGGATGGCAAAGAAGTGAAAGACTTTATGCAGCGACGCCAGCCGATGTTAATGCTGCGAGTAGAAGGCAGAAGAGGAGGGGGAAAGCAGAGAGATATGTATATACATACATACATACAACCTCATCGTACGACGGTCAGTGTAGTAGAGTGTAGTTGTTATTATTATTGTTGTTGTTGTTATTGGGCAAGAAAAGGCAGACCAAAGCGCACAAAAGAAAGCATCGTGAAGAGCGACACGTTAGCGGACACTGAGAGACAGAGACAGACACAGAGAAGAAGAGAGAGTGAGAAGAGAGAAGGTGGCAAAGCAAATCAAAGAACAAGAGAGAGAGAGAGAGAGCGAGCAGGTGTGGAGCAAGAGGGAGAACGACAGAGAGAGAGAGAGAGATCGAACGGGGCATGCAACCCAGAAGCAGAAGCAAGTTTTAATTGAAAAAGCCGCAAAGAACCGTATGTGCGTGTGTGTGTGTGTGTGCGAGGAAAAACGAGTCGTTTGAAAAATAATGTGAGGCGAGAAAAACCTGCCGCTTAAGAAATTCAATATGTAGCAATCCAATGGCCAACACATTGACATTGACCACCGTCGAGACCGAGCAACGCACCAGAGCAAAAGAGGTCAAAGTACACACTTGAGAGTACCCACTGTGTCTGTGTCTCTGCATATATATGTATGTGTGTGTATGTATATGTGTGTGGTTTTTATAATCTCTTGCACTTGGTGGAAATGACGTGCGCCTGCCGCTAAAAAAGCCAACCAACAAATTTCGTGTCTAATTAAAAGTCAAACCACACATTTGCGGCAAAAGGGGGCATGTGTGGGGGAGTGTGTGTGTGTGTGTGTGTGAGTATGGAGGCCTCATTACACACTTCACTGGGGCAACAGTTCATTGAACCAGGCAAAAGGTAAGCTTTCAACCAGGTAAATGTTTAATTAATTGCAGGATAGATTTCCTTTTCTGGCTTATCTATAAATGGAAAATTTTATAATCCAACAAGAACTTTTGCAAGATAGATTTTCTTTTCTAAAAATGCTAAATTTATTTTCCAATAAGAACTTTTCTTTTAAAGCTCTTTTAGATACATATTTTAAATAGAATAAATTATATTAATATTTTATAATCTTACAAAACAAGAAAGTGTATCAAAAGTCCTTGTTCTTGTTTCCTTAGATTATACAGATTCAGTTCTTCAGGCATAAAGATATTATATAGGATTGAAGCTATTTCAAAAATAAAATTTCTGATTCTTTTTATTCAAAAATATTATTATATATTAATTATATATTCTATATATAAACGGAAGCAACAATTTAAAAAAATGTATTAACCCATTTCAGTTAAATTCCAAAAATATATATGTATACAGATCAGATATGTTAATAGATCAAGCAAATATTAACTCATATTGCAGTCAGTTCAATGAAATTTTTTATATATGAGTCATTATTAGTCTGCGCTTAAACTGGGTCAAAGAGATTCCTTTAAATATTATTTATTTATTTATGTTAAACCTAAATAAACACTTTTAAACCAAATTGATCTTCTTCAAACCCTTAGAATAAGGTCTTTATAAAGTACATATAGTATAGTAGTATGTATGTATAAAGTAAACCTTTTTTAAACCAAAAAAGTCACCTTAAAAGTCCTTAGAATAAACATTTTCCAAACAAAAGAAGTCATCCCAAAAGTTCTTAAAATAAAGTGATAAAGTAATGAGTATATAAATATAACCCAATTCAGAATTGGAATTAGTTTTCTAGTTCAATCCAACTAACTAATAGAATAATATTATAGGATAATATACGATTTTCAAATTTCCAACTATCTAATATTAAAATTCTCAAAAAATCTTTCATCAAATTTTTAGCTATCTAATATTGAAATTCACAAAAATTCTTTTATTACAAACACAAGAATAATATACAAAAAAAACCTCCTATACTTCTAACTGGGTCAAAAGTACAACTTGGATAAAACAACACAGTTTTGTCTACTTGCCCAAAATAACTTAATTTTGAAGTTAAAAACTAAGAAAACCAAAACTGAAATATATAAAAATTATTAATTTAAAACTTTTATATACAAACAAGGGCAAATGATTTGCAAAATATTTTGTAATATTTATATATGATCCAAACCAAGTTGTGAATAAGGCTAAAAAGAGTGCAAAAATGAGATTTTTATGTATATTAAAAAGCCAAAAAAAAATTTTAAAAGTGGTAAAACCATTTCATTAAAATGCTTTTAAATGAATTGGAAATACGATAAAATCAGCTCATGCTGGCAAATGAAAATTTGAATTTAAGTCCTAAAATGAAATGAGGAAAAAATAGAAATTATGAATGAAAGAAGTTAAGAGCTTAAAAGTAACTAAATGCTGCTTTAGTATAGCTATTAAAATTAATGAAACTTTCTTGATTAATCATTTCTTAGAATATATATATACTTATGTATATATCCAAGTGTTTGAGTAACGTGCCATTAAGTATATTAAAATAAATATTTAAACCCTAAAAGGTTTGTCAACACTTGTGTGTTGATTTTTTAATAGTTCATACAATATTTAATTAACATTTGTAAAATGTAAATATATATAGATATATATATATAGATACTGTCTGATATTAATTAGCATTTATTATTGGTTGCATTGCTGACCTCATCATTAAGTTAAATATTGATGGACTACTGCTATATCTAGCGATTTTTCACACTATCTCACACCTAGTCAGACATGTTGGCATATTACCTGCAATTGAACAGTGCCTGAGAAAAACACACACACATTTGTAGAGGATTCTTGAACGTTGAAACTGCTGCAGGTAAATACAAATAATAAATAAATAATAATTAACAAGTAAAGCCCGCAACTATCAAACAACTGAGAGGTGAATAATTTGTTCAAGTCAATGGATGCACATTCAAGGACGCATACATAATGTATACTATATGTACATATATACATATACATACATATACTGGTCAGTCGGTCGCAAGTGGGAGTTGTGGGTGTGTATTGATATTTTTGGTTAAATAAATGTGGGTTGGGTCGATACCACGTGCCTGGCGGTCGTCAAGCAGAAATTTGCTAATTAGTTGGGTCAATATTTAGAATTTTAATTGATTATCGGTAAAGCCTAAAAAACGGAAATTGTAGCTTAGAAATATACGCCACATTTGCTTAGCCAATTGTCAACTCTTAGCCACATATATACTCGGTTTAACTAGCTCTCAATGATTCTCTCTAAATGGTTTGCCATTCTCTGGCGCTTGCTAACAACAACAGAAAAAACAAAAAAAACAATTGCTTAGGCAAGCGTGGCAGAGAAAACGAAACAGCAAAAAAACCATAGCCTAATTTCAGGCGAAGCATATAAATTCCAATAGACCGGAAGTGGCGAAGCATAAAACAAAAGTTTCACAAAGTATCCGGTCGTAAGTGTATGTGTGTTAGTATATGAGATGGTTAGACCAGCTATTACATTTACATCATTTGCACATTCACACGCAGCAAGCGAATCCTTTTCCTTTATTATATTTTATGTTTCCTTTTTCTTTTTTTTTTTTGTTTTAGATAACTATTATCAAGGAGAGCTACCCTTGTCCCTGGGCGCATTCTGCTCTTGGGCTTGGTTTTTGTTCTTTTTTCCTGTATATATTTTTTCTGTTTCTGTTTTTTTTTTAATTACACAAAAAGTTATGGCATTAAATGGCGCCCTGTTGACAGCAGGCAACACAGCAAGTGTGTGTCCTCGTCCTCGACGGGCAAATGGCAAACACTAAGCAGACACACACACTCACACACGGTTCATGAACACAGACACAGTAACACATGACACACACACACACACACTCTCACACCAAGGTAGACAACAAAATGTGTAGGAAAAATGACATAATGCACTTGAAATGTTATCGTCTCGATTTTGAGTTTGAGTGCAGGTTAGTTAATAATAATCAAATTGCATAGATAAGAGCCCACTTTTAGGCAGCTATTTGATCGAATCCCACATAGTGATAAATGTTAGGTGGGGGGGATAAGCACCCCTCCCTTTCATCTATATGCTACTACTTATCATTGTGAGGCTACTACTTTTACTCACACATAATTCAATTTGATTTGATTTTATGCAATAGCAGGATCTCAGTTGTAATGATGTAAACGATTTTTCACAATTTTTTCACGCATTTTGGCAAACATTTTTATGCACAATTTTGTGTGTTTTTTTCAAACTTGACTGTTTTTTTTTTATATAATATACAAGGAAATATATATATATGTATATATATTTCGATGGCTTTTTTTTGCCGTCGACCGCTTTGAAAATCAATTGGAAAATGCTGCCTGTTTTCCCTTTTTTTTTTTCTCCTCTTCATTTGCTCCCCAAGATTTTTCACGCGCCTGCTCTCATCAAGAGAGCCATAGAGGAAACATGAGAGAGATTAAGAGAGAGAGAGAGAGAGCTTACTACTAAATCTACTACTTTTTTGACTCCGGTAACGCCTTGGCTGCCGGCTTTTGATTTGGGTTTTTTTTTCTTCTTTTTTTTTTTTTTGTTGCCCGCAAGGGGTTGCTAACTGCTTATATAATATATAGACTCCTCATGGTTTGACTCATTTACCCAACTATTGATTGGTGATAAGCCGGACATGTGAGATAAGATAAACCAATTTCTGTTTAGATATAGTTTTTTTTTCTTTTTTTTTTTTTATTATGTATAACTATGTTTGTTGCTTCTTGAGAATTTATCGTGCATTCATCGGTGACAAGAGAAATATTTGCAAAAATCATTGTTAAATCTACTTTTAGGCTGTCCTTTTGGATTTTAGCTCGGCCACACTGTTTAAGCAAAGAAGCTGCTTGGCCTCTCTCTCTCTCTCCCATTTACTCTTTCTCACTCACATTGTCTCTTGCTCTCTGTCTTCCCCCTTGCTTGATGAAGCGCTTTAGCTGTTTGCGGAAACATAAAACGGAACTGTCAGATTTTCTAAGAAACATTTTTACAACAATTGCCATTGATAATAATAAAATGGAATATTATTAAATAGAATTTAAACACAAATTCTATGGTAACATTTCCCACTTGGCCTAGAGTTCAATTTGATTTTGAAGGTTTCTAAAAATATGTTTGATGCCAAACATTTTTAGCTAAATATACAAAAAACCAAAAAAATAATGGAAAGAGACACATGACAAAATTTTAAGTTCGGGAGGTGTCAATGTGAGACGTAAGTGGGTGGCAGGTAACGTAGCACTGTTAAGGGGGGAGCTTATAATGGGAGTTTAGGGCGTGTACATACCGGCACAAATTGTGAAATGTGAGGTTAGGCGACAGCTGGTGCTCCAAATAAGAAACTAAAACTCCAAATATATTGAACTGAACTGAGGCTGCATACACTGATTCAAGAGGTAATAATCACAATAATATTGCTTCTTCTTGCGTTTTTTTTTTTTCTTTTTTCACTTAAACACAAAACATGTAGATTTTAGCACACACTTGGACCAAAATGATCTTTACATTTCATCTCATTATTTTATATTTTTATTTTTGCTCTAATTTTTCATCATATTGTCGCGACGGTTATGGTATTTCCCGTTTTATTCGATTAGCTATGCCACTGTCTCTCTATTTCACGCTCGCTCACTATTTTTCTATCTCTCCCTCTTTCTCTTTGCTTGTTGTTACTCGCGCACAGCTCGACTAGCGACTGATTGAGAAGAATCGGCCGAAAACCGGGCCGCGGTGCCTTTGCCTGCAATTTTCACCAATGACACCCGTAACACTCCACCCTCTTTTCACACAGAAAGGCTCCCTTTGCTTTTGCTTTTTCTTGCTTTTATTCTTATTATTATTGTTGTTGTTGGCTTTGGTGGTGAGTTTCGAGAGACACACGCACACACCCTTCGTTGGTCCGATTCGCCGGTGATAGATTTTTCCCACCACCTTTGTGCGTGTGTGTGTGTGAGTGTGTTTGTAAATGCGTGAGTGTATATTTGTGTGTGATTTTCCTTATTGAATGAATTACACTCTCCTAGCTGCTTCTTCTTCCTGATTGCAAAATATGTAGAGCGCATGCGTTTGTTAATCGAAAAGCACTTTACAAAAGCACAAATATATTATTATTTAAACTTTGTTTTGTTGTTTTCTTTTTGCACAATATCGTCTTTTTAAAATAACAACAAAAATAACAATAACAATAATTAAATATTCGTGGCATGCTAAGTTCTAGTCTGGCAACCCTACATTTGCATAACCTCAAACACAGAGTTGCCATACTGGCCAACAAGTAATTTCAAATTCAAATTGAAATTGACATGAAAATTACATCAAAAACAAAAAAACCAAAAATATAAAACTCAAGTTATGCATTTAATCTGTCATTAATATCAATTAATCTGCCTCTGTTTAGCTAAACAAAAGATTAACCTTCAGCAGTTTAAATATTTAGACAATGAACAAGTTTGAAAATGTCGTCTTTAACATTTTATTTGATTTTTACTGAAAACTGCATAGTCATTGTGGTTATCTGCATAATAATATATTTTCATTTCAATTCAAAACAAAAAGTTACAAATTGTTTAAATAAATTGATGCACTGAATATACACTTTTTTATATTTTAAGATAATCTTCAGTTTGGTTATCCAGAAATTCCATTTAAGGTTTTTTTTAAAATTATTAGTTTTTAAAATAAAATTTACCTATACAATAATAAAGAAATTTTTTTATTTGGCGTATCTTTATTTAAAAGGGTCACAAAATTTAAAAAATGATTAATTACAAGACATTTATAATCGATTGGACAGTAAGCATGTGACAAAAAAATAATAAAGTTTCCCATTTATGTATTTTGATTTATATATCTCAATATTATTATTTTTATGAATTGAAAGTTATGCATAAATTTATGGAATATAATAAAGTATCTTAAAGATTTCTGCTTTATACAAAAATAATCTATTTACTGAATTTTATATTATGAAAATTAAATGAAATTATGAAGTTTTAGTTGACGTTTACTAATGGCTTGTCGATTTTATTACCTTTTGGTAGTAGGACAAGCCTCTGAAGTTTCAATCTTTTTAGAAAGAGTTGGAAGATTTTGGAGGCAGCTTTTACTTCTGGGCCAGCCTGATGTACTTTAACATTGTCTTTGGATTATTTATACATATTTTAAAATACTTGGACCTATCATAATTCTGATTTCATATCTCTCCTAAGCCGTGCAAGGATTCAATTGGCATAAGAAAGATATTTCACTCTGATCCAAAAAGGGTTCGGAAACAAGCCTTATAGTAGTGAATAAAATACAATAAAATGGTAATAAATATGTTTAAACCAAACTCTTCTGTACATGGTTAATAAAACGCACTTAATATAAACATATATCAAACTTTATCAATTTAAAGTATTAACTCAAATTATTGAATTTGTTAATTTATTGAAAATACTGCGGTTTTCGGATTGTATCCTACAGAGTCGGCATGGGGATTCTATCAGATTATGTTAGGTAATTTGTTCTCCTTTCCATATACCTATAGGATATATAACTATAAAATTTTAAATATATATGTATATACAAAGGTTTTAGGAGTAACAGATGACTTAAAGATGCCATCAAACGCTTCCATCATTATGTTCTCTTTTTGCTGCTCTTCTGCAAGCCGCTAAGCCTTTGTAATCCAACAATCTGCCACATTAGCAGTTCAAGCTGCATTTTTAATAGTATTAAAATAAATACTTAATAAATAATAAAATTAATTGAAAATAGAATATAGGAAAAAATATAAGCTAATAATAAAATATTACAAAAATAAATAATAAAATTAAATAGACCAAATATTAAAATAAAATTCAAATAAATAATAAATGAAAATGAAAATAATACAAAAAAAAAAAAATGTAAACCAATAAAAAAAACCAATTAAAAATAAATCATAAAATAAAATGAAAAAAAATTTTAGATAAAATAAAAATAAATAATAATAAAAAAAGAAAATAAAATAAAAATAAATAATACAATAAATAATTATAAAATCTATATTTATAATATATATGTATATTCATAATGGCTAGCCATACAATTCAAATATTAAAATTTTGTCATATTTAAATGTTTAAGATTGGTTAATTAGTTCTAAATTTTTAGCCGTCTTATAATTATTTAAAATTTGTGAATTCTTTAATAAAATATATTTAAAATTATGCAACTTTTATAATCATTTATTTTGCATAATTTGCTTATGTTAGAATGTCTAATGCAAGTCTAATCATTTAATTAAAATTATCTAAATAGCATTTTATATTAATTACTATTTATATTAAAAAGTTTTGTCTAATCCCACAAATATTTAATAGTTTTAACTACTGTCTAACTGACTGTTGTCATTCAATAGATAACACATTCTTTTGTTTATCTTATCAAAATGTATTTGAAAAATGGAATTCGGACTCACTTTTTATATATATCAATATAATAAATAAAAATATAAAAATAGATAAAAATTTATGATATATTATAATTAATCTTATAGTTTGTTTGTATTCTTTGCTAAATTAGATTACTTAGTTAGAATTTAAAAAATATTTTTTCCACAAAAGACAATTTATTACTAATTAATAATTGTAATAAATATTTATAGAAAAAGTTAAATAATTTAAGAACTTAATTATAAAGCTATATATCTTTTCTTAATTTTAAAAACTGGAAATACATTTGTTAATTTTAGAAAACGAATCAAACATAATTCTTGGAAATCACAAAACCAACCTACCAACAAAAATTCCAACAACTTATCTAATAGAATATAAAAACTGTTCTGATTGTAGAACAATAATGTTTAAACAGGTCATATATATGTATATGTACCTATCTATAAAATTTTTTTTTTTGTTCATTAAGCTTCTAATAGAGTATAAAGATAGTTTAAATTGATATCGAACTGATAAACAGAAGAAAATAATGGGTAAAACAAGAAAACAGTAGAAGACAACAAAACTCATTACTCATGCGCACTGTGTGACGTTTCTGATCGTTTTTTTTTTCTTTTTTTTTACATTATTGTTGTTGGTGGCATTGTCGTCATTGTTGACTAGACGATCTTAACTCCAAGTGCAACAACAACAACAACACTACTACTGGTTTGTAATAGCCATGACTCAGCAAGTAAAGCAAGAGAAGAAAAATAAATTTTAAGCTACAACAACAAGTGGTAAATACTTAGTTCCTCTGACTATGAACTAAAGCAAAGACGAGCAGCCAAGTGGCTATGACTAAGTGGAAATTCGATTACATTTTCAACAAGCTTATTTGCGGTTTTCGTTTATTATGTTAAAAAAAAAATTGCTACTTAAATTTAAATAAAATGCTAATTTCATTGCTAATCGATTAACTTTTTTTTTTTATTTAAATACGTGCTATGAATAAAAAATTTAATAAAATAAAATTGTTTTCTTTTTTTAAGCCCTTAAGTGCAAAAATTATATTTATTTTTAAATATTTTCATACAACTTGCTGGCTGACGTCTTTCCTTAAGTAGTTACAACTTTTTTTTATGACCACAAAGTGTTGAGATTGGTTAGCATCTTAGGGAAAACACAGTAAGGCTAAGTAGAAAATTATTTACAACGAAGTTCCTATACTCTTTAACTATATATATTTTATATCTTTTTGTAATTGAAATTAAATTTATTTATTTATATAGCTTATAAAGTTTTAGATTTTATCTATATAAACAATGAAACATTATTTGTTTAAATGTTTTCTTAAATTCGAATTATTTATATTATAATTGTTTATCAAATAATAATCTCCAGATAAAGACAATGATTCATTGTGCCAATTTTTTTAATGTACCAATTGTTTATATAAAAAAAGTTAATATAATGAAGTCATCGGTTTATTCAGCTTAGAGATCATAGCTTATAGCTTATCTGGTATAAATACATATACAAATATATTTATATCTATATTGTATATATTTATATATTAGAATCGTTTTTCAAAAATTTAAAAAGTTTTATTTCTGCATAAAATTAACAAATATTAAATTCTGTAAGTTACAAACCTCTTCTTATTTGTAATATACCTCTCTTTTCCAAGCGTACACACAATTATATTAGACTGTAGCTTTCATTTGCGTGTCCAACAAATTATTGCCAATTTTAACATTTCTTTACCATATTTTCTTTTTATCTTCTTTTCGGGTTAAGTCAATTATATCTAGATACATATGACAAAGATGGGTTTTTCATGTATCTCCATTTATACCCTATACTATATGAGAGTAACTTTAGTTTAGTCACAGAACTTTTATGAATTTATCTAAGCAAATAAAAATAAATTTAAATAAAAGAATAGAACAAATACTATAAATATAAATTAAACAAAATTAAAAAATATTTCAACAAATAAATAATTGATAAATAGAATTACTAGCAATTTGGCATACTATAAATATGTAATAGGGTATTAATATATATAAAATACTTTTTAATATATATATAATATATATTTAGCATTTTTAATTATAAATTAATTCATTTTTATTTCTAATTATTAATATTTAATTATTGAAAAATGTAGTTATAATATTTATTTAAAAACAAACAACTCAAAACAAGTTTTTACAATACTAATCTTAATGGTATATATTTAAGTTGTAGCTGCTAGGACCTTCAACTAAGGAATTCTTAATAAAGAACTTTATATGAAATATATATATTATTCAGATATATGTATATATAGAACTATTTAAATTTAAAAGCAGCGCTAATCAATTGTACTCCTTACTTAGGAACTTTATTGTTGTATTTTTAAATTTGAATTATAAATAATAAAACAAAATATACATATAATATGTTGAGATTTGTCCAACTAACCAGAAAAAAGTTGCGCTAGATAATTAATAGACTTTTGGTGATGGTAAACTTGTAAATATATTTCTTTATTACTTCTAAGGCGAAAGATCTTGTCTTAGCAACATTACACAGCGAACTAACTTAAAGTTATAGTGATACAGACAGTGTTGCATAATAAGGCAAATAAACACAAGGATGCCAGATAGTTGCTTTGCTCAAACTGAAATACATCGTTAATTTCAAACATAATATATAAAAATATATAAAAATTAATAAAATTCGTATATTAATATATAAATTGGATCCAATATGCAATAGTTATATGTATGTATATGTATAACTATATAGCAACTTCCTCGCAAATTCCTGTTTTGTTCCTGTTTGTTGTATTTCTATCTTCGACTTTTTTATAATAAACTTCCATATAACAAAGTTTTTCTTCGTAGATTGATTCTATTCAAAAGACCGACTATTCTGATTTTATTTTTAGTGTCTATATCATAATATCTATAAGATTTCTATACAATAAAGTATCTTTATGATGAAGTTTCTATGCAGTAAAATTCTTGTATGATTTTATATACATATATCTTTTAAAAGTTTATATATGGTATTATGATTAATTAAAACAAAGTTTGAGTTTTATATGTAAGATCAGTTAATTATACTAAATCTCTTCAAAATAGCTTTATATACATATATATCATATACACCTCTGTTTCATCTGATTTATTAACTAAATTTTACTTATCAAAATAATTCAAATTTCAATTTTTTGTAAATATAAAAAACAATTTTTTAAACAAATAATCAAAAATTCAATCAAAGTTCTTCCTAACATTATCTCAAACAAAAGATCTTAACAAAATCTTTGTAAGACCGTAAGAGTATATAAAATTCGTAGATGCAAAACTGTCTAAATTATCATGACTTATTTGGACTTGGGCTAGGCCTACAAACTGGTTGTGATTCATTTGGGTTTGTCGTTTTTAGGTCAACTCCAATTGTTTATTTGCTTTTTAGTTTTCAAAAGCCAGAAGAGGAAGATCAATTGATGAATTGTTTAAGCAGTTTTGTAATGTTGTTTCTATATACGCTGTACAGTGAAAAAGTGTTTTCGAAACTCTAATGAAAACTTAAAAGTAATTGAAATTATACTACAACTCATCTTGGTTACAGGGTATTATAATGGCGGATACTTAAAACTTAAAGTTTTTGTATTTCATTACAAAATCTTCTACTATATAAATATATAAATCTGCATAATAAGCCCTTAGAAACGTGAGTGACTCCACCCTGTCATCAGTATTTCCTCTTATTAGAAAACTTTATATCGTTCCAATGTCGTCATTTAAATAAAAAAATTATTACGAAAAAGAGTAGCATTGACCTGAAAATCAAATTATTTAACATCAGCACTTAAATATAATTTGCAGAATTGTATTTTTGGCACTTTATTTATGTTTTTTTTCTTTTCTTATTTTTTGAACTAGAATATTAACCTAATTAAAAAGAAAAATGACAGCAAAGCTTAAAAAGTTATAAGAATTACTAGTTAAAAAAAGAATTTTCTTATAAAATTGAATATGAAACTTTATCTCTGTAATAAGGAGGATATATATAAAAAGAATAACCTACATTCTAAGTGCAAAAAAATGTTTTAAGAAATGTATTTAAAAACTTAGAGTTATGTGTAAGAATATAGGTTATTTAAGCAATCATTTATATTATATAGAAAACTAAAATATAATATTAAAATTCTTTAATTAATTTAATAAAAATAAACCATGCATTTATTAAGTACCATAAACTTTTTATAAAATTTTTTATAAGAAATATAATAAATTGTAAAATAACAATAAGTTAAAGACTAGCAACTATAAACATAAAATAATTAGTGGACATTTTCAAAGACGAAAGAAATATACAGTGATAGAAGATAGATATAGATATAAAAGATAGTGTACTTAACTATTAATATATTTATTTATTAATATATTTATTCATTAATATATTTATTTCTTAATACAATTATTAAATAATATATTTAATTATGACTAGAATTAATTTATTGTATATTTAATTATATTTTATTTGTAGAAAACTAAACTTTACAAATTCCGAGTTTCTACTTCTTTAAGTTGTAAATTTGTTCAAACTGTAAAACATTTTATTTTATTGAATCAATTAAAAGTAATTACCATTAACAATCAGATAACTGTTGTAGTAAAGATAGAATCCCTTCCCTTAGGAGCCATCAGAGTGCCAATCTGTTAAAAAGAACTCCAATTTGTTAAAGACTAAGACAAACTAGGCTTATTATAGTACCTACCTGTATATAGTACATGGACTTGTCTGCAGAACTGTACTAAGGCTTTCTATATTGGGTAACTTTTTCAAATTAGATTCTTATCTTGCTTCCTTTAAATTTTGTTAGTAAAAGTTTAATAGTCTTAAGCAGAAAACTTACATTAAAGTGAAAGTAAGGAAAGCTTTTATATTCTACTAATTTTCCATTACTTTTAAGTAGTTTTCCTTTGGGAAACTAAAACAAATCGTTTACTTTAGTTAATTAATAGCAGCTATTAAAACAAATCTACTGAGATAATAAAATACTATATGCATAGTTAGTAACAATAAAACGGATTTCAATTATAGTAAAACCGTTTCCCTTTACCTAATGCTATTTCCGGTTCAACTGTAAATACATGTAGAAGTTAGTAGCTTAGATTTTCTAAGAATTTTCTCATTGTCCTATGAACAATCATTAAGATTTTATTAGAAGAGAGAAAATTTTGTATTGAAATATTAATATTAACTCTCTTTTATAATTTTCAAGTACTTTGAAAATCTATGAAAAAAAACCGTTTCAATTATATAAGCTTAATACAAGACCTTGCTTTTAGCTCTCTCTCTCCTCTCTATCTCTTTTTCTATTAGGCTCTCTCTCTCTCATTGTGACTTTTGAAGTCCGTTATATTTAGATTCACTCAAATTCAGCAAGATAAACGCACTCGTAATAGATCCGAGTACCATTGGAGAAGGAGAGTAGGAAACAGGTGCCAGAGAGAGAGAGCGAGAGTGAGAGTTGTCTTTCTCACCGAAAAGATTGCGGGACTTGACTTGACTTATTGTGACTTATTGTTGTTGTTTCATTTTGGGCATTGCTTAGCCACTCAAAGCTACTCAATGTCTCATTTTAAACAATTTTCAAGCTGAGTTTGCTTATTTCTCTCTCTCCCACTCGCTTTCTGCTTAGCTGTATCTGTGAGCTTGTTTTTGATTAGTTTTATGTTCCGATTTTCATTACGTGGTTTCGTTTGCCATGCGGACGTCTTCGTGTTTTTTTTTTTTTTTTTTGTTTTCTGATTTTGTTAGCTCGAGTCTTTTTGAGTCTGTTTTGGCTTTAGCTTTGATCGCATTCAAAATTTCTTCAGTTCGAGTTGAGCGTGCGTCGGCATTGGCAGCAAAATAGTTGTCTCTACCTCTTACCAAAACTCTGTCTTTGCCAAAAACAAAAAAGAAACAGAAAAAACAAAAGAAGAAAAAATAAAAAAAAAAACGCAGTAATAAATCAGTGGTGTGACATTTTGGGCCGAAATCAAACCGTTTTTTTGGTTAGTTAACATTAATAATTAACAGTCTTGTGTTTTTAATGTTTATTAAATTAGTTTTATATATAAAGTGCAATACAAATATAAAAAAAAAGTGAAACTTGGTTAAAAAAGGAAAGAAAAACATATTGAAGCTGAAATCAGAAACCTTGGAAAAGTCGACCAA
Source organism: Drosophila neocordata (assembly GCA_018903615.1). NCBI lineage: Eukaryota > Metazoa > Arthropoda > Insecta > Diptera > Drosophilidae > Drosophila > Drosophila neocordata. The sequence goes on along the minus strand of JAEIGI010000007.1, from coordinate 251,775 downwards.
AGAATCGATTGCTTAACAATTGAAATCGATGCGAAATCGAAACGGAAATGAACTGATGAAACTTTTTTGTTATTGGTTGCATCAATTGTGCTAATTGATAATATTGTTTATATATCTATATATATATATATTGTTTGTTATTGAAACTAAATTGAAAAGTCATTTATGTTTTTGTTGTGTTTTCACTCAGTTTTCCATTTTCTTTGCTCTCTTGTTTAGTCTCTCTCTGTCTCTCTCTCTCTCTTGCTGTTTGTATGACTCAGAGTAAGTTTTTCTTGCATGTGCTGGAAAATTCAGAGAGTTGTTTTTATTTGGTTTTTCCTCCTCCTGCTTAGTTGTTGTTTTTATTTTAGTTAGTTCTTTTGACAGCGTGGCCAAGCGGATCTCTTTAGATCTCTTCTTTCTCATATTTCGTCAACCAAAAAAAAAGATATATATATATATACGTATGCCGCAAACCGGTTTGCAAAAATAAATAACAAAAATTATACAAAAAAAAAAATAAATAAATATATATAATAATATGTATATAACAATTGTCTATAAAAATTTTAAGTGCAAATTGTTGAAAATAAATTAGTGGTACGAGAAGACAAAATGACATTTCACACCAAATGTTAAAAGTAGCAAAAAAAAACTATAAATATTCATCTCTATATACTATTCATATGTACATATGTACATATATATATATATTGTCTATATATAAAGAAGGTCTCTTCTAATTATTTGCCTGTAGTTTGTTGTCTAAGTCTTTTGATTTTCATACAAAAGCTGGCATTGAATATATTTTTTTATGTTGTTGCTGTTGTTAGTTTTTCGTTTTTTTTTTGTTTTGTTGTATTTATATTTATGTTTGAACTCTCCTCCCCCAATCAATTTCAATGTTAAGGTCTACAATATATAGTTAAAGTGCGACTGGAATTCAATTCATGGTCTTAATACGCACTAAATACATATATATTAATATATATATATAGATGTAGGTATGTATTTGTATTGTTTTGACGTTGTTCATGCCCAGCATAATAAAAAAAAAAAACAACAACAACAATTTGTTACACATATTGTATTGTTGCCAAGGCGGAAATAATATTGTAAGCGTAAGAAAAACCCAACGAGAGAAATCAATGTCCAAAATAAAGAGAGGAAGATGAAGAAAGATAGAAAGAGAGATGGAGAGAGATCTATCTATAATCATAAAAGCAAATATATAGAAAAAATGAAAAAATAGAAAGTGACCAAAAAATGGTTAGTCACATTTTCATTACCCTATGCCATATCATAGATCAAAAAGGGTATATAAACATATTTAATTTCTTGACATAAGAGAAAAGTAAGCCCAATTCCATCTAAGTATATTTTGTTTAACTGTATCAAATATAATTCCAAATATAGACAAAAGAATTTATTAATATATTTGCTTATTCTAGATTTGCAAACCTCAATATATATTTTATATATTTAAATGAGATCCGGTTAAAAATATAGAAAAGATTTGCCAACCTCATAAGTTTTCTCATTTATTTTGAAACTGTTGAAGAGCTGTTTTGGTTTTGTTAACATAAAAATTTGTATAATTTATTAAAAAATATTATTCATTTATTAAAAGCACACCCACACAATAAAAGAGATAATATCAATAGGTTGTATATAATTAAAAAAATATTTTTCTACATTTCTTAACATAAAAGTATACAATTTTCTTTTACAAAATCCCTGAATTTACAAATTGTTCTAAAAAAACCCTTTACTTAGTTGAAGTTAAATTAGTATTTTTGAGTTTCAGGTATATTGAGTTTTCTTTCCTTTGAATTATTTATTTTTGTTAGAAATTTTAAGTAAAATAAATAAAAACTTTGCTTAAAATTGCTTAAAAAAATAAACTAAATTAATAGAAAATGATAGAAATTCTTGCTAAATTGCCTTTCATCGATTTTATTCAAAAGTTTTTGAAAATTCTTTAAACTAATAGGTAAAAAAACTTAAAAATTGAATTTACATATTATTCTAATAGAACCTTTTCTTAGTCGAAGATGTTTCATTCCTTTTGAGTTCTATGTATATTGAATAGACTATTTTTGAAAGGCCAATTTTTACTAGAAATTCTAAAACTTTTCTAGAAACCCTTCCTAAACTAAAAAAAACTGCTATAAGTTCTTCCAAAACAATTTCAAAACTTGTTTTTATCATTTTTATTAAAAAATATTGAAAATCTTTTAAACATAAAAAAATATTAAAAAATTGGATACATTTCTAATATTACCAAATTTTAGAATTGCTTACTCTAGTTTTTATAAAAGTTAAATAAAAGGTTTTTTCTTAAACAAATGCAAAAGATAAAATGTAGAAAAAGTATAATATTATATATAATATTTATTTACAACCTTTAAATTTTATATATTTTATTTTATTGTATGGTTGTTTTTACTTAACTTTGAGGAAAATTTGTTAATATAAAGTTAAATAATATAATATAAATTTGATATAAAGTTTGTTTATATAAAGTTTTGTGTATTAGCATCTGTTTAATGTTTCAAATATTTCCTGCTTTAAAACAAATTCAAAAAATGTACAAATAATTAAAATAAGTATAGAATAGGAAATTTAGAAAAATATGTTATTTTTCCTATTCGTCCAACTCTTTAAAAATTGAATGAAATAAAAACTTTACTTCCAAAGAAAAGTTTGCTATGAAATTTTTGTATGGCTAATTGCTCCAATGTCAACAGAAATAATCGTTTAATGCGTCAACTCTAGCTAAAAGGTTATTCATATATAATATTTTATTATCGGCACATGCAGTTCCCAATTTAAATAATACAAATTTATACAAAACTAAAGATAGAATTAAAACTAAGAAATTAATTCAAATTCTATTAAACGGGGGTTTCTCTTCTGTCTATTCATTAGTAGTTCCGGTTATTTATTCTATGATACTCTATCTGACAATATATATTTTATGATCTTTATAGACTAAGCAAGATCTTTTGAAATTTTAAATTTGTATAATAAGATAATAGAACTATATCTTTTAGTTCTAGTTATATAAAACTTATATATGATTCTGCAATCTTAAGAAATTCTTTAAGACTTTTAAGTAGTCTTTCAATTTCATCCAATTGTTAAGGAATGATCTATATCTGATAATTATATAGAATTGGTAAGCAAAGCTTACTTAAGTATATAACTTATTTGTGTGACACTTGAACTTGTAAAAGGGTATTAAAAAGTCGTTAAGTTAACTTAATCTATGAAATTTATTGATGTTGTGCTCTTTTATGCCGGAGAGAAGAGATTTAAAGAAGATTTCCGTTTTTCCGTTTTTATTGGCCATATTATTTGTCTATTTATTGCTCACCTGCTTTTTGTGTTTAGGTTTTTTTGCGAAATAGGTCAAAATGCCATTTGTGTGTGTGAGAGAGTGTATGTGTGTGCGTGTGTTTTGTGGAGTTTCAAAGAAATTTCAAAATATTTAATATGCATAAACGGTTTTGCTTCATCATATGTGTGCATGAGAGAGAGAGAGGAACTTGGAAAGAAAAAGATGACTTGGTGGAAAGGTAGAGAGGAGAGGGAAGGCTTGCAAAAAGGTACACTTGAGTCTCTGTCTCCGCCTCAGTTTCAGTTTCAGTCTCAGTCTCAGTTTCTGTTGTCTGTCTGTCATTTTTGGTTAAACAAAATTAGCAAACGGAAAGCCATAGACGTAGCAAAATTATGCAAATCTCTAAATAAGTATATATACCTACATACATACATATATAAATGTATATAAGCATGCCAAATGTATGTCTATGCATATAATTGCATTTCGTTTGGTATATACAAATGTATGTATGTATATATATAGATCTATATATGTATGTATGTAATGCATTTGTCAAGAGACAACAAAATTAAAATGCAATTCCTTACGCTTCATTGCCATATGAAAAAAGCAAAGTAAAATTATGAAAATTGAGTTAAGTATTTATTATGATATTTTTATACTATTTTAATAAATATAAAAATCATAATTTTTTTTTTTAATTTTATAAAAAAAGAATTTATTATTTTAATATTTTTGGGGATTATAAATTTGTTTTAAAAATTTAAAAAAAAAATTTTATAAATATTTATTTTAAAAAATTTTTAATCGAATAATTTATAATTTTAATATTCTTTGGCATTATAAATTTATTTGGAAAAAATTGTTTTATTATAATATTTTTTGCGATTAAAAATCTTTTAAGAATATTTTTCATGCGTAATTTATATTTTTAATAATTTAAAGCAGTTTAAATTTATTTTGCAAATTTAAAAAAAAAAAGTTATTTAATATCTTAATACTTATAATTTAGAATTTTATATTTTTAGAATTTTTTGGATTATAAATAAAAAAAAAAAAATTTCATAATAAATATTTAATTTGAATTTTTTATGGGAATAAAAATTTGTTTTTTAAAATTGTTTAATGAAAAAAATTTATAATTTAAATATTTTACCAGTGGTTATAAATTAAAAATTTATTTTACAAATTTTTAAAAAAAATAAATTTATAAAAATTTTTTTTTGTTAAATCATTGAAAATTTTCATAATTTTTGGGGTTATAAAAATTATCAAAAAAATTTTAAGTATTTTTTTAATTTAATCTTTTACGCGATCATAAATTTATTTTAAAATTATTTAATAAAATAAATGTATAATTTTAATACTTTATGAAATTATAAATTTATTTTAAACATTTTTTAAAAACTAAATTTATAATTTTAATATTTTATGGGATTATAAATTTCTTTAAACAATTTTTTTATTAAAATAGATTTATAATCATAATATTTTTTTTTTATTTTTAGTTTATTTTAATAATATAATTTATAATTCTAAAAACTTAACAGAAAAATACAAATATTTGTTTTTTTTTTGTTTACAAATATTTCAAACTTCTGTTAAAAACATTTTCAAAAGGTTTTGCCCTTCAGAAAAGGGTTCACTGACCCTATATCAAGTTTATAACTATAAAATAATAACTTGTTTTCCTACTGATTCAAATAGTAATTAAGAATATTTTTTAAAAATACATCAGTTGATGTTTTTTTTTTTTTTGTTTTGTTTTTGTTTACACTAAAATAGTTTCAAAATGGCGTCACAGATACATCTTCTAATCAGTTTCTATAGTTTTTATTTTGGGGGTCAGGAAATAAGTAAATATGCAAAAAAAAAAACCTAAACTATGCTGAGGCTTAGGCCAAGACCTAGTCCACATTGGTTGAAATGCCAGTGAAACCAGTTTTAATTTTTCTTTTGTTTTTTTTTTTGTGAATTGAGAGATAAAAAAAAAACTAAATCAATTTGTATATTTTAAAATCCTAACAAAAATTTACATAATTCTAGCTAATTATAGTACAAAAAAAAAAAAAAAATAGGGCGGGGAAAGAGGCAGGACAGTTTAAGCATTTAGTTGGCAAAAAAAAATTTTGCAAAACTCTTTTAAAGTGCTTTGAAAAACGTCGAGTCATTAAGACTAGGGGGAAAAAAAAAGAGTTGAGTCATCTATGAAAATTTTGTAAAGGCAACTGAAATGAAGGTTAGTTAATCAATGAAGAGAGTGTGGCCCATAAACCACAAATTAGTTGGCTAATTAAATTTAAACAATTAGCGTTAAAATGTTAAAATGAAAAAATATGGGCCAATCCATAAAGCAAAGAGAGCGCACAACTAAATAGCTATTAAAAGTAGTTAGTTGTAGTTAAATGTTAGTAGATCGACCAAAAGCAACGATCACTAAAGATCAATTCAATGTATGACCGTGACCGTGCATTTTTTATTAAGTTTCCGAATCGAACACGAAACTCCAATAAAATAAAGAAACACACATTTGTTTGGCCCTAACACGAAGAGCTTAGTGTCTGTGTTAACTACTTGGCCAAGCGGCCTTGACACAAATAGCAAAGCGTCAAACAAATCACAAGAAATGAACACAAATTCATCTTACAAATTGTTACTTATTTCCTCTACAAAAAAAAAAGGGCCTTAAGCAAAGTGTAGTAAGGCATGAATGGACAATTTCCAGTTAGTAAAACACAAAAAATAATTTTAAATTTTGTTTTATATTAGCTCTGACAAATAAAGAAAACAATTTATCCATCCTTGTGTACAATTTCAATTCGCAGTTTTACAATCAATTTATCCATAATATGAATTTAGTTATTCCTTTCATTCCACACCCGAATGTTTCACTCTCCAGTGTTCCATTGAGAGACAGAGAGAGAGGTCAGCTACAGTAAAAGGCTCTTAGAAATGAGCAGCCTTGCCACAGCGTGCACTTGTTGAGACACCCCATGTTGAGCATACGGTAGGGCATGCATAGCTTCTATATTTAGTTGGTTTGGTCACATGGGTTGAAAACTTGCCAATCATTGTTTCCGAGAAACTGGAGACGGGAGCACGATTGCGCACCACTTTTGATTTGATGGACATTTGGAAACGTGGTGGTTCAATGCTTCGTGCTTGTGGTTTTCTTTTTAACTCTTCTGGAAATACTTCTGGTAGATTGACTTTTGCTTTGAAAGGAATTCTATGGTTAGAAATACGACGTACAGGGCAACGCATAAGCAAGTCCTTTTGGTCCAACATGGGCGACTCTGTGATTTCCGGTTGGGATTGCGTGGTTACTGGCTTAAATCTGCGTTGTGATGGTGGGCTCAGTTCCAAATCCTCATCATAATCATCACCGTCATTTTTATCCAGCACATTACGGATTTCCTCATCCTGTTGCATTAGGCTTAGTAAATAATCCCTCTTCAGCTGGCCAGTTTGTTTGGGACGCACAACAGTGTGGGCCTTCAGTTTATACTGGTATTCGTCGGGAGTTTCATTATCTTCCTTAGCATATTTATGCTGATGAAGGCTGCGACGTGTGACATCATAAGGATGGTATGGTTTTGGCCGCGGAATAGTATAGCCTAGCCCACGATCTGAAGCAACCTGTTGAGCCTTCTCAATAACGCGACGTTCATCGGGGCAAGTGCTCCAGGTGTGCCAGTAGCTTTCGTTCTGGTCTTCATAATGCTTTTTTAGCCATGAATCAGAAGGCTTGTTATCCGCATCAGACTTCAGTTGGGCTTTTGGACGTGCAGGTTGACGTAGCTCATTAGCCAAGCGTTGTAGTTCACCTTCACGAATTGCGCGACGTCGGCGACTGTGCGCCTTTGCAGCTCGCTTATCCTTAATGATACGGTATGGCCTCGGGGAACTCTTCTCAGCACCATAGACTTTATCGGTCTTGTAGGTCGTACCATGAGCATGGACTTCACGTACGGGTTCAGCACGATTCTGCCACTTGCGTTTATTCTCCTCAATGATGCGCTCCTGACGCAACTGATGTTCCAAGGGATCTTGAGAAATGCGTCGACGTGACTCTGTATCCTGATAAGTAGTCAATTCATTATAGGGAAACTTATTCCCGAAAACATAATCGTACGCCCGCTTTGCATTGCTGCTGCGTTTCTCCCGTGTTTTGCGATATTGCTCAGGTTCATGAGATTGGCGTATGAAATGATAGTCATTGTAACGAGGATCGAAGCCTTCGTGTTCTACATTAGCTTCAAATTTGGGCGCTGGTGGTTCCTTGTTCATATAGATTTGATCGTATCTAGACAGGCCATCATCCACATTTGGCATCTCGTAGGTGGCATCCATACCAGACTGGTAACCTCCTCCTACACTTCCCCTCTGATTCTTTTCGCGCCAGTCATTGCGATTGTTATAAAAGCGTCGTTGATCCACCGAAACCGATGACTCCTGAGCCGCTAGAACAGCTGTAGAATTGGCACTCAGCTTAGGTTTTGAAGACGGCTTGAAAGATATCGAAGACCAATTTGCTTTGCGAGGTGAAACCAATTGACTGCCGCGCTGACGCATAACGCGAGCGCACTTATTCATGGTCTTTGCCAATTTCAACGGAGTATTCATCTTCGGCACTTTTAAAAAATTACTATAAAGGATACTTTTCTTGAGCCAAAACTTAATTAGTTCTTAAATTTATTACACCAAAATTTTACAGTTTTTGAAATTTTCCTCTCTATTGGTTTGGAATTTTGGTTAAACTATTATACTTTTTCTATTATGAAAATTTGAAAAACCAAAATTGCTTGCGATATGAACCGAGTGCCTCGGGGCCTGGGAATGAATAGATTATTCGACAAACGTAAATACTGGAGAGGAAATGCTGCCCTCACATGGGTCAGAACTAAAATAAGAAATAATACTGATATTTTAGGATACCTTACATTTAGTTGAATCTGAAAAATAGTCATGGATAACTTGGATTACATTATTTCTTTCTTAATTAAGCTATTTGCTTTTCCATCCGTCTAATAATAAACTATTTTTATATCTTTCTAGCAACCTTCACTTATCCGTCTGCAATCCAACCATCAAATTGGCGCCGCCTACAAATCTGGAGCCCTATACCATGGCTGTCATAACGGAACATGGCAGCAATAATAATAATATCAATAATCTTAATCACAGCAAAGTTGAAACTAACACCACTACGAATCAAAATCATCGACAATTGAGTACGGCATTAAATGTACCGGAATTTTTTGCCCATAAAAATGTTTTTGTAACTGGTGGTACTGGATTTTTGGGCACGGTATTGATTGAAGCCTTATTGGATACGCATCCGGATATTGGCACCATTTATGTTTTGGTTCGAGGCAAACGCAAGTTTGATCCCAGGGAGCGTATAAATCGTTTACTCCAAAAACCCGTAAGTATTAGGAAGAAACATGTGTTAAAGGTTGAACTTTAACACGGTGTTTGTGGCGGTTTCATTTGCCTTTTGGCCTGTTAGAGAGTGAGGTAGTGTCAAAGGCACTCGTGTCAAAGGCACATGTGTTGAAAAGTGAACTTTAACACGGTGTTTGAGGCGGTTCCATTTGCCTTTTGGCCTGCTAGAGAGTGAGGTAGTGTCAAAGGCACTCGTGTCGGTTGAACCTTTTGACTATTATTTAAAACAATTACGAGCGTCTTTATTGCGCGTTAAGCGTCAGCTCTTCCGCTTTGTTTTTATTTAATTATGTTCTTTAAAAGTAATAACATTAAGTGTTTTTTTTTATATGCTTTAAAAAAAATTGCATAGTTGTTTTACAAATAGTTAAGTAGATAATAATCATAATTATGGTGGGAAAAGATTGAGTGTCTCGCATCTCTCTTTTTGTTTTTTTTTGGTCTTAAGTGTGTGTGGGCGAAATGAAGTGAATATGGCGATAACAACTTTAAAAATTTATTATATAAAACCACAATTTATTAACATTCCAAGTCTTTTATTAAAAGTGGAAATAATAATAGCAAAAAGTAGCTGTAAAACATAATTTATTGTTCCTTAAGAAAGAGAAATTGTAAGTTCAATGTAAGATCTCAAAATGAGCAAGAGGAACGTGGAACAGTGGAACATGCCATAAGTACAGTCATGCACTCTTTAAAATAAACAGTTACTTGAAACACTTTCTGTTTAAAGTAATTATAAATTCAACTAGTTATTAACAAATCATTAATATTATTTTTTAAATCTTTTTTAGATCTTTCAAAAATACAATGAAAAAACGTTGGCCAAAGTTGTACCAGTTGTGGGTGAACTTAGTGAACCAAATTTCAATTTTACTCCCGAGCTGCTTGAAGAGCTTATTGATAATGTGAATGTAATTTATCATAGTGCTGCCACTATTAAGTTTAGTTCGCCATTGCGAACGGCCATACGTACAAATCTAACGGGAACTATGCGTACCATTGAATTGGCCAAACAACTAAAAAACCTTTCGGCCTATATCTATTGTTCGACGGCCTTTTGTAATAGTAACAATCGTGGACTGATTGCCGAAGATGTATACAAGTCACAATTCGATCCATATGAGATGATGAAAATGGCTGAAGATGATGACGCTTGGTTAGATTTTACAGAACAGAAATGTAAGGGTTATATACGAGATCATCCTAATACATATACGTTTACGAAAAATTTATCGGAGAATTTGTTAATGGCGGAAATGTCAGGATTGCCCGCTGCCATAGTTAGGCCATCAATAGGTAAATATTAGGAGAAATTTTAAGTGAAATTTATAATTATTGAAATTTTCTTTATTTTCAACAGTCTATGGCACTTTGGAGCATCCAATGAAAGGTTGGGTGGGCAATGCCAATTCAGGTCATTTGGGTTTCTTGGCAGGTTTTGTCAAGGGCATCTTTCGCACTATGTGCGGGCGTGCAAATGCTGTAATTGATATCATACCATGCGATTATGTAATCAATTCATCTCTGGTCATGGGCTGGTACGTGGGCACTCGTCACTTGGATAAACCCGAAATTATACACTGCACCTCGGGTGAGGTCAATCCGCTAACTTTATCGCAATTTTGCACCATCATTAATGACAGCGTTGAGCGACATCCGCCCAATAGTTTTGTATGGAAGCCAGCGACTAAATTACGTAATGGCTGGCGTTATAATCTCTTTTTCTATCTCTTCCATTTGCTGCCCGCTATGATCTTTATCATACCGGAAAAGCTCTTTGGCATAGGAATGCCACAGCATACGTAAGATTTCTATAATTTTTAAAGATTTGCCATATCTTAAATCTATTATGTTCTTATAGAGCCTATGAGTATATGCGCGTGTTCCAGAAGGGTACAAAGGCTTTTGATTACTTCTTGGATAAGGACTTCCGCTATTCGTTGAAAAATGCTCTGCGTATATCGTCTTTAATGCATGAGAGTGATCGTAAGCGCTATAATTTTGATGCTAGTCTATGCGATTGGTCGGAATTCATTGATCGTTGTCTCATTGGAATACGGCGGTTCTACTTTAAGGAATCGGCGGTAACTACACAATGGCATCGCAACTACTGGAAAGTGTAAGTTTGTAAATTCTTCCTTGTCTTTCTTTCCGTTTCTATTCACTATTTTAATTTCAATTCTTCTGTTCCTTTTCAGTTTCAATGTTCTTCACTATGCGGGCTTTGGTCTCATCTTTGGCGTACTTTACTTTATCCTCACATCATTACTGGGTATTCAGATTGGCCTTACATTGGCCGTTCTCATTTGGGGTTTCTTGGTCTGGTTGTAGGTACTGTTTCACCGGCTCCTACATAAATCGTGCAATATGAAAAAACATATTTTTTGTTTATATATCAAAAATTTTCTCTAACCTCACATTTTGTAGTCGGTTCGTCGTCTTTGTTGCCCCTCGTCACGTAGTTTTTCTTTTTAATAGGGTATTATATAGATTATTTTAGGTTTCTTGTAAAACAAAAGTACAAGTCAGAATATAAAACAAATCTAACAATTCAATTCAAATAACAAATGGAAACTAGCCCGAAACTTAGTCACATTTATAATGGATGATAATCATGATAGTAGATTTTGTAACTAGGTTCTCCACCTCATATCCGACATATATATATATACATATTTAGATATATATCTATATGTAGACATAGTCAAATAGTCAATCGTTTTGTGCACTTGTAAATTACGAAAAGCTTAAAAAAATTTATATATATTAAAATATGTAATGTATTCAAATAAATATGAAAATTTAAATATTAAGATATAAATTTATGGAGTTTTATATTCAAATTTGTAACATTTGAAACTTAAAAATTTAATCTCGAATTGAACAAAAAAATCTTGATAAAAACAAAGCCTTGGAATATTGAAATGTATAGAGAAACTTCGCCCTAAAGTATCGAAAGTGATAAGAAAATTTTGGCAATTTCTTCGATATAGTAGATCGGATCAAAGTATATAGGTTCAATTATATTAAATTAAAGTTAAACTTTGAAATGAAAATGCATAAAATAATATTGGCAATATTTAACCATAAGAAATTTTGAAGTAAATTTTAATGTTTTCTTTACATTTATCTGCTGTTCCACGATTCCAGAGGGTATTATAAAAGTGGTCATTGAATGTAAAATTATGTGGATTCCTTTTTTTTACTTAATCAACTTTAAAGTGTTTTAAATTAGGCCATTTATTTGGTTAATAAAAATGTATTTTCCCAAATATATTTCTATATTCCGTTTTACCCCAAAAGTATACTGTTACGTATGCCTTAGACAAAGAGGGTTTGTCATAGTTTACAATGCCTAAAAATATGCTACAGAAACGAAATACAATTTGTGTGAAATTATTTCGGTGCTGTTCTGACAAAAAAATCTAAATTTGTGTAAGAAGGAAAAACTATGTGATAATTGGAATTAATATAATGAAACGATATTCTGACCAATATCAATTTATCGCCGATTTATACAAACATATTTTTAATATCTGAACTTGTTTTAGGATTTCAATTTATTACCAGATTTATAGATATTTTTAAAATCTGAATATAATTTACAAGCCAATTTTCGAGTACACTTCGTCTATGCGGACCTGGTAAATCTTTAAAAATATTCGATAAATTGTTTTCTGTGCTGAAGAATTATTTAAACACAGAAAGATCGCTTTTAAAAACAAATATACATTTCTGAAAAACATGACGATATATTTTACAATACAAATGAAGCCCCACATAGATGAACTACTTTTGAATTAATAAAACAATATGTTTTTGTTAATAATAAAAGAAAAAAGAATTGTTAACGAAAGTTAACATGTTTTAATAAATCTTTATTTAGGAAATCTATGTTTGTGGATATCTATGTTAATGGAAATCTATGTTTTGGGAATTCTATGTTTTAAGAAGTTCAATCTAAAATTATTTAGCATTGAAATTTGTATTGTAAATTGAATGTAAATATGTAAACGTCAGTTTATGCGGCGAATTGAAGGCAGCAGCAGTAACAGTGCTGTTGTTTTAGCTATTAGCCAAAGATCTAGATTTTCTCTTCTGTAAGAGCTATTTATTTTGGTACAAAAGCTGTTTTTCATCTTTAAACACGTTTGTAGGCTTACAGTAATAATATTAATACACAACTCATTAACATAAACATATTTAGTTGACATTGTAGATACAGGCCGGATTGTCATGACTATAAATTGTCATAAAAACAATTAAAATTAAAGAGTAGTTTAATAAAGAGTATACGAATTATAATTTCTAGATAATAAATTTATTTCTTTATTCTACATATATTGAACACATTTAAACCTTATTTATTTTATATATGCATAAAAACAACCACAACAACAACAACAAAAACAATTGGCTTGTTTTTTTTTTTTGTAGTATTTTACCCAGTATTTTGCTTCGGTGTTTGCTTTTTCGCTCTTCAAAAACCAGCAACTGGTTATTTACGTTTCGGCCGGCAAACGATCGAGTTGGTGCGCGCGTGTAAGTTATTTTTTCGTTCGACCTATCCATACTGATATAAACGTAACTGTTCAAACATACAAAGACACAGACAGACACACAGATACACAAATACATTGACAATTGTTTGTATTTTGTTTACGTTGGACGAAAGAAAAGAAGAAACAACGGAAACAAGAAAAAGAGAGCTAAAAATTTGTTGAAAAAAAAAAGAGAAATTTTCATCTTGCATTCAATTCTGTTCTGGGGCAATCTAACAGTATATAAAAATATATATATCTAATTCATTCATTAATCAGGTGGAATTAGCCGGAACTGCAATAGACGCACAATTATTTGCACATATAGTTAACACCTGCTTGAAAAATGGCCAGGTAAGTGTTAAACAATATTTGGACATTGATCCGATCCAATAGATATATTTGGTATGTCAACTCTGATGCTGGTTAGGGTCTAATTCTCTCATCTGTTTCTTTTCTTATGTTTTTTTTTTTTGTTTTGTGAGAAAGGCTAGTTTGACAACTTTTTAATGGGACGCGTGGAGGGAAAAAAAAAGGTTGGCATGATCTCGCAGACTGGAAAGTATTTAACGATACACAACCAAGTGTGAGGTTAGAAAATTGAAGAGCAAAGTTCAATTTTTTGTAAATTTGGCATAGATTTTCAAACATCTTTCAAATTTTCTATGGTTTTTAATTGTAGTCTTTTGTTGGCAACTAAATAACAGTCTTCAATGCATTTAGCATTTTTAATTAATTGTTTATAATGACGGCTATTTTAATTACTATCCCACGAGTAGTGTCAAGTCAAGTCAAGTTTTAACCAAATACACATACAACCAAGTTTGAACTCATAAACACCCTTTTTGGTGGGAGACTAATATTACGACTGGGTTGCATTCTGAGATTTTTTTTCATTTATGACGTCAATGGACGGACGTGAGGGCTTTGGGGCGAAACTAAACTGGTTAAGAGCTTTAGGGTATTGTGCAGGAAATCATGTGGAAAATTACTGGGCAGCTCCAAACATACAATAAAATCTTAAGGAAACGAAGGAGCCGCATTGTTTTGGAATTGCAAGTGCCAGTCAATTTAAGAAGATCTCCTGACAAGGCAATTATGTCAGGTAGTCAAATGTTTATGGTTATAGTCATTAATTATACCGGTATATTTAGTTTATGTGGCTGCAACAAGGTTGAATTCAATTGGTAAGGTCAGTTATTAAAATTACTTCCTAAAATGAATTTATGAATCGAATAATAAAACAAGGTGGCAATTCCGTTTAATGTAATATGGCAATGTTAGTCGCGTGAGAATTATTTTTGGTTTATAGAAATTGAAGATGAAGAAAAGATTTGCAGAGAATATAGTTAAATTGGTGAGTTGCTTTACTTTAATCTCTGAATCATACTAAAAATATTTGCATTTCAAAGTCGAGTAAAATTTCTTATCTATTTAGTACCAAAGAAAAGTGAAATACTTTGTTCTCTTTTTAGAGTTTTATCAAAATTTTTTAAATTAATATGCAAACATCAAGGTTTACTTGCATTTATAAAATTTTTTATAAAGTTGCTTGACTCAACTTTTAATTTTAATAAAAGAAAAGTTCTTTGAATGAAACTTTTCAACTTATTTTAATGCTTTTTTAAAGTTTTTCTTTTGTTTAAAGTTTTTTTCACACAGTTTATTACTAGAGTTACTTGGAGTTCTTTTTTTAACTATAAAGTTTTTTTGGTAGAAAATCATTACTATAAATTCAACTTTCTGTATAAAAGCTAATCAGGTTACTACTGACCAAGTCATAAATTGTCCAATTAATTAACCAAGATAAGCCCCAAAACTCTTGACAATAAAATGGGGGGAAAAATCTAATCACAGCAACTAATACGAAACGTTTTAAAGATAAAAATACAATTTTTGAACAGTGAAACGAATGAAAGGGAAGACAAAAAACTTAACGCTAAATGGGCAATAATCAGTGATGCAAACTAACCTTACAAATTCGCCAATTAAATAAAACAAAATTTACGTAACAATGCAAATACTGAAAGCGAATCTAAGGTTAGTTAACTAAACTTTGGATACTCTATATAAGGAAGGGTATCAGTTTCTAAATGATCTTCAATATAACAATAATTGTATTGCATTATCTGATTATTCTTGACTTATTTTGATATTTAAGCCACAGTGGCTCCAGTACAGTTTTTACAGTTATGCCTTTTTTCTTACAGAACTTTTTATTATATCTTGGCAGAATCTTTTTGATGTTGTTATAGAACCCAACGCTTAGAAAAGCAAATATTTCATATCACATAAAAGAAAATGAACTATTGGTGCAATTAAACCTTTTAAATATAAATATTGAAAGATCTCAAGAAGCTAATTGGATTCTAATTTGTAGACATTTTGGATTTACCTTTAAATATTTACATATTTATTTATTTATTTTATTATTTACATACATAGATTAAACTATATTTCAACACATTTAAAATCAATTTTTTTTTATCATATTAAGTCAAAAAGTCATAAGTTAAAAAGTCAAAGAGCAACTACGAAAATCTGCAGCATTTATGTAATGATAAGGGATTTTAAAATGTTAATAACAGACTGCTAAAATGTCAAAGTCTTCTGCTAATGTCAAACATTTGTACCATCTCTGTTAAGTGCTAATTAACTCCTAGATTCCACTTTCTATAGAAATGCAAACCTATGGCCTTTTCTATGGCAAAATATTATGTTTTATTGCCAATTTGTATGGCCTTTTACCTCACAAATAACCAATATGGAGTGCAAAAACAACAAACAAAAAACAAATGCTAAAACATATGCAAATGTTTGCAAATTTTTAATGCTCAATAAGTTATTGCCTATATTTGCAAGGCAAACGAAGTTGCTTGCAGCTTCGCCACAACTAGTTGTAAAAGTCTTTGAGCGGAGCGGCAAAGTGAAAGCTCAATTTAGTATGACAGCCAACTGGAACTGACAATCTGTGGGGTATCGGATTGGGGGCTACATCTGAAGTTGTTGAGGTTGCTGACAGCAAGAGGCTATGATGGCGCAATTCTCTTGATGCACCTGCAAAAGCTTGACTGAAAAGCTCAAGGGTCTCTGTTGTTGCACATATGTATGCAAATACTTTAGTAAATATTATTTATATTTTTCTTCGATCATTAAAATGCCATTTTTACAGAAAACAAAAGAAAAAGCAAATCTAAAATTACGCACAAAATCAAATTCAATGTTCATTATAAAATCATTTGTTCATCAACAAAAGGGAGAAACAGGTGAATATGATGAAAGAAAGAAAGAAAAAAAAAAAGAAACAGCCGAGACTAGAGATCATTAAAAGAGAAATGCGGAGATCGCTAATTGAAATTGTCATGGCGTGTGTGATGAAGTTTTTTTTTTGTTTGGTAACTTTATTACATAACCTCATCAAATGCAAAAATTTGTTAGGCATTATGGGCAATGGACTTCGCATAATTAGAAGCCCTAGAATATGTCAGAAATTTTAAAACCTTATAGCTATTTATCTCTATTATCTCTATATTCGGTTTGAATTTAAATAGAGAATATTTATTTAGAGCTGTGTGTGACTATGCCAAATAGGTTTGACATAAGTGGTGACCCCGACGTGAGCAAATAATAAAATTAAAACTTCTAAATGTTTCTTTACCTTAGAAGTTAGCGAAACAAAATGAAATGGGTTTTTGCCTGCTTGACCCATTATATTATATTTACTGATAGAACAGACTTACGTATAGTAAAAAAAAGCTATAATATTCCCCTCACCTTGATTGAGAGATTGATATTAACCATTGTAAATGTTGGTTAAGCTATAATTTCTCAAATATTTTTCCTACCTAATTGCACAGTTCCATTAGTCAATTCAAGTAGACACCCCCACAACCAACATCATTAGTTAGATCAATAATAAACAGAACTTAGATCTCAGACTAAAACTTGTGAATAGAAACAGGTTTTTTTTTTATATTGAACAGAGTCCAAAGAGTATGCTAAACGCTAAGCATCTCTTTCCCGCATTTGAGTGAAGACCAAAGAGAAAGTTATCTTATTTTTTTTTGTTATCTTTGTGGAAATCCAACAACTAATTTACAACTTTTTATTTTTATTATTCATTCTCCCACATGAACATACACAGTTCACCCATTACAGACTTCTATGAGGGACGGAATGTTTTTATTACTGGAGCCACTGGCTTTGTGGGCGTTACCATAGTGGAAAAATTATTGCGTGATGTACCAAAAGTGGGCACCCTGTATCTACTTATGCGTGCAAAGAAGGGCAAAAGTGTTAACGAACGTCTTGAAGAGCTAAAGAAGAATTCAGTTTTTGATAAATTTAAAGAACTGAAATTAGATGATCGTCTATCCAAAATTGTGCCCATTGAAGGCGATGTGGGATTAGAGAATTTGGGCATATCACCAAAGGATCGTCAAACATTGATTGATAATGTCAATGTGGTGTTCCATTCGGCAGCTACTTTGGATTTCTTTCAATCTTTGAAGGAGACAACTAACATTAATTTGAGGGGTACACGAAGAGTTGTGGAACTTTGCAGACAATTGAAGCATCTGGATGCCTTGGTTCATGTATCAAGTGCCTATGTGAATGCCTACATAACTGAGGTGGAAGAAAAGTTATATCCCTCACCCGATGATCCAGAGAAGATTATACAATTGGCTGAAACTCTAAATGATGATGCCCTTAAAGAATTGGAGAAAAAGTAAGTTAATAATCAAAAATTTTAAGAAAATTCATTCTAAAAATATCTTAAATTAAAGATTATTGAAGGATCATCCAAATACCTATACCTTTACCAAGCATTTGGCTGAGCACGAGGTAGCCAATGTGTCAAGTAGCTTTCCCTGTGGTATTGTGCGTCCCAGCATGAGTAAGTAATTGAAAATTTATACAAATTTTCCACATAAATCATTAAATATTCCAATTTTTATTTTTTAAGTCACCGCTGCCTGGAAGGAGCCTATTCCTGGTTGGACTATTTCAAAGAATGGACCCCAAGGCTTCTTTATGGGAGCATCCAAAGGTGTTTTACGTCGTTTGCCTTTGGATCCATCCATCATTATGGATTATATTCCCATTGATGTGGTTGTCAATGGCATCATTAGCACTGGCTATTACGTAAACGCACTGAAAGTTAAGAACGGTGGTCGTCCAGCGGATTTGCAAATTTTCCATTTGACTTCCAGTACATATAAACCATTCCGTTTCGAACTGATGACCGATAAGATCAATTCTTATTTGCATGATTATCCCTTAAACAGTGCTGTATGGTATCCCAATTTGCGTTTGGTCAAGAGTCTCATGCTATTTAGATTGAGTGCCATTCTCTTTCACTTTGTACCTGCCTTATTTTTGGATTTAATCACCAAATTGGCAGGTGGCCGACCCATGTAAGTGGAAAAAGTTCAACACACCAAAGGATACTAAATATTATTTGGAATATTTCAACATTTTAGATTGATAAGACTTCATAAGAATGTGTGGAACTCTTTGAATACCTTGGAACGTTTCATTTTCACCGAATGGCATTTTGATAGCAAACGTCTATTGGCTTTGGCTAAATCCCTGGACCCTGCAGATAAAAAGAAATTCTTCATTGATATCGGTGAACTCGCCTGGGATGAATATTTCTCAAATACCATTTTGGGTGTACGCCAATATCTCTCCAAGGAGTCCCCTAAGAGTCTGGAAAAAGCTCGCCGTAAAGATAAAATGTAAGGAATCAGACATAAAGCTAGATTTAACACATTTTTAACTTGTATTAATAATCCCGTTTTATTTTACAGCCTGCTGGGTTTCCACGTAGCTTTGCAGCTTCTCTTTTGGTATAGCATCTTTAAGCTTATCGTTTGTGTGACTGGCATCACAAGTGCCAAGGCAGCACTTATTTTGCCCATCTTTTATTATTTGTTTGGACTGATTTGAGGAGTTACAGCAGTGTTTATGGGGACAGACAAGAAGTAAATGTATATTATTTTCTTAGTTCAACATTTCAACTTAATGTTATTTATATGCTAAATGCAAATTTCATCAAGGTTTGGTATTTTTCAAATAAAATCAAAGAAAAGAACATGCTGTTTTTTATTTCAAATTAATTATATCATAGAAACTATAAGGCCCAAATCCGAATAACAACTCTTTCCAGTTTCAGGTTTAAAGTTACATTTAATCAGTTCATTAGCAGATTTTTAATAACTTTCCGGTTGTCTATAAAACGGAAGATGCAATTGCAAATATTGTCAACAAACTTAACATATGCAAATGTATTTTAAAGTAAACCGGAACCATTCCTGAATATGTTTAATTAATGTATGAAATGAGCTATCTAAAAAATTTTCAAAGCTTTTAAGGAAATATAATGTAAATGTTCGGCAGGATTTGAACAGAAACAGGCAATTTTGCTAAATAAATGTTAATAACAGCCACCTGTTGACTCAACACTAACAGAATCATTCCCTGAGTTTGTTGACTCATTGCGATACTGTTAATCAACAAAGTTAACAGGGCGCGTAAAATAGGGGAAATATAAATTATTCAAAAATAGACAAATCACATAAAGGTATACAGCTTAAGAATCCGCTTAAAACTATTAGCTGAACCATAGTAAAATTTGAGGCATAGTATAACTTTAATAAATACATAAGTTAATGCCAGAAAAAGATGTTGTTTACAAATTATAATATTTGCTGGATTATTTTTCTGGTCTATATTTGTACTGGGCAAGGGTTCTTTAAAGCTATATTGCTGTTAAGCAGCTATAGAATATCACTACAATTTCTCTTTGTTTCCAATGCTTATTACAGAAAAACAAACATCCTAACAGACATTGAATCTCTAAAAATACTAGAATAGGATAAATAACAATTTTGCAAAAACAAAAATTAAATTTACATATAAATATATTTTTAAAAAATGATGAGGATGAATGGAAAACAATTTATATTGTATCACAAAATTTAGCGGATTATTTTATTATCTAGCTTTTAAACGATCCAGCCCTGTGGTGTCTGATTGGATCAAGCTGGCAACACTGCTGTTAGTTTATTAACAGTCAATTAACATTTTATGTTTGCGAAGAGCGGAGCGGTGGCGAATAAAATAATAAATTTTTGTTCAATTTTTTGAGAAATATAGTGAAAAATTAAATATAAAATTGAAACAAATTCGCGACGGGCGTGTGCGTGTGTGCAAAAACTGTGTGTGGGTGCAAAGCACAAATTGAAAACGAAAGGTGAAAGCTTAAAAGTAACGAATTGCACAAAAAGTGAAAATCAAAAAGAATTGATGCAATAAACAAAAGGGAAGACAAAGCATTTCATCAACTTGAACTTATATTGTAAGTAATTTGGCAGAATGAACAAAAAAACAACAATAACAAAGACATTTACCCACGCGCATATAGAATAGGCATGCAACAAGTTGTAACTAAGGGTGGGAGGGACTTATGAAGGGTGGGTGGAAAATGTTTTTCCCCTTCTCTTTGTAAGTGTATTTTAGTTTCAAATTCCTTTTTTTATCTACTATTGCGTAGTGCTTGGGCCAGTTGTTGCTGCTGTTGCTGCCGCTGCCAATGTCACCTGTTTTTATGCGCTCTGCTTATGCCCTATCTCGCTCTCGCTACCACTTATTTGCCATAGCTGGTTTTTATCGTTTTGCTGGTTAAAACGGCGTTGTCGATCTACCTATGTGTCTCTCCCTTTCTCTCTTGCTCATTGGCTGATTTGACTTTTGTGCCCGTGTATGCGTATGCACGTAACTGTAGATATGTCTCAGTGTGTGTGTAAGAATTTCCGCCTGATAACAGAAAACTGAACAATCCCCATAATGGCCTTAATTCTTTTGGAAAATATGTAAATATATACACATATAAATACATTCATATCTATTGCATATGTATTTGTATTGGTTAGAGTGTTGTCCCACCAAAATTTTCTAATCTCAAAGTGCAAATATTGATTTTCGATCTACACATGTGTGTGTGTAAGTCCAGTGTCTATGTGTTTATGTGTGTGTGTGTGTTTGCTTAGCATTATCAATGACAATAAGTTGTCATTTTATTTTGGTGACTTAGTTTTACTGTTGTTATTTTAATTTTTTTTTCGGCAGAAAACAGGTTCTAAACCTTTTTGCACTTGTACAAGCCAAAGGCGCCTTTGTTTTGCCTTTGACAGGTACGAGAGCTACTGCAAACATTGCAAAAGAAATGAAGTACAAAGAAAATTTAAAGAAACCAAAAAAAGTTTTTAAATTTTTCTGGTTAAATTTGGCAAATTATGTAAAATTTCTGTAAAATTATACAAATTAAATAATTAAAATTTAAACTTTAAATTGACATAGAGAAACAAATGTGGACAGAAATTGCTTTAGGTAAGGACTGGTTTTATATTATAATATTGATTAGACAATTATAAGTAAATATATCAATATAAAATAGATATTTTATAGGTTTTAGACATATATAGCATTCTCTAAACAGAATAATAATTTTCTTTAGTAATTGCCTTTTCAGTATATCAAAGCGAAAAAAGGGATTATAGATTATAGAAGTAAATAATTTCACTAATTGCGGTCTACTTATAATGTCAGAGTTCGTCTCTACTTTAATCTCTACATTCAATCTATCAATATATTCCATTATCTAGACAGTGAAAACCCAATAATTTGTCCTCCGAATCAAAAACCTCAATTACTCTTAACAAACTGGTCCCTTTGTTATTCGTTTATATACTATACTATTACCGTTATCAAGAGTCCACTGTATATTGTTTAATTTATTTAGTTCCAAAAAAGACGACCTCCAATGCTTGTCTAAAAAATATCAATATAAAATAAAAACAAAAAGAAAAAAACATTGTTTACTTCTGCAACAGCCTTGACTTCGTGTAGAAATTTGAACATCAACTTTATTTTAGTATAATTAATTGTTATTTAATTTTTACCAATCAAAAATATATTCATACAAATATTTTTTCATATATATATATATAGGTATGCACAGTAAATATACTGTAAACTCTTAGTTCAGCCCTCGTTTTGGCATTGACTTGTTTTTGTTATAGAATTTGCTCTCTTACAGATCGCATATTTATATGCACGTACATCCACTTTGTTTTTGTTATTGCGGGAATTTCCCCGGCATCTGTACTATATACAATTCTACATATTTGTAAAGTTGTTAGTGCGCAAACACATGTATGTATATATACATATATATCGTAGGCATATATATATAAAATTTGTACTTTTTTTAATGTACTTTCAACAAACCACAACAAATGTGACAAAGAGCATTTGTAGTTTTTTCTTTAATCCATTGTTAATGCTGATCAGACAATGTGACGTTTGTATACATTTGTATATATACATATATAGTTTGTGACGTGTCTATATTCAGTAAATTATTTAATATATAGTATATATATACACATTTGTACATATTTTCATACTTTGTAGTCATTGAAGGTCTTTCAAAACTGTGGCAAATTCGCTTCTTTGTTTTTCCTGCCGCCTCAAATGTAAAGAACCTTCTCTTGGGTCAAACACTTTAGTATATAATCCAGAAAGTGAATATTAAAAGATCAATATCATTAAATTCTATTCATTAAGCCTTGTTTAATTTGATATATTCACTTTTAAAAGGTATTGTTATTTAGTTTTATCATATCTGTTTAGATAGAGTTAATGAGCATCTGTAATAGAGAACTGTAGAGATGTACAGAGTCTAATTAATGATGTAATAATACAAGCTCAACTATACTAAAATTAGCAAATTGTTTCTGCCACTTTCAAATACTGAAATGTGTGTATATTAACTAATAGGTGTTAGAATATTTTCTAATGCGTTTCTCTTAAATTCCTTTATTGTTTAGCTTTTACTTATTAGATGTGAGTTAATAACATTTCTTGGCCAATACAATGTTTCTAAGCCCACTTATATGTGTTCTTCTTAAATTTCGCGTTAATATTCTAATTATTACTGAACTGAGAAGTACTTGTTCACAATCATTGGGCCAAATAGTTGTATTATAACCCTGGAAAGTTTTTCACCGCCATAAAAATGAAATTCGCATTGTTTTATCTATAAGGCATATTAGTTAGGGGCTTATTATATACACTAGCAAAAGGAGCATATTCATTTTAGTAAGCTTTTTTTTTTTTTTAAAACACAGAAAGAAACATTCCCTGCTTTTTAAAATACAATAGATAATGACATATTGTCTTCATATATATATACATATTTATCTGCCTGGATCTACGTAAACTAGTCCTTTGTATTTTTAACTCATTTGACTGTATTAGTATAATATAAGATCTTGTTTTTATTCCAGCCCTATATCAAGATATAGTGGCATTTATAAATAGAACCCTAACGACTATTTAGAACTTATATTTTAAAGATCTCAAAGCAACGAATATCTCAAAAAAAGAATAGTTTTATGTAGAAAAAAATGTTGCTTTTTTTTATTTTTCTTTTATTAGATTATTTAATAAGCCATTTTGATAAGAATGTTTAAATTTGCTTAAGTGTATAAAATATAATACTGATATAGTTAATATTGGTTAAAAAAAAGATCATTTTCAAGGGTACAAATCTTTCTAATATGGGAGCTATAAGAAATAGTGATTCCATAGGATTGATTTCATGATATATAATACCAAGCAGCAAAGAGAAGCCTAGGTGCCAAATCAGCTCTAAGGCTTTAAAGGTGTCGGAGGAGATCGTGTTAATCCAGATAGACGGACGGCAGCACAGATGTATATAGAAACAAACGGACACACAAGGGTAACAGCCTGATCAAGACTATATATACGTTTTATAGTCGGGAGATTCTTTCTTCTATGCATCTGATCAAAATGAATATAACCTTTTGGCAAGGGTATAAGAAGCCGACATTTTGTTGGTCATGATGAAAAGTTCCCCTTAAAATGTACCCGATAAATATGTATACATATATTTGTATATATATTATATATATATAGGTATATACCCCATTGAACCTTATTTAGATATTTCTTATCAATTTTTTGTTAAAAAAAAACCGCATATCTTTTTGGAGTTTTTTTTTCTGTGTGTTGGCTGATTAAAATGTTTACTTTGATTATTGGTAGATTTTCTTTTACCACTCTTCATCAATCTCTCTCTCTCTCTCTCTTTCTATTTATAACTAAGCTTTAATTATTGCGCTTAAGAACATGATAATAATAATGATTATAGATAAATAAATAAGCCGCATATATAGTATTATCAATTTTTATATTCGCACAGCGTCAAAAAAAAGAATGTTCCGAGAGTCTTTCACATTTTCTTCTTTTAATTTCCAAATTCTCAAATTGAATCCAAGCAACACCCCCAACCAGCCCTCCCTCTCTCTCTTTCTGCCACTCTTTCTCTCTGTATCTCTATCTGCACCTCCTAGCATCCAAATCCCAAATGACGTCAGTCCAAGGCCTGACGTCTGCAACAAATTCCGCAAAACGCCTCTTCAAATTATTGGCGAGCATAAAAAAAAAAAAAAAAAAAAAACAACAAAAAAAAGAGAAAAAATTGAAGAAAATGAAATACAAAATACAAAAATTATTTTCGTTCCATTTTTCAAGTCTTTTCGGTATGGATTTTAGGGTGTATGTGTGTGTGTGTGTCTATGTGTGTTGTTTCCATTTCATTTCATGTCTTTGCATTTGATTTATAATTTTCACATTTCACATAATTTTCATTTAATTTTCAACACAGTGAAAGTTGTTTTCCATGTTGTTTTTTGTTCTTATTTTTTTGTGTTTTCCTTCTTCTTTCATTTCTTATTCTTCATTTAGTTATCTTTGTTATTTTTTTTGTAGTCTTTTGTCCGTATGTTTTGTGTTTTGCAAATTATTTTTGTAAACTTTTCTTTTTTTTTGCTGTTTTATTTATTTTTTCTTTGACATGGGCCAGGCAGACAATATTTCCGGTCAATGCATTGATACTTTTCTAAAAATAAACCAAGTAAATATAGACCTTCCCTCTTCCACAATCCCCACATAATCTAAGGTTCTTAACTGATATTACCAAATGAAACCCTTTTGTTACGATTCCCTAGATAAAGGCCAATGACAAACTACGTCATTAATTGGGTCTCTCTCTCCCTCTTTTTCTTTCTCTTTTTTTTAAGAAAACATTTCAAATATTTAGTTAAAAAGAATCTTAATGAAATTTAAAAAAATATTGCGTAGAAGAAAAAACCGGTTAAAGTGGTACAACAAACTGTTTTTATTACATCAACAAATTGTTGGAAAATTCTGATAAGAAAATATAAATAGAACTTTATAAAGTATAAACTGTAAATAGTTTGATTGTGATATCTCATATGTATATATATACATTTATGATTTTTCCAACGTTTGTTTTTTACCTATAAATAATTGGCTTAGTTTTTAGATCAAAGTTTTCATTGAATAAATTTGTAGTTTGAAAATGAGAAGGGAAAGTAAGTTGAAATGAACGGTAAAAGCTAGTGTGACCTATTTTCAAAAATATGAAACCAATAAAAGAACGAACCGGTCTTCTGAATATGAGATTTGAAAATGGTATCGTTTATCTCCCACCTGATTTTGCTGGGAGATTTGTAGACAAGTTACAATCGAAGAGCAATCAAACAATTGAAGTTTCTTCATATTATTCAAATCAAAGATCTAAAATTGTTATTGAAATCAATTGATAGAACTTTTATTGAACATTATTCTTTTAAAAACTATGGGAAATTCTCTATTTAATTATTATCTGTTGTTATTTAATCGAATTAGTTATGGTTTAAAAGACCTTTTAAGGGCTCGTCTCTCTCTAGGCAAATTTTTACTCTAGAAATATTTTTATGACCTGTTTTTTATTCACATTAAGAAAGTCCCAAACAATATTAATCACTTTTTTAATTTTAAACTTAAACAGTTTTTCGTCTATGCAAACGATAATCAAGTTTAAAGTATTTATTGGTTATTTAGAATTTGCCATTGTCTATATCAGTTAACGACTTCACTTACCTAACAATCATATTTCCCACTTAACAATGGAAATTTTTTTCTATGATACCATCTTTTGTGAGAACTACATAAAAAACTTGTTAATAAGAGTGAAGAAATAGATAGAAGGAATATGGAACAAATAATGTTAAATAGATTGAAGAATTTAAACAAAAACTGATAATGGAATTCCGGAAAGTAGTTTACTACTTTTTGTCTATATCTTTTATATTTTATAAATGGTTGTTAACTGTTTGTTTTTCTTCCCTCTATTCTCTAAGAAAGTATAACACTTCCCCTTCCTTTATTGTTTAGTCTTTCAATTGTTTTTAATTGATCTTATTATCATTATCTTAAATCATGTAAATGTAAATAACAAAATTCCAGTGGAACATTTCCAATTCTAAACATCTAAGCAGAAGGAACGTAGTATAAAAGCGGAATTTTGCGCCAAATCAAAAAAATTTCCCAATTTTTTTTTTTTTTTATGTTTTACAACAAAATATTCCAATCATATCATCGAAAGAACCTATCGGAAAAACCAATTCTGTAGCCAATGTAAGCAAAAATAACAACAATCAAAAGAGCGTTTCTGTAAGCTGTTTAAAGTGATCGACTACAGATGTACCCTCAAACAAAAAGGTATTTTATATTATCCCGTGATTATCTTAACAAATTTACAAACAGGTGTAAGTTTTTATAATCCTAAACAATACATTGTCTTAGGTCAGTAACTTTTATCTATAACATAAAATATTTAACATTTGTGTGACTAAAGTCTAAAGTACAAATTTTAAAGTGCAATTTATAAGGTTTATCTCATTATCTTAAAATTGTTGTAATGACAAAGGAACTAGAGATAGTAAAATGTATTTCCATTTACTTCAGTCCCTTTATCACTTTACATCTATTTTTGTAATGTCAATATACTCAGTTAATATCTGGTTACGGGGTATTGGAAATATTTTAATGAATGGAAATTTTGTGTATTGGACTAATTACAAGAGGGCAAAAACCAAAAACCGCAGCCAAAGCCAAACAAATGCGCCTGGTACGCCCTGGCATAATTTTAATGACTTTGTAAACTTTTATTTTTTGGCTATTCTATATATTTTTTATACCCTTACCAAAAAAGTAAAGTCATATTCATCAGAAGTTAGCAACACATAAAAAGAAACATCTCCAACTATATTAAGTATATATATTTTTAATCGGCATAATTAGCTGATCATGTTCATTCGTCTGTCTGGATCAATATGAACTCTTACGAGACCCCACACAGAGTTAAGGTTTTCCAAAAAAGGCTTCTTTTTTTTTGGAATCCTCACGATCGAATGACTTTATTTTACAGCTCCTATAGGAACGATCGTTTGGAAATAGATATTAACTTCACGTATGTTTGTAAGTTCTATATTTTTAAGATATCAAACAACTTTAATTAGAATCGGTTAACTATGAATAAGGATTTTTAGCAATAAATTGATTGTTTTAAAAACGATTATCACAAAATGTGGTATTCATGGTATTATATACTAAGTATTATCAGTGTCGGTTGATTATATTATATAGTCTCATAGAAAAGATATGTCAAGAATATAGTTTTGGATGAATAACTTGTTTGTTTTTCAAGCGATTGTCACGAAATTTTGTATTTGTATGTTTGGTCTACACAAAAATGTCTCTATTGAGTTTCAGCAATATCAGCCGACTATATGCTATAGCTACCATAGAACTAATCGGAAATTTTCCGCATATGAAACTAAGACAATCTAAATTTAATTTAGATTTTAAAAATTTTAGATACTTCGTAATGATAGTGTCACAAAAAATACGTATATATATATTATATATAAATATATACATATATAAATCAAAAGACAGTTTGCAAGAGTATACAATCTTCGGCACTGTTAAAGTTAGACCATTCTTTATTTTTATTTCTATTCTTTTTTTTTTGTATTTTTGCCTTTGGTTGTTTTTGTGGATTTTGTATCTTTGTTTTTGGCACACAATGCGAAGCGATAAAAAAATTGAACATCATTTCACCTGAAGCATATTTAAAATAATATGTATAGAATATTTATGTATGTATTATATGATTTCCACACGAGTACTCTCAATTTCGTAGTTATATACTAAATGTGCAATATTTGACGTTGATTTCCTTTTTGAACAGCACACAAACATACATACATAAATATCTACAGTTTCCTTTTGCATGTGTGTATGTGGGAAAGTGTGTGTTTATGTATTCTATATGCATATAAATCTCTCTATATATCTTGCTAATTGTGAAGGTCGTTTACGTCTGCATTTGGTGTTGTTGTTGTTGTTGTTGCTGTTGTTGGCGTTGGTTGTCTGCCACCCGCTATAAGGCAGACGAAATTGTTGCTGGCAAACAAAAATGAAACGAAACGAAATGAAATGAAATAAAATGAATTTTCATTACCATTATCCTCACCCTTCTTTCTGCTTTCCTTCTTTCGTTGAAAAGCAAATACAGCAGCAGCAACAACAACAACAGCAACAAAAATGTTTATATTTATACGCTAAATATTTTTAAATATCAATTCGTCCCGCCCTCTATTCTATACCCCTGTGCCTCACCTTCTTTTCCTCCATTTACACAAATGGAATGTGTTGGAACAAGAAATAAAACGGAACAGCGAGTTGCTTTAACAACGGAAGTGTGGAAGTTTCTATACCCTTGGAATGTTTGATTTGTTACCATTTCATTCCGTTCATCAATTGTTGAAGTTAAGATAAACCAAGAGAGAGAAAGCGAGAACAATGAAAAAACAAAATAAGATTAGCAGTTACAATGTTATGTTATTTATGTATGTTAAACTTAACATTTACTATGTTATGTTATTCATTTGGAAACTTGTGTATTTTGTGTAATAGCACAACAAATTAATTAACATTTTAATTACAACGTTCTCATGTGATCCCATGAAATCAATTAAGATTGCAATAAAAGATTAACAAACATACTTAAACAACAAGTTGATAAGAGAGAAGTCTATTTCTCGTGACTTGCCCTTGAATGAAATGGAACAAGAAGCTTATAGTCTTAATCTAAGGGAAAAAATCCATTGAAAGACGTTTTCAATCAATTAATTCTTCAGAGACGAAAAAAAATATAAATAAATATATAAAATATAATAAAAGTAAAATTTTATACTCTGACGCCATATTTATGTACAATATTATCTTATCTTAGTAAAAGAAACTTATAAAGTAGTAACAAACATTTAAGAATATGGAAAAATATATTTATTTATATCACAATTTTTATATAAAATCTATAGAAATCTGTAGAAATTGCTAGAATATATAAAAAATATTACTTCGTATATCTATTTTGATCCACTGATGACAGATCTTAAAGATTATTATAGTTTCTTTATATAGTCACTCAAACAAGTTTCAGAAACGTTTAAAGGATTTGCTTATGTAAATATATCCATTTAGAAGAATTAAGTAAAGTTTTTCTATATCTTTTGCATTCCTCTAGATAAAATCCATATCCCCCAAAATTTTTCCAAATGTCTGCAAGATTATTTTATTTTGTTAATTTTTCATAATTGTTTTTTAAGATTTTTTCAAAATCTGGAATCTCTGTATATTATATATAAACACATATATACATATATATGTTTATATATACATTTGTTTTCTCTATAGGTAAAAATTATTTATGATTTTTGATTTCAATTTTTTATGGCGCCATGTTAAATGGTCTATAGCTGAAAATTTAAGACCCAATGGTTTATAATTAATGCGTTTTTTTAAATATATTTAATTTGGTGTTTTTATTAAATTTGTCGTTTTTTATATATTTTGCATATTTAATCCCTGTTAATTTGATTTCTTTCTTGTTCCTTTTTTTTTTTTTGGTTTAAATCTTTGCCTACCTATAGTTTTTTTTTCAAAATATTTCATTCAATTTTCAAAAAAAAAAAAAAAAAAAACCCACACAAAAGTTTATTTTTATTAACAAATACGAAAGACTAGCGAGAAAGAGAGAAGTCGGGAAGCGCGATAGAGACAGAGGGAGAAGTGTGGTATAGAGAAGGAGAGGTGAAAAGTCAACACAATTGCCAAATTATTTCTTTTATGTGCAATCAGGAGCGGAATAGGATGACACGAGAAAATATATAAAGGCTTTTTTTTAATTAAAATCGTTTATTTATTCTGTCTTAATGAGAAAATTTTAAGATTTTTTAATTACTAATGATAATTAGTTTGTTAATTACAATTATCGTAAATGCATTAAACTGTATTGAGTGCAAAAGTCCATTAAAGACAATTTATCGTTATATTCCGTCCCTGTATTCAAGTGTAGCAAAAATATTGAATGATTTAATTGATTCGTTGCGGTTCTTCTTATATTTTTTTCCACTTTTTGGCTAGTTAATTTGCATAAAGAATACTTTGGTAAACCACAGAGCGTATGCGTAATGCATATTTAAAAAAATACAATAACAAAAAAAAAACAAATTACTTGCAAATATATTATTTATTCTGTATGCTTAATAACAGTTCTATTTGTAATATTCTCTAATTTTTTCACTCTCTCTCTCTCTCGTTCTCTCTGTCTCTCTTTTCTGCTTCAAAAAACTGAACAAAATTTGTTGTGAAAATCTTTTTTGGCAAAATGTTGGAAATTTTGTTTTTCAGTTTATCGCTGGCATTTACGGCATTCGAAACACATTCGAAAGAAAAAGAAAAAAACAAAATACTCTGGCAACGCGAGAATTTTAATTAAATTAACAATTTTTCTTGTTTATTGAAGTGAGCGTGAAAAACAAGAACTGAAATAAGAAATAAACCCAAAACCAAAAGTGTACTAAAACAAAGCAATCAAAAAGAATGAAATAAAAGAGAAGAAAAAACAACAAACAAAACTTTAGAAAACATAAAAAACAAAACACAAAAATTTTACATTTATTAATGTAAATCAATTTCTTAAATTGTTTTCTAAAATTTAAAGTTTTTTGCAAAGTGCTACGTATTTTTGTTGTTTTTTTTTTTTTTTGGGGGATTTTAGATATTAAGTGGCAGAATTTTTATTTATTCACATTAATTGTCATCTTTATATATCAAAATGTAAGTAATTATATTAATTATATGATATCAATATACTATATATATATATATATTGATATATAAACTGGCGCCATAGCTTATCTCAATGTCTGTGAAACTTTTATAGTACCATTAAATAGCAACAGGTGCATTACGTAGAAAAAAAAATCATTATCTATACCTAATCAACAAAAGCAAATTTCATTGATAAGGTATTTGAGTTTATTTTGATGACTTTAATTTAGATTTGGTTCTCTTTACATATGTAAATATCAAGAAAATAAAACTAGAGAACAGGATCTACTTTATAGATCTAAACATTCGCTTATTAGGAATGCAAATATATCCCTTCAGTCATATTTATAATATCCAAAAAGCATATTATATATTATATAGTATTAACTAGATTTATTCAAGGATTACTTGTTTCAAACTGTTGGATGGATCTCATATCATTAGTCTTTATATTGGTCATATCCATAGGTGCCATATCTCATCTAGAATATCTATCATCAATGCAAATAGCCGTATGATGTCTTAACATCTATTATATATACATATAGATAAATGACTATATATATATATCTATATATGCATAGCACCTGATTATTTATCTTTTTTTTCATCCTTGACAATGGCCCCAAAGAACTGTCAATATACATACAGACAAAAGCACACAAATATATATATATATATACGTAGACAAAATCCATTTTTTACTTGATATATATATTTGATTTTTGCTTAAACTTAAAAGTATCTCTTTTCTTTTCTGCAATTTTCAATTTTTTGTATTTTATACTCTTGTTTTAAATGCCAATTTGAAGTTGTGTCATAAATATTTTTAAATTTTCACTGTCATTTGTTTATGTTGTGAATGAAGAAAGAGACAACAGATAGGCTAACAATAAGAAAGTGTATGAGAGAGAGAAAGGTAGGGAATGAATGGAATGAAATGAGGGAAGAATGGATCTATAGATTATATGCCACTTATTTCAGATTTTATTTAAATTTCACTAAAGTTCTAAATCGGGCAATGAAATAATGCTTTTAAAAAATCAATCAAGCGAGGGCTGCTTCATAAATGCATCAATTTATTAGAATATTAAATATTAAAAAAATTTTAAAAGTGGAAATTTAATATGTTTGAAATGAATTATGAGTATTTATTTATTTTCTTTGGTTCTAAACATTACAACACTGGACAAAAAAACATTTTTCAAAAGGAAAATATTATGAAATTTAATGTTAAAACTTCATTTATTTGATTTTATTTCAACAATTTATTGGAAAACTTTTTAAACGCTTTTTACATTCCTTCCTTTGAAGAACATGTGTTTGCTTATACACTTTGAATAAACAAACTTCGTTTACATACAATTTACGCTTAAAAGAAGACTACCTTAAATAAGTTATATAGTTTTAATAATTACGATAAAAAAAAGAAAAAAAGTAGTATAATTTTTAAAAGATCTTAAAAGGTAAAGTGAACAAAATAAGAAAGTGGAAAACTGGAAGTGCCGACTGATGGACCGTAAAAATATACTGAGAAAAAATATCTTTATGCGGGTTAATACTCTTAAAGAATCAATATTACAAATGACCTCATAGTTTATACATTTATATATATATATTAAAGAACATTTTCAGTTTTAAAATTAACATTCTATCGACAAAATATCAAAAAGCTAAAAATAACTTCTATAAATCTATTGTGTCTATAAATTGATGCTAATCAATAGAAGTAATAAACGGATTGTATACATATATTTATAGAAATATATAAACATTTAGATCTATTCTTGTATTTGAATCGTTTTTTAAAATTAAATTAATTTTAATTTCAAATCGTTTTATAATCGTGCTTTTTGTTGTCTTTTTTGCACCAGTTCCTTGTGTATATATATCAGCTGTTTGAGCATTATCTATTGACTTAAGGGTTGCCAAGGTTCAGAACTTTTGATGCTACTTAGCTTAGGTATACTGTACAATAACAGGCTAGAATAATATGTAAATAACTAGACTACAATTTGAAACAAGAAATTCATATACAATTTCATTATTTCCCTAAGACAAATAAATTATTTAATATTAATTCTTTTAAACGATCAGATCTGATCAGTTTCATTCCCACTACTGTATTTGGTATACCATTTTTTGGAATCGTGATCATATCTTAGGAGATATAGTCTGCTAGGTTATCGATACATGTGGTACAACTAGGGACACCAATAAACCCATGTGGGACTTACGGACTGGTTTTAATCTAACCTTGCCTAACCTAACTCAACTGAATCTAACATAACCTAAATTACCCCAACATAACCTAACATAACCTAAGATAACCCAACATAACCTAACATAACCTAACGAAACCTAACATAACCTAACATAACCTAACGAAACCTAACATAACCTAATATAATCTAACATAACCTAACATAACCTAATATAACCTAACATAACCAAACATAATCAAACATAACCTAACAAAACCTATCAACTTTATCCAGTACCGGTTTTTATGAATTGTAATACCAAACTTTGAATATAGGGAATACTTAAAAGCGAATGAGGACGAATAAATGGGTAATGGGTATTTATTCCGTTTCCGAAAACTTTGTTCAAAATCAAAAATGAAATGTTTAAATGAAATATCGTTCTTTACGATACAATATGGATATTATAAATCTTGACGAGACATCTCAGAAGGCCTTTCAAATTATTTCAATACTCTATTTCAATACTCACTGTGTACTAGTCAAATAAATTGTTATTCAATTCAGAAAATTTATGTAAATCAATACACAAATATGTTTGCCTTTATTGATGATATTGAGAAGCCTCCACTTCTAAAGCGCAAATCCTATATAAATATTGAAGAATCAAAGTTTATTACGGATATTAAGGCATATGTAGAACGCCCGGAGTTTAACAAGAATGTAGATATTGCAGTGCGTTTGGAAAATTCAAAATATTCGAAATATGGCCAACAGGCATTGCAACTTGAGCACAGTTATACATATCAGTTGTTGCATATCGAAACGGCTAAATCCAATTTGCAATTGGTGAAAAAGTTCATGGAGGATAAATCAGAATTCCAGGCACAATTTAAGCTTGCCAATGGCTTATATACTAATGTCACTGTCCCTCCATTGGATAAGGTAACGCTTTTGGTAGGCTCCAATGTCTTTATGGATTTTGAGCTGAAGGATGCCGAGAAACATTTAACCAAACAAATCGAAGAATTGGTACAACAACTGAAGGCATATGAACATGATGTAGAATATCTACGTGAAATGATGACCATAAGTGAACTGAACATTTCGGGCCTATATAACTATAGCCTTGATCAACAAAGAACTCTGATGAAGCAAGCCACTGATAAAAAGTGATATGCAAGGATGCAGTCAACTAAATGGCAAAAACACTAAAGGAGAGAAATGAATTGTACAATGAATATAGATCAGAAACTATATTTGGTTTTTGGTCAATTTACCTTCTTTTTTTTTAAATTTTTGGAGAGTAACAAAATTTGTAAAGCGGCAAATAAACCCAAAAGAGATATGTGTTCAAGTTATAAATTCTAAACTTGCATCAATGTATGTATATATTAACTAATGGAAGAGATGAATATACATATATATAACAATTACTGGATCAAGATCATCTTCTTGACCTAAATGGGTGTGTATCAGGATGTTTACATAGCTCTCGGCGCCAGATTTATAATCGAATGTGTTTAAAAATCTGTGTTTTACTTACTTAAATTAAAAAAACGATGTTAAGTTGTTAAGAGTTTATGGTGTAAAGTGAATTTTTAAAGTTTATTGACCTTAGCAAGGATTTTAGATTTATTCGAAACCATTTTTATTTCCAGATTTATAATATATATTTATTGAAATGTAAGTCTATCAGGAAGTCAAGAATGTAATAAGTACAAATAAAGGAAGCAAGCAAAGCCTGATGACTTTGTACCCTGTAATAAGTAGAGGTATTTGATGCAGTCAAACTTTCTCAAAGTTGCCATCATCAATAAGGGGTTTTGCTACCTCGCTTACGCTTACCAGCCTGGGGCTTTCGGTACAAAGCGTACACAAGAATATCTCCGATATTTCTTGCCCGATTCCGACAAAAGCTGATATATTTTGGCTGAATTATTAAGTGTGCCAAATAGGAATACGATACCTTAAAAACAACTTCAGTTATTATGTTTTTTCTTAAATATGGAAAGGGAAGTGGGCGTGGCAAAAATTTTAAACAAACTTATTCTTGGTAAACATCTAACGAATGCTCACTGTAAATATATAGAGATAGACTAAAGTCTCTAAGATCTTAATGTGCATACAAACGAACAGATAGAGGGGACAAGTATCAATTGACTCGGCTGTAATGCTGATTTACAATATATATATATCCTATGGGGTCAAAAGTGCTTGTCTGCTTGTTACATACCTTCATGACCATTTCCCTAAAAGCCTAATATTTGCCAAAGTTTTTCAATTATTTAGTTAATAATATAAACTTTTCATTTCCATAATATATGGAAATCAATATAAGAAACCTCTCTACAAACCTTTGGTACTTTATATTTGTTTTGGAAAAATAAAAGCAAAATCAATTATCTAATTAAATTAGTTAAAAAAAAAAGCGCTGACTAATCTTACACTTTTGTTTTTGTTTTTGTTTTTGTAGGTCTGCAGCGTCTGTGTCAAACGATGGCCTAAAATGGCGGCCACACCACCAATGCCGCCTGGAACTATCACAAACAATAATCAATTGAATGGCGTTACAGAGTCAGCGTTAGCAACAGAATCAGCATCATCAGCAACAGTTAATTCAGAAATAAAGCCACAAACTGTAGCCGAGGCACTGAATCAACATTTTTTACAAAGAAGAAAGCATTCAAAATGCAGTCTTAGTCGCAGCTGTAGCAATGAGAAACTGTTGGAAGAGACGGAGGATCAGCAGCAGTCACCGTTACAGGAGCAAGAGCAGCCAGCGAAGGCTAAGTTGAGCTGCCAATGCACCAATATTAGTATTATGCATCTGTTCCATGAAATGAAGCAAGAGTTTCCAACGATACCCGATGCCATAGTGACGCAATGCGTCAATGAGAATTGCCATCAGCGTGAAAATTGTATACAAATGTTGAAAAAAGAGTTGGCCCTGCATCCCATACCAGTGCAGAGCTATCCAGCCAAGGTGTTGCAGCAACAGCAACAACAACATCAGCAGCAGCAGCAACAGCAACAAAGGCAGGCAAAGCCACCTACACCATTAAAGCCCATAAGGGCAGCTCCACCACAGCCGCAATTGCAACCGTTGCCTAGCAATGGACATGTTCAAGTCCAACCGCGTGCTCGACCCACAACCCTTAATCTTCAACGTCAGTTGAATCCCCAATTGCAGCAGAAGATACAACAACGACAACAGCAACAGCAGCACCCACAACAACGAAGAGACTTAACGCCCACCTCTTTAAATAAGCCCCTTAGGCGAGCACCACCCCTGCCGGCGCCACCACCCTTGGCACCGAAACCGAGTAGTTTTTCCAATGATTCCTCTTGCCTCACAAGTCCCATGAGCTCCAGCGAGTCGGAATTTTCACTCAATGCCTTATCATCGCCCACAGCAGCAACGTCGGCAGCAGTGCCAGAAGCGTCGACGTCAGCAGCACCAGCAACACAACAGCAACAAGCTTCTCCCGTACGCCATCGTTCAGTCATTACTCTACAGCCGGTACCGCCGTATGCACGCGATTTTTTAACACCGCCATCACCCACATCGGCAAACCCCTCGACACCCGGTCGCAAAAGCTATACCTCGCTCAATCTCACTCTACGTCAGCCAACGGGTGTTGCCCAATCGGCAATTGATATTACCGCCGGTCCAGCACCAAGTGGTCAAGGTAGTGGCATTACCTATTCAAGTTCCAGTTTTGATGCTCGTCGAGGTACGCATAAAAATTTCCAACTAACTGTTACGGACGAGGGAAGTGTCTTTAGTGCGGGCTGTATACATCCAACGCCGCAGCAAACGCAATTATATGCAGGTCCATCGTGTTTAAATGCCGATGGACCAGCCATGCCCGAAGTATTCCCCTATCCTACTCAGGCCACAAATCATATAGTGGCCTCCAACTACAACAACAATAACAACAGCAACAATAATGGAAACAGCAGCAACGACAACAGTCCCAGTGTGGCCTGTATGCCCCTCTACAATGGCATAGTCCTAGATGAATCTGATCGAGAAGGTGAGAGCTTATTTTTTTTTAACATTCATTATTTCGCCACATGTTTGCACAAGCAAAAAAAAAAAAGCACTCTTATCGAACTTTAGCTAATGCTTTTTGATTTCAATTTATATTTGAATCGACAATATGGGAAAAAAACTTGGAAACACAAGCACCAACACCAAGAACCATATCAATCTTATCAGACAGACGACGACAACAACGAATGATGTCGTCGACAATTTTTAACGCTTATCAACTGGCATCGATCCCCAGCAATATTGTTTACAATTGATAACTAAATTGAATTACGCCCCACAAAAATAAAAAGCACAAGCAAATTTTCTATGAGAACTTATACTACAAACCATTAAAACGATTCAAGAAGAATCAGAGAAAGGGTGTGTTCCCAACTACCTTTTAAATTTGAAAAGTATTACCAAATTGGTATAAGTATATATAGCTCAACATCTGGCTTTATCTTAAGGACTAGACCTAAGTGCTACGCTTTAACTTTGAGATAGTGACGTTATAGCTAGTGGAAGGGCAGTGCAAATAAAGGTCGCAAAAACTTACTTGTATAGAGGAGTTAAAACAAGCAGCTAACTTTGTTTTTACATATCTTTAAAAATGTGTTAAATTGGAATTTCGCAAGTTTATATGGGTGGGTTAAAATTAAGGGGAACTTGCGCCATATATTCTGTAAACAATTTCTTTGTGATCTCCACGGTGAGTTACAGTTAATTGAAGTGTTCCTTTTCCGTTGTTTCCTTTGTTGTGAGAAACTTTGCTCACTCTTTTTGAGTAATTGCATTTTAAAAAGAAGTTCTTGTGGTTAATTCTCCAAACTATTAACTGCTTCTAGTGGCCCTTCTTATTAGTGGGTAAAGCTTAAAGTAACTTTGTTTTTATAAATCTTTAGTGAAAGGTATTTATTATTGTTTTGGTTAAACTTAAAAGTTGGATAAACATAAGCGCAAAAGAAAGCGACTGTTAAAACTAATCCTGTTGTCCGTATAAAGGAAGGGCTGTTACCAAGCTTTTGAAAGATCTGTAAAGAATAAGTTTGGTGGGGTTCTTGCTAAATTTCTCAAACATCGCTTTTAGGAATGACTCTGCTTTAGAGCGATTTACTAAATTCGTTCAAGATCTTTTTTCCAATCTTTAGATCAACTTTTTATCAGTTAAATGAAGAGTTTAAATAAAAATTTAAATATGTTGAAATTTTAAATTAGTTGAGAAATCTTCTCTATAAATTCGAACGACTGTTCAATAGTTTAAAAACCATTTGATAGAAGAGTTTTAGTGAAAATTTAAATATGCATGTTTAGGTGTGGAATAATCTACTTCATATACATATTTCATCAAAATCCCACCTACATCACCATTTAAACATAGCAAATATATACTACATCAAGATTTTGGCAAATTTCTATTTTGATTGGAGCCCCTGGGGGATCGAAGCCTTCAAAATGTGCGGCGCCAGCGATTGAATAAAAGTGAAAGAAAGCGTTCAAGTGATAGATAGAGAAAGCGAAATGATAAAGAAATAAATTGCTAAAGAGTTTTCTGTTTATAGAAATCCCCCAAGGTTAAAACATTTGTAAATTAGACTAAATAAATAGAGAACTTTTTAAAGTGGCTTGTCTAGTTAGAATATAGAAATATTATAATGACATTCCAGACTAGAACTCTCTTATATTCAAAATATAATCACATTTCCCAAGAAACCAAGATTCTTGGAAGTTACAGTGCCTCTTAAAGTATACATATATGTATATCTATTAGTGATTATTTTACTACCTAAAAATTGCCACCGTCGACACGTGACTTGATTCTAGAGATAAGGTCTTTTTTTTTACTGTTTGAAATGTTATCAAATAAATGGATTAAAATTAATCGCCAGTCTTAAGAGAAAGGCCTCATGTTTTTTTTTCGGTACTTTTTATATTTTGCATTTTAGTTATGACAAGGTGTCAATATTATTATTTCCTCAATTATCTGGCTATGAATTACGATTTCTTCAATTCATTGCACGAGTATTTACATTTGTATTATCTGCGTTGCGATTTCTACATTTAATGCGCCCTTCATTGCTTTGGCAAAATATATATATATACAAATCTTTATCTATTATATACAATATGTATATATATCTGTATATGTGTGTGTGTGTGAGAACGCCCACTCTATGTCTTAACTATATACACTATATAGATATATGTATGTTTGTATATCTGTATTATATACAAAGATTTTTGTCTATCTTTTCTTAATTTTTGCTTTGGTTATATCGTATTTTATTTTGCTGAAAAAGAAAGAAAACAAATTTTTTTTTTTGGATTTTCTGCGACGTTTTCCATTTGTTTTTCCGCAGCGTTCAAGTTCAGGGCAACATATACAAATAAAATAGCATGATCTTACTTTTAATCGGGAAACTATAATCGATTTAACATTTTTTTTTTATCAAGCATACGCAAAGTGGGCCCAATAGAAACGCCATAAACACTTTAAATGTCAGCAAGTGGAATAACAAATTAAATTTTCTTGGAATTTAAGAAGGGTAGGAGGGGAAGAATATCTCACAGCCATTAATGAAACAATTTATCAATTAAAATGTTTGCCATATTCATTCTTTTACTCGCCACAACGCTGACGTCTATGTCTGGGTCCGCAATAGTTGGCAACCCTTGGCCCACTGCCCTGTTGGCTATCTGTCCGTCAGTCCAATTGTCTGTATATACTGTCCCAACAGTCCCGACTGACTGACTGACTGACTGGCTGGCTGGCTGGCTAGCTATTTCCGTTAGAAATCTATCAACTATCTAAGAATAGCCAAATAAGAAAAATAGAGAACAAAAAAAAAAAAAAAGGATTTTCACTCAACTGAATGAATGCATCGAGAATAAATTATTATTAGATTGATTTTTGCTTGCGCACTTTTCGACTTAAATTTATAAATATATTTAAATTTAAATTGTTGTTTATGAACATTTTCGGTAATTATTTTTAGCAACAAAACAGAGTAATAAAATGTGAGGTATTAGACTGTAAAAATAGCATGGCAGAGAATATTATGTTGTTTTTGTTATTGTTACTATATTAACTATACATACCAACAAACATACATATAGACAACAATCCATTCATCCATCCATCCATTTATCCATATATATATATATATATATATATATTTGTTGCTATGCAAAGTGGCAAATATCCAAATAATAATCAATTCAATTTTGTTAAATTTCTTATATATTTTTTGTTTTTTTTTTTTGTTTTTAGCTCAAGCTGCCACAATTGAACGTCAGAAGCATCGGCGGGATAAACTGGCCAATGCCTTGAGAGATAACAAAAAGCGTCTTTTGGTGCTGGAGCAGGAGATCAATATATTAACCGAACCGGTGCCTGATGGCGAATCTGAAAGACTGGATTTAGATATCAAGAAATTGACTGAGGACTGTGAACGTTTGATATATGTGTTAAATGGTAAGAAATAAATATAAAAAATTCATTTTTATGATTTTTGTTAATTAAATTTATTTTATATTTAGATCCGCAAATGAATTGCTCTGGTCCTGGGCCAAATTCCATTAATCGCCAGCAATCAGCTCCAGCTGGTAGTAATTCACAGCAACAGCAGCAACAGCAACAGCCACAGCCATTCCCACGCCAGCGTCCCAGTGTTAATCGCCCTCAAATCCCACCCAGTTCGTTGAGATTTAATTCAGTGCCGGCTCAGTCATCAGTGCAACCAAATTTGGATTTTGTGCAGCATCATAGCAGTGCACCAACTTCAGCCTGTTTGACACCACAGCCAACGCATCCACAGCAAACGCATCAATTGGAGCTGGATCCGCCGCCGACTTATGCTCAATACTATCAGTTCCAGCAATATTTGCAACAGCAACGTCAGCAGCAGCAACTGCAACAGCTCCAGCAGCAACAACTACAACAGCAGCAACAACAGCTCCAATCCCCACAGCAACATCAGCAGCAACAGCAGCAACATCAGCAGCAACAAGCAGCCAACTATGATGATGAGTTCTCGGAATCCGATGTGGATGATGATGAGGAACCATTGGATATGTGGGCCTGCAATTTGTGTACATTCCGCAATCATCCGCAGTTGAATATGTGTGAAGCGTGTGAAAACGTCAGGATCCAACCGGGTATGATACGCATTGTGCCCAGTGGTGGAGCATCACAAGGCGATCAGCCGCAGCAACAGCAGCCACAGCAGCCACAGCAGCAACAACCACAGCAGCCATATGCTTTGCACACATAACCCAACGCGAACCCAAACCAAAGTTCTCTCCTAACATGCATGGGCTTGAGGGGCTTGGCTTGCATTTCGTTCTTGTTCTCATTATTGTTCTTGTTCTGCATGTGGTTGGGTCAACTTTGAATCTGTGATAGCCTGTACCCTAAGCTAAGCGAATTATTTATGCAATTTCTGAAAGACATGTCCAACATTTGTTTTCTTCTTCTAATTTTTTTTTTTTAAATACTTTTGATTTTTGATTAACCAAATTACATACATAATTAATATTTATAGTTTGATGTAAAATGCCTCATTATTATTTTATTTAATTACTTTTTCTTCTCTGTCTAAAACCTTAAACAATATGAATGAAACAGAAGAAAGAAAAAAAAACAAGTTTATTATTTTTAGCTGCATTGAAAAATAAAGAAAAAGTTATTTAAATATTTAAACATGCCCTCTTTTTGCCTTGTTGCTTCAAGTGCGTTCAAAACAGACAAAATAAAATATGTTTTATATTTATATTTGAATTTAATGTTTCTATTTTAGCACCCTTGCTTAATCGTGAGGACATACATATAACTCTATCGCCAGGTGAAAATCGTAAGTACAATGATTAAAATAAATTTACATTAATAATAATTTTCCATATCATCATATTCAGGTATTATACACTCTTGGATACTGTCGTGACCAAAGATCGATGGATGAAAAACAATTTTAGCCCTGACTTAACTACTAGACAACTCTTTCTTTTCAAGAGTTTTGTTAATTTAATTGTAAATACTTGTATATATTTAATGCATTAAGTTAAAAAACAAAAAAAAAAAAAGTAATGATCATATATATTAATTATTGCTTAGAAAATGCTGCTGGCAGCACAATTTATTTGTATTTTGTATAAGAAAAAGACTTTTGCTTAACCAAACTAAAGGAAAAACTGAAAACTAGAAGCCAATTCTGTACATTTTGTAAATAAATTTAGTCAAGTATGAATCTGTGTGTTAGGCTTTTCTACAACAAGGACAATTGCAACAATTTTTGTAAGAATTTAAATATATATATATAAATATGCATAAATATACATATACATACATGCGAGGGCAGACTGATAAGTAATCGGCCCAGCCAAGAGACATGTTAGCAAACATTCCGTGTATTTTCTTATTTTGTTTATATTTTTTTTTAAATTAATAATTTAAAGGTTAACAAATTTAAAAGAATTTAATGGATGGCATCTATATAGAAGGATAGAATATAGACAAGTCTGTATTGTGGATATCTTTTAATAACTAATACATTTTCATTAATAGTGCATTATCTAGAAAATTGTTGATATATTACCCTTAACCCTAACTAAAGGACTAATACATAGAAAGATCAATATTAAGTTGTCTTTTTAGAGTGGGGGTTACTTAGACAATGTCAGGTGGGCAATGTCAGACTACCTTTCATAAGATAGCCCTATAATTTGTTATATTTTATCTTTAAAAACATTTATTAAACGAATTCTACAATTTCTAAAACAGATTGCTTATGGTTTGAATGGTCATTCGAACAGAAGAACAACTGAAGTTTGTTTGGAAGATTCAATAAATGTTTACACAAACATTTTTAATTACACTACATTATAGTTCTTACATATTTACAATAGAAAAACTAAAATATTTAAATAAATCTAATTTAAATACATTTTAATTATAATTTCTAAACTGTTGCTGTAGACATAAGATATAATTATATAATTTAAATTCTTCAATATTCAGGCAATCAGTAATTATGCCATGCATAAATGAATACTCTTTCTCGTTTGTTCCTTGACATTCGACAACACTATTACCAATCCAATTCATATCCTTTAGCCTTTCTCTAACCAAATTTAGAACACCTTTAGCATTGCTGGTTGGTCCACTAATAATTGTAAAACCAAACTCGTGTCTGTCTTCAGTTTCGGCACCACAAGCAAACTGATAGAATGTTCTTCCATTTCTTACTATTTTTCGAGCACTTAAATATTCAATGTGGTCCTTATTATATGATTCCCCTAAAGGTGATGTTCCACATAACATTAGCTTAGTCAAACGCTCCTTGAACTCTTCATTAAAATTTGATTCGTTGTGTTTGTGTAAACTGCTGCAAAATAGGATAATTAAATCAGCAGTTAGGATTTCTGATTTTAATGGATTTTATTGTTATTTCTAAACTGTTGCTGCAGACATAAGATATAATTATATAATTTACATTTCTCTTCATTTAAGCAGTCGGTAACTACACCCTGCATATACCAATACTCTTCCTCGTCTTTCGTTCGACATTCGACTATATTATCACTAATCCAATTGAAGTCCTTTAGCCTTTCTCTGATCAATTTAAGTACATTTTTAGCATTGTCGGTGGGTCCACCTATAATCCTCATTCTAGGCTCAAGTCTTGTCAGACTTTGATCCGTACAATCGAACTGATAGAATATCCTTCCAGTTCTATCTATTCTACGACCATTAAATTGCTTAATGAGCTCTGTATCATTCATTTTGGTTAGAGGTGAAGTCCCCGACAACATTAACTTTATCAAACGCTCCTTGAACTCTTCCTCAAAATTCAATGGGCAATGTTTACCTGGTGATGGTAATCTTTCTCTGTCATCGCCCTCTGGTTTGTCTCCCTCAATTTTCAAAATACTGTTTGCCATTCTGATAAGTGCTGCAAAACAAGATTAGCAATTTAGATTTACGGCTTAACATAAATAAATTGATCTCACCTCTCTGGTGTCTTTTTCCATAATGTTTATTGAAGTTTATATTAAAATCCCCGTTCAGCTAAAGTTTCAGTTGCGAAGAGTAAAAGCTCTTTTGTTGTGTTTTCAAACATGACGAAATAAACAAATGTTATACAGGGTGATTTTATTTACATTACATTATTTAATATTAATTTTTATAATATATTTAATTTCTTTGCTGTTGGTGCAGGCAAAGTATATAATTGTATAAGTCTGCACTTTGTTTATCCAAACATTCACAAACTAATTGCTGCATATAAGTA
Source organism: Drosophila neocordata (assembly GCA_018903615.1). Taxonomy (NCBI): domain Eukaryota; kingdom Metazoa; phylum Arthropoda; class Insecta; order Diptera; family Drosophilidae; genus Drosophila; species Drosophila neocordata. The sequence goes on along the minus strand of JAEIGI010000007.1, from coordinate 206,806 downwards.
TACTCTTTGGTGTGTTTTGATTAACATTCGACTACATTATCCCTAATCCATTTCTCATCCTTCAGCTTTGCTCTAACTAAACTGAGAACACACTTAGCATTGTAGGCAGGTCCACAAATCGTTGTTCTTCCAGGATTATGAGAAGTTTTACTTTGGCTACGGCCACCATAATCAGTACAATCAAATTGATAGAGTATTTTTCCATTTTTCTCAATTCTTTGTGCACCAAATGTTTCAATTAGATTTACATCGGGTGATTTGGCCGGAGGTGAAGTTCCCAGTAACATAAGCTTCAGTAAATGTTCCTTAAATTCTTCATCGAAGTTTGATTCATAATGTTTGCCAGGTAATGGTAATTGGATTTTATCGTCACTGTCTGATTCATTATCTTTTATTGTCAAGACCTTGTTTGCCATTATTGAAAAACGCTGCAATAATAATATATAATAATAGGATCAAAAGTAAAATTTCTGTCTTAGCAAAAAAAAAATTTCTGTCTTACCTGCAATTGTTCCTTGGTCAGCAATGTTTGTTTACAAAATGTTAATGATGAAGTCAATGTTTACGTCTTTTATGTTGACAAAGTTTTTGTAAATAGCAAAAGCTCTTTTGGAACTGTTCATCGTGATGAAATGATAAACAAATCTAATACAGGGTGATATTTTTTGTAAAAATGTATAAAAGCACAGACTTAATATATTATCACAAAAATATTTTTAATTTTTTTTATTAACACTTAAAAATTTTTTTTTTATTACGTTTTACTTATAAGCTGCTGATGTATACAAAGTATATAATTGCAATATTTTTCATTTTCTTCATCCAAACATTTAGAAACTAAGCGTTGCATATAAGAATACTCTTTGGTTTCTTTTGTATGACATTCGACTACATTATCCCTTATCCACTTTTCATCCTTTAGTTTTTTTCTAATTGAATTGAGGACATTCTTAGCATTGTAAGTAGGTCCACTTATAGTAGTAAATCCTGGCTTATGAGATGTTTTACTTTGACTACCACCACCAAAATCCATACAATCAAACTGATAGAACAGCCTTCCATTTTTTTCTATTCTTCGAGCACCGAACCTTTCGATTAGTTTCTTATCATTTAATTTGGGTAAAGGTGCAATTCCGGTTAACATAAGCTCAGTCAGGTGCTCCTTAAAATCTTCATAAAAGTTCCATTCGTAATATTTCCCGGACGGCGGTAATTTCATTCTATCGTCTCTTACCGATTTATCATCTGATATGGTCAAGACCTTGTTTGCCATTGTTGAAGGTTCTGCAATCGAGATAATTTTACCTGTTGTTAAGATTTGTACTTTAAATAGATTTTCGTTTTATTTAAAATCTTTAAAGTAAACTTGAATAGTTTATATATAAGAGTTCGGTTCTGGTAAAGTTTTACTTGGAGAAAAGCTCTTTTGTTGCATTTCAAACATGACGAAATAAGAAAAACTAACACAGGGTTAAGTATTCTTGCTTCTTCCATTTAAAAATTTTAGTTTTTTCTAGGAAAAATATTAGATTAGAAACATACTCTTTCTTTTGTGATTAAAACTTGCATTGGTTTTCTTCAGCGTTTGATTTCATTTATTACAATATAGCTTAATGTTAGAAATTTTAATCTTTCTATTATTCTGGCTCACCCTTTATGTGTTTTGCCATTCACCTGTAAACTATAATGAAAGCTTTTACTGAAAAGCTTATTCATTTCATTTTTAACTTAAATCGCACTTTGGTATAAAATGAAATGCAATTATGTGAACAACTCATTGGTCTATTCATAGTAATAACGCAAATAGTAAAATCAAATCAGTAGATAAAGTTTAATATTAAAAAAATGTCAGATACTGAAAGCTCCAATAGGACAATTGAGTCATCATCTCCACCTGTCCTAAATATATCAGGAAGAGTTCGCCGCGATCCAGGATTACCTCGCAAAAAGTGGCCCAAACCCGCGCCTTCCACACCAAAACCAAAAGCGGAACCAGCACCAACTATCAATACACAAACATTTCCCGGCATAATAAGTAAAATCCTATTAAAATGCGATGAAGCACCACCAAATCCTCAGATCAACAAATCCACTGATCAGATTGAGTATCTGGGTGTATTGTGCTTAATAAACAAACTGGCCAATACACGTATATATCACATGTTCTGTTCAAATTATAAGAATTTGGAGAAAGATTATAATAAAGTAACAATATTATATGAAAATCAAAAGGATATAAAAATTAAAAATCAAGTGACCATTCAAACAATTTGTGCCCAAGCCCTTTACCGAAGTGTACAAAAGAACTTAAAGGATTACACATTTAATAAGGAGGGAAATATCTTTGAGGCGCCTTGTGGAGCCGAAAGAGATGAATATTTCCTATCGGCCAAACTTCGTAATCTGGAAAACGCAGAGATGGAAAAGCTATTCAATTATATTAAATTTCTAAGCATTCACAAGCAATAAAACAATTCAAATTATTTATAATTCAAATTTGTTAGTTTGATAACTGCATTTATCTTAATTTTCTATAACTTATTTTAAAGTGCGTAAAACCATAGTGGCCTAAGAGCTCTTTAAGTATATAACTGTTGGTTATGAAAAAAATGGCACTCTGAGCACCAATCCACGAGAAAGTATTCCAGGTTCTAAACTCAAGCAAATAGGCTGGCAACAACCACAAGGCCTGGGCACAAATCCAAAGTGTCAGAAGCACGAAACACCGTGGCCAAGAAAGAAGTTTGAAATTGTTCAGACACAATGGCAATATGGCCAAATACCAAATGAAATACTGAGAGGTTACTACAGAATTGTAGGTAACCAAAACAAAGGCCAAAGTAAACACGCAAAATGGCAAAGTTTGGCGAAATTGTCCAAATGTCAAACTTAGATAAATGATCAATATAAATTGTGGGGCCAAAATAAGAGCTTTGATTAATACAGAAGAGTCTCCTTCCTGACTGGTGCTCAAATATTGCATTAGAAACTGCAATGAGAAGTTATGACGTGCATCTTTGCGCACAAAATGATATATATAGGCTTCATAGAGATACTCATAGCCATAGAGGGAATAAAAGGTCAGGGTCAAGATTAATAGACTTAAGAAAGTGCCCAACACCAAACATAATTGCTGTGCATTTGGACGAAATATTTGCCTTAAAAAGTTACCAAAATTTTGAACCAATTTAGTGGATAAAGACAGATAATAGGCCAGACTAAATAAAAGTGGATATAGTCTTAAATGTATAACGAAACCATGAGCTAGGCCAGCGAAAAATATAAGCCAATTTGCGTGCTGTTGTCTATGCTCAGCCCGTATAAGTAAATACAGGCTTAATATAACAAAGAAGCTGGAGAAGCTATCGCCACTACCGCGTGTAGATATCACAGCCGTTAAGGGATTATAGAGCCAAAAGCAAGCAGCCACTCGTGCAATAGTCTCTGGTTGATTTCTTTCATCCAAGGCCTCGAAGGATTTACACTCAAGTGATTTTGATGCCTGGTTGAACAATTGTTGTACTGTCTTTTCAAACTGACCCTTGACGACCATAAAGACCAGCCTATGTATAACTATTGCTATAAGCAGATCAAATATGGAATAGATCAATTTGCCAAATGCTGCATGTAGAAACAAATTTGGTAATTGTAAGTAGGCCAATATTGGACTGTAACGATAGGTGTGACGGGCAAAAGGCGATTCTCCTTGCAACACTTGACGAGCACCATCTGTGACTACCTTATAGTCGATATCAGTATAGGGCACAGCAGATTGGTTGTCATGAATTTGGGCATATGCGATTAAAGATAGTCTCAGGCCAGCAGAGATTAATAGATGTTGCTTAAAACTAATTGCCAAGAGCCAAGGCAACATGCTACTCCTGTTTGTTTTCATTGGATGGGACGAAGACATTATGCCTTTCAATGTGTATATCTACTTCATTTACAATTTGGTCTTTAATTCCATAGCCGATTTACGTACACAGTCCAGAAATTCCTTAAATTCGGTCTCACAAATTTTATGCTGGACATTTAAATCTCGCGACACACAAATAGCATATGCAGTTGCCTTGTCAGAGCACTTTGCGAGCAGCACGGGATAATTGCGTAAACGTTGATTGGCCTTGCGTACCGATTCCATGCCACTACCCGCCGTAACTCGTCTCCGGTTTAACGTTTGTGTGGTGGCACCCGCGATTGACCTGGTGGTGGCAGAGGCAAAGGATCGGCAATGAAAATATCGTAAATGGGCTTGGAGAAGAATATCAATAGGGAGGTGGTTATGCACGATATTTGAAATAGTCGTGGATTACGGTGAATCCAATTCCGTTTGGGCAAAACGGCTGTGCGACGTCGCTGTTGATTAGGCTGATTGGATGCCTGTTGTCTTTGGTCTAATATATCTTGGATTTCCTTTGGTGGCTTATATTCCGGCACGGGCATTATTTTGGCCTGTAAAAGACATTTTTAATTATCTTTGGACCCAATACGAAATGAAATACTCACGACTTGCGTTGTCGCCTTTCTTGGCCGTTACTGGTAAATATTCTTTGTTCAAATCAATGCCACTGCAGCAAAGCGATTCTTTATGCCACTTGAGGCAACACTGACGCATAGCCTCCAAAACCTCGAGACACTTATCTTCCTGGTAGTTGTTCTCTAATAAAAATTGGGAAGTTCTCTTTTAACTTACATAACCACGATCATTTCGATTTTAATTTGCATTTACCGTTTAAGCAGGCTTGTATGCGACAGGCGTTGACTTTGCAAGGATCTTTGCGGCGTCCAGACATTAATTCCCAGAAAAGGGAGATGTTCGCAAATAGCAAAATGGAAATACCAGTGCAAGTTCCGAAATAAATATCCTATGTGTGCTTCTTCTTACTTGCCGGATTTGACATTCACACTGATAGGTGTCAGATTTATTAGAGATGGCACTATTGTAAAGTGAATTCGATTTAAAAGTTTGTTTTTTGATATAGGACTCGTTGATATTTATTATAGAAAAAAGTATTCAAATTTAATATTTTATTCCCATTTTATTTGTGCAAGTTTTAAAATAAGAAAACTCCTTTAATATTGTCATAAGTATATTATCGCACATCGGTAACTTACATCACTTGCGTGAGCCACGCTTCACGTTATTTTTACGCGCATCTTTAATGCTACCTTTTAACTGTGAATTGTGTTGCCATTCACCCACACTAACGCCAATCAAGGAACTGTTCTTGTGTAAAAGAAAACGCGATTGTTTTATTTTGGGACCAGGAGCAGGATTTGCTGTGAATTAAGGCCAGAAAAACAGAAATGCCATCGAAAAAAAAGAAATACAACGCTCGGTTTCCGGCAGTAAGTTAAGAAACAGTATTTTAGAGCATTAAAATGCATGTTTCAAAAGGTTATCAGTTTTTTTTTTGTACACACACATACACACGCGCACAACTGTTACTATTTCCGTATGTATGTGTGTGCCTAGGCCTCCCTCACATTCACATCATAGACAAGCGTGCCCATTCCCCTTTTAATAGACATTTTTCCCATAATACTTGCAGGGTCGCATCAAGAAGATTATGCAGAGCGACGAAGAGATTGGCAAAGTGGCCCAGGCTGTGCCCGTCATCATATCGCGCACCCTAGAACTATTTGTGGAATCACTTTTGACGAAAACCTTGCGCATAACAAACTCCCGCAATGCCAAAACTTTATCCACCTCACATATGAAACAGTGCATTATGTCGGAACACCGTTTCGATTTCCTTAAAGAGCTTGTGCGAAATATACCCGACATTTCAGTCGCCGAGGAGGCGGCTAATTCTTACAATGACGATGAACTGGAGATAGTGCAAAGCTCACCCGAAGAGCAGTATCCAGATTCGGACACGCCATATGATCTTAGCCTGCCATCAACATCAATGCGAAGAGGCCGTGGTGGTGGGGGAACCAACGGATCCAATTCCTATACCCGTTCTATGAGTCTGAATGGAAGCGGATTAAAGCGACAGCATCAGCAGCCCTCAGTTATAGTGCCCACAGCAGCTGCCATGTCTTTGCATCAACAAGCGCTAACGGGTGCCTCAGGTGGAGCGATTGGACACCACACACCTGCCAAATTGGCGCGTTCAGAATCAACGCCTGCCGCCGCCGTAACGTATACCCGACGCGGCAGACCACCTCTAAATAAGTCCTATGATACTGCCATACCCGCTCCAATATGTAGCTACGAACTCAATAAGCCCATAGTGAAAATCGATTATAGCAATGTGCAAATCCCAACAACAACCACATCAAATATATCCACACCAGAGTCAGACACAGAAGCTGGTCCCGCCGCTTCAGCTGCCGCTTTTAAATATGATATTGCGGCACCTGTTATCAACATTGATTTGTCCAATATAGTTGCAACTGCTGCTGCCACAACTGCAGTTGAAGCTGGAGAGAGTATCAAAACCAGTAATCACAACAACAATAATAATAATAACCAAATTACTGGAAAGAGCAGCGCTCAAATCATTCCAAAGGCCACATTGGCGGTGGCACCACCAGCAACAGCTTCAACAACATCCCCCCCAACTACTGCATCTTGTTTCGAATTAGACGAAGACTATGACAATATATAAATATATAGAATTTAATGTAAATGCGCTTTTAAATTATTGTAACTTTACATTAATTATGTAACTTTAGCATTAAGCACAAAATTTCAAATTTTCATTGCAAAAATAAAAATAAAGACCCTGCTGGATGTTAAGTTCACATTTAACTAGTTTAAAAATTCATTTTTATTTATTGTTTTTCCACAAAAGGTAAAAAATTAAAAGTTTTCATTTAAAGTTTAAAGAAATGAGTAAAAGAATAAATTTTCTTTTAAGATCTTCCTTATATACAAATTTAGTAATTGATATGTATATAATCAGAAATCTCTTTCGTTTGAAACAAGAAGTTGCTTCAAAAAAAAAATATATTTTGGCTTTAGCATTATCGAAAGGATATAGATTGTTGACTCTAGGACAAGTTTCTTGGGGATTACCAAATCTTTTCTTTCATAAAGAAACTGAAAAAAAAGCATAAAATTTGTCATCACGTTCTTTGTTTGTTTGTTTAGCAAAGTGATAAGGTTATCAGTTAAAAGCTAACCAAAGCAATTCATTCAATAACAACATATTAAAAAATATGTAAACAAAGAAACTATAAATAAAAATGTTAAAATTTTATAAAAGAATAAAGAAGTAATAGAAGAATATAATATGCAAGTTAATAATAAAAAAAAGTGGGACAAATTTGTATTGTACTATAATATTACTATTAAGACTTGGTTTTTTTAGATATTTTTTAATTGGCTTTGAATTTAAGAAATGAAATAAAATACATAGCTTTATATTTAATTCAAAATAACTAATATAATGTAATATATAAATTTTATTTACTTTATTAATGATAAACATTATTTTCTATATATATTTGCAAAATTTATGAAAATTAGATCAAATTTATAGTTCCTACGTATACGTAATAAAAATGTCCACTTGGGCAATAAAGCTATAAAAAAACAATAAAAGTATAAAAAACAGATAGACGTACAGACAGACATAGCAATATCGACTAGGCTATTGATGCTGATCAAGAATATATATATTTTATGACTTTAGAAACGTATGAGTTACAAACTGCTGACCAATTTTATGATAACCTAGGCGAGGATTTTTATATCATTTAAGGCATTAAAAGACAGTAGCGAAGAAAAATTAAATTGTTTTTAATTTTTAATTTGTATTATTTATCTTTTAGCTTAGGCAAGAGTTTAAAATTTAAGGATAACAATAAATTTTAGGAGTAATACCAAATTGGGACTCAATTTAAGAAATCTTTTAAATTAAAATGGTCAAAAAAGCTTTTATCACAAGAATTCATTGGTGACTTTTGTTTATTTTTAAGCATCTTTATAAAAAAAATAAACATATATTTTAAATTTTAGTCACATCCAGTTTTATTGTTACAATGAGTTATTCATCTGTTCATTTATTTATTCTATTCATTTCGAGTTTTTTTTTTACGTCTATTGTATTTAACTAATTTACATTTTTTTATACGTTAGTTACATAATCAACATGTGTGATGATATATTTTTTAAAACTCGACATAATAAAATATTTAGTTTAGATTTTATACAAAAATAGAAATGGATTTTTAAATCTAAAAAATACTTTAAACTAATATCGCGAAGGAAAAAATTTAGGGCCCAATGTTGGTAAATAAAGAAAGGAAATTTATAAGGAAAAGCATAAATTTTAAAAGAAAACTAAATGATTGAGTTAAGCTTGCCTGAAAGTGTTTCGAAAACGAAGTTCAAAGTTTTAAAAAAAAAACGTTCATAAAGGGGAAAATAGCAAACACTTAATAGTTAAATTACGTGTAAAAAAATCCTTCAAAACTTAGAATTTTTGAAAAAATTTTATGGATAATGACGATTTAATAATTTCAACTCTTTTTGTCCTATCACTTATTATCAAATTTTACAATAATTTTTTAGTAATTTTACATATTTGAAATATTTTAATTACTTGCTCAGCTGGCTACAGGATTTAAAGATTAAAATTGCCTATATAGACTGTTTTATTGGGTCAAGGATATTATTAGATGGCGGAGCCAGTCAGCAAAAATTCAGTAATCAGGCAATCAAGGGCAAGTAAATTCAGTAATCTAGCTTATATACATACTTACTATACTTAATATATGTACATACATACACACATACATACGCACAGAAATAATAATTTACTTAACTTTTAGGTGCGTCCTGTGGATACATACAACTTACTTACTTATTGTGTAATGGTCGGTCACAGTCAATTACAATTAAATGCCCTTTCATGAATTCGAATTCCCCACCTGGTGGGGATTGCCATTGCCTAGATTTGCACACGCAAAGCTTTGCACAAGAAACAATTGATATTAATTTATGAGTCAATGTGGGTCATAGTCATACCATCGCGTGGGAAGATCTCTAAGCTTTGGTTTTGGATTGCATTAGCTTGTTGCTACTACAACCAGGCTAGTGCAGGATGCACAAAAAGGTGCAGTTACAAATGATAGGAATTACCAAATTTTTGGGTGTGGGCATAATTGATTAAAAAAAAAAAATCAAATCAAACCTTACCCATATTGCTTATGCAGAAATTACTTTATACTAGTATGATCTGTTCTGGTCAAGCGGCATTTTTGGTATGGTCATAGAAGGACCTGCACTGGACACAAGCAGAAGCACAGGCAGAAGCACAATTCAGTCAACGAAAACAACTTGGCAGTGCCAAGTTTTCATGTCCAAGGCGTATTTATGTCAACCGGAAGTAGGTTTACTGACCCACGTATACGTGTGTATGCTTCGGCTCCTTAAACTTCGACTGGACAAAGCGTCGGCAAAAACAAAAGAGGAGAGAAATAGAAAAGAAATGCTAGTATAAGAAGGTATTTGCTTGCTAAGGATTAGTTTTTCTACGAACGCCAAGTGCAGTGCATCGAATCCGGATCGATGCAAATGCGCTTGACTCTATCTTTGGCTCTGTCTCATTGCGGGTATCTTGAGTTTAATTTTTAGACCAACTCCGAACTCTTTTTTAATTTTTTTGTTTGGTTCTAAAGGAAGAACGGAAGAGTTTAGAAAATTCTTTACCTATGCTAATTTGTCGACTCTACAATTTAAATTCAATTACTAAAAGGGATATACGTTTGGTTTTGGATTTCCCAGACGTGGGTTTTTTTTCTTTTGTGATTTTTGGTTTTGTTTTTGGCAACGGGTCAGTTTTGGAGTGTATGGCGGTGCATTAGAAGACGGGCTACGACGACATTAGCCAAGGATATTGCATACTTGAAGGCGTCGTTATTGTTCTTGCTGAAGTGCGCCGAAGCAAAGAAAATTGTAAAGTGTTGTTGACTTTTTACCGCTGCACAAGGCAACGTGAAAAATTGTTGCTATTTTGACCCCATATATATTCATTCCATTGTCCAAAGCCAAGGAAAGAGTGCAGTGTACTCCGGCCATATCGATGTATGTATATGTATATAGATGGAAGTAACAGGAACTAACATATCTCGGTCATGCCATGCTCTAATACATACATATATACTTATACATATATATATCTATATGTTCATATATAGATAATGTGAAGTGCTTTAGTGCTTTATCTAGTGATACTAATAGATCCAGCCACATGATTGATTAATGAAGGTCATAAAATTGTTATGTTGCCTTTTATATTCTTTTGTTGTATTGTATCTTATGCACATCGCGTGCCATGCAGTTTGTTAGTTAGACCAACCAACAGGTGAATCAAAAGTTTCCTAAATACAAAACCGAGATGAATATAAGTAAGCACGCAAACAAATCAAGAACCTCCTATACACCTACGCCAATTTTCATGGCAAAGTATCAAGCATGTCGAAGAATGTTTCTTTATTCTGCGTGTATGGAAAAAAAAAATACTTCGATTTAGTTAAAGTTTACACCTGATGGTGTATAAAAGTTTATTCGTTATGTGATATAATTTTCAATTGATGGAAAATTTACATACCAAAAAGGAAATTTAAGATCAAAGATTGAAAAGGAATCAAAGCAAATCTCAATTCTAAACATCAATGACCTAATTCTTCTACATCTTTAATAAGGCCAGCATATAAAAGGTGTGCAAAAAGTGCGTGTAATACTAATTTAGGTTTTTTAATAAGTTCAGCCGGTTTTTCCATATAGCACATGGTAAAAGTAAGTGTATATATATATATATATGTAGAACATAAAAATATATATGCGTCAGCGTCATGGCCTTACCGGCCTAGTCACTTCCTGAGCGGCAAATTGTGTCACCAAACTAAACGAAAAAACAAAAAAAAAAACAAATTTCGACAAACACCACATAAAATGTAGGTTAAATATTAGGCTCAAAATCCAAAAACAAAAAAAAAAAAAAAAATCAATGCGAACCACATGCCCATTTGACTAGCAACAACAACAACAAGAACAACTCAACGCAACACGATTTGAAGTTAGGTACTTAATATATATTAGGAATAGTTGCATACGTCACTCGGACTTAAATATTTGCTTCGACTTTCTTTTAAAGTCATCTTCAGTTAAACTTCAAGTGCAATCACTAATGCGGCAATTTGGAACATGCAAGGCAACACTTGCCCACTGATGCCACCCACTCCAGCTCCTACTCCATATCAAGTTCTGCTCTCGTTAGCACACAAACATACACACTAAGTCACTAAGAGGGAGAGCGAGAGATGGTGGCATTTGGGCTTGAGACAAGGCGCTCTCGTTACTTGCAACTCAGATGTCTGGCTTTATCAGCCGAACACGCAGCTATTTATAGGAGTGAAATGCCATTAGAAAATACAATAACAATAATAGTACATAATAATTACGATTTTTCGTTGCAATTTTTATTTTTTTTTATTATATTTTTCTTTTTTGTATTTTCGGTATGAACATTTTTTGCCTGCCTTTTGGTATGGCTTAGCTTGACTTGGCTAAGCTTTTCAGTCGTCGCGTGTACGTCGCACGCTGACATTGTAACGGACAGAAGGCCGTGAAGAAGAGATGGGTGCATCGTTTAAATGTGTATATAAGTGTCTGTGTGTGAATTTATCTATTTGCTGTTGCTTCAAAATAAACAATACACATTTGTTGTCATTTGCATATCTTTCGAAGGACAATATCTTCACAACGTGTCGAGTTTTAATTGATTTTTGTAAACAGTATGGAGCAGTATCTAACATTATTGTAAGCACCTAAGGACCATCAAGAAGATCGCTATACAAATGTCACAATATGCAGCAAACATTATCGTATTCATCATCATCGCCGTCGCCCACCCTTCAGCAAACAGCAAAGGAACAGCAAAAGTCGCCAACCAACAGATGTCATCCTTCCATTATACCGTTAGATTATAGCTATCATAGCACCATGGCGCCGTCAACATACTCCCACATAAATTCACGCCAGACAACGCCTCGGCATGTCAATACCACTGGGGGTATGGATAGCGATAGCCATCAGTATAATAGTTTATTTGGTGATCCAGTGCCACCTCTAGAGCCCGTGGACTATTTCGGTAGTAATACGGCATTCGAAACATTACGGACAGGCGCCGTTTCCACATCAGCGGATTTGCCCAGCTCCGAAGAGGATGCTCTAGTAGCTGCCGTAGCGTTAATAAGTAATGAAAGTTCAAGTGCAAGGGAAAGGAGACTTTTTCCCAATGTTCCATATACGTCCAATTCCACCTTCAGCCGAGGAAGTGGTCAACGATTATCATCGATACCCCAGCTAAGACCACCTGATATACAAATTCTTCCAAATTCTAGTGGTGGTTCCAGTTCTGAACAAATGGATGCTCCCAATTTTGAACTATTGGCACCGGATGATATACTCAATAAGCCAGATCTCTATGATTTAGAAAAGATTTACGATGATGAACTGACCACGCAAGTTTCGGGCATCAGTCAGACAGCGTTGAGTAAAGTCAGTGTGGAACGATGTAGTGTAAGTCCGGATGATAACCGTTCTAGGTAAGAATAAAGTATGTATTCGACGTACAACATTGAGATCCTTTTCAATATTTTAGTGTTCTATGCGATCCCTATGCCAATAGCGATTGGTTTCGTCCTGCCACTCAGCATTTTCCCGAGTTCAGTCGTATACCCAAATTACGACCTAGCTCGAAAATGATCATGTCCATGAGGCATGAGGAAGCACCACTTTCTCCTCTAGCCACTATGATACAAGACATGAACAGTTCCAGCAGCGGTGGTGAAGAACGTCTTGGTATGAGTGATATGGACGTAATACTTTCACCAAAAACATACCTAGCGGAACAGCAACGGAGAGAGTGCCAGATAGGGGAGAGCTATACAACACCACCACCACTACCACCAGCTGCACCACCTCCCTACCAGGATGTAAAAGTGTTATCACCTACCATAAAACGGGAGATGTCGCCGATTATTATCAAGGATTCGATTTCAGTGGGTAGTGAATATCGGTAAGAATGAAACCCATATTTTTGTAAATTTTTTTTTTAACCATCTTTTACTTTAATTTAGAGTGGATCAGCCACGTCTACATAAAAAGACTGCATTTACCATAATCACAGAGCGCTCACCCCAGTCCTCACGTGCCCAGAGCCCAAAAGGTCGACGAACTCCGCCACCTCCTCCTGCTACAGGAAGAAGACACGCTTCCATACAGTCGACTTCGACTACCTCATCGTTTACAGCTAAGACACCCGCACAGTTAAAGCCACCCGTGCGAAGGAAATCACTTACAGGATCTCGACTTCCGCAACTGCCTATGGATAATTATTCCAGATCACTGACAATGCCAGCTGATGACTCGCCACGCCCTTCCGTTCAGTTTAACATGAGTGGACGGTACAATCGTAGCAAACTGGGGACGCCTTCAAAGGGTATCTTACAGCAAAGAGATTCACTTACATCATCGATAGACACATATACGCCGCGAAATCAGCGACGTGATTCGATGGCTTCTCAGAAAATCAAGAGCATGGAGACACTTCCTCTAATTCCGGATCCTTACCGACGTTCTATACCACGATTTCATCATTCTAATATTGACTTAGTTGGAAGAGAACCGTCAATTATACCACCGGGCTCACTGCCGCGTCCTTTAAAGCCAAATGCGAATCCCACTCGAAAGCAACGCGGATTACTCCGTGTAATGAATAAAGAGGAGGCTCTCGCCCTTTCGCATATCCCGCCGCGTTCCAACTGGAGCAGCCTGGACGATTTAATGCTGGGCTTAGGACAACGAATGAAGCCAATAAGCCTTAGCAGACAAGAGCGACGCCGACGTTCCAGTTCCACCTCACCCGAACGACGTAGTTCCACGCAAACCGCTTCGGACAGACGCAGTTCTAATCTAAGTAGCATTACAATGACATCAGATTTAAGTTTTCGTCGACGGCCTTCGCTATCAACACTACCAACGACGACAAATAGACAGCGACGGAAATCTGTTTACGCCCCAGCTCCCTCATTTCCCAGTCCTAGACGGCAATCCGTTTATGGGAAGGATCCAAAGCACGCAAAAATTGCCAAACCCACCACTTTATCACCGATTATTGGAACACCGAATAAGGACAGCAGTACACCACAAAGTCCTTTACATGGTTTACAATCTATAGATACGCCATCCGAAGTATCCACTCGTCGCGACTCAATATCACGAATACCAGTACGTAGCCGTCCAGAATCCCGAGTGGATAGCTCTCGCGCTAGTTCGCCTATAAAGGATTTTTTTGGAACCTCAGGACGCAATTCGCGAGCGAGTAATAGTCGCTCTCCATCACGAGCTCCATCAAGAGAAAATATCCGACCCATATCAAGGGAAAACACGCGATCCATATCAAGAGCTTCGACGCGACCCATATCAAGAGGTGCTGGTGGTGGTTCTTCTTCCAGATCTAATTCACGCTTGGAACAAACTCGCGATATAGCAAATAACTCTCGTTTAAGCATACATTCGTCAATCAGATCATCAAGTATTTCACCGTCCAATTTGACAGCACAAAGTGCTCGCAGTGCTACACCCAATAGACGGAAGTCCATATCATTAAGTCCGAAAAGACAGACACTAGCACAACGAAAGGCTTCTAGTCCAGTGACGAATCATAAAACAATCCGGACTTCTAGTAGAAACAGCGGTTCACCGACAAAAGAGCGCCGTAATTCTCGTTCCCGTATACCCACACGTAGTACATCTCCGACGACGAAGAAAACTCCGTCAAAAGAAACACCAAAATCAGTTGCTGATCCAAAATCAAAGGTAAAAAAGGGAGGACCTAAACAAGAGGTGGTAAAACCCAAGCCCAAGCAAGCAAGTGCCAAAAAACCGCCAACAAAGGCGCCTAATAAATCTGATGCAAAAGTCGAAGTAAAGAAAGTTACAACAGCAAAAAGCAAACCAACCAAAACTCAAGTGCAAAAGAACGGAGGGATTGACAAAACCAAATCTTCAATAAAAAGCAATGATCGTAATAGTACCAAATCACAGTTGCCTGGAAAAAGTAAAGCAGTAGTAACAGATCCCAAGAAACCTTCGAACACGACGGCAACTAAGAAAAAGACGCCCAGTCCTGGAGTTGGGTCTGAAGTTACAGCTGATCTTCCACCTCTGGCTGCCTCTGTCAGTAATGCTGTAGTCCAGGCCGCTGAAGCTTTACCAGCGGTGACTAATGAAGCTGGAGACACACCAACAACTTCAACTACTAAGCCAGGCCAAAGTCAAAGTGGAAATCTTTCCAAGCTAGTACGAATGAGTTCCAGAATGAGTCTGCTTAGCAATAAAAATCGATCTGATTCTCCACAGAGTCGAAAAGTAACTGCAGTCTCAGAGAACAGTCTTCTTGAAGGTGAAGGTAAATCTAATTCAAATAAATGTCTTTAATTTTGAAACTTCTTACGAATTTTGTATTTTTTTTTTAGAATTAAAAACCCATGATGCTGCTGCTGCCATATTGGAGAAGTCCCAAAAAACACTGGAGACCATACAGAAAACGGTCACAGAGGCCACCGATGAGATACACAAGACCATCAATGAGAATCTAACGGATTTAAAAACTTTGGAAAGCGATATTGGGCTAACTGTAGAAAGTGGAACTTCCCCGACACCAAGTGGCGTCACTGTCATGGCTAAGCCAGGAAATGGTCCTGCACAAGTGGATTCACGCACTGGCACAGCTGATGGTAGTAATGCCCTTGAGAGTGGCGCGGAAATGCAAAAGTCACCGTTGCCACCAACGCAACCAATTGAGGCATCTGTCTCAGTAGTAAATTTGGAGCATCCCGCCACTACGGGCATAAGTATAGTCCCGGAAATGGAGTACGAAAGTGCCGAATTGGCTAAAGCCGAACGAAACGATGGCGGACCATCTGAATTTGGGGTTCATCATATAATGCCTACTCCGGAAAGTGGAGATGACTTTAAGGTGGATGCCAAACGCCGATCACCAGATGGACAAGGTGGTTCCATTGCCGGCAGTGGTGGCGGAATGCCAAAGTAAGTATTGACTAAAACTTTTCAAATATTATCAATATTTTTATACCCTGTCTAATGACCTATTCCGATTTAGTAAAGTTCTATGTTATGCAGCGAAAACGTTCCTCAAATCAATAATTATTAGTTGAGTTCTTGTATCATTAAGCTAGAGATTTTAAGAAGAACTGCAATGGGATACGTTGTGACTAATAAGGATCAACAGGTCTTAGTAATATTAAGCTATAACTACTTACTTCTCGGTCAATATCCAGTAATAGGTATTAATGGTTATAATTACTACCGATATCTTTCCAAAATTCATAGACTGCAGACTTTATTTACATCTGATTCAAATCTGTCCTATTGGAACACAAACATAACCAGGTCGATATCGGATGCCTAATACAAATCTGCGGCTTTCTCCCTGTTAACGATTTCTATATTTTTGCAGTAACACTTACCTAGAAAGTATTCGAAAGATCGGTGAAATGTTTCAAGTGCCACTAAATCCATTCGCCATGATTATTATCTCTATAATATATAATGGGAAAAAGGATATTCCCATGTGTCATAGACTTTTATTGTAAATCGATTCAAAAACTTATTTAAAAATTTAACAAAAATTTTATTCTTAATATCGAAATACCAGGTATTTGCTAGTCGAACTGTAAAAGCTTTCCATAGAGTCAACTAATTTTTTTCCACTTTCGTAAAGTCTCCAAAACAATAAACAGCCAAGGCTTATAACTAGTAGCCAGACCGAGACTCTATCCGGGGGCAGGGCTAGGAAGAATTTACATACAGGAAACCCCAGCCAACAACAAAGAACAAGCCACCGCATAAAAACTTTACACTACCATGTGGGCTACACATAGGTTCTCGTGCTTCGGGTCTTGGTCCGGGGTCCGCCAAGCCACTCATAAATGCGTCAATAAATTTGAAAACAACACGAGGCGAAAGGAATAGAGTGAGGTTGAGGGGCAACGTAGACCAAGACCATACGAACGCCTTAAAGGAAATCCGTTCTCTACCCCTGTCGTTGTATGCGATGTCCTTCAATGCATTGTTTGTACATACCTTCCTAACTACCACCTGAATGCCTGCCTGCCAGTCGACTAATTACAGTAAAAACTCTCCTTATGGATACACTCTTTCGCCTTAATTGTTTACTGACCACTACAAGGAGCATTCACTGTTTCAGTTGGCGTGCTAAGCATACGCGGCTGAAGTTAAAGTTTCCTTGCCGCAATAACAAATCAGTTTTGGCCGGACAATCGCGCTAACCGCAGCACAAAACGCTCTCACTCTCTGCGTTCACTTTGACCATATTTACACCAACATGTTGGGCAAGAAGAAGAACAAAAGGAATTCGGTTATATTCCACATAGATCTGCCGCAAGATTCGCTCATTGATGCCGATAAATATTTATTTAGGTAATATACAGCCTATACCATTATATGGGCAGGCAACTCATTATAGTTGATGAACTCGACTCCTAATATAGGAGTGCCAATTATCGTGCCTACCCAAACGGATGACCTTGCCATTAAAATTAACTAAAAAGAAAGTCTTAAGTGAAAGCCAAAAAACTTTACCAGTTGTCGTCGGGTCAACTGAAGACTAAATAAATTGTCGTCCTCCAAATTGCGTTTGGTCGTTGGCTCGTGCAGAACATTCCTGTTTACCATTCAATTGGTGGGCACAAACGAACCCTTTCTCATACATATTCATACTTTGGCTATAGGCCTAAAATATATGATTACATATTGGTTAACTCGCAAAAATTGTGTAAGCTACATATGTATATATATGTACATCAAAAACGAATGTCGCGTGTGATTTTCTTAACTTTTTCTCTTTGTGGGTGTCTTGTTCCAGTTTATACGGGGAATACCAAAAAAATTGAAATGCCAACTAAAATTTATGCATGGAAACTACAAAAGAACTATATGTAAAGCTATTAAAATTTTCGTCACGCGCAAATTTGAAGAGTTCATTGTATAAAATCAAAAGAATCGTTAGCATATAAAAAGTTATGGGCGTAAAAAAACGTGTGTTTTATTCGCTTTATGTATGTATGTATATACAATGATTTTTGAGATTGATTATAGAATAATTGCTGACATTTAAAATAAAAACATTGCCTAGTTTGTATATTGAAATGGCTTTTCAATCCATGTCTCGTTGGCTCTTTGCCAGTGTCTGGCTCTTGCACACCTCCCTTAGAAATTTTTGTAATCTCTTATCCTTCGGTTTGCTGCATATTTTGCGCCATTACTTTTGATTGCTTCCTTTTTTATGATGGCCACTTTGAATATCCATATGTATGTATATACTTGACCTGACATTCAAGTCAAGGCCATTAGTAAACCAAGGAAGTCAAACTCCAACCGCAACTTTCAAACAATTCTTTAAACAGTTATTCTCTCTTGTTTCATCTTAGAACTGGGAGTCAGGAAGAGTTTCTGGACGACAAGGAAAATAACAATAATAATGCAAAGGGCAAAAGAGGATGGTGTCGATGTTGTACAAATATATTTATGTCCTGCCGACGATCCCGATGCTCTCGCTGCTGCTGCTGTTGCCCGCGTAGGGATGCAGTTGAAGAGCAACCTGTTCTGCTTTCCAATAGTGCCACAAGCAGTGCCACAACAGCCACAAATCTTCAAGTGATTGATGAGCACAACCAGACGACTAAAAAACGGCCATCAAATTGGCTTAAATCAGTGGTTTGCTGCCAAAGTTGCCGCAAAAAGCAGGAGAAACCGATGGCCCATGATCAACCAGATATGATGCACACCAGTAATCTTACCACTGCTAACACTATGGGACCAAAGCGAGGAGGCGGCAGTAAGTGCGGACTTTGTTTAAGTAAAATATTTTGTTGTCGATCGGTGAACAAAGTGGATCCAACAACTGGCGATGAGACAGAGCTAAAGAAATGCTGTTTTTGCATACCATGTCGTCGAAAGCGAGATCCAAAAAAAGCCTGGCAAGCGAATCATCCAACAAACGCAGATCCAGAGATGGGCATTAAGCCAACAGACGCCGCTATCTTGGAGGGGAGCTCTGAACCAGAAGCAGGAATTTCTGTATCCGAAAGCAAGACCCAAGAGTAAGTAACTTTCAAATATATTAAAAATTATTATTTTTATTTCTAAATGGTTTATGTAGAAGTTGCTGCAAACGTTTTTGGCTTATGTTACTCTGCTGTCGTAAGAAACCACGTCGTGGATCAGATGCTCGTCGTCAGAGTATCAAAGCTCCGCCACCCAGTGAAGTAAGTGGTCGAGTTTGTCTTCCATTTGTAATTAAAACATTTTACTGAAATTTCTTTCTAGGATACACGCCGTAAGCTTCATAATGATTTGGTTGAGTATACATCGAAAATGAAAGGGGCTATTCCGGTCTTACCTCTTTATTTGGCCTGGTTCTGTGCCTTCTGTAATGTAGTTTTTCCAGGGTTAGGTAAGTTTCCTTAAACCATAATTTTTGTTTTACAAAGGATTATTGTTTGTTATTATATAATCTTTTTTTAAAGGCACTCTGCTATCGGGATTGTTTTGCCTGTGTGTTGGAATACCTCGATTTTCACAATTCGACAGCGCTCGCGCTCGTATTGGGGCGTTTATTATAAACATTATTGTTGCAGTAGCTCAGTTTTTTTGTGTGCTGTTTTGCTTTGTTGGCTGGGGCTGGTCTATCTGGTGGGGCACCATAATGTTAAAGTGTGCAAGTAAGTTTCCAATGTAAACAAAAATAGTTATCATTGCTTAAAAAACTTATTGTAAATTATTTCTACAGAGAAATTAAGCAAAATCAAAAAGGTGGAACGTCTAGAGCTGGAGGAGGAACAACGGCAGGCTCAATTGGCTGCAGCAGCAGATGCTGCTGCTCATGCTGAGGTAGAAGTGGCCACGGCAAAGACTTAAAACGGTCTTAAAGTTTAAGTTATGGAATTTTTTATACCAACAAATTGTACATACTTTTGTACAAAACAAATAGCTTCCACATTACAACAAAAAAACAAAGAAACATAATGCCTACACTTCCAATTTCACTTCCAAAATAGGAGCTAAGTGAAACAAAAAACAAATGTCTTTCGAGTAATAAATACTAAATAGCTAATATTAAACATAAAATTAAAATCATTAAACTTCCACATTTCACTGAAAAAACATAAGAATTTTAGATTTATTTGGGCTGAGGTTTTAGCTGTGATCATTAATGAAGACAGTTAATCGGTAATTTATTTATATTGAGATTAAGGGAGTATTGTGTATTGTTTTTTTCAAAATTTAACTTTTAAATTTGTAACGGTTTCTTTTTAAAATTACCGCGACTTGGAATACCATAACAAAGTTAATTTTATGAAATTTTAATTTTATTAATTTTATGGAATACCATAACAAGGTTAATTTTATGAACAATTCCGCCCAAATTATAAAGAGCTATATTTACAAAAGTCTTTTATGATTTCAAACAAATATGATATCAATTTTGAGCGCATAGAGTTATCGATAGCAAAAAGTATCGAGTGTGTGAAAAACTAACCGATATTTTTGTTGTTCACATCTAGTTACATCTCTAGTGCTGCCGAGAAAATAAATTCGTGCGACGACGACATTATTTAGTTTTTACACATTTCCATACAAATTTTCAGCTGATAAATATGTCGCACCTAGTGAAAATGGAGAACGGCCAAAGCCAAACTATCCAGGAAATGTTAGGCTGCATTGAGCGGTTAGTTTCGAAACAATAACAATACACGCTTGCAACATAACCTAAAACTCTATTCCGTTTCCTAAATTGTAGGTACAATCCGGATCATTTGAAGATTCTTGAATCATATGTACAGGACCAAGCCAAAAACAACACCTACGATCTAGAGGCAAATTTGGCTGTTCTTAAGCTGTATCAATTCAATCCGCATATGCTAAACTTTGATATCACTTACACTATTCTGTTAAAGTGTCTCACCAACTTGCCACACACCGATTTTGTGATGGCCAAGTGTCTGTTGTTGCCCCAACAGATGAAGGATGAGAATGTCCAGACCATTATCGATTTGGCCGATATATTGGAGCGCGCCGACTTTACCTTGTTCTGGCAGCGGGCTGAAGTCAATCGTAATATGTTCCGCCACATAACTGGATTCCATGATTCCATACGCAAGTTCGTGTCGCATGTGGTTGGCACCACATTCCAAACAATCAAAAAGGATCTGCTTAAGGAGCTACTTGGCGGCATTGAAGATCCCACTTTGGAGAGTTGGATTAAGCGCAACGGCTGGAAACATCAGGCCCAGGATTTGGTGGTAGTTGCGACACAGGATGATAAAATCAAGACAAAGAATATTACAGAAAAGATTGAATTTGAAAACGTTGGCGCTTTGATGGCTCAATGCCTGTGAGCTGGGTGTATTTGTGCTTAGTTTGGACTACATTTTATACGATTAATTACAAAAATACAACTAATTACAAATAGTTTTATTCAGTGTTTTGTTTCTTTACATAGTAAACTCAACTTTAGCCTTATACACTTAAGAATTATTAACTTATGACTGCTTCTTAAACTTTTTCAATATGGGAAATATCTTGTCAAAGGCATCGTAAATCTCCTGCCGAACTTTTGCTCCTGTCAGCACCACCTTGCCCGAGACGAATATTAAAAGCACAATACGTGGACGCACCATACGATAGATGAGACCTGGGAATAACTCAGGCTCGTAGCTACTGAAATTGCAATGGGTAAGGACCAGGCCTTCTAGTCGTATGGGGAATTTGACATCACAGGAACCAACCATATTTTGGATCTTGAAATCCATAAATTTGGCCTATCAAAACGAATCAATTAGAATATCAACAGTTTAAGTGGTTTAATCTTAACTTACAGGAAATCCCAGTTTTTGTATAATTCTTGCATATTTTCTGGCCGCCAACCTTGAGTCATCTTCGCTTTTGGCCCCAGTACAGACCATTTTGCCAGAGCTAAAAATCAGCGCTGTCGTCCTAGGCTCACGAATTCTCATAATGACGGCAGCAAAACGTTTGGGATTATACTCAGCATTACGGGCATGCAAAGCAATCTTTTTCAAATCCAATTTACAGCACAAATTCACTGTGGATACAATGTTTTGCAGCTGGGGCACAATACCCGGATCAGCAGACCCAGGAGTAGCTGGCGTCATGGGAGTAGATGGACCCATCGTCTGATGTATATTACTAAGGCTGTCACTAGCATTGCCAGTGGCCGCTACTGACCGTTCACTCATTGGCATCATATGTGACATCATGCTTTGAGGAGTCTGCGGCTGCATGAGAGATTGTGGTGTCGAACCACCACCACCTGCCTGTTGCTGTTGTTGTTGTTGCTGCTGATATGATGAGGAGTAGCTTTGCATCTGTTTGTGAGCTAGCGGCAAGGTGGGCTCATGGCCAAATAGTGAACCACTACCTCCTCCACCACTGGCTGTGACGGAATTCGCGTCCGATTGGTGCGACTGTTGTGCAGATGTGGCGGTTGGTTCTGGATGCATTTGGGGAACTGTTGGTGGAGGCGGATGGTAGACTGGATTTGCAACAATTTGTTGATCCGCCTCCATTTGGTGATGCATCGGCGTACCTATGCTAGGAATTGAAAAGTTCGGACTAAGCATTGGATCCATGTTGTGGCAGGGTTCCTTTTGAGCTGTGAACAAGACAAGAAGTATATTTACATTAAACAAATGGAATGCCAATATAAGATCTATACAAACCTGTGTCCTGTAGGTAAATATAGAATTAAAATAAAGCCGCCGCGTCTGTGTCCGTGTCGTCTTATAGAGCTGGAAAAGCCATCGATGGATTACTATCGATAAATCCGATAGACCCGAGGCGAAACGATACATCGATTTCTTAATATCGATACACAAATAGTTTTGGGGGGCTACCTTCAACCTTTATGAAATTTTGCTTCTATAGAAGTATCAGCAAAATGCAATTGGTAAACGTCTACTAAGCTACAAAAATCTTAGTATTATCTAACCAGTTAAAAAGGATTTTTAATGAATTTCATATTATAGCAAGTTTTGCGCTTACAGTTAAAAATAATCAAATCTAGTGCTGCAAACTACATAATAATTACAAATTAACTATAGATTGTTAATAATAGAAAAAGCTTTTCTATACTGTAGTACGTTATTTCTTGATTCATTGCATTACTGGTGACTGGTGTCAGTTACAGTGTTACGTGGTTTGGGGGAAACACGCTGAGCTTGGGTTTTTGTAAAAGACCGGATAAGCCATTCTAATAGCTCAAGACTTTTTTAATTTTCTTTAACCATGTGATGTGGCAATTAAAACGCTCCTTGTCCAGAACAATGTATAATCCGTAGCTAGCAAATTTATTAATATAAAAAAACATTACGGTTTCGAAAACAATTCAGTTTATTTTTTTTTTTAACAGTTCTTGATTAATTTGTTAATTTTAGCGATATTTATATCAGTTCAACCAGAGTACTGCAAATAAAAAGATTTTACAATAAGTAAAGGATCATTCAGGATAAGCGTATTACTTACATATTGTGGAGCCCTTCCCCTGCCTGAGGTAATAGCGTTACCGTTGGCATCTAAAGTTACTGTGCGACCATCAGGACGTCGCCATACAGACACTTGGTCGTTCCATACTCCGGCCTGATCATCTCGGGCTACAAAATTTTCACCCTGTACACGAGCATCAGAAATGTCACGACGCTGGCGCCCATTAAGATGTACAAAACGACCGTCTGCACGAACGGCGGTCAAAGTATCTTCACGCTGATCAACATATCGTCCATCCGGACCTCTTATTAATTGGGGACTACGACGGCGACGATCAGTTTTGAACACCACATTGCGATCCGGGCGGGACACTTGGAAGGTGTCCCGACGACTACGAGAAATATCATAGTTACCGCCGCTAGCAACAACAACGCGATCTGGACGACTGACAACATAGTCCGGGCTGCGACGACTACGAGAAATGTCATAGTTACCACCGCTAGAAACGACAACGCGGTCTGGACGACTAACAACATAGTCCGGGCTGCGACGACTGCGAGAAATGTCGTAGTTACCACCGCCAGCAACAACAACGCGATCTGGACGACTAACAACATAGTCCGGGCTGCGACGATTGCGAGAAATATCGTAGTTACCACCGCCAGCAACAACAACGCGATCTGGACGACTAACAACATAGTCTGGGCTGCGACGATCACGTTGAACGACGAAATCTCCACCATTGCTGAAATCTACAGTACGATCCGGCCGACTCACGTGAAATGTTTGGCGACTTTGACGAGAATGAGCTGGCGTGCTCCCAGGTGGTCCAGCAGTTCTGTAAGCGTGTCTTTCTTCCAATCCTGGTTGTCGTCCTGAAGCTGTCGAACCAGGATTTCCTGGCGGACCTCGTAAAACTGTCAATCCTGGTCCACTAATGCTATGAGTTCCTGCATAAAATAACATCAGACCTTAAATATATATCTTTGTTAGTGGTGCTGTTATTATTTACCTGGTGCTCCTCCACCATTCTTCCGATGCACAAAAGTGTTACCCTGTTCGTCCGTAAAGACATGTTCTCCACGGTTGGGAGAATTCTGGAATGTGCCTGCTACTCCATTCACCTGGTAGGGACCTTCATTCTGACCTCGTATATATACCTGTTGACCAGGTGGACCAAAAATGTGCGGACCGTTGCGACCATCATAATTGTGCTGCGCCTTAGCATATACTACGACAGCCATTAATAGAATTAACCCGAACGGCCGCATGGTGGTGATCCAATGTTCTAACTTCAACTGACTGACTGTTGGAGCTCATCCTATGAATTTATACTGGAGCTTACGCTGATAACAAAACACGTATTAATGGCAAATTCAGAATCAGTCACACAAATAGCATCCATTGACCCCCAATAATCAGCGATCATTTAAGTATAATATATGTTTGCATATGTTTTCAATTATCTATAACAATAGGTTCGCTACACTCTCTAATTTCTTGCAGCATATCCAAAACAGACGCCTTAAATTCAATCGCAATTCAGACCTTGGACACTTCAATTCATCAATTTAACTTATTTCTATGAGACATATAATGAAGAGATAGAAATGTTGAAAATGGCAAAAATATGGAATCAGTAAGAATCTGATGAGTACTGATACCTAATAGTAGTAGCGGCGTATGTTTACAAATTACTCTTTTCGAATTAATTTTAAATGACTTATAAATTAGTTTTCAAAATTTCCATACATTTTAAAGAAAGTACTAGTAAAAAAATATTGTAATTATAAATGAAAATGTGAAAAATTTATAAAAAAAATAATTGTTTCAAGCGAAAGGCCATAACTAGTTTAAACACGGCTCAACTCCCTGAAAGTATTACATACTTTTAGGCTTTTTCTTCTGCCCAGATGAAAATTTGACTATGAACCAATATATTTTTCTTTTGTAATCGGGGGTGATTCCGCCTCTATCTATTTCTCGATATTCTTTAATATAAAGTATAATTTGAAATATGTTGAGTTCTCATATCCTATACAGTGTTTAATCAAGCAAGCCTCTTTAAGCAATTAATTGACTGGCTAATTCAAATCAGATTATTCCATTTTGAAAATAATAACATAACAATATTAATAGTAAATAGATAATTCATTTATACTAGAGCTTACGCTTAAGCTTTGAACTAATTACTTGGTAAAGGCGATTGCAATCTTGATTGAAAAACT
The DNA here is from genome assembly GCA_018903615.1 of Drosophila neocordata. NCBI lineage: Eukaryota > Metazoa > Arthropoda > Insecta > Diptera > Drosophilidae > Drosophila > Drosophila neocordata. The sequence continues at coordinate 181,003 of JAEIGI010000007.1, read as the reverse complement.
TCTAGCAACCTATAATTAGAGATTGAATTTTGGTTGCAAAAGACCCATCAAACATCTTTGCCCATCATTAAACATACCTAAGAACTCCCATGGCTTATCGACAAACGATTCAATTTTTATGTTATAATGTTTCAAATAAAACATCGATATATTTTCATAATTCTTATTAAATTAAACAATTTTTGTATCAGTTCAACCAGAGTACTGCAAATAAAAAGATTTTAAAATAAGTAAAAGATTATCAAAGAGTTTGTCTATTACTCACATGTTGTGGAGCCCGTCCTCTGCCTGAGACAATAGCGTTACCGTTGCCATCTAAAGTTACTGTGCGACCATCAGGACGCCGCCATATAGACACTTGGTCGTTCCATACTCCGGCCTGGTCATCTCGGGCTACAAAATTTTCACCCTGTACACGAGCATCAGATATGTCACGACGCTGGCGCCCATTAACAAGTACAAAACGAGCATCTGCACCGACAGCGGTTAGGGTATCTTGACGCTGATCAACATAACGTCCATCCGGACCGTTTATCAATTGGGGACTACGACGACGACGATCAGTTTTGATCGCCCACACAGTGCGATCCGGGCGGGATACTTGGAAGGTATCGCGACGACTGCGAGAAATGTCATAGTTACCACCGCCAGCAACAACACCACGATCTGGACGACTGACAACAAAGTCCGGACTGCGACGACTGCGTGAAATGTCATAGTTACCACCGCCTGCAACAACAACGCGATCTGGACGACTGACAACATAGTCCGGGCTGCGACGATCACGTTGAACGACGAAATCTCCACCATTGCTGAAATCTACAGTACGATCCGGCCGACTCACATGGAATGTTTGGCGGCTATGACGAGTAAGAGCAAGCTTGCCACCAGGTGGTCCTCCTGCCAAACCAGGACCCACCGGCGGTCCACGTGCAACTGCCAATCCTGGGCCGCTAATGCTATGAGTTGCTGCAATAAAATTACTTTAGATGTAAAGAAGTTCTCGGTACGTGCCGCTGTTGTTATTTACCTGGTGCTCCTCCACCATTCTTGCGATGCACAAAAGTGTTACCCTGTTCATCAGTAAACACATGCTCTCCACGATTGGGGGAATTCTGGAATGTGCCTCCAACCCCGTTCACCTGGTAGGGACCTTCATTCTGACCGCGTATATATACCTGTTGACCAGGTGGACCAAAAATGTGTGGACCGTTGCGACCATCGTACGTGTGTTGCGCCTCGGCATTTGCCACCACAACCACCAATAAAATTAAGCCCAAAGACCTCATTGTGCTGCTGCTACAAGGTTCTAACTGTAACTGACTGATGTTTGCTGCGTATCGTATGAATTTATACTGGAGCTCTGGCTGAACGGATTGAGAGATTCCCCACATCATTAAACCAAACACATTAATGGGAAATTTCACATCAAAACGTATAGATAGCCACACAAATTGCACACACTGACCCCCAATAATCACAGATAATGTAGCTATAGTATGTGTATGTATGTATGATTATATTATATATATAAAGAATATTAAAAGGTTTGCTGAAATGGCCGATTTCATGCAACATATGTATGTATATATATCCAAAGCAGAAGAATTACTTTCTTGACCTAACTCAATTCTTAGAATATTTATGTAGAATAACCGGTTTTATTAACAACTGGGATATTCCAATATGATAATAAAATGTTTTTCAATCAGCATCTTTGTACTTACATATGTATATATATAGAAACGCGATCTTCGGGCTTTGCCCATTGCTTTGTTTTCTTTACCAGATTAAATTGATTACTTAGTGTCAAGATTGCTTCACCTGCCAGTAATAATAATAATAATAATTAAATTAATGCACTTCTCGGCTAAAATGCTAATACACAAAATCAACAAGATTTAGACTTAAACATAAAATAAAACTGGAATTGGAATTGTCCATTTTTAATAACGTACACATGTGCAGCTTTGTTGTCTACTTTTTGTTTATAAAAGCCTAGAAAATATTTTTTTCTTTTATTTAAAAGTTTAACCAATGACAATACGGTTTCAGTTACATGCGTAAATAAGTTGAACTCAGAGGCAAAACATAATTATCCTTTGAGAAACTAGATTTTTGTTTATAGCACAGGAAAGAAATTATGAGATTACAGTAGAATTAAATATGCCTTAGGGGAAGAAGTGGCTTTGTTTGTTTTCCTAATATATATAATAAATTGACTTTTACTATAATATTACCATGAAAGTAAGGTTCTATGAAGAAAGTTCGACAAGCCACCTAATCAGTATATCAGTCTCCAAAAATCCGGTTTTTTCGAATACTCGTGGTATATTCGATTATTTAAACATGTGTATTTCGAAATTCATTATTTAGAAATTTACCGGTTTAAGTCTAATTAATAATCAAAATTTATATTGACGTCCTTGAACTCTAGACACCAAGTGCCTATTTGTTTGTTTACAAAACTTCTTGATTTGAAAAACTGGATTGGGAGCATTTATACTCCCGACAATTCCCAAACGAAAGTTTTTCACTCCGCATAGAAACTTAAACCATTTCGCCCAATGCAAAGAAAAAAGTGCTGCCAACTTGTGTCTATCAAAAAAGTTCACCAAACATTTATTAAAAAACTAAAATCAAATTTCATAAAATTTATTTAAATATAATTTTCGCATTTTTTATATAGTTATAATTGACCATCCCAATTTGCATTTAAATATATATTTGCATCTACATAAACAATTTTAACGTACAGATAAGTAGTTTTTAAATTTAGCACTTTTGGGGAAAGCTAAACAAAATGTATACGTATGTATGAGTATATTATATAGACTTGCATAGAAATTATAGTATTTCATTCTGAATACAAAGCAAATAATACACGAAAACATAGTAAGTTTGTATTTAAGTGTAGGTATGATTACAATTATTTAATAAATGTATATAAATTATTTTCAAAGTGCATATATTTGGAAAGTGAATTCACATACATGAAATATGGAAACAGTGTGTCAATTTTTTAGAACGAACTATATACTGGCCAATTGTGAAGATGCCCTGATTAAGAAAGCCTTCTCGCTGAATCTATCCCATTATCAAATGACTGAGATTCCAGAAATAGTTGAGAAATGCGATTCACTCCTGAAATTGTTTCTAAATCAAAACAAACTGACAATAGTGAGTAAACTTTAGATAGAAGTATAAAAAATGAATGAATGATATTGTTCTATAGTTCCCAACAAATTTAGAGAATTTATCACGTTTGCAAGTCCTGACTCTGGACTACAATAAACTGGATGAGTTTCCGATTTGTATTTGTCGTTTAACCCGATTACGATTTCTTAACATAAGCTGCAATAGTATAAAACATCTGCCACCCGAACTCGGCTATCTCACAGTCCTGGAAACGCTTTGGTGCAATAATACGGGTCTTGAGGAGTTACCAGAGGAAATACGGAATTGTGAACGTTTGGAAACGCTGGGGGTTCGAGGAAATCCCATAGCAAGTTTACCCGACTCCATGGGAAGTCTAACCGAGCTGCGTTGGTTCACGGCTGACGGGTGTCAACTGGTGGACGTACCTTCCACATTCGCCCAGTTGTCTAATTTGGTCCATCTAAATTTGAAGGGGAACAGACTGCGCCGATTACCTCATGTCTTATCGGCCATGGATAAATTAAGATTTGTCTTTCTTAATAATAATTGCATTGATGAGATGCCAACACGTGCTCAGTTGGAGCAATTAAAAGAACTTAATATGGTTAATCTGTGCAAAAATCCAATCAGCTTGCAAGCGGAGATGCAACAATTGGCATGTGAACAAACTAATATCTATGTAGACGAAGCTCTAGAATTAACAGAGATATCCGAAGTTATTCCTAGCCAGGCCAACCTAAACAACCAAGAACAGCAATATGGTAATGATGAAAGAGAAGGCCAGCCTGATCGCGATTCCTCGGATTGGGAAAACAGTACGCGAACCAGTGAACTAAACAGCGCCGATGAGAGTGGATTGGAAAATAATATTGAGGATGTCAGCCTAATGCTGCCAGAAATGTCACGTTATGTTACAACTTTTTGAATTTTTAATTTTTTCCAAATTATTAAATCTGTAGTTAGACATCATTGTTTATTCTTCTATATAGATATAACGAAATGCACCTTAGCTTTAACTGGTGGTAAATGAAACAAACTGTGTCAATATGACATTTAACTGGACATGTTCTTCATGAGGTCTTCATCCTGCATTGACATGGCAGTTAGCTTTTTCCCAATCTTATCATGAATGTCGAGGTACTTCGCCACGCAACGATCAATGCAGACCATTTCGCCCTTGCCTGCAAAATAAAATGTTAACTAAATCTAATGCCATAAACCGAAATCTCTAAGTTACTCACCTAATTCTGACTCCGCATAACGCGGTGGTATACACTTTTTGTGGCAAGCATTTGTCATGCGGTTATATAAATCGGACATCATTTCGATTTCCATTTCTTGCATTAGCTGTAATTTAGCCTGATCGGCTACGCTGATTTGTGGCATCGCCATTATTGATTCTGTAGAGTCTAATAGTTATATATGTACACTAAATAAAGCACTTCTTGTTATTTTTTATTCAAAACGCCTGTCTGATGTGCTTGTATAGTCGTAATCTCCCTTATTTGATTTTCTCATGCGGTCGCGCACTTGCATGCTTTCGTAACGCCGGTTTTCCACTGATCTCTTTGACAAGACAAACGCGTATACTCCACCAACAGTTATAATTGCCCTAAATACAAAAAAAAATGTATTAATTATTTTTGATATGACGAAATCCTCAGATCTAACAATTTTCATACCAACAAGCAGCAATTCGGCCAGCATTTCCCAGAGACATTCCCAGTGTTGCCAGAAGACTAAATCGACATTAAGTGACCAGCCTACTAGTTCTACAAACTGTTAAACAATGTGACCAGACCAAGAGGGTAAACGTAAAATTTTTTAATTTTTGTTGCATATGTTTTATTAATTTTATTCGTTTATAAAAATCACAATGGTAAAAATAAATAATACTTTTTAACAAAATGGAATGAAAATCAAACATAAATATACATATGTATGTTATATGTACATGATTTTTTCGAATTGACTACAGACTATTAATTATTATTGAATTCGTGGAAAATTGCATTGCGTGTGCCATTGGATTTAAATTGGCTTAACACCAAACCAACTCATTCTCCAGCTTAATGTGTCATGAATCAGTTTTTCTTCGTCCGGAGTAAGTTGCAGAAGAGTTGAAACAGCCCGTACTAGATGACGAGCTTCAACCTTTAAAATTAAAAAACAAAAACAATATAAACCATCGTATATTGGTAAGTATAAAGTTTTTCAAACAACATTTATGGTTGTGTTTTTAAACCACCTACCTCCCTACTGGTCAAGAACTTCACAATAACGTGCTTCAAGTACTTAAAGTTAACCTCATCCATAATAATGCAATTTGCCTTTTCATTGCCTTTTAGATGACTGTCAACCGAGATGTTCATATTCCTGTATCCAGTTATTATTTGATTTTGAGATTCGTTTTCGCCAGCTGATTGCGAGCTTCGCCCTAACTCCTTTTGAAGGGTCTTTTTGAGATCGCCCAAACGTTGATTTAATGTTTTTATTGTCTGCAAAGGTTTAAAGAAAATAAAGATAATGAATTTTCCGCTTTTTTTTAGCAATAAGTCTGACCTTATTTTTTTCCACTATTTCCTCCTGGACTCCATCATATTTTGCCAACTCTTGCGCCTGCTTCTCAGCTGATTCCGTTAAAGTTTGAAGAGCCTCTTTTGCCACGACAACATCCGCTTCCAGCTGTTTATTCCTTTCCTGTAAATCATTCCAGTCACTTTTCTCTAAACGTAATTGCTTTCGTAGTAACTCTTCATTTTGGGATATCTCGGCATTTCGTAGCAAAGCCGTAAGTTTCTCCTCACGTTCCGATTCCAATTGCAGTTGGGTATTGTCCAACTGCTGCTGTTTTTCACTTATTTGGGTCCGTAATTTTTTTGACACCTCCTCAGCATTGGTGGCATATTCACTAAAACGTTCATCAGCTGCCGCAAGGCGTATACTAAGGTCCTTGGTTTCCGATTCGAGTATTTGCTGAGAAACATTTTTTGAGATTTGCTATTAACGTCGGAAATCTATATATGAATATGTACGTATTGCTTATGGAAACACACAAAATAAACGATCTTAAATATATTAATCCAAATTCACAATAAAACTTTACTGATTTATCTTTGTGAAACAATTAAATTTGTTTAATGCCCAAACAAAAGAAAATTAAATGCAATTATAAAGCTAAACATAATTATTTACAAATTTCCAATTAAAATATAAATGACTTTGGTTTTTGGTTTAAGGCAGAATTAGTGGGGAATGTTTTTTTTTTTGGTTTTGGTTAGTACATCTGATCCCATTGGTAACCATCTGCTTCAGTGGAAATACTCACAGATTTATTTCGCTCGAATAGGATTTGTTGTTCGTTCTCCTCCCGGCAATCTCGCAGGGATAAATTAAGTTCATCGATTTCCTCTTCCAGAAGTTTAACCTACTCAAAATAAAAAGTAGAGAAAATGAATTTCAAAAATCTTTTCGTTCCTTATGCCACGCACTGTTTTGTCGTACCTTATTATCCCTTTGCCGGATCTCTTCTTTTGCCTTATCCAATTCGAATGTCACTTGTTTTCTACTCTCAATGGCGTCATCTCGTGCCTTTACAGCTTTCCTTTTTTCGGATGTCTCTTCAGCCACCTGTTTCGATAAACGACTAACTTGTGTCTCAAGGGCCAAGTTTTGGCCACTCCATGAGCTCTTTATATCGGACAACTGCAGGTGGGCTTCTTCTAAATGCTGTTCTAGCAGCTTATGCTCACGTGTCAACGCCTGAACTTGCTGCTCCGGGTTTAATTTGCTCAATGTCTCCAACCGTGATTCCTCAACAATTTTCATGCGCATTTGCATATTACGATTCTCTTCCTGCACAGCAGCCAAAGTGGTAGTCAAATGGTTCTTTTCTTGTTGAGAGGCATGCCGCAATCGCTCCAATTCATCTCGAACATCCTCGGCTATAGTTTCGAAGGGACGTAGTCGCTCGACCTCTTGGTTGAGGTTTTCAATTTGTTGCGTTTGCTGGCGCATGGAACTCATCCGATCCATAGACTCTTGCTCACGAAAGCTAAGTAAGTTTTTCAATTTATCAATTTCCAATTGCTGGAGATTCTGTATCTTTTCCTGTTCCTCACAATAGATATCCTTTTGGGTCTGTGCCACACGTACGCTTTCCAATAGTATTTCGTTGGTCTTGTCAACCCGCATCTTCTCCTCCTGCAGTTGCTGGAGGGATTGGGTTAACATTGAGACCTTGGTAGTAAGCTCATTGCATTGGCTACGCAAATAGCCAATTTGTTCGGACTGCCAGTAAGTAAAGACAGATGTTTAATGAAAAGTTATAAATAGATATTTTGGAATTTACCTCATCATCGGCGGAGTTGGAATTAATGCTCACACGACGACTGCGTAAGCGATATCGGTAATTGTTGTTGTTGTTGCTGCCTGACGTGGAGTTTACATTTACATCGTCGCCTGTCTCCTCCTTAATTTTATTTTTCAATGTGGCAAACATTTCTTTGGCCTTCGATTTGGTTTCGTTGTGAGCGTATCCAAACGAACGTTTCGTATGGCACCGTTTTATATCATTCTACCTGTTTGTATCTACCTGTGCTCCACTTGTTCTTATCAGAAATGTAAATTTTTGTTAATGTTCCATGGCTGGAGCCTGGCGTTGCCATTCTGTTGAAAGGATTAAAATTCAGCCCTGCCACTTTTTAATAAAACCGTCGTTTTAGGGTTAACCCACTACGGGCACACAACACTGACGCCACAAAACAGCTGACAAGCCCGCTAAATTTTCCAAAAAAGAAAATATTACAATTGACTTTTAATTAGAATTATTAAGTTCGTTTTATATTTAAATAAGCCTGTGAATCTAAAGCAGTGTTCTAATTTATGAACATGGATGAATCTAAGCAGCCACTTAGAGAATATTGCGGCGATGCCACTGGCACCTGTGTTTCGTCCTTAAAGGAAATAACGCTGATTGAGACAGTTACCAGTTTTTTGGAAGAAAATGGAGCAGCCGAAATTGATCGCAAGGTTTTAAGAAAACTGGCCGAAGCTTTATCCAAAAGCATTGATGGGTGAGCTAAAAATTATACAAACATAAATGTTTTAAAAGGATAATTAAAATAATAATATTTATATGGCACCCACTGTTCCGAATGGTATTGATCATATTGTGAGATCGTATGTTAACTCACTCTCTCTCCCTTAAAGAGGAGGTACAGCCCGCATTGTGAGTCGTGCAGCACGTAACCCACCCCAAAACACACAAAAACAACCAAGTGCGAGAAGAGCAAAGCACCAATACATATCCACACACTACACTGAGTTACTCCCCCCGGGTAGTTATGGGATTGTGTACAGGGGTATTCCTCGAATGTGTAACATCTGCTGAGCGCATTTTCCTTGGGCTGCTGTTGTGTTTTTCTCTCTGTATCTGTTTTTCTCTCATTTTGGCTCTCCGGACTATTTGAAGCGCATTTTCAGTCCGATTCCGAAACAGCAGTATTCAGTTATGTTCTGACTTTCGGTTTATTAAGACTTCGGGAAAAGAGACAATTTATTTGAGTTTTGTTTATTTCGCCTTATTTTCACTCGTTTGCCTGTGCTTTTGCCTATCAGTCGCTTTATATATATATATGTATATGTGCCGCTTATATACATAAAGACTTTTGTATATGTAAAATATCGTCGAGTAATCGTCGTCGTATATATTTCTACATAAGTGAGATTACATTTGTTTATATTGCCCACAGATAATGAACAATCGGATTGTAATTTGTGGATAAAATTGCTGCGCTGGGTGTCCGTGTCTCGTTAATCAAACGTACATACATGGGATGCTGTGTTCCGTTCTCGTTGATGATTGAAATGAATAGAAAAAAACATACACAAAACTTGTGCACATGCATACATATATATATATATACGTATATATTATATATCATCTATATTTATATACATATAGATGTATAGAAATTGTTGTTGCCCCTTATTGATGCCGCTGTTGTTGTTGTTGATTGTAGTTTTCTTGATGTCGCCAGAGCGCGATGCTGTTGCTGCTAATTTTAGTCACGGAAAACTATTCCAATTAATGTATTTGCATACAGACGCACTTATCCATATACATACATAGATGTACGTATACATATATATTTATGTATGCATTTGTATGTATGGGTGTCTTGTGAATACATTAATTTATAATAAAAAGATATAAACCCCATTTATGTGGTAGCAAAATGCCCTTTATCTTTACTTCCTTTGTTCTTCTTCATACAATGCATCCTTCAAATGAGGTCCTTCAACTACTACGCCTGTTAAGTAAAGCATTCAAAAAAAAAAAAAAAAAAGCATTAAAATGATTGATTTTAGGTTTAACAATATATCCATATGTTAAGACGAATCACGATTCTAAATGAACCATTAATAGTTAGACTTAAACATTATACTAACTGGATTTTAGGCTATTTTTATATAATCTAATATAAAATTTGTATTCACATGTATTTCTATTCCCATATCTACCATTATATTTAAAGATGCTGTCGGAGAGGTGAAACTTTAGGGTTGATCCCTTTGTATAGTGCAACTTGTAAACAAGTACAGTTGAGTTATGTTCCATATTAGGATAAATTAAGACCTAAACATAGTCATATCTATGCAAGCATATACATGTATCTGTCAATATATCTCACTTCCCGCCTCATCTGTTTGTGCATTTATGGCCCTTCGGCAGGCGCCATGTGTATGGCATCTGTTTCAAATATTGTTTGACACCTACTTTAACCACACGCCAGGTAGTCAGTCGAATAGTTGACGGCAGGTAAAATGAGTATAGAGTGTTAATTTGAAGTACCTGTGGCGCGCGCGCGCGCTTTATTCAAATTATTTTATTGTTGACTTGAGTTGAGTTTCCTACTTCTATTTATTTTTGTCCACCTGTTGTTAGTCAATTGATTTGATAGTTACCATAGCTATGAATTAGGTAGTTGATGTCAAAACAAACTAAATACTTATTTCTGAACCTCATTATTTTTTGTTTGATTTGTTGTCGTACTTTTTGGCCAGTGTTGCACCTATTGCAATTATTTTTTCACGGTTTTTTGCTCAATTCCCAAAATAAACCTTTACTCTGCGGACGTGCATGTGGCAGTTGCATTAAAATTGAGATAGAAATCTCCTAGGTATGGCCCACATCTCTACATGTATTTATATATCTATATATTTAATGTGTGTGTGTGTGTGTCTCGTGTATTTGTCTGGGTGAAGCTCCTGGTTCTGATTGGATATACACTTGCCCAAAAAGTGCATTTTTTTTCTTTTAGAATGTACAGTTGAATGAGTCATAGTTAGTTGGACGCCCCAACGGGACGTATACGTAATGTGGAAGTATTTAGGGAATAAAACCAGCAACAACAACAAAAGCAACAATACAAAAAGGGTGACGTGTCTTGGCGTCAACTCATGGCGATTACTCTAAAAGAGATCTATTTAAGTTATATATATATATGTATATATATTTTAGTATATATCATTAAACCACAACCACAATTAGTTTTTTTTTTAAATATAATAGATACTGTGAAAAGAAAAACAAAAGAAAATTAACATTGCATTAAATGTTTAAATCACAAATCATAAAATGGCGGGCTACTTTCGTTCCACCTCTTTAAATAATTCAAATGATGGTCCCAGTACACCATTTAAACGATTGTCCTTGGCAAGCGGTGGACACAGTTTCAAGTAAGTTTTGGATAAAGTAGATCAAAATTTATATACATATATATGTATATATGTATAAATATATTTCTTGTGCTTATTCATGTGCAACTTAAATTAAAGAAAATAATTTGGCCACTCCAAAAAGCTAATTTTGGAGAAGAATAGTTTAATAATCTTAAAGTCAAATTCATTTGGAATGTAAATAAAAGTATTTACTTTTTATTTTTATTAACAAATATTCCAATTAGGCATGGGTTGTGTGGGTGTGTTCGCTTCGCTTCATTGGTGGCAAGATTATTTTGGTTTATTTTTTTTTTGTTTAAATGTAGATCAGTACCCTACAGTTGGCAAATTGGGAAGAACAAAATGAAATTTTATAGTTAATTACTAGCTACTAGCTAGCATGTACAAGGTTCCTAGTAGATTGTATTCGCCAAATAATTGAAACCGGTTTGAGTAAAAAGCTCCATACATAAGTTTTTGTTTTTCATAGTTGTTTTCATATTGTGACCGGATCTTAGTTGGAATGGAACATACAATAACTAAAACAAAGGGGAGAATCATCTATAAACTACTATGGTTATTGGCCACCCTTGAAATGGGTTTTCAACCATTTGCCCGACATTTACAACGTTGTGATCTTGCTGGGCAATTGCTCATCTTAGATGTACCAAAAATAGAGATACCATTATGGCTTTGCATAGCCGATTTTGAGAGTCGTTTTAATACCCATGTGATTGGTACACGAAATTCCGATGGATCCAAAGATTATGGTCTCTTTCAAATCAGCGATCTTTACTGGTGTGCCCCACCAAATGAGACACAATACTATGCCTTCAATGGATGCAATATAAATTGCACACATCTTCTAAGCGATGATATCACAATGGCCGTACAGTGTGCTCAATTGATTAAGAAGGAACAGGGTTGGTCAGCTTGGTCGGTCTACGCAGAGTTTTGTAATAATACAGAGCTCGACGACATCGACATGTGCTTTCAGCCAACCGAAACCGACTTGAACTCTAATTATACGACTAATTCCTCCTCCATTGGAATGTCTCTTCATACACTAGAGGAAGGCGATTAAATTAGTTTATGTCCAATTAGTTCATCACTGCCAAAATACAATAATAATAAAGAATAATATGAAATTTAATATATGTATAAGTTACTTCTCTTTATATTACGTTCAAAGGTCAAATCGAGACTTGTTTTTATTAATTGAATTGCTCTCTCTCTTGCAGCACATGTCCCAGCATTATACAAGATGTGACAATGGAGAATTCGTGTAAGTATATATTTGCTTGATCTTGATTTGTAGTTTTATATTTTGATTTTGTCTTAAATGCTTCACATTTAAGTTGTGATGTCCACCGCAAACAAGTTTTTTCTTATGTGATTTGTTTTGGACCACTTTTAAACCATCTCAGTTGGCCAATTTTAAATATTGGCTGTCAGTTTTTGTTAGAACAAAAGTGTCGATGGAGTTTGCATTGTCAAAATACACTAAGCATACAAATACATACGTAAATCATCTGATCGAATTGGTTTTTTTATACATTTTTTTGTACGAGCCTTCGCCAGGTACTCCGTTTTGAATTCCATTTTAGGCATGAGGCGTACTGGCTCAACAACTGGCTTCAATACGCCGCCACAGTTGTGTTCATCCAGTTCATCAAGTTGTGATGGTTCGATGCAAACCATAATTATTCTAGATAACTTTTCTCTAATGCCCGGTTACCTTCTTTTTCACTTGCAGATGCCAGTTTCGATGTGAATCGACCACCGGGCGGTAATCAATCGCCCTTAATCCTTCAGGGTCGCTCTGTACGTGAACTTGAAGAGCAAATATCGGCTTTGCGTAAGGAGAACTTTAATCTAAAATTACGCATTTACTTTTTGGAGGAGAGTCAACCAGGTGGTAGAACTAACAGTCCAGGCGGTGAATCGTTGACCAAACAGTTAATCGATACAAAAATTGAGATTGAATTGCTTCGTAAGACAGTTGAGGAGAAGACAGAATTGTTAAAAGATGCTGCCAGGGCCATATCTCGACATGAAGAGATACAAAGGAAATCGGACATAGAAAGTCAGGCATTGATTGAACAATTGCAGCAACAAATTCGCCTACAGGTTGACGAGCAGCCGGACCAAAAAGACAACATGGTCAATATGGACACTGTCAATTTCAAACGATTGGAGGCAGAAGTAATAATAAAAATTGAACAAATTTTAATAGAGATTTACCTTAATATAATATATTTTATCTTAGGTGCACGAGTTGCAAACGCAACTGATAAAAGCTGACCTGCACTACACAGAGGCCAGGGATAAAATCGAGGAAATGGAAAATGCATTGATGGAGCGCCAAGAGGCGTTGGTAATTTGTGAAGCCAAGATCGAAGAACTAGCCGTCAAAAATGCTAAACTTTTGGAGCAAATAGATAGAAGTTCTGGCATCACCAATCTAGCATCAGTAAGTAATATAGATCATTTTAAGGGCTAGGCTAAGAGTATATAGATCGAATTCTTTATTAGCATACGATCAGATCTCAGAGAAATGAATTGGGTTCCTGCTTAAATGAAAACCATCGTTTGGTAAATGCCTTAGCCAATATTGAAAATGAATTATTATATCAGCATAATTCGATGAAAGATGCAACAAAAACGATGGACGCCCAGAGGCGAGCCATTCAGCTAATGGAAGTAAGTACAGCATTTTCGGCTCAGATTGAATTGAGTTTTACCTAGCAACACAACGTAGGGTACCATCAAGCAAAAGGATATGGCCTATAATCGCCTACTGGGACGTCTTATTGAGTACGAAGGAATTATTACCAAACTAAATGGTGATGTTAATCTAATGCGATCTAATAATGTGAATCAGAAAAACCAACTGATGAGGCAGCAGATCTCGGAGCGGGATATGGCAGAAAAGGCAATCTGTAACGTAGATGGGGTTGGTAATAGTTATACTTCTACTGAACGTAGTGCCAGCAATTCCTCATTGTGCTCAAACTTCTCATCGATCAGTATTCTATATGGCAGCCAGAATTCGTCGTCACCCCTAGGCGATGTCAAATCAATGCCGTCACTTCAACAACCGAAGCCTGTTTATGTGCCGCAACTGCAAGTGTCAAGTCATATGCAGCTTCAGTTGCAGGAACAGAAGCGGAATCGGCCACAGGTGATCCGTCCGGCTGAAATTAGTTTAGATCAACTTAAACTTACTACGACATTGTCCACAGTACGGCAGATCCATGACGGGACGGATGTCGATTGCGTATCTAAATGTGGCCGCTCCAAGTTCAACTTTTGCCAACTGTTCGCAACCGACTGTTACTGGATTTCGTCAATTCCTATGGCGCTGGGGCAATGCGCCATTAGACTAACATTTTTAGTGTTAAAGTTGCATAACCAATTGCTGAGCATCGGGCTACCGTTTCATATTTATTGTCATCGATGGAACTGTAGACGCAGCGTTGCCAGTCTTAATCTGGCCACCATTCTCTGTCCTTGTTGTCGTAAATGTAGCATAGCTCGTATGACCAGTACAATATTCTCCATTTCATAGCAAATTTAAGCTATGACACTTATTTGTTCTTTAGTTAATCAGTTTTCCCAACAGTTTGTTAATATAGCGCAGCGGCTGCGATCAAATCGGATACATTATTATCGCAGAAATGGCTAAATTTAACGTTATATATAAAAATCAAATAATTCAGAAATAAAACAGAAAAACATTTATTGCAAAAAGAAAACAAAATGAATCGGGAATACTATAGATATTTAAATCTTCGATTGTTGGATCAATTTCAGACAAATCGTAATTTGGGTGCAGAGCTTGCCGACAAAATATGTGAACTCCAGGATGCTCAGGAGAAATTAAAGGAGCGAGAACGCATTCATGAGCAAGCCTGTCGTACCATACAAAAGCTAATGCAAAAACTAAGCAGTCAGGATAAGGAAATTATTCGATTGCAACAAAAGGAGAAGGAGCAGTCGGTCGTCACCACGAACGTAAGTAAAGGATAAAAAAACAATGTGAACAATCAAATCAATCAAAGATAATTTTAATTATAGGACGACAAATCTACATCAGCTGTAACAGTAGCTCCTTCTTCATTGCGTCGATCTTTGAGCGATACTGAAACCTGTACCATGGACATCTCACATAGTCTCAAAGAGCGTTTGGAATTAAAAATCGCCGAACAGGAAGAAACCATTGCAAATCTTAAAACTGAGGTCAAAAAGAAAACGGCCAATTTACAGAATCTTGTTAACAAAGAGCTGTGGGAGAAGAATCGTGAAATAGAGCGACTTACTCAACTAGTAGCTGCTACCAGTCAACAATCCGTTTCTGGTGGCGATGCTGTTCAAGAAGTTGCTGCTGATCAACAGCATTCATTCACAGAATCGGAGTATATCAAAGCTGTGGAGCGTAACAAGTTGTTGCAATTAAAGGTCGATGTGCTCATCCAGCGTTTAGGTGAAAGCCAACAGAATAGTGTTCTCGTTGCCAAACTTGAGCAGGAGTTGGCCACAGCCCGTGTTGATTTGGAGAGTTCAAATAAATGGCGTTTAGAATGCGCAGATGTCTGTGGTGTTCTAACAAATCGACTCGAGGAATTGGCTGGCTTTTTGAATTCCCTCCTGAAGCACAAGGACGTTTTGGGTGTCCTGGCTGCTGATCGTCGTCATGCTATTCGTCGGGCCGTCGACCGTAGCTTGGACTTGTCCAAGAGTCTAAATATGACTCTGTCCATTAATGGAGTTTCGCTTGCCGATCAAAGTCTTAGTCAATTGTGCAATCTATCAGAGCTTTTAGACACGGAGAGTGCTGATCCCTGCAATCATACATACAACTCACACGAAGAGATTCATGCAGCCAGTTCACAGACTCCCAATACGATTGAGAATCTGAAAGCAGAGAACAAGGCTCTAAAACGTGAACTAGAGAAAGAGAAACGCCGGAGTACCAATGATGGACAAATGCGTAAGGAGCGGCGTTCATTGCCTTTGCCTTCCCAGCTGTCACTGGACAATCAAAGTGAATCAGAGGCATGGTCAGAGCCTGATCGTAAAGTTTCACTGGCACGCATTGGCTTGGAAGAAACCTCGGCCAGAGAGTTGCAGAAACAGCAAATTAGCGAATCCGAAAGTGATGCTCCCAGTTGTTCGGCCCGCCAGGAACGGAATAAGATGTATGGCGAACGAATTGCTCAGTTGGAGGAGCAGATTGCTCAAAAGGACGAACGTATTTTAAGTGTCCAATGTCAACTGGTCGATTTGGACAATCTTTATAAACAGGAACAGCTGCGTTGCATGGAAATCTCTCAGCAGTTAGATCAATTGCGAAAAATTAACGAGGAACTAACAGGAGATTTGCGAGCCATTGGAACACAGGAGGATCAGGCTCTGATTGAACTACAGCGTCTTGTGGATTTAAAAACCCAACAGATTGATCAGCTACAATTGGCACAGAGCACACTTACAGCCGATGCCCAAGTTACGGAAATGGAACTGCACGCGGTTCAACAACAGATTGCACAAATGCAACAACAACAGGCGGAGGACGCCCATCTGGCCCAAGACAAGTTAACACAATGCCAAATGGAGGCTGAGCAGAAACTTGAACAATTACAACGGCAACATCAAGAGACTCTGGAACGCGATTGGGTGGCATTGTCCATCTATAAAGAGCAAACTCAACAGCTTTTGGAGCTTCAACGATCACTGGATTATCACCAGGACAACGAGAAAGAGCTAAAACAAACTCTGGTGGAGAATGAATTGGCAAGTCGTTCGCTTAAGAAGCAATTGGACGAAAGCACTTTGCAGGCGTCTAAGGCAGTTATGGAACGCACTAAAGCCTACAATGACAAAATGCAGTTGGAGAAGAATATTGAGGAACTGAAATCCCAATTAAAGTCTCTTAAAGAGGGTCAACAACAGCAACAGAAAAAGGCACGTTCCCACAGCAGTGATGTGTCACAATCCGGTTACACATCGGAAGAGGTTCCACTATCATTGGCACCATCAGTATCTGCTGTGGTTGCCCAGCGTCTAAATAATTCTTCACCTGATTTGGGTATAGAAAGTGATGCAGGACGAGCTTCCATTGTTGAGCTATCAAATGCGCAACGAGCTCTATTAAAAACAGTGGAGCTTAAATTTGAACAGGCCAATCAGAAGACTAAAGATGGTAAGTTAATAATCCTCAATTACCGTTCGTTAGAGTTAACCTCTTTTTGATAATTCTCAGAACAAATCTCGTCGGAGGACAAGGCAGCAGTAGCTGATGCCTCTTCTGGCGTACCAACCCAAACTACTCATGACTGTGCCAAGGTAGATCAAGAAAATGCCGAGCTGAGGCGAAAATTAATACGCACCAAGCGCGCATTTGAAGACACCTATGAAAAATTACGACTGGCTAACAAAGCAAAAGCACAAGTTGAAAAAGACATTAAAAATCAAATACTAAAAACGCACAATGTACTCAGAAATGTTCGCTCAAATATGGAGAATGAGTTGATTTGATGATCAAAGGATAAGGAGAGAAAGACAAAATTTAATGGAAATGCCATCATATTGCCATATCATCCTATAACTAACATGAATTATTTTTGGTTCTTTTTTTGTGTGATTTCCCTTTCTTTTTTTTATGTGTTTTCTGTTTATTTACAATTTATCCATTCTTTTTGTTTTTGCATATACTTAAACATGAAACTGAAACAACGAAGTTATTAATACCAAATACGTTTTTGCATTTTCTAAAGACTGTGTAGGAAATATATATGTCATCAGTTTTCGCACATCTACATATAAAAAAGTTAACAGAATGTTTATCTTAACTAAATATTACAATTACTAACTATATATATATATGAATTGTCCCTGCACGCGCTCATTCATATTGAATGACTAGTTTGTAATTTCATATGTATATATTCATCTATATGTATAACTTATCATGTCATAACCCAAGTTTTAAAAACTGTATCCTTAGCTTGCTGAAACTACTTTCCTAACGCTTTCTTCTATCCTACTTTCTGAATCTTCGATTTCAGTTAATCATCGAAACGGATATTGAAATAATTGTCTGAGTTTCCCCCAGAGAAAAAATGGTCAATTTGATTTTTTTTAATAATGTATTATTTTGTAAAATTGTGTAAAAATGTTGTAAAACAGTCTTGGAGTAGGCAAAATGCAATGCCTTAGATTTTAGGTAATTTTTACATTTTATGGAATAAAATTTTATGTTAGAATATGAAAAATATGATAACTTTCTTTCATTTTTCGTGCGGAATACCACGAGACTACACCGTAACCAAATGTTGCAACAGTTTTTGTTTTATTGTAACCACAAAAAACGAGAAGCGGAATTTAAATATTTTTAACTATTAAATTAAATACTCTATTGGATAAAAATAAATGCCCCAATTAAAAATGGAAGGACCTAAGACTTTTAAGAGCAAATAAAAATTTGGAACTTTTCCTTTTTGTTTTCCTTAAATATATATCCAA
Source organism: Drosophila neocordata (assembly GCA_018903615.1). Classification (NCBI taxonomy): domain Eukaryota; kingdom Metazoa; phylum Arthropoda; class Insecta; order Diptera; family Drosophilidae; genus Drosophila; species Drosophila neocordata. The sequence continues at coordinate 162,595 of JAEIGI010000007.1, read as the reverse complement.
AATTAAATTTGGCGCCAATTTGCTACACCCTGTATAATAGGGTGAACAAACAGGGGTACAAATATTAATAGGGTCATCGAATAGTGTGGCCAGTTCTCTATAATAGTGTGAATAAAAAACTAAACAAATAAGTGAAATTATACAAACTTAATAAAATGCTAAGAGCAACAAGCCGAACAACCCAAAAATCTCGGCGCATTTAATACATACATACATATATAAAAAAGCGCATCAAGTGTGTCTTTTTTTCGGGTGCATTTTAAAGAAGGAATTAGAATTTTTACGTGCGGCAAAAAAAAAAATAAGCGATTCTATGCAAATAACTGTGTATGTGTGTGATTTATTTGCAATAACAACAATGTGTGCTAATTGTGCATAAAAAGTCCGTGGCCGAAGCCAAAGAAGAGCAGATGCATTATGCCTGCCGTGTCACGATTGTCACGTCTCTCATATCGCCGGAATGAGTTCATTGGGCCCGGCCTTTTAAGTGAGTAATTTTCTAATTTTTACAATTTACATACATATACATACATATGCATATGTATGTATTTATATACAAATAGTTTAACGGATATTGGTGATTAATTTACTCTTCATAAAAAGTTATTTGGAACTATTTTTTTTTATTAACTTTGTAAGAAGTATTGACTATTACTTAAACCTTTCAACTAGATAAGATAGGAAATTGTTACAAATCCAACCCCGTTTTCCTATCTTGTGACAAAAATAAACTATGAATAAAGCTAAGTAAAAAATATAAAATAATTTCCTTTATGAGTATACCGTTATGTAGCTCAGTACTCTTGTGCAAACATTGGTTAAATCGTGTGCACATAAACAGTTATACATATATGTGTATAATGTATATAGGCTGAGTTTTAAATGATGCGAAAATATTTATTTGTACTGATAACAGAAGAGTACATGACGAACAACATGTCGTATGTGTGATTTGATTTCGAAACTTGCATTTGTGGTTAGTAATTTAAACTTGAGCTTTTTACAGTTTCAAAGTTTAGTATTACAAACGCTAATTTTTAAAAATATATTATTTTTCTTGCCAACCCCTCCCAAATAAATTAAACAAGAATTCCTCTTGTCACACAGCATGCAATCCCCATATCAATATATTTAAAGAAATAGAAACATTTGTCCTTTACATAGTAAAAGCAGTCCGTGTACTATTTTAAAGTTCATGCCCATCTGGTATTCTCCTATATATTTTTCTTCTATCATCTAACAACTACATGCCCCTTAATAGGAACTTTCACTTCGTCGGGTTCGTCGTTAAGGACCGAAGGACGAGCCTAATACCGAGTATTGCGCGTCTCCGTTTGCCTGACTATGTGCAGAGGATCCGCAGTTGGTTTTTGATTTTCGTGTGCAATGGACGTGTATTGTCGTCCTCGTGGTCGTGTTGGTAGCAGTTGACAAGCAAGACACAGATTTCTCACACTCCCAACTTGTAAAATCATTGCGAAAAAAGGACGAGACCTTTTTTTTGTGCCATCCGCATGCTTAACTTCAACTGAAAGTGGCAATAGCAAACTGGCCTGACCCCTAATCCCATTTAAACTGATTTGCTTACGTCTATGTTCGATAATTTGAAGGTTCCGTTTTCAATTTGTTTATCAATTATTTATAGTGTCATGAGAGAGAGGCAGACAGTCAACGATAGGTAGGGAGAAACAAAGAGGGAAAATAAGATTCATAAATATTTCAACTGAACTTAATGCTGATTATGGATAAGGGCCACTTGATTTAAAGACTAAAGCACTTTTGTTAATAGCTTGTAGAATTTCCTTTTGACACAACTACACACATAAGTATTTTGTGTACATTTGTGTGTGAGTACATTTGTATTGGCCATGCTTTTGCATGTTTTTGCATTGGTTGTCTTTTTTAATGCATATGCGTGACAGGAGAACGAAATGGCGTTTTTAAAATGTTACAATAAAAAACAAAAGGAATGGAAAGGAAAGGAAAAAGGGAAATGAATTTTTGATTTCTTGTACAAGTAGCTCCGGTTCGCGTCATTTTAAATTTGGTCGTGGCAAAAGGGCGCCAGTTTGCTGCTGCAACAGGAAATGGAACTATAGTGCCAGTTGTTTTAGTTCTCAACACCTGTCTAACTGTGACTCAAGGTTGGTGTTGAGACGGGAATGGAACCCACCACCAGACCAGAGGTTAAATACCTTACATAACTAATAGAAAGGATTTTCTAAGTACTATGTGCCTTGATGCCAAATAAAACACAAATAAAAATATACAACCGCGTGCCTATAACTAAACGAAATCTGTAGGTTTTTTCTAAGGATTGACCTCTATTAAACAAGTGCCTTAAACATAAACATAAGCCATGTCGGGATCTTATCAACGTCAGAGCCTAGAACTGCATGATGGTGGTCAGGATCATAAACATCTTGGTCATAGCATAAGTAACATCTCAGCTTCGTCTGCTGCGAGCCAAAGGCGTCGCCAGCAGCAAAGAGCTGCACAACATCGTCAAGAGTCATGGTTTCGTCACTCTATGCCACCGGCTGTTAATCGAGATTTCGAATCATTGGAGCATTTAAAGCCAGAGTCCACAAATGGCCTGGATGAGCAGTTAGCCGCCTCGGTTTCCAATTCAAATTCAAACAGTGCCACTCTTTGTGGAAGTCGAAGCATACATCTAAATAGTGCAAATAGTAATTTAGGCTTTATTGACTCTGATACACCAAATACACCAATGACACCAACTCGATCGACTTCAACATCATTGCAACCACCACCTCAGGCTACATCAGTGTCAAACTCAATGACCGGTTCAGTATTAGCTGATGCTACCCGCCGCTTAAGTCGAAAATCGCGTAATCGTAAGGACTCAAGGGGTTCCATCCTATCCAGTCGTAGTCGTGTTTCAATTCTAGCGTCTCGCGGTCTAAGGATGACAACGTCATTTTTGCGTAAAAAACGTACGGAATATGAAGGTAAGTAGTTGGATATTAAGCAAAATGAATCTTCATTCATGCCAAGGAAAATGGCAAAGTTTTCCTTTAGTCATGACATTTGGATCAATATTGTTGGCGGCAGAAGGTCTGAGTTCTTATTTTATTGTTTGTTTCCCAAGTGAGGGAGTTTGCGAAACAAATGGTCTTAAAATTCTCTGAGAGTTATCTCATTGACCTAAATATTTCAAATCGTTTCCCGTAAGCAAATATGTATGCCACAAGTAAATTCTGTAGACAATTTTTTTCCGCATAACAATAACAAAAAGAATAATCAGGCTTTTGTGTTGCAAGGCCATCAGGATGGTTAGACTAAATTACATATTGTTACTTACAATACTGCACAGACCAGTTTGTCATTTAATATGGAAGGTTCACCAAAATCCCCTTGTATCTTTTCCGTATATCATAATCTCTCTATTCACAAGTAAACTTTCTGAACTTAGTAGCTGTGTGAGGCAAAGGAACATTATTTATTGGAAAGGTGTCCTTTGTATACGTTGTATCATTGCCGGAACAACTTAATAATACATCATTTGCAGAACTTGCAAATTCATTGCCTTAAATCTCAATTATATTTTTGTATTGTAAATAGTAACGTATTACTTAAAGTAAAACTAACCTAATTAAACTTATTTTAGCATTTGAGTGCCTTCACAGGATTCGTAAAATATTGAGTATTTGTATCAGTTTGACAGATTTTTGCAATGAAATTGGCTTATTTATCATATTAACTGTTTGAAAAGTTCCACCCACAAAGACAGAACAAAAACTGTCATAACAAAACTTTCGTGATCTGTGAGATCATCAGTCATTGGTATTGGATAACCATATAATGTAGTAGAAATGATTAGCAGACCAACTTAATGCATCCGAATTAACATATACAAATTTGGTCAGCTGATACCTTTTGGCCATATTATTGGGTGCCAAATAAAAATACGCTACCTTTAAAATAACTCTAGTTATTCGTTTTTCCTGAATTGCGGGGGCGGAAGTGGGCGTGGCAAAAAAATTGAAACAGACTTGATCTGCGTAGACACTACACGAATGCTGACACCAAATTTGGTTGCTCTAGCTCTTGTAGTCTCTGAGATCCACGTCTTCATACGGACGGACAGACGGACATGTCTCAATCGACTCGGCTACTGATGCTGATCAAGAATATATATACTTTATGGGGTCGAAAATGCTTCCTTCTGCCTGTTACATACATTTTAGCGACTTTAATATGGGTACAGGGTATAAAAACTATCAATGTATTTACTAACACTAATTAGTAATTACACAGTAGAATATAATGATCATTTAACATATTTACCAACACTAGCATTAATATAACAGTAGCAAATGTGCTTAAGAGACAAATGAGTCTTAAATAAGTTACCCATAAAACAATATAAACAATGACATCTAATTAAACCTACCACAATAATAAGTAGGTAATGGTAATTAAGTTATTTAAGTTAAACATCAGTTAGATACTGATTAGAAAATAGTCATTATTAGTCATCCAATTACATATTTCGACGGAGTAGTAAATGTAATCCTTTGTGGTTGTTAAAAATGTAGTAAATACAAATAATTTCATTCATAAACCATTTTGAGAGAGGTTCTAGCCACTATAAATAAAAAGTCACTGTAAATTATCTGGACAAACACGTCGTTGTACGTGTAAAAGTTTATTGGGAAAGTTCAATAGCTGACTAACCCTGTGTTAAAACAGTTTATTTATATGTCCTTATGACAAAATATTTGAACTATTCGTATTTGGAAAGGGATCTGATGGACATGACAACTCGTAAGGTAAACAGCTAAAATAAAACTGTCACGTCGACAAAAACATTTGGTGTTTCCCGCACGTGTTCCTTTTAACATATTTGTGGGTGGTTCTCGCGTTCCGCATGGATGGATGGATGGAAGGATAGATGGGTAATCAATATTTTAAACTCGCCTTTGTGGTATCTCTACACCACTCAGATTCTAAGAGAAAAATGCTTCATTTAAACAAAATCCGGAATATGACAAACGGAGCTTACCAAACTTTCATCTGGCAGCAAGCATGTCTTTTCCACTTGCATTTGCCAGTTTTCGGTATACGTAAAGTATTCCACAACACGCTTAAATTTTACTTGTTTCTTTTGTCCAATGGGTCCATTACTTCTATTCGTTTGGCCATTGTTACTTTTTGAGATTAGTATGGGCTTTGGAGTAATCTCTTCAGTCATGGCTCAAAAAATATTTATAAAATATAATAACGTAATTTTCTTCTTAAATAAATTATTGTCGAATGTTTACAATCACAAAGGTGAAAATTGAATGTTAAAGAAAGGGTATTTATAAATTTCAAATTGTTTACTACATATGACAGATTGTTGAAGAGTCGGTATCATTGACACTTTGTATTTTCAATTGACTTTGGTACAGTCTGACGCAACTGTTGCAGGTTATGTTTATCTCACAGAATATAATACATCATAAATGATAAGATCATCGATTGAATCGCTTTAGTTGATTGAAATTGAAATTTATAGTCTTTCAAATGCTTAAGGGATGGGCAACCAATTGACTTGACGTTTTCTTTTAGTGCTTTTAATAAACCATCCTGATGTACCTGTGAGATCATCAGCAACTTGATTTCTATGTATTTTACTTGTTTTCTATGACATCATCATCATCATCTTTATATGGTTTAGTTACGGGACGGGGTATCCTAATGTGCACGACATGAGATAGCGCATTAGCAGTCAAACGTGATTGTCCTGCAAATGTTAAAAGGTTTTTTTTTGCTCTTCCTTAGACTTACAGTTTGTGGTGAAAGTATCAATTTATACAGTAGGTGACATCACTGAGAATAGTTTTTTACTTCTTGTTGTTCGCCTTTTTAGGGACAAACAAGATAGTGTAATTGGCTAAAATAAATTAAAGTTAAAAACGTTTGATTAATCTACTCGTGTGTCCCACCCATCAAAATGTGACACATTTGCTTCATCGCCTTTTCTTAAATGAAAGTAATTGCTTTTTGTTTTAATTATGACTCGCCTATTTTTATCAATCTCTAGTTCAAGTTTGTGTTTAGTATTTTGTGATTTGTATCTTGTGGTAATAAAGGAGAACTCTCGGCATGATTAATAACTATAATACTAACAGACATACATATATCTGGATACATATTTAACTAGATTAGTAATTGCTTTTTAAGGAGTGCCAACTTTTCAGCCTGTACCAGTAAATATATCAGATTATGGGTGTAACCAGAAAAAAGTTCAAGAAAAAAATTGCCCTTACAGAATCCGTTGATACTTATTTTGTCCCATGAAAATACATAATAATTAGCTTCATAATCAGACCTAAGACCTAGCTATGCTAGTATCTGGAAGTTTAGAATAATTGCTTAAAATAGAAAATATAAAAGAAACCCGAAAAGTCGTAAAAATATTTGTAAATTATTTTGTGAGATTAAAAAACAAAAAATAAATTGTTTGCTGGAATAAGCTCTAATCGCTAACGCATTTTTTAGGATAAGAAAAATATATTAAATTTATCGCGTAAACGAGTAATGAATAAATTACCCAAGAGAGTTGAGGTTTTAAATAATTGCGTGATTTTAATTTCAAAAATTCAGACTTTTTCTTATTTAATTTACTTACGCATGTCGTTAACCAGACTTTTGTCGCAGTTGAACATATAGTATGAGAGATGCTAATTTAAAAATAATACTAATAGATACTAAAGTTTAAATCCTTTGCTTAAAGGGTTAGCTTATTCATTTGGTAAAAAGATTTGGTGACTGTCTGCTTTTTACAATGTCTTTTCAGGTGTATATAGTAGGTAATATTATACATTCAAAAACTTATACTGTACCAAATTTGAAAACTTTTCGGTTACATCTCTAAAAGTATCATGATTGATATGTACATATTAAATGTAATTATTTTTTTTACCATCAAACAAAACTTTTCAATGTAGTATAGACAGTGAAATATTAGTTTCAAAATTAGCTACTCAAAGCTATGGTGTCTTATCACTTAAAACTCGAAATGATTTAATTAAAAGCCTTCGTAAAATGAATAACTTTAAAACAACTAAAGGTTCTTTACATAGATTACCTTGTTTTTTTTAAGTACTGATACCAAAGTTTGTTTATCTTAGATTGCTGTATACGTATATGTATTTTAGAAATTCTTCAACTTGATATTTGGTTCTTTATAAAGTTTGAAGCCAAAACTCTAATTGACCTTGATTTCTCTGATCTTTGAAGAAGAAGCTTTAAAGAACTTCTTAAAAATTTTGAATTAACTGTTCTCGAGATTCGTTATTTTTTAAAAGGCTTGAATAGCTTTAACAAATTTAAAATCAAAAAATTATCCATCTTAACTTTTTTGAAAGTTTAATTTAAGTTAATAATTTAGGAATCTTGTTGAACCGGTTAGACATTTGCAATAAAATTGTTTTTTCTAAAATTCTAAATATGATTACAGAGGAAACAAGTCTCTTTGTGTACAAAAATGTTATTATAATAGAATACAATTTTTTACTGTTATCTTTATATTCAACTTATACACTTATGAACACTTCTTTAATAACGTGCAACGGTTATACATAGGTACTTGTATTGGTAGCCATTTAAAATTGATTGATACTAAATCAACAGTTTATTTTATTTAGGATATGGCAACCTAATATTTGACTAATGCCGTATGGCAACACTATTGGCATATACTATGCACAAATCAAGCGGTGGGCGCTCATTTACCGCTCTCCCACACACAGACACTTGATGTTGTTTTGGTTTTAGTTGCTGGCCGAACTCACTGGCAAAAAGTCGTTGTCGGTAGAGTACGACTCGCGTACTGAACAACCGGTTCACAGAGACTACGTGTTGAACGAACGCGAATTTAACAAATTTATTTAAAAAAAAAAAAAGTAAATAAAACTAATTGATTTTTAAAAGTCATTCGCGGCGACGGCATAATGACACAGATTCATTCTATTGTCATTTAGAAACGTAACGAGATACGGGTTGTCTTAACGTTCACACAAGTTTACTGAAACATTGTATAGGAAAGGTCACCTGTAATTAGGCTGGATATACGAATACACATAAATCTATATTAGTTGAAATACATACATATATTTAGGCACTACATATATATTAACGTATGGTAAACGATAAATCTGTTAAAGAAAAATGTGAAAATAATATGCCGCCAAGTTGTTTTTCATACGCCCTGTTGTACTCACGCAGGTCCCAAAGGGAATGTCATCGTAAAGGGACATAAATTAGCAAGAAATTTAAAGCACGTGGTGGGATTTTTACTGTGCATTTGTTTGTGTTCGTTTACCGTTTTAGACACTCTTACTCTCAATTGGTTTCTTTATCTATACCTTTTCGCTTGTTTAGGAGATGATTTAATGACGTATGTATGTATGTACATGCATGCATACATATGTATACTTACATACATCATTGTAATATTGTGATTGTTATTGTAATTGTTGTTTTTATTGAATGTTGTTCAAACTAGTTTTTTCATGTTCTGTTTTCGTTGTCTGTTTTTCCCAAATTCAATTCTGTTCTCTTTATCTCTTATTTGTTTTCGTTTTATGTTTTTGTACTCCCTATTATATTTTGTTTCATTTGACTGTTTTATCGCACATTAGCAGCAGGCGGCCGTTGCACATTTCAGTTGGATATTTGCATTGGCATTGCAAAAGCTTCTCGCACCTCGAAGCAAACGTACGAAAACTTTCTCCTATCTGTAAACTACTCCACCTCCAACATCTGCAATCAACAGTCATCAATCAGTATGTTAGGTTGTGGTGAAAACAGACATAATGTTATATTAAGACTTGAAGGTAAATAATAGTGACTAAATAAGATAATATGCACACCCTAACCAACCAATATTCGTCATCGTTTGCCATTTCTCATTCTAAGTAAACTCGCAGCTGATCAGTGTTGTTGCCAAAAAATGATCCCAAAAATGATGATGCGGCCTCTATAGAAAGTTTTTTTTTTTCCTTTTCTTCTCTCTTTTTCGGTGTTTTTTTTGTTAATTTTCGTCACTTTTGCTTTCAATTGCCAAATGCAAAATATATATATATATATATTTTTTTTTATGTATGTATGTATATATACATTTATTGTTAAAGAGCAAAGATGAAAGATATTCATAATTTAATATTGTCAGTAAGAAATTCAAGTGAAATTTACTCTCACATTTGTGGACAAATTGCCTAGGAAATGGTATGAGGGTTGGGGACAGGTGGTTAGTTGTTTTAATGCCCTCAACCAGAACATAAAATGACAGAGACTCAATTTGATGACATACAGGTAGAATGACATCGCAGGCACAATCAATTGTTGTTGTCTGGTTGATTGCCAATAATTTTGTATCGATTTGATTTCATATATATAAACGTACATACGTACAATTGCCCGCCATTTATTCCGTTTCGAAGTATGCAATTTTAAGTGACTTTAGTATGCGAATTTCCCTCACATGGGAATTCATATGAATTATAAATGACATACTAAGTGGCCTGAGTAGGCATCTTACTTAATTCTTTACTGTAAATTATAGTATACATAATAATTACATATATTCTATATAAGTATATGTAGATATGTAGATGTTTATCACCTTTACCTGATTAGTCAATTCCATTTCGTATACTGTTCATTGCATTGTTAACGACATTTTTTGGTGTATAAGTTACTGTATCTGTGTGTTTGCACAAGTTTTTTCGTTTTAACCTTAATGTTAAGTCAGTTCGTTGACTTGGGAATACCCTGTTTTAAATCTTAAAATGATTTATAATGTTTGTTCCTGGCATTAACAAAACATCCTGTTTAGTGGTCAGTCCTTGAACTCTTTCTCTCTTTGCTTTGCTACAGTATGTGCTGGTAACATTCGCTCTGTTAATTTTGATATAAATCTCTGTCAGTGTAAAAAAGCACACACATCTGGTTTTTAGGGCGAACGAGCTGGTTGCATTCATTTATTTAACTTTCCGCTCTTTCGTAAGCAATGTCTGGCCGAGATTGAAGCCGGTACAGTTTTTGTAGGAGTCATAAAACGAATTCATGTAAAAATTTCTTAATTTTTACATCTATATACATATATATACTTTTAAATATTATTCACATAATTTTTTTTTTGGCAAATCCACAGACAAGTAAATATGTTTGGAATGAATCCAAAATACTTCTTCTTTCATACGGACATATTGTATGTTTATATTTTTATATTTTTAGAAAACACTTTTTATTGCGTCGCATATGAGATACATACACACAATTATATACATTCTATTTATCTGTTTGTATGTCTGTCTGTCTGTCATCTATCTGCAAATAAGCTAAATAGCCTTTGCTTATTTGCTTTTCAATAATTTAGGTCACACTCCAATGGCGGTAGATTGGTAGTAATTCAATTGACACTGCGGGTTACCACCTACTCTTATAAATATTTATAGCTAATTTCGTTTGTGTCCATGTCCACGTATAATCAAGGCCAACATGAGTTGAGTAGATTGCCAACAACTTGAGGAAAATGCAAGGCGGCTATATCAAAACACAAGGAAAAAAAAATGGAACAATCGATTGCTTTAGTTGACGTTTTATTTTGTTGTTACCAAGAAATCCAGCCCCTTTTTCTTTCTTTTTTTTTAGTTAGTGTTAAGAGTAACCATATTAATTAATTTCTTAGTAGAAACTTTTGCATGTTGCAGTTTTTCAGTTTAATTGAGTTTAATATACCCTTGCAAAAAATGATATATTAATTTTAATCAGAAGTTTGCATGCATAAAAAGAAGTAATTTCGACTATATAAAGTATATATATTCTTGGTCAGGACGACGAGCTGAGTTGTTATAGCCTGTCCAAGAAAAACTTCTCCTTGACCCTTAAAGCTATAGAGCTAAAATTTCCACTTAGTTTTTTGTAAAATATTTGGGGAACAAAAAGATATAGGGATACGCACAAGACTATAAACATATATACATTAGAATTCCAAATATCTGGAAACTGACTAGATGTAGTACAGATGTAGATTGGTACAAGTCCTAGTCCGGCAATTCACAAATTCGTTTAATGAGGATTTATATAAAATAATTATTATTTTGAGAAATAAAACAAAAAAAGATATCTTTATATCATCTACAATAAATCATTTAAAACTTAATTATACATATTTTTTTTTAAATATCATATTTCTAGCAAATTGTTGCAATTATTATCTAAAAAAAGTTGTAATCTTAAAAACAAATTGGTTTAATTAGAGATCCTGGTAGGTAAAATCCCAATATATTTAGAATTCTATTGTTAATGTGTATAAGAGTTCAGTATATAAGTTTATATACATACACAAGTATATACAAAATCAAAGAAGTATTATTAATCCGTTTCTTTCTTCATTCGAGAACATTTTAAAACCTTTAGGTGAACCCTCTAAATTTAATATCTCTTCTAATTTATATTGTATATTTAAAGATTTTACAAAAGAAAGTTTGCTCAAGAAAAAAAACTGATAAAGTCATTAGAAGCATGGGTAAATGACTAAGAAATTTAAAGATTTACTCAAAAAAAGGGTTTGTGTACTTTATAGTCAATGTCACCTGTGTTTTTATTTACAAAATACTTTACAGTTATAGCTGGGGAACACGTCACCGTCATTTCTGTTGTTAAATTGGTTACACATGTACACCTATGTATGTACCTATACAATTCTACATAAGTGTATATACCTATACAGGTACACATATGCAAATAGAGAATTATTTGGGGTCTTTCATTTTTACCAACAGACAATGAAAAGCATTTTATGTTAGTGTTGACTTCCGCTTGATTATAGGGAAGGTCATTGTTCTCTCTTACATACTGTTCCTGGTGTCGTGACAATGCCCAAGGGTTTAACTGGCGTGTGCACAAGTTGTTGTCCCCACAGGATTGTATACGAAAACAACAACAATAATAATAAAAATAATTATATATTGTGTACAAATAGATTCTACATTGATTTCAAACAATATTTTAATTAATGAAAGAAAGTTAATAAACTCAAATAAAAACCAAGTAAACCGATGTATATATATGTATATGTGTGACACCTGAATCTCAAAATGCTAACGAAATGCAAAATTCAAAGTGCATTTAAAATTCGCATTTGCGTAGCAGCCTGACTAAATACCGTGAACAATAAGAAGCGTACGAAATTAGTGTGAAAAAAGTGCCCATATGTGTGTTTTGAAATCATGTTAACATGGCAGATTCCCGCAATAATAAACGAACAGTTACCGTTACCGGCCATAACAATGGTAGCAGCAACAACAACAATAACAACAATAATAACATCAATCGCCAAACTGAAGAAAATATATCATTGCCCGAGAGAACAGCAGCACAGGAACAAGCTCCAGTTGCTGTTCCAAATGCTCGAAATCCAAATCCATCGGGTACATTGCAACAGGTGCAAAGTTGGTTCCGAAATGGCTTGCGGCGGTTGAGAGAAGAGGCTTTGAGGCATACGGCAACCACAGGACCAATATTTACACCCAATGTAACGCCACCATCGGATCAAGATGAACGGTTAAGAGATGTCAATGCCATTGTTGTCCAGGAGGAGGAGGAGGAGGGGGATGGTTCCTCTACCAACAATGTGAATGCCAGAACAGAGACGGATGGTGGCATACAACCGCAACGATTACACGATGCGAGAGAAAACAATTTGCCATCTCAGTCACGAGTCCTTAGCTGGATTACCAGCTCGAGGCTTTTGATGGAGAGACCGTTTTTGCGTAAAAGCAGGACACGTAAAGGTGCTTAGCAACATTATTATTCTACCTATTGTTTTTCCAGCTCGTAAGTGGTGAATGAAAAGGAGAAGGAAGCGGGCTTACATACATAGATAGGCGAGCGCACGCGCTCTCTCTAGAGATTCTTGTATTTTGTTTTGCTTGCAGCTTTCGCATTCACCCCCCAAAAAAACAAAAAATATATGTGTATCTCGGCAAGAATACCTCTACTTTCGATTACGAGTGTGTGTTTGTGTGTGTCTGTGTGTGTGTGTGTGCCTTACTGAACGAGTTTCTCGCATCCTTACACTTCCTTTTCTAGTCACATGCAACGCACTTCAGTTTGCCGTGTCGTGTTTCAACGCACATTCAGTGTTACTCCTTCCAAATAAAAATCTTTATCGCTTGGGAATGAAATTAATATATATTAAAAATAATGTGACTAATTTCAATTTGCACCACCGTAACAACAAAAACAAAAACAAGTTAACATAAATCAATTGAAACTTATAGCCAATGCAAAAATATTGTGGCCAATGCAAGTGGCAAAAGTGTGACAAATCGATATACCAAACATTAGATACCAATTATGACAAATGCCAACCTTTAAAAAGGAATTCAAAATAATGTTTCTTCAAAATGCCATCTAAGCCAAAGCTATAGTCAATTATTCAAAAGGAATGTCAACTATAATCAGAGCTCAATCACCAGAAAATAGCTCACTGAATACAATTGAAAATTTAGATAAAATCAAGAATTATAAGCGCAAGCGCCTTGCATCTAATCCTTTCTGTCGCATTGTATATACTAGCCACTTGTGGCACAAAGCATCCTGGGCATTCCCAAACGAACCAGAACTCAATCACAGGTGGGCGAAAGTATTGCATTTGTGCCCGTTGGTGATCACGACGATTCTGGTGATTCAGAGGATCTCCATGAAGTGGCTGAAGAGACAACACTAACACGTAGTCAAAATAGAATGGCATTTCGCAATGTTTACAAGGCGCTGCGTATGCGCTGGAGTCGTAAGTTTAGTTCAAAAAAAAAAAAAAAAAAAAAAACAAGGCAAGCCGTCACAATTTTAGCATAACAAAATTTAAAATTTAAAAAAAAAAAAAGCAATGTTTGTCGCCACTGAAAAGTCGAATGCCGTCAAGGATTTGGGCAAACTTTTGAGAAAACATCAACTGATACCAAATGTAATTAACTGTGAACCGCAGACGCTTATAAAAGTCCTGTATTCTTGTGACACCAAAGTCTTTCCCAGTGACTTTTTAAGTCCAATTAAGGCACGTTTGCCACCCATTTTACGTTGGTTGTCGAATCCAAATAAATATTATACCATGGCAATGATTGAGCCAGATGTGGCACCTATGCCTCAAATGAATCGCGATTGTTTACATTGGCTTGTTGGCAATATACCAGGCTGTGATGTTGTTCATGGCGAGATTCTGGCGGCATACATTGAACCAAAACCGATTATTGAGACAGGGCTACATCGTTATCTCTTTGTGGCCTATCAACAATATTGTGAATTGGATTTTGAGGAGCCGCACATATCGGTCGATCAAATCTATGAACGTTATAATTTCAATATAACACAATTTGCCAAAAAATATGCCCTAGGCAATCCAATTGCAGCCAATTTCTTTTTTTCTAAATTTGAAAACCAATAACCGATACTTCTCTAAATAAAACAATTACTTAGATAAATTATACCAATTGTATTTATTTTTTTTCTTCTTTTTTTATATTTTTTTATGTAGATGATGAGGAGTTTACCTCATCTGCCGGCTTTGAGGCAGACGATGGAGAGAGGCGTGTCATAGCATTGAATTCACCTCAACCCATTAAGTATTGCAATAATCGCATTACCACAGCTAAATATAAGTAAGTACTTACATCATCTATACGATAAGATAAAATCTATTTAAAGGATTAATCTCAATTCCATTTTACTTCCGTTTTAACAGTGTTATAAGCTTTCTGCCGTCATTTCTGTTTGAACAGTTTCGACGTTATTCCAATTGCTTTTTCCTCTTAATTGCATTATTACAACAAATCCCAGATGTATCCCCAACGGGTAGATATACCACATTGGTGCCACTGATATTTATTTTATCAGTTAGTGCTATCAAGGAGATTATAGAAGATGTTGTAAGTATTTTTATCTCAATTGCGTTAATTGATTTGAATTCATTTCATTAATTTGTTAGAAACGACATCGTGCGGATAATGAGATCAATCATCGTTTAATTGATCGCTTAGAGAATGGCACATGGAAAACGGTCCGTTGGTCTGAGCTAACAGTGGGTGATATTATTAAAGTGACAATTGATACATTTTTCCCAGCAGATCTTATATTGCTCTCATCCAGGTAAGTAAGAAATCATATTTATAATATACAATAAACTACATAAAAATTTATAATATAAATTGTTTAGTGAACCGCAGGCCATGTGTTTTATTGAAACGGCAAATTTGGATGGTGAAACGAATCTAAAAATTCGCCAAGGTGTTCCGGCTACAGCAAAGTATTTGGAAACAAAGGACTTGGCACAATTGGAGGGGCGAATAGAATGTGAATTACCCAATCGGCATTTATATGAATTTAATGGAGTCCTTAAGGAATATGGCAAACCGTAAGTCAATCTATATCAATTGTATGTTAATTATTCTAATTCACTTTGGCTTTCTTATTTTGTAGGACTGTTCCACTTGGTAATGATCAGGTCTTACAGCGTGGCGCCATGTTACGCAACACATCTTGGATATTTGGTATCGTTGTCTATTCGGGACACGAGACAAAACTTATGAAAAACTCTACCTCAGCACCGCTCAAGCGGTCCACAGTCGATAAGTTGACCAATACACAAATTCTAATGCTCTTCATGATCCTCATATCACTTTGCATAACAAGTGGCATGTGCAATTTGTTTTGGACACGGGATCATTCGGTAACAGATTGGTATTTGGGCCTTGGTGATTTTAGAAGCATGAATCTGGGCTATAATCTGTTGACATTTTTCATTCTATACAACAATCTCATACCAATATCACTGCAAGTCACTTTAGAACTAGTCCGATTTCTGCAAGCCATATTTATTAATTACGACATCGAGATGTATCATGAGGAATCGAATATGCCAGCCATGGCACGTACATCTAATCTTAACGAGGAACTGGGCATGGTTAAATACATATTCTCGGACAAGACTGGTACACTAACCCGTAATGTGATGGTATTTAAAAAGTGTTCTATAGCTAATCATGTGTATACGCCGGAGCGAACTCCGGAAGAATCACAATTGGTGCAAAATATTCTTGCTCGCCATGAGACAGCCCATGATATTGAAGAGTTTTTAGAGCTCCTCGCTGTGTGCCATACGGTAATACCCGAAAGAAAGGATAATGGTAGTATTGTTTATCATGCTGCAAGTCCCGACGAACGGGCTTTGGTCGATGGAGCACGTTTCTTTGGATACATCTTTGATACACGTACACCGGAATATGTGGAAATCAATGCATTAGGAGAACGTAGGCGCTATGAGGTACTCAATGTCTTGGAATTCACATCGACAAGGAAGCGTATGTCTGTGATTGTGCGCACTCCGGATGGTCGAATTAAACTATTTTGTAAAGGTGCTGATACAGTTATATATGAGCGATTATCTGCAAGGGATCATGCCTACCGGGATGTGACATTGCAACACTTGGAGGAATTTGCTTCGGAAGGATTGCGAACCCTTTGTCTGGCCACAGCCGAAATACCTTCAGATGTGTACGCAGAATGGAAGGAAACATACTATAGGGCCGCAACGTCCTTACAATATAGAGAGCGTAAGGTCGAAGATGCAGCAAATCTAATTGAGATCAATTTACGTCTGTTGGGTGCTACTGCCATTGAAGATCGACTTCAAGATGGTGTACCAGAGACAATTGCTGCTCTGTTGGATGCAGGCATTTATATTTGGGTTCTCACTGGCGACAAACAAGAGACGGCCATAAATATTGGCTATTCATGCAAACTTATTTCCCATTCTATGGACATTCTTATAGTAAACGAGGACAGTCTGGATGTAAGCACATTGTATATATATCTAAATATCGCCGTTTAAAAACGATTCTTTTACCTTTATTGCAGGCCACCCGCGATGTTATCCATCGACATTATGGCGAATTTAAGGATTCAACTGCTAAAGATGCGAATGTTGCTTTGGTAATTGACGGCAAAACTTTGAAGTATGCTTTAAGCTGTGATCTACGTGGAGATTTTCAAGAGCTTTGCCTCATTTGTCGCGTGGTAATCTGTTGTCGTGTGTCGCCCATGCAAAAGGCAGAGGTCGTCGAATTAGTTACCCAACATACGAAAGCCGTAACTTTGGCCATTGGCGATGGGGCTAACGATGTGGCTATGATACAAAAGGCTAATGTGGGTATTGGTATCTCTGGTGTGGAAGGATTACAAGCAGCATGTGCATCAGACTATTCGATTGCCCAGTTTCGTTATTTGCAACGGCTTCTGCTAGTTCATGGAGCTTGGAATTATGCACGAATTAGCAAGCTAATCCTCTACAGTTTCTACAAGAATGTCTGCCTGTATGTCATAGAACTTTGGTTTGCCCTTTATTCGGGTTGGTCCGGTCAGATTCTATTTGAACGTTGGACAATCGGTCTATATAATGTCGTCTTTACGGCCTTGCCACCTTTCGCAATGGGACTCTTTGAAAAGTTTTGTACGGCGGAGACAATGCTCAAGTATCCCCTGCTTTACAAGCCATCACAGAATGCGAAACTATTCAATGTGAAGGTATTTTGGATATGGATTTTTAATGCCCTTCTCCATTCGGTATTTCTGTTTTGGTTACCCATGTGCGCCTTCAAGGGTGAAGCCATCTGGGGTGATGGCAAAACAAGCGACTATTTAATGCTGGGCAATATGGTGTATACAGTAAGTTCAATGTCAATCAATATACCTCACCATTAATACGTCATATTCATATCCCGTTTTTTTGCAGTATGTTGTTGTAACAGTTTGCCTAAAGGCTGGCCTCATTACCAATTCATGGACCTGGTTAACCCATATGTCAATTTGGGGTTCAATAGTATTGTGGTTTATATTTGTGGTTATATACAGTCGCTTTTGGCCAACATTTAACTTTGCTAGCAACTTTTCTGGCATGGATATACAATTACTGAGTACACCAGTATTTTGGTTTGGTCTGCTTCTGGTACCCATTACCACACTATTAATCGATGTGATTTGTAAACTGTAAGTAGATTTAACTAACACATAAATATCAATACTTATATCTCTTATTATATTTCAATCTGTTTAGGGTACATAATACCGTATTTAAGACTTTGACGGAAGCAGTCAGGGAGACGGAAATTCAACGCTCTGATCCCGCACAAGTTATGAATGAATCTCGCTCTTCGTAAGTATTATTATCTCATGCCTGACACTGCTCGAATTTACAGAGATAGTTATTATTTTGTTTTGAGTTTTGTCCTTTTTGGGATTGGAAAATTATAACTATAACCAATACATCTATTTTATTTTAATCTAATTTTCAATTTGAATTGTTGCGCATTTCTATAAAAAAAAAAAAAAAAAAACGAAAGTCAATTAACTAAAAACTAAATTTGAATAGATGACTCCTTCAAAGTGCAAAAAGAAAATCAATTCTCTACCTTACACTTATTCTGCATAATCGTAGTTCTTATTATTTTTCTTGGCACATTATATTTAAACTAATTGAAATTTTGATGACACTTTTCCTTTATTTTTGTTTTCCATTTCTATAGTGTTTGTGTTGGTTCATTCTACCATTAACTACTTATTCGCCCTGCTTCTCATCCACCCAGTGTCCAAAGCATGTTAATACATACCTATATATTTATATATATATACATACTATATATACACCAATATATACATATATATTTATATACAATATATATATATATATATATATCTTTGTAGTGTTATAATTTGTATGATCCCAACACTTGTTCGAATTGTGTTTGTTTGAACCTCTGTCCTAGACAATAAATTGGTAATTTTGCTAAAATTGCTCGAGAACTTTAGTCTTAATTACACTCGCACACACACGCACTTACACACAGAACAACATACACCCCAACAAAACATTATTGTAATGAAATTCGATATTTCAAAATAATAAAAGACAAATATTTTCCAACTAACTAATAAGAGAATATCAACAAAAAATTACACTGTAATCTATACTAGACATACATGTATATCACTATATGAATGTATATATACACCTTGGAACAAAGAGAACATTATAAACAAAAGTTTTTCACAACGTTTTCTTTTTTCCAAGCATACTTAATGGTTAGTTTGTATATAGTATTTACGATACTTAGTTTTAGTATAAAAAGAAATTTGAATATTTTTGTCTGCGTTTGTTATTTCAAATACAATATGTACATATTTGTATATATATATATATATAGATATATATCTAAAACACGAATACAAAATATATACGAAACCAAAAAAACAAAAACACTGCTCATCGACATAGATAATGTAAAATCAATTTAAGTCATGATTCCTTAGTTATTTATATTCAATTACCAACGCAATTTGTAGTCGTATACTTAAATTATTGAGCAATTTTTTTGAATGCATTAAATTGTTAAACTTTGAACAAAAATTATAAATTAAAATTTTGATATTGTATAATTTGTTTAGAAAACAAACACAATTTCCAATTTCCAAAATGAAAGAAACAAAATTATTATATTAAAATCAGATTACCACCATAAGCAAACATCAAAGTGCAAAATCCAATATAAATTGATAATTCTAAATTGTAATATTTTTAATTTTTTCTCTATTCAATATGTATTCGATATATATCCACGAATCAATCAACCGCATTTTTTTATTCATCATTGATTGCTGATAATATAATCGACAATGATATTAAACGAACAATTCCCCCCCTTACCACCTTCAATCAATCAAAACAATTTTACGCACTTCCGTGTGTCCTATATTAGGGACTCTGGCTTTGGACACGACATTGGTAAGCTTTTACAATCCAGTCATATCCTGCTAACGCCAAGACGTTTATCGCGCACAAATCAACATTCTCGAGAAACATTGAGCCTGCGTCAAGAAAGCAAAGGAGAATCAAAACGAAAAACGAATAATGATCAAAATCAGAGTAATCCACAAGCAACCATCGGCAGTTTAAATGTAAATCGAATTCTACATCCACAACTACGCATCGAAAACTTGGACTTTGATGAGGATACCGTCGAGCAGCAGCACTACAGGCAAAGGCAACGTTGGCGTGCCGGAACTCCACCAATCGTACGACGCAGTACCGGAGGCGGCGGCGGTAGTAGCAGCAGCAATAGAACCAATGAACCGATGACTACGCTTCACATGTAAATAAGCATAAAGATTGTTCATTTAGTTAGGAATTGGGCTGTGCTAGTATTTTGAAATAAGTGATTAATCAGAATATCTAATATATGTATTATTTTATAATTGTTGTAAGACAGACTCTTGTATTCATATCACCAAAATAACATAAAATCAAAAAGAAAACATTTTAAAATACATTTTGTAAAGCAAGAGATACATATACTTGTAACTACTTTGCTCCACCAACTGTGATAGTGTATACCTAAATCAATTCTTTTAAACAATTTTAAATATCAAAGCATAAAATTTGAGACGTATTTTTTAAACATTATAAAAGAACAATATTGATGGCACTTAATTTTTATATATTTACATGCATAAATGTTTTAGTTAGTCTATCAACTTTTAAGATACTTGAACAGGTTGTAATTTGTGTTGACTATCGCGCCGCCGCTGCTACTTAAATGTGATTGTAATTCCTAAAAAAAAAGAAGAAAAACCGAAATTTGTATATTTTATTCAACTATATGGAATCTCCTGTGTTAATCCTTATCCAATTGCGATGTTGTACATTGATGTATTCATTCTGTATGTATGTGTGTATGATGTATGTATCAGTTTTACTTTTCTATTTTCTTAAAATCATATTCGAATGATAATAAGGATCTTGCACCGATCTCCTCTTACAGTTTCCGTTAATTGCATGCATATATCTATGTTATTGAATGGCCAAGATACTAACTAACAACGGCTAAAAGTCTATGCACTCTCTTTTTGTTGCAATAAATATTATTTCCTTTGTTAAATGTATAAATCACACACACACAAAACACACTATATATTTAAAAAAAAAAGCAAAAGTTATACCAAATAACACAATAGCCTTATTAAAAATAATAATTAAGTAATAATACTTAATAATAATAATAATAAAACTAAGCAAAGCAAAAAAAAAAAATCAACAAATTATTTTCAAAATATTTATTTGAAATTTTTATGAAATTTTGTGTACGCGCGCAGTACTATGTATGCCTTGGGATCGATTATTCGGTGTAAGTAAAACATAATTGTGGACCAAAGGGTCCCTTCAATCTCATGCACACACGCATACCCTACACCATAAACACGGTCATACCAATCAATCACCACCAACAGATTAGCATAACACAGAGAATTGTACGAAAAAGAAAACCGACAATAGATTTTGCATTCCGAAATAAAACAAAAATAAAACAGTTAGGAACTCACTATATTTGAAATAGGTAATCAGTCCAAATACAAAAATAACTTGTAACACCACTTTTAGCATATGGTTTTTATGTTTTCTCTATTCTTAACTTATATAATTATATTGTTCGTAGTTTTGAAGATGACCACTCACACATCTTGTATAAGTTTTAGTTGCCAACTTTGAAATATTACCTTTACTTTATATTATAATAGAAGGCTCAAAAAACTAAAAAAAAAAAAAAAACAAAATATATATTTATTATGTAAATTGTTGCATGTTGCCCATTATAAATTTGGTACCACCTTTATCCTTGTACGCTGTACACACTGTCCTTATATGTCACCAAAAACAAAAAAAAAAAAAAAATAAAACCCTTGATAAATAAATTTACCTACTAAACAAAATATTTAAACTGAAACCCTTAAACAAAGTGCTAACAATTCAAAATGGAAAGCGAAACAAATCCCTATTTTAAAATTAGTTTACTAAAACAAAACAAGAAATACCCTTACTAAAATACTTGAAAAACTTGACCCCAATCCAAAAAAAAAAATATATATAAAATCTACAGATTTACTGAAACTGCAAGGCTGCTCAGAAACGTGTTTACCCGTCGTGCCAATACAAGAGTCGAAACGGAAATAGAATTATCCCGTGAGTACAAAACGAATCAAATTTAGTTCAGTTGTGTGGGAACGAACTGCAGAGAAAGGGCATGTAGGAGTTAGTCGGTATACTCACTACATTATCATAAACACACATTAATGATCCAAAAAAAATGCTCCTGAACCCGTACCCGAACCCTACATTCACAACTTAATCATTCAAATATAATATAGAATATTAATTAATAATTGGTTTTCATTGCTTTCTCAGATGGTTATGCATTTTCTCAAGAGGAGGGCGGAGCTGTGCCCCAGTCAATAGTTATACGTGCCTATGATACAAATTTACCAAAACCCGAAGGCAACTAGTTGTGGTAACAAGACAAAGGAGCTCCGTTTCAAGCGCTGAAAGGAGCAGCTACGCAAGCAATTAATGATAACTTATACATGTATATAAATGGGCCAAAGGAAGAAAACATCAATATTTAAATATCTCTATGTATCTATGTATGAATGTTTGTTCGGTCCATAGTTAATGAAAAGCCAAACATAACAACACCAGCACACATCAGAAACTATTTAATTGTATGTGTCTTAATTAAAAATCACTTTCAGAATAAGAATTACCTTAACAAAATCTAATTTCTTTGTTAATTGCAATCATTTAATTTTTTGTATCTTTACTGTTTGTTATTTATTTTGTAAGCTCATTAAAAATGATCAACATTATTAAGAGGCTACGCTCGAACGTATTTGTATCTAATTGTCCCCATCTATCGCGATGCTTTGTGATACGCGGATACAGACTTGCATTCTTTTCAAAACTAACTTTAAGTAATTAAATAAAACTAAAACAAAAACAAACAAATAAACCTTTGTACCTACAACTAGTACATTATTGTGAATTCGAACTTACATATTGATGTCTGCAAAACACTCCTGTATTTTTTCACTATACCATTGATATTCATAGGAAATAAAAAAAAAATACTTATTACTTAAAAGTTCTAATTTACTTATTGACTACTTAAAAAAGAATTTCTCTTACCCAAACTAAAGCCACTTGATTTAAATTGATAAATACGATTATAAAATTGTTAGAATTTACTTTGCTAAAGAATATTTATAGTTTCTACATAGTGTAATATAGTAAAAATCACTTTAAAGCAAAACAAATTTCAAATTTCGTTATCCATCAAGTGTTGCTAGAAGGTTCTTAATCGTCAGAAGAATCTGGCACTGTACTTGCTGCAAATGGTGATTGATTTTTATCTGAAGTATTTGGAATCTGAAGCTTTAACATTTTGTAAAGCTTAAGTGATTGGTTTTATCCATAAATTTAGTCCATTTTCCATATTTACCTGCAAAGAATACTATATCATACGTAAGAAACAGTGCGTATGATATTGTATTCTTTGCAGTTGAGCATCCTACTACACTTTTTTAATTGAGTCTTCACTACTTTTGATTGTTCGAATTGTTGATATATATTCATGGAGTAACGACGTGCAACTTTCCTGTTGCCCTTTGTTAAGTCGCTCCAAAATCTCTATTTTGGCTTTTGGGGGAAATAACTTTTCTCCTGAAATAGGTTTTTTTTAATTTCCGTAGGCACAGTTAAAACTCTAAGGAAAAATAATTTATCTCTTAAAATTAAAATTACAGAGACTTAAATTATAATTACCAAAAAGCATTTTGGAAAATTTTGTATGTTGTCAACACATCAGCTGTTCGTAATGCACTGAAGATGTCAAAGTACGTAAAAGGAACAAAGAACATTATCTTTAGGGAATCCCCATTATTTCATTTCACAGGTATTTTGTAAACTATATAAAAGTAAGCCTATAATCAGTTCCGTTTTACAAAAGAAGAAGTATCAAAAATGTATTTACATAAAAAAATTTGTAAAACTATAGTTTTGAATCCTCAAATAAAGATTTTCTGTCTTTGAAAAATAAATTTTTTTAAAATAATCTTTTAACGGCTGGCTGTTACCTAACACTGCGTTCTACAGAACTTTTTGTGTAGAAAGAAAAAGCTTTTCAATGGACAACAGCGGCAATAAAATCAAAACAAAATGATGGTAAAAATAACAAAGATAATATCTCAATTTCTTTAAGTCCTTTTTGTAGTTTCTTTTCATCCTCAGCTTCTCTACTTTGTGCCTAGTCGGCGAGACACATGGCGCAGGTTTACCCAATGTGCTGCTAATCCTGACCGACGATCAAGATGTGGAACTTCATGGCATGTTTCCACTTGAACTGACCAAGGAACTAATAGGCGGATCAGGAGCCCAATTCCAAAAAGCATATACCAGCACACCCATTTGTTGTCCGGCAAGAGCAAGCATATTAACCGGGCAGTATGCACACAATCACAGAACGATGAACAATTCTGTCAGCGGCGGATGCAATGGCCGTCTATGGCAGTCGAAATTCGAGCCACGGGCTCTGCCGGTGTTGTTGCAACGCAGTGGCTATATAACTTTTTTCGCCGGCAAGTATTTAAATCAGTTTAAGGGTGAATATGTACCACCCGGTTGGGACGATTTTCATGGCTTGCATGGAAACTCCCGTTACTATAATTACACTTTGATGGAGAATGGCCGCAATGTCAGCTATGGAGATACATATTTGACGGACTTAATCAGTGACCTAGCTGAGGATTTTTTATCACAGCAGCAAGAACAACCATTCTTCGTAATGCTTGCTCCACCGGCGGCCCATGCTCCATATACACCGGCAGAACGACATGAGGGAACCTTTGCCCACTTGAACGCATTTCGAACACCAAGCTTCAATGTACCCACAAGGGGTAATGTGCGATTTGAAGCGTAATTGGGATCGTTTAATGAATCTACTTGTGTTTCTATATTTGCCTAGATAAACACTGGCTAGTGGGATCATCGGAACGGTTCTCAAACCAAACTATCGCCACCGTAGATACGTACTTTCGAAAGCGTTGGGAATCACTTTTAGCTGTTGATGAAATGGTGGACACTCTGGTGACATTACTTAACCGGACGGAACAGCTAGACAATACTTATATCATTTACACATCGGACAATGGATATCATTTGGGGCAATTCTCTCAGCCATTTGACAAACGTCAGCCTTATGAAACAGATATCCGAGTGCCTTTGCTAATACGTGGACCCGGCATAGCGAAAGACAGCCAAATCTCTGCAGCTGTTAGCCTAATTGACCTTGCTCCAACCATATTAACATGGGCCGGTGCAACAATTCCCTCTTACATGGATGGAAAATCATTTAATAATGATCTTCAGAATACACCTCAAAATGGGATTAGCGAATCATATAAGCGAACACTACTAATAGAGTACTGGGGCGAAGGCAACAATGAAACTTATAATCCGGAATGTCCTTGGCAACCGAGGGATCGGTTGGCGCAATGCACACCTGACGCCGAATGCCATTGCCAAGATTCCTGGAACAATACTTATGTCTGTGTAAGAGATTTTCAATACAAAGTGAATCGAGTCTACTGTGAATTTCGGGACACTGAGGTGAGCATATAGTACATATCAATCGAATGTTACAATTATGTATTGTCTATCGTTTAATAGAATTTTCTAGAGGCCTATGATCTCAGGGAAGACCCATATCAAATGAAAAATATCGGATACGAACTGTTACCCATTGAACGAGCTCTATATGAGTTATTGCTACAAAATCTGACAAGATGCTCTGGCGAGTCGTGTAATCTCTAAATAAATTGTGTCAGTGACAGCATGGGAAATTCCCATTGCAATTAGCTACATCACAATTGTAATCTATATATGTGTTAAGCCAAGGTTGAGGTGATCTAGTATACAGTATTCATGATAATTTTCTTCATATGTATTTCATAAATATATAGACTGTAAACAGGTCTAATTTTGGGTGTTGAAATTCTGTAATTTCCTTTTATTAGGCCCTGTAGCGACCATTTGGATAGCGGAAGCTATTACCCAGATACTCTGGATTTCGTCTATCGATCTTTAACTGGGGACTACGACGATCACGCGGAGCACCAGAATGGCGGTTAACATGATAATTATTGCGCCGTCTTCGGCCATATCCAGAAGAGCCATCCGATCGACGGGCATAAGCCTGGCGATCATTGTGCAAAGATTTGGAATGTCCATCATTACCGGACTGTCCACGTTGGAGCACCAAGTTGGGACCTGTCACACTATGCCTTCCTAGAGAGATTCAATAAGAATTTCATAAGTTTATTAATTTATATTTGATACACAGAATATGGTCATGATAATAACGGACAAAGTTAAAGTGAAATCTAAATCCCTCGCTGTACCTGATCCATTAGCATTTTTGCGGTTAACATAGGTATTTCCCTGCTCATCCGTATAGGTATGCTCTCCACGGTTGGGTGAATTCTGGAAAGTGCCACCTACTCCATCCACCTGATAGGGACCAGCGTTCTGTCCGCGTATATATACCTGTTGGCCAGGTGGCCCAATAACATGGGGGCCATTACGCCCATCGTAATCTTCTCCCACTGCTGTGGGTTTAAAAATACTTGAGAATTATGGGCCAAATGATGATGCCAACGCCTTCACTTACCAGCACAGACAACTGCGCAAATTAAAATTGAAATAAAAGCCACTGATCTCATCTCCAAGCTTGACTGACTCTTGACTGTTGTTTGTTTCGGTCTACTCGAAAGTATTTATAGCTACAAAGCTTCGATGAAATATCAATTGACAGTGTGTGTGTGTATTTGTGGGAGATTCCGAATATGTGTATATATACATACAAAGAATGATGCATGTTGATTTGCCATACCTGACCCCAGCAATTGAACTTATCTGACAGCTTTTGGTGAAATTTAGCAAGCTTCCACTAAAATCTGAGAGTAAAATATGTATAATCCAGATGCATTGGGAAGCAATAGAAACACAGCTTGATCTAAATGTATCCGACAAGACTTTATCATATTATTTTTTTTTTCGACTTGGTTACAAAATTGTTAAACAAGATTTACAAAAATTTCTTTCGTATACAATCAGAAAACTCAAATTTAAGTAGAAATATAAATATTTAAAATAATAAAAAGGCTGCATTTGTCCACGGATCGGTGTATGATTTGTACTTGACGATTACTCTCATTATGAATTTCACGCAATTTCTAAAATTTAGTCCTCAGGCACCTTCCATTGCAACTGCTTACCACGTTCGTATAGACTTATTAATGCAGTTGTGAATTTCTTGTCAATTTGTAGCTGTAAATAATGTTTATAGAGCTGAAGTGTTGTCCGTGCATCCTCAATGGAGTCATGTGTCTCCGATTGAATTTTAGTACCCAAAAAGTGCCAAGCTAAAAATCTAAGTGACACCATTCTATGGTGAGGCAGATGAAAAAGATGCACAGTATCGATTATTTGCTCAGAGGGCACAAATATATTAATGACTCTGAAAAATTATGTTAATTTTATTAATATAAATAAAAAAACCAAAGGCAACAACAATTTACCCACCTAAAATCATTCTTTAATCCATGTCCTACAAATATGACGCCGATATCAACAAGATATTTTAATTTCCGGTATGAGTACTTTAAGGCTGTTAGTCGTTTGTTGCTAAAATTCGCATCCAAATCTCCTGGTTTAATGCCCGAGTATTGTGTTAGATAATCGACAACCTTTTCTTGGGTTGATATATAGTCGTCCATAAAGGGTACTCCTTCGCTTGGTCCTTGCCTAAGTAAAAAGAATTGGTCAAGTCTGGGCATAGTAAAAATAAGGCTATGATGTCGTTTATTTACCCACGAATACATGAGATACGGGCAACACTCATATGGCATGGTTTAATTGTTGCCGTTTTACCATCGGGTCGTATTTCGTTCTCCTCCGGATTTAGAGTAACGAATTCAGCATCCATTGCAACTAAATCACCGGCTTGGGGCATCTCCGATGAGTCTAATGGCTTAAATGTGGCATCCGTACTCAAGTTGCTAAATGTGGGATTCAGGATATCCTACAAATAAAAAGCAGAAAGGAAACTTCGTTTAAGACAATTGAACATATGAACTTTTATGTTTCCCTCACTTGTAAAAATGGATTTAAAGAATCATTGCCCTCCCCAGCGGCCAACAATGGCTCCTCCGTTTGGGTAACTGTTGAACTAGAGCTGCTACATGAATCCATATCATCATCTGTGCTTCCATAAAATAGTACACAAGGGACTTTCCAATCGAGAGTAAACCAAACTGATTCCTGCGGCGATACTGGCGATATGCTGAAATCGTTAAAAATATACCATTGCGGTTGCAGTTCCTCCGCAGATTCCGCGTTTACTGATTTCGATAACTGATAGGATCGTTGCACATTGATTAATGAAACCAAATTCTTCTGAGTGCCATCATCTATTTGACAAACAACGGCATGTAGAGCATAAGATCGATTTAACTCGCCTTCGATAAAGGGCGGCTCCGTGTCATCGATATCCTGATCTGTTTTACTGGCATCCGATTGCGACTGCACCTGAAGTTCACCCTGATCGGTAATGCCCATAGTGAAGGCCAACGGAAACCATGATTTCTGCCTTCCACTTGGCGAACTTTGTACGTTACTCGTTTGACTCGTATGCGATGGGGACTTCCTAAATGAAATTCACAAATAATTAGCAACTATATAACAAATGGGTATATCTTGAAACTAACCGATCTGGATGCATAAAGTGGCAATCACTACGCGAACAATTAATGCCATAACGACAAGGTTTACTTGTGCTTAATGAAGTAACTACCTCAGAAGAAGGCTTTTCATTGACTCGATTAAGTTGGCGTTTTAAAAAGTTAATGTCCTTATCATTATTCAAACCACAATTGATGGCTAACATTTGTGGTAAAGCAGTGACCTGACAAATGAATCGTCGTTTAGATCTAGAACTTGTTTTGCATTATGTTATAAAACTTACCTTAACACTTTGATTAGTAGGTGAAAACTTTTTACAATTTTCACAAAAAGCCTGAATATTCTTCTCAGAGCTGAGAGAACGTTTTAGAATGGTGCCAAAATTAAAATACTGCTCCGTGTCCTTCAGATGTGTGGGATATGACATATTGCAGGCCAAAAGAAGATTCTCTTTTGATTTCTTAAAAAAAATATATGGTAAATTAAAAAATATTCTTTTATTTTTATTAATTAAAATGTATTATTAAAATACCTCCACATGGCATTTAATGCAGCGATTTATACAAATCTGTTTTGTGCCAAATATTTTGCTTATTTCCGTTTCTCCATTAATTTTGCTGCGTTCTCGATCCTCCTCCTTGACGCTATCATCTACAAAATCAAGTTTATCAATCACAAGAAAATATTATGCAAAGTTTAATCATAATACTTACCACAAACGGAATCGTACAAATCAGATGATTGGCTATTTTCAGGTGTGCTCGTGTAATTAGCTGTAAAATTTTAAATTTTAAACACTTCTTATCTATTTTTCTTTTGTTGGTTTACCATGAAAACTGCTACTTAAAGTCGAGGAATTCTTGTGGGAATCAAAAATCTCGTAGTGCATTTGATGTAATATAAAGCGATTCCAGTTCTACAATATTGAAATATATTTAGTGTAGAAAATGTGTCAATTTAAAATATTAATATTTATATTAACCTGTATTAGACTGATGAGGTTAACATTGGATGAGCGATCTGTAAGTATCAAACCCAGGGCAGAGGCTTCGGGCACAGTGCGAAAAGAGCGCAGAAAATTGCTGGCTTGGCATGGAGTGGAAGCTTTAAATGCATGAATTAATTATTAATAAAATGTATATTATATTAAACATTAAGCCGGCTTCTAACCGTTGCTTTTGTCCAGCATTTCGAACAAAAAGCCCAATTCACAAGACAAGCAAAACTCCTTAGAGCAGGAATGTTCTATTAGTTTAATGCGCAACGATTCCGTAAAATATAAAATCTGCAATAAAATGTATTAATATATTTAATTTTGAATCTTGTTCCGTAATGTAAAGAACTACCTGCAGCATGGCATTGCAATAGGAGTTTGGTAAAGTGGCTTCCAGACCAGCAAAACATGTTTGATTATGTTGTTCGAAATCGAAATCTTGGGTACCCAATTTCGAATATTTTAGCTCGACTTTTCGATATCGCCTTGGAATGATTTTAACCCCAATCTCTGCTTTTGTGGTAGGTGCCACACCGTTGGCATTGGATGTTGCTCCTATGCCAACGCCTGCCTGTTCAATCACATACGGGATTTGATTGCGACGAGCTGTGCGGGGATTCGGTGAATAGCCAATTGGACCCTGCATTTTCATATTATTAAGAACTTCAGGATCAATGGTTTTCGGCCTACGGTAGGTATAATGCAAGAGCTCCTCTGGCCAGTCGGAAAACCAGCTAGTACCTGTCGTTAAATGAGGTAACATTACCGACGACAATGGAAAATTTGCATCCGTTATGGACACCACAGGCAATGGTGACACAACATCCGCAAATTCTGTGTTCCGAGAGAATGCATTAAACTGAGGCTGTGGCGTCTGTATAGATGCAATCACATTGATATGACCCGATTGATCGCCAAAAGCCATTGCCTGGGATGAGGAGCTAATGTCAAAGCTTAGGCATTGACTGCCATTTGTGTTGATTTGATACATGGACACCCGGGGCTCGCTTAATTCCACCGTATCAACTAATTGGACTTGGCCATAGCTAGATACGACAGCAAGCCGGGACGTAAGCGATGGCAGGAATTTAAGCATTTGCGGATCAATTAACACAGGTATGGGAGAAATGAGTCGCAGCATGCGTAAATCGTATACCATAAGGAAACGATCTATAGCCAGATTATTTTGCCTGCCACTGTAACCGCACGAAATTAGCAAGTTTCCCTGTACACTAAAATCCGACAGTACGTTCGTATGGGTTTTGATTGTATGCTGGACACTTAGGCTATTTAAATCCCTCAACGTCACAGTCCCAAACTGATCGCCGGCAAATAGGAAACGAGAATTCTTGCGTAACACCGTGCAGCCAGCGGCACCAACATGCTCAAGTCGCGTCTCCTTCAATGTTCTCATGTCGAAATCGATGAGCTCCTCTTGCAGACCGGCCATAACCATTCGATGGGGCGATAGCTGTAGCATACAGACCATCTCAACCATATTATTGGATCTAACATTAGAAAGCGGATCAATTTTAATAATAAAAATGGACATCAACAGGGTTTTCTTACTTGTGTGTAAACTTGGGCAATCCACGCCTTATTTGATGACGCAGCGAGGTCTGTGTCAATGCCAGCACTCCCGAATCTAAAGTAATAATTTGTCGAACAATCTCGCTGGCATGAACCTGGAATGAGGTGTACTTCTGCATAGAGCTGGTGTAGTACGATGTAACGTGTCCCTGGGGAATTATTAAATAAACAAAAATATTGTTTATTGGCCTATAGACTGAACTTAGCTAACTTACACCCTGATTTCCCATCCAGAGAAGTTCTTCATAGTCATCGAATGCGACACTTGACACGCCATAGTGTTCCCCTCCATCGGCCAAAACGGGAACTAGCTCGACATAGTCCGGATCAGTAGTACCAATGTTAAAGCCATTAAAACTTGGCGAAAAGTGGCCGGAGGATCCGCGGGCTGGTCCCGTACCATCGTAAACACCTAAATAAATGTAAACACAAAGGAGAAAGCTTTATAGCTGATGCACACCAACACAAGCGCTTACTAAAATACATAGGTATGCATCTGTATATTTAATATATGCAGGTGTGTGCTTTTTATTTTCTTTTTTTCTATTCGCATTTGTCCCGTTTGACGTACTTAAAATATCATCAGAGGCGCCGATGGTATCGGTCCCACAATACACGTAGTCCATTTATCTGCTCCACGGTGTTTTCTTTTGTGTTTAACTTTTATTTTTTTTTTTTTTTTTTTTTTTTTTTTTTTTTTTTTTTATTTTTTTTTGTTTTGAGCAGCCTAGAGATGTGAGAAATCTGTTCGACATTTGTATTAACGATATTTTCGTTCTATGTTAACTCACAGAGAGCTGTTATGTTAACTCACTTAAATGTCGATAGTTTTTATTTGTTTCAAAATAATTGCGAAGCAGTAAATTCTATTAAGCATTTGAATTTACTTTCGTTGATTGCTTGCTTTTGTGTAACCAACTATCAAGTATTTTGTAAGTTACATTCAATATACAAAAATATATAAATTAATATTTATCCTTTCCAGGTGTTTCACGATTTTATTATCGATCAAGTTTATAAAACAGCTGTGGTACTGTCCCTATTATGTTGGCTGCAATATTTACAAAATTATTTAAAAGATCTGCCTTCTTTGAAAAAGGCATTCAAAGGACAAAACAAAATCAAATTGTGGATAAGAATCTACGTGCTCAAGAACTTTTTGGGTCTACAAAGTCAGAGGCAAGTATTTATTATTTGCGACTCCTTGCAACTGAACTAATCAGAAATTGCAGATGACGGAATTACTTCACTTCAAGAGACATCTAGCCAAAGATAATGTAGACTTACCCAAGCAAGTAAATGTTGCATTAAGCCAACTTACTAAATTAGAATTGGTCAATTGCAAATTACATATTTGTGTGCCTGCAGTCAGTGCCCGAGGACTATGTACGAAACCTACTGAAACTTTGGAAACCAATGCTAAAACCAGCGATATTGACATTAATCCAGTTTCAATTTCGCCTAAGGAAAAAAATCTACTTAAAGAGAAAAAGCCGGCCGGTGAGAAACTCAAGCTAAAAGCTGAAGTTCCCGTTGACATTAGCCGCTTAGACCTGCGTGTAGGCAAAATCATTGAGGTGGGTCGTCATCCCGATGCCGACAGCCTATATTTAGAGAAGATTGATTGTGGTGAAGCATCCCCTAGAACTGTTGTCTCTGGCTTGGTTAAATTTATTCCTCTAGAGGAAATGCAAAATCGAATGGTAGTGGTTATGTGCAATCTGAAGCCGGCAAAAATGCGAGGGGTTATTTCTGAAGCTATGGTCATGTGTGCCTCCACGATAGAAAAGGTAGAGATGTTGTCGCCTCCTGCTGGCTCAGTGCCTGGAGATTTGGTTTATTGTGAGGGCTACACCCGCATTCCTGATGTTCAACTGAATCCAAAGAAAAAAGTGTTTGAAACGTGCGCCTTGGATTTAAAAACCAATGAGTCCTTAGTGGCCTGCTATAAGGGGGCGGCACTGCATATTCCGGGAAAAGGAAATGTAGTTGCCCAGACTTTAAAAAATGTCAATGTTAAGTAAATGGTGATATATATAGCGAATTAAAAAGAATGTGATTATTTATAAAGCGTTGCGAATGCATTTTTAAATTTACTTCATTGGTATGTTGTTCTTATTCAACACTGTTTTAGTGACTGCTATAACCAAGATAAAAGTCACAGTGACAAAAACGGAAATATCAAAAAATTTTTGTTGTTGAAACTATATTATAAAATTTATTAATACATATTTTGACAAAAGAAAAAATTTGCCATTTTATTTTATTTTTATTTAAAAAGAAAAACACTATTTAGATAGAAAACTTATCAGAGTACTTTGCCCTTTGATATGAAAATGACATAGTTAGTGATTGAGTAACAGTTTCACATTCCTTGCTCACCTCAGTTGTGTGTTAGCCACGTAAATAGTTACAACTGACTAAATTTAAGTAAATTGATAACATAAAATTAAATAAATTACAATGTCCGTAAGTATTGTTGGCAAAAAAAATGGGTACTATAGACATGCCGCTATAATTACATTGTTTTCAGCCACCTACAAAAGGAAAACAGGCCACCAAGGGTGCAAAGCAGATCGTGGAGGAAAATAAGAGCACTCTGGTGTTTTATAGAAACATGGCCATCGGCTGTTCACTGCCAGGTCTCATCTTCAGTTTTTTTGTATTCGAAATTACAAAACTCACGGTGGTATGTCCTCCCAAGGCAAAAAAAACTATGCCTGAGATTTTATTATTTTTCACAATTTACTCCAGTTCATGTACATATTGTCATTGCTGATCCTTGGCGGATCTTATCAATTCATGGCCTTTATGTCCCGGGCGAAATACTCAGAGACAGGCGCTCTAGTGGACTCTGGCAATGATTTAAATATGGAAGGCGGCATAGCTGAGTAAGTGCATTGTCATCGCGTCAAGACTGAGTTTGGTCAATTGTAATTTGCTTTATATTCTCAGAAATGTTAAGGATCTCGTAATATTGACATCCGGCACCATTCTCTTGGCCTTGATATCCAATTACTTTTGGCTTGCTCTACTCTTGGTTCCTGTACGAGCCGGATGGATGCTTTGGGGCTCTGTTATACAGCCCTGGCTATCCCAGCGTAATGCCAGAGAAGAGCCCGAACTGGATGAAAAAAAGCAACGCAAAATGGAAAGAAAAATGCGGCGGATGAGATAAAAGTCCATCAGACTGTTTTGGTAGATCGGTTTCGGGATATATTCTCTAGCATCAATTTTGTAAACCTTTCCAATGAGATTTTTACGCTTAGCTTATAAATAGGATATTGAAATGTGTGCGTTTACCCAATATATTTGTTGACCAAATTAAATTCCTTGATTGAGAGATACAAGAAAAAGACAAATGTTTTAGTGATCAATGTTTGTGCAATTTAATTTCCTAAGCCTGAGTGAAGACGAATAACTAAAAACAAACAATTATCCAATAACTGACATTCGATAAAAACATCGAGATTTGAAATTACATTTCCGCATTGAAAGAAATTCATCCAGGACACTTGTGCATTGTATATATACATATATATATATATATATATATAATAATAATAATAATTTGTGCTTAAGTGCAGAAACTGGTGCAGTTCTAATAAGTGCAAATGGCCGGCCAATATATGTACGTATATAATAATCCAGGCAAGCATGGTTTCCCCATTAAAAAAAATTAAATAAATAAGGACGTAATGTGGTTCCTTTTTGTTTTTGTATTTCTTTGCAACAATTTATTCCTTTTGTTGTCTGGAAAATTGTACGCATCCAAAAGTAACTAATCGTATCAAAAATATCAAATAACATAATGATAAAGTGTAAATTGTTTGTGTGGTTGTGTTTCTTTTTTGGAGAGCTCACTCACTAAATTACCAAAAACCTTGGAGTAATGATCTTAGAAAAACTAACGAAAAACGAAACTATAAATTAAAAGTTTCTTTTTTTTTTAAATGCACACAAATTGAACTGTAACTAAAAATAAAAAGAAAAGAGTGTGAGAGAATTATATCGAGAAACACCGCCTGAATGGTCTATTAGAGAACTAATGGAGTGTAATGTTGGGTGTATATGTGTATGTGTCATGGCCATGCTTGCCACCAGCCAAGCAGTTCGATTAACAACATCCTCCTTCTGTGCTTAACTACATCAATAACATCCAAACAGTTCATATACATATACATATATATATGTTTAAGGATATAGGGTATATATGTCAACATCAATGCTTTTAGTTGTATTGCTCGGGTATGACATAGGAGATATCATCCCAAGGATGACGATAGAGTCCTTGCTTAAGTCGCTTCTGATCCATATAGTGGCCAATGAAGCCTATGCTACGTCCCAGCACAAACAGAGAATTGATGGCACCAACATTAATATACTCCTGGGCCTCCTCGCTGTAAAAGATAACGAATCATTAAAGAATTTTGGTAATTTGTAATAATGTAATCAAATTACCTAGTAAAGGAACCACTGTTGCGCAACATATCGACAAAAGCGGTGGCTATCACACCATCCACATTCAAAATCAAATTTGGCTTCTTATTTGTGGTTATTTTTTCCACTTCCAATGCATATTTGAGCAAGGGGCAGGCTGGGAAATTCTCCAGGACGAATTCCTTAATGATCTTTACACGGACATCTGGATTATTGATGGATTTCACACGATGTCCAATACCCAAAATAAGTTTTCCCTCTTTGCGCATTTTGTTAACAAACTCCATGGGATGAAGATTGGTATCGTATGCCTCGGAAAATTGCCTGGCCGAGCCATCGAGGGCACCACCGAACCGATCACCAATGGTCAGAAGACCACTGACAACTGATGAGACTAGATCCTTACCGGCGCGTGCACAGACTATGGTATTGTGGGCTCCAGAAACGGCTGGTCCATGATCGGCCGTAACCATGAGGCACATTTCAAAGAATTTGCATACATACGAGGGTAGACAGCGCTGGAACCATAGCAGAGAAATGACACCACCAATGCCAACATCTTTGCTGAGAACCTCACTAATTGGCATGCCGGCATAAATAAGCTCCTGGCCACGTTCATCACAAATTGAGGTCATAAAAGAGGCAGGCTTACGGATAAGGCCTAGCTCGCGCGCCCATGAATAATCCATCGGAACAGTTGGTGGTGGCACTTCCTCTTTGGGAACAATGCGACCAGTTTTTACCAACTCACCATAGACACTATGTATAAGTTCGCCAAGAGTATCAAACGAATCGGGAACATATGCTCCAGCATCTCTCAATCCCTTGTTCTTTGCTGTGGCTGTCTCCCGGTCCGAATTTGCGCAGGAACCTGCATGGCCAAACTGTACCTCGGATGTGAACATGCTAGCACAAGTGCCAATGCACCAAGCAACCAAAGGTTTTGTGATGCGTCCATCCTTTAGAGCAGCACATACATCGTACTCCTCAGTGCCACCAACTTCGCCAAGCAAAACAATGAGTTTGGTATCTGGATCGGCCTGATAACGTAAGATGTGATCCATAAAGGTGGATCCCGGATATCTGTCACCACCAATGGCAATGCCCTCGATCACACCATCTGTGGCCTTCGATATGATGTTGTTCAACTCATTAGACATGCCACCAGAACGGGAGACATAGGCTACACTCCCCGGACGATAGAGTTTCGAGTGTAGAATATTATCCAGCATACCACCAGTATTACCAATTTTAAAGCAACCAGGTTTTACTCCACCCACAGTTGCTGGCCCAATAATAGCTACACCTTTTTTGTCCGCCTCGATAATCAATTTGCGCGTCATATTCTCGGGTATACCCTCGGCAATGATCGCAACAGTGCGTATTTGGGGAAACTCTAACACCTCAAGTGTTGATTCGTACGCACTGCGCATTGAGGCAAAGTTAACCATGACATCCACTTCCTTGTGCTTATGAATTGCATCCGACATTTTCTTATACACTGGAATCAATATCTCCTTATGGCCCCAGTAATATTTCTGCTTATGATCTCCGGTAAATGGATATACCATGGCTACCACAGATGGTTCATCGCGTCTGCAACAATAAAAAGAAATGGATAAAATCTGGTTAACACTTATCTTCAGTTCGAGACTCACCTGCAAATGAAATCAAAGTCCAGCATTGATTGCACTGCCCGCTGTTGCATGCCCCAGACAATTGCCTTTGTGGTATTTGAAAAGAATTTACGTTTCAAATGTGATCCATTGCTATTGATATTGGCCACAGCGTTGCCGCTAATGCCATCGCTCTCATCTAATGGGATAGGTGGTAGTTTAATCGATTTTGCCGTTGTCGTTCGCAAATCTTTTGTGTTTTTTAATTGTTTTTGTTTCCCAAATGAAGAATCGTTTTTATGATGATGGAGGAGATCAAGTCGAGATCGTATCGAGATCGATATCAAAGTTTTTTTTTTGACAAACACATACAAAATTTGACAATAAACACACACACACATACAGAGAGCGAGAGAGAGAGACAGATTATAGAGATCGAGCGAGCGAGCGAGGGAGTGACGCAAACACGAGGATGTTTCAATGTAGGATTCAGATCGGTGGTGGTGGCCAAACGAGCGTTTTTAGATTTGTTTTTAATAATTTTTTTTTTGTTTTTGGTTGGTGAGTGTGAAGTTTGGTTGTGGTTGGACGAATGCATACAATACATACAAAAATACAGAGAGAAAAAGAGAGTTATATATATTATATATATATATACTGAGTTTCGAGATCAAATGCAAATGGAATTACATATGAAATTCCATAGCATAAAATTCATACATATAATACATATATAAATGGATTAGTGATAGCCTGTGAATTGGAGAGTTAATATGAAAGGGTCAAGTTTTCAACTTACCAGAGCTTCCTGCCTCTCCTTCTGACTCATTGGCCGCCTTAAGATCAGCCTGTGCCTGCTGACCACCTGGTAGCAAAAAGTTTGCTGTGGAGAATTCAACACTAGCCACTTGAGGTATTGGTCGCTTGCCCAACGCCATGCCACAAATTGCGGTCATGTGAGTCTCAGGACCAAATACATGCAGAGGAACACCCAGTAGGGTAGCTCCAAAGTCCCGCATGCGTCGCAAACCTTCCTGGTAATTTGGCCCAGCACGACGTACGAAAATCGAGACATTGTGTTCTACTAGTTTGGGCTGGAACTCACGCAAGGCAGTGATGATGCCTTGGAAAGTCGCCGCAACATTGGTGAAGTTAGCAATACCTCCTCCAGTGATGAGCACTTTGCCATCGGGATGCTTGGGCGATGAGGTCATAAGTGTGAGTATGGTTTTGGCATATTCGTATGTCTGTTGCTCGGACGGTGCTCCACTATATTCACCATAATTGGCCAACTCTGTCGCGCCACCCAAATCGCAAATGGTATCCGAATAGATGACACTGGCTCCGCCACCAGCTACCATGGTCCAAATACGACCATTACGATTCAATATGGTCAGCTTAAGTGAAGCTCCACTCTTTGCATCCAAATCAGCAATGTATGCCTCTTCGGGATAAGCATCCCGACCAAAGGGTGGCGGATAATCAATCTCTCCCCATTTAGGACGGCATATGAAATCGGCAGTTGAGTCCACCTTGGCTGCCAGATCCAATATATACAAATTATCAGCTGTCACCACCAAAGGATTTATTTCCAAATATGTGAAATATAAATCCACAAAGGTTGCATACAAAGCACTGATAAACTTGGCTATGCGTTCCTTTTTCGAAGAATCTGTGACCTCTTTGAGGAGTTTGGTCTTAATATCGGCCAGAGCCAATGTATTATTAACGGGAACATCCAATTTAACAGCCTTTGCATCAACATCACCAATATCAACACCTCCCTGATGATAAAATAATATAGTATCTGCTGCCCGATGAGAATAGATGCACACATACATCTCCTCATCCTATGAAAGACAAGAGATGAAATATGATTAGAAAATTGTAGTTGACTTAATGCGATCTGACAAAACTTACATCCGTATGCGGCAAAAATGGTTCAATGATAAAGTTTCGCAGCTTGCCCACTGCATTGCCTATTTTTTGGTCCTTATTAATACGTTCACCGATCCATTGTTGCACTTGCTCGAAATTTTTTTTCACACCAATAAGTCCCAGCTTGCCACGACGCTTAATCAGTTGATCGGGCTTAACCACTAACGGCTATAACAAAGTATTAAATATAAGTATATTAATTAATTAAACAAATATAAACAAAATTTTTAAACTGTGAATCAAAAAACCATTGAACTGACCGACCGACTGAACGTCTGGCAGTCATTCCGTCTCTTTCCAAGCAAACCCGGTTTCGGTGGTTTGCAAAGCCAGAGATCAGGCGATAACAAAAGCAAATTTGTGAGACGACAATCGCCAAGGGTCAGCGCGAACGGCGACTCGACGCTAACTCACGCGTCATTGACAATGACAATGTTCGTGAAAGTCGGAGATGCTGATGCTGCTTATTTATTATTAGAGAAGATCGTACGAGTGTAAATTGAACAACAACAACATGGTCAAACACATTGTATATACAACATATGTGTATATACGATTTGAATGTTTAAGGGCAAACTCATGCGATTTTTAGAAACTATATGCATAGGGTAATTATATAGGTACAAATGGCACTGCCTAGGTGACTTGAAATCAAATTTACAATGAAATTTTTATAACCAATATTTCAAGGATCAATAATTTAATATATGTATATACACATCAAAATATATCTTTAATATTTCAACGTATAATATTTGATATTCCCTATCTGTTTATATATATATCTGAATCATAAGAAATTCATATTTATAACTAATATTTCTATTTCTTAGAATGATTCGTTATATAGAAGTAAACAAAAAAAAAAGGAAAGGTATAAACAAATACTATAGCACGCGACCTTCACAAACATTCCCAGTTGGTCTGATAATGTTTGAACTTCTGTGTTTGTAATCGGTCACAACTGCTTGGCCGTCACCTTATCAGTATCAGTTGTATATGGTGTGGAGATGAGGTGAGCTGGTACTTGTACACCGGATACACTGGCACTTGAGTGGATGGCGTGGTTAAAATATACATATATCGCGCAATGCAGATAAAAAACTGTTTTCGCGCCCTAATCTTGTTTAGTATTTCCATATAAACTACTATAAGAAATTTCCATCTATACCGCCATAATCAAAATCATTCGGTCGAACGATGCTTATCAAGTGGGAAAGTGTTCCGATTCTATGGCTTAGTCATCAGCAGACCAAAGCGTGCTCTCCCAATCGCGAGGTCAAGTTCAATGACAATGAAATGATTTTTGGGTGGCCTACATATGACTAACCTCCTGATAAGACTTAAAATTCTATTTTTAACTAGCACTCACCGTGGTCAGCAACCAGGGATGATCGATACTCAATTTTGACCAGTTGGTTTCAGCATTAACTGTGGCAAATCGACAGGTAGCTGCGCCGGCACCATGATTATTCAAATGGCGGTTGAGAATGTCCTTGCCAGTGGCTTCTGTTATGGCTTTGGCAGACATGACTGAAAAGGATAAAAGAGGAAAGAAAAGGATAAATTTAACAAAACAAAAAAAAATTAATTAAAAAACTATTGCAGAAAATTTGACCATTCGTACCGGTTGACTTTCCTTGTCTGTACTTTTAAACTTTGATTCTATTTACACTTGGAAATTATTAAAGGCGACTGCGAGTGCAATGCGTAAGAATGTTAGTGTGTGTGTGTGAGAATGTGTTTGAATATTGGGTGTGCTGGTATTATTTGGGCTTGGTTGCGTTTTGTTGATTTTGTCAAACCTGCACGCTTTCGAGTCTGAACTAAACTGAAATTAAATATGAACAAGCACTGACGATGAAATGGAACCAAACAAGCTGAAATCAACAGGCGGCAACACCACAAAATGGGCAGTCAGTCGGTTCTCGTTCTGATAGCGTCGTTCGTCAAACCGATCGGTGTATGTGTCTATTAAATTGTTGTATTTTTTGGTAGCTCTTAAGCGAGAGTGAGAAGGAAGAGACGTGAGATTATTAGTGATGCGACAATAAATACCGTTACACTTGAGGTGTTCAAGGCATTTCTACCTGTAACTTCATCTTAAGTAACAGTGACAGAAAGAAGAAAAACTGGTTATCAACCTTTATTTTCGTTTCAACTTTCTTTCTTCCGAAAATAAAAAAAAACAACGAATGTTTTTTTTTTTGTCTTAACTTAGGATAGTTTCTAATTTTTTAAAACAGATAGACGTTTTAGGCACCCACTGACACTAACCCACCCCTAAACCACTCTGATCCGTCGCCCCCCCTCTCCACCTCCTACAACCAAATTCAGTAATGACTTTGCATTAATTATATGAGTGCCTAATTTACATCATAGGAAACAAAGTTCGCACTCGGGCAAAATGGTTTTGGTTTGGCTTTATATGACGTGTGACTGAAATCGAAAACGGGAACTTTACGAAATGTTGGTTAAGTCGGCGGTGAAAGTGAGCAAAATCAATAGTGATGCAATATAAACTAACGAACTATGGTTTTATGTTAATCTTATTTATATATATATTTATGTTTATATGTACTTTTTGGATTACAAATGCGTTACCATGCACACACACACACATAGGCAAGCAAACAGAAATTAGCAAAAGTGTTTTCACGTATGTGTGTTTTTACATGGGAGCCCCTAAGCTGAGTAATTTCAGAGTTTCTGTTTTCCTATTTTAGTTAACCTAATTAATCAGCAAAATCTGATTACATAGGCAATTTCAATTGCCAAATTAACAAAACACTCACTTTATCTAACAACAATTGTTCACTTTTATTTTTAAATTAAACTACACAGAGAGGTATTTTTGCAAACTTTCTTTTTCCGTGTTTTTTTGCTGGTGATGGGATTAGCAGCGATATGTGGCTGGCAATCGATATTAGTAGATGGAGCCACTGTGTAATGGCAAGCGTGCGACAATCGGTTAACGCAACTGTTACCCGCTAAATGTTGTTGTGGTTAAGGACAGCTGATAAGTAATGCAACAAAAAAAAAGTGATAATACTATAATAGATATAGATTATAGCCATAGATAATATAAAGGAATACTAAAAATCGGCAATTCAATCAAGAACGCGATATTGGATTCATAGAGGACCAGCAACAACATCAAAACAGCAAAATGCACAAACACACACATTATGCATCAATACCGATGCTGATAATTGCAATGTCTGCCGTATGCCTAAGCCTGGATATATCCAAAGCCAGTGCTGTGGCCAGCGATGCCGATAATAGAGCAGAAACAAAACAGATGCTAAAACTAGAGGAGAGGAATGGCTTCATGGGTCTACCGGAGCCGCACACACGAGAGCAAAGCGAGTTATTACGCGACTTACATTTTGTGCCGCCTCACCTTGACTTTGGTCTGTGGTCTGTGGGTCAGGCTCGCACACAGACAGTGACGCTAATCAATCAGCATTCGAATCGTACAGTGCAGTTGAATTCTGTGGCTGGTCCAAACCCGGATTTTTATAGCAGTTTCTTTGGGACGCGTGAAGTGCCTCCGCAGGGAAACACAACATTCAGTGTAGTGTTCTTGCCGCGACAATTAGGTGCCATATCGTCTGATCTCCTTATACAGACTTCCTTTGGTCGGGCGGAATTCG
Organism: Drosophila neocordata; assembly: GCA_018903615.1. Classification (NCBI taxonomy): domain Eukaryota; kingdom Metazoa; phylum Arthropoda; class Insecta; order Diptera; family Drosophilidae; genus Drosophila; species Drosophila neocordata. The sequence continues at coordinate 119,668 of JAEIGI010000007.1, read as the reverse complement.
CCGTCAGAGGTGAGGGAAGTGAATGTCCATATCGGTTAAAGCCACTGGTGGGCATTAAGGCGCCTATGAATGCCACTTTGACGCCTGAAATTCACATGTATAATCCTCACGAGCGTCCTTTGCAAATATTAGAGGTGAGCATTAAATTTTTATCGATTATAAGATAATCCTTATAAACAATTTTATCTCTTGCTTAGGTTTACAGCAGTGGGGGAGAATTTCAGTTGGAGCTGCCCAGCGGTGTCTCTGAGGGTCCGCAAAATCTATGGGAAATTCCTCCACACACGCTGAAACCCGTGATACGAATATCATTTCATGGCCGCACTGCAGGAAAGCACAGCGCATATATACGCATCAAAGTAGCTGAGCAGGAGATGGATCAGGAAAATATATTAGTTATACCCGTAGAATTTGAGATTTTACCACGACATGCAGCCTACGCACGTAATCCTTTGGCAGATTTTGGCCGCTTGGCCACGCAGAGTGGGTCAGACGCCCTAATCTTTAAGCTAGACATGCAGAATGAGCATGCGGATCCGTCAAAGCGTTTATTAATTGGCAACTATTTAAGAGACATACCAGGTCTATCGTTCGATGCAAATCTTTCCAGCATTGTCTTGGATCCAAAGTTGTTCGACAAGAGCGAAACGATCAATGACCTGTTGATTCTTAAAGAAGGTGAAGAGGATCAACGGGAATTTACTGTCTTAGTACGGGCAGAGATTTTCAAAGGTGGACTAGCCTATGATGGAAATATCACTCAATTCGTGACCAGCACTCTAAAAACAAATAAAGAGCTGGATAATAATGACTTTCAGGAATCCTCTCAAATGGATACAAAACGCTCTTTATCAGTGCGGAATATGTTTGCCCAGCCATTGTATATCTTTAATGTTACTATAACCGAGGACATAGATGAAAGCCTCTTGGAGTTAACGATTCTCAGTGATTCCTTGCCAATTCTAATTCAACCAGGAGATTCCATAGAGTTGGCCAAACTTCATTTAATCAATGATGAAGTAACTTTAAAATCTTCAATACGAATTGACACAAATGTATCGAATTTCGATATACCTATAGTCGCCTGCAGTGGTCGCCTGAAAGTGTCCACACAACCATTTGAATTTAAATTCCCCAGAGATCTGCAACAAATGGAACAAGATACACTTTTAGAACTAGACTTGGGCAACGTGCCATTTGCCGAAATGTCACGTAATGGCTATGTCATTTTACGTAACGATAATCCTTTGCCAATTAAGTTTCCAAATTGGTATTTTAATCCACCAAGAAATGTTTCTTTTAAAAGCAGTTTCGGTTGCATCAGAGCGGCGCAAGCAAATAGGAATGCCAGTGACCAGCCAGTGGATCATTTCTTTGAAAACAACACACAGTTGCGTTACTGTAGCCAATTGAATGAAGGCGATATTGCTGTATTTGTTGTATCCATACAAACATTTGTTCCCGATCTGAAAACAGTCGTTTTAAAGATTTGGACACCACATGAGATTATACGCGTAGACGTGAAATTCGTGGCTTTGGTGGGTCAATTGGATATTGAGCAGGAGCAGTTAGATTTCAAGCCATGTTTTCCTGGCAAAATATGCTCTTCGGTATTAAGCATACGATCTAGTTTCACCCATAATGTACACCTAAATAGCATTTCCTTTACAAGACCAGGATTGCGATTTAAGGATTTCAATGGCAAAGGCTCGACAATTGCCGCTCAAACCTTGACCAAAGTGGGACGTATTTATTTTGAACCCACGGTTATGTGTGGCAAACAGTGTTATATTAAAAGATCCACCAATGAACAAGCCATCTTCCCTAACACAGTTGGAGCACCTTCTGGTGTTGGAAATATCAATAATAATCTTCTCTACGATGGTGTGGAGCTACGTCAACGAGTTGAACTTTTTCGTCAATTTAAACGTCAACTTCAGGCCATCTCTTTGACGCTCCACAGCGAGGAGTTGCCTCCATTAGAACTGGATTTTGCTATTCCCATTGAATGGCCGAAATTGGTGAAATTTCAACCCATACCACCTACGCCGGCTATTGAAATACTCCAAGTACAGAGGCAATGGATAACCATTAGTAATCCTAGTCAGCATCCACTGTTGTTGGACTACTTTCTATCCGACCCAGCATATGCACGACGTACTCAATTATCATTGCCCCATGAGGTCATCGACGTGAGCTCCGCCAGCTGCTACTTAACTGATCGAGAAGTGTTTTCCCTACCAGAATCGACCTTTGGATCGCCGTTACTATTGCCTGGTGGTTCCAGTCTTACTATACCCATACAGTTTAGCTCACAAATAGCGGATAAATTCTGTACCCTGTTGCACGTCCGAAGCAATTTGACATTATATGAAGCCGTGTGGCTGCAAGCTCGTGCTGTCCAATCGCAGTTCCGATTTGGTAACCGTCGGCCAGGGTCCACAACTCCGCTGCTCTTTGAAATGAATGCCGAACATTTCAAAGATTGCCATTCCGGGTCTTTTACCTCGTCTTTGGTTACGCGTAGTTTTACCGCTCGTAACTCTGGAGTGGTTCCCATGCGAATCGATGGCTTTTTGATTGGAAAGCATTCTTGCGAGGATTATGGCTTTAAAGTTTTGGATTGCCGAAGCTTTGAACTGGGCGAGAATGAATCACGTAAGATTGAGATTGCTTTTAGTCCGGATTTCAGCACCTCACGGGTACAGCGCACATTAACTTTATTAACGAATCTCACTTACGATATAAATTATGTATTAATGGCGCAAATTCCGGCAGAGAGTGTGGAAACGTGTGCTTCCCAATTGCCAAGACCATCGTGGGAAATTTCATTAAGGAATACTGCCCTCATTGTACTCTTGGCCAGTTTTTGTCTGGTGTTGGTCTCGGCCATTTTTGATGCCCGAGCTATAGAGGCCCAACAGAGTGCTTATGATGCTCTCCGATACAAAGGATCTGTCCAACCGACCTTCAATCTAAGGAATATTGTTAAAATGCAAACAGAGGAGCTATTAGTGAAAGCAGAGCAAGACCAACAACAACAAAAGATGAAAAATGGTCATATTAAAGAACTACGCAAACGAAGTGCCATAGGATCTGGTGGTGCGGGTTCGGTAGGAACTACCCGTAAACCAAAATCATGGTCAACTTGGAGTATGGACATTAATGCAATTAGCAAGCATTTACAGAAATCAAAACCAAAGCCGACCATAAATTCATCTTCCTCTCCTCCGCAAGAAGTTAGAACTAAAGCCAAGTCGTTGACGCCATCCCCTCAAGCTTTAGCTACTTCCAATTCAAATGTTCGTCCACAAAAGAAGAGTAAACCAATTCAAGTCAGTCAAATAACAGCCAGCAAAACAAAGACGGAACTTCTGCCAGTGACACCACCTCCTCCACCAATTGCAACTCCACCGCAAGCAGAAGTGGCCAAATCGGGAAACATATCACCCAAACCCATTCAAACAAGCAATGATCGCGTACTGAAAGAACAAAATGGTTCATCTGTTAAAAAGTTGGGAAAGACTCCAGGACGAGAGCGTGAACGTAAACAAAAACTGTTGCCACTAAATGGTAATGGAGTCACGACAACCGGAAAGGATAAGAAAACAGAACGTAAACGACGTCAAAAACAGCTTAATTTCGGCTCTGTATCTACAAGTAACTCCTCGCCACCAGAATCACCGGATGCAATCAAGTGTATTACCTCGCCCTGGGAAACAAGCAGTCGAGTCTCGTTCCGAGATGTTCTTCAGACGCAGCCTACACTAGCCAGCATTGACAATGGCAATCAATGGAATCTGCCATTGGGAGGTGAATTAGGTCCTATTGGAGAAAACCGCAAGACTGGCACCCCGCCTGATATGTCCCCGATAGGAACTACCACAACCCCATCGATGTGGGAGCCTTTGGAGGCCTCATCCAGTAATTCACTATTTGCCAACATGGACAGAGATTTGCCATCTGCCGTAAATGGTAAAGATTATAATTGAAACTCGCTTAAAATGTCAAAACATTATTTTTATAAATTTTTTTGCAGATCCTTACGAGCGATGTGAAGAGGAACGAAAAATTGAACGACAGCAGCAATCTCATTGGGAACGTAGCGAGCTGGTTATGAAGCAACAACTTCTACTTCAACAATTGGAATTGCAGCAGCAAGAGAAACTTTTACTTTTGGCCACTATAGAGCAAAGGCAAAATCAACAACAACAGCAGCAACAGCAAAACTGGACAACATCCTGGTCTCCATTGGCCTATCCTAATTGGTCAAATCAGTCTGCCAACCCATCACCTACTCATTCGAGTGGTGTGGGTCCAATTCGTCCGCCCCCTGGACTGGAATCGAATTTGTATAATCGCCAATCGAATGTGGATAATTTAAATGGCGCTTTTCAAACGCACAATACTGCACAAGATGGATTGGGACAGAATAATAATTTGCCCAATCAGTATGATCCATTCACTTCGCCAAGCTCAATTTGGTCCGACAATTGGCGTCAGTCGTCGCAGCTCAACAACAACAATCACATGAACTAAAAGCAAAAAAAAAAAAAAAAAAAAAAAAAATATCGATCTGGTTAGAAGGAATATAAGCTCACAGATCAAATTGCAGCAACCAAATGAAATTCTTACTATATAGACATACTACGAAATCCAAATGCAACCCCAATCTTAGGCTACGCTACAATGATCTTTTTCCATCTGACTTTTGACTAATATTGCAAATGAAAAAATAAAAAAAAAAGAAATGACTTTTTTTCAGAATATACAAAATGCATTTGTTCTCATAAATTTGATCTAGCAACTGTTTGTTCTATTTATCCTTGTAGCTAATGATGCCTTTTTCAATAAGATCCGGTATCTCAACGGCTAGCCATGGTGCCAACTAAGAAAGAGAAAAGATGGAGTAGTCCTTATTATTATTCGAAGAACAAATAATTCGTAATTATTAATGTAACTACTTACACCCAATGCCATAGCATGTGCTATGCCGAATTTTGGACAATTTCGGGCCCAAAGTGGCTTAAAATGTTCTGTTAGACAGATTTTACCACCACGATACATTTTCGCTGTCTTGCCGTCCAATTCGGGGACAGCTATCTCTGGCGCTGTTGTGGGATATGTCACGGGAATATCAAATTCCACCTCAAACTCATATTTTAAGAGATTGTGCATGTACCAGCATTTGCCAAACCATTTGGTACCCTCCTTGTTCGACTCGAGGCGGAACCAATCGCTCCCAGATTGCTTGTTATTTTCCACATACTACAATATTTCAATTAAATTAAATGTAATTGTTGTTGCTGTTGCTTACTTTAATCAGAGCCTGATATTCCTCTTTCAATCTTTGCACCCAAATATCTTTATCACGCGGGCCAGCGCGAATTTGTAACAATGGAATGTTGCTTAACGTTTTTCTAGTGCTATCATCCACCATGTTGACTCCTGTTTCTGTCCTGTATTACTCCTGTCCAGGTACTTTTAAACAAAGCTTATTTGACACGTTTGTTGTGTGCGACAAAGAAGGCAAACAAACAGCAGCTGTTTCAAAAGGGACTGCCCACTTGTTGATACTGTAAGTCGATAAAATAAAAAAAAAGTTTCAGTAAACATTTACGTGAATTAATCGAACCTTAAATGGTAACGATTTTGAAAGCAAGCGAAAGTCGACAATTTCGTAAGCACCATGTCAGCTGCGCCTAGACAATTCATTATTTAATTTCTATGCGATTAACATAATATTTTCATTTTACAGCACTATTCCTAGCGGTAAAAAGCTAATTTAGCTCCATATACATATATAGTATATATGATGTTTTTAAATAAAAATGCTATTTTTATTTTCCTAATTGTTTAAAAACTGAATGAAAAACAGAGCAATTTCTTTCTTTTGGTACCCAAATCTACTTTGGTCTGAGTATTTAAATAAATTGCTTTTTCATTTCAATAATTCATCAGAAATTTTAACATTCTCTTATTTATAATGTAGATCTTATAAGTTAGGTTAGGTTGTTTATAGGAATACAATTACAATGGATTACTTTCAAAGTTTTTTTAAATGTCTTCTCTCACTTAATTAATGCTATAAAAGGTTAAAACTAATTTATTTACAATACTTTTTAACCTATTTATATGCTTGTATGTGCGCCACGAGATACAACTACCACCGAATGCGACCCTGAAACTTCCTAAGATATTGCTTTAAACATTGCTGAACAGGTGTAGATTATCAGACACACCCTAGCTAATATGTGTTCAGCATTTTAAACAATTTGATTTTGATTTTTAAGCAATTTTAAAGGTCATAAAATTGAGCATATGTTTCCATAGGTTTCAACTAGAACAAATTTTAAATATTGTTTATATCAAAAATTTAAAATCATCAATCTTAGGTACAGTATCGAATTTATATATCTATATGAACGGATGACATCCATATATGCAATTTGTCAGCAAGGTTCTTTAATTATTTGGATTGGTTTCAACCTAAAAGTCACTTCATAGCCTCTTTCTCAGTCAACAATAACTAATCATAACTCAAGCGATGTCGTGTTTTAATTCATTTTGTTTATTTCTACTGAAAATACAAATTATGTAGAAAATTCTCATACAAATTGGCGATCTTCACAGGATACAAATGTTTTTATCGCTGTTTTATGCATGCTTTGTTTATTAAATGCAATGCACTGTGAGTAATATGCTTATTCTCAAATAGTTCATTGGCGATCAGTAGCTCGAAGCTTCTCCTCGACGGCTTCACGTGAGGCCTCTGACAAATCAGTTGCTTGTATGTATTTCTGGACTCCCACAAGAGATTTCTTCAAAGCGTCGAAAGAGCTGGAGTACAACATCTTCTTCTTAACCTAAATAAAAAAGACAAAATAGTATTAGTATATGGAGTATTTTAAATATAATGAAATAATTACCTTCGCAGTATCGGGACACCATGACATAAGGAACAGTTTTTGCTTCTTTGAACTTTCTGAAGTGCCTTGGCATTGGTGCATGTATTCAAAATCAAACAAGCCATATCTTTAAAGTAAAAAAAAAAAAAGAAAAAAAATATATTATTATTGTTTAAAATAAAAGGAAATTCAATTTCCTACATAAACTATCAAAAACTAGTGATAATTAATTCATCTTTGTAGTTAATTTTTTGTTTATTTGCCATCAAATTACCTTGTTATTTTGAGAATTTTTTATTTCTTAAGTATTTATGTGAATGTCAGGTAAATCGAGCAGATAAGATAAGCAGCTAATTTTAACCGATATCATTTAGTTTTTATCGCGGTTAAGGTCAATGGCAACAGGAAAATATTATATATTTTCCAATCAAACAATGTCACTTACCGGCATTCACCTGGACCGCACTTCTGGATGTCCTCAAGAAATTGATCGTATTCGCTGTTGCGATCTCCAACAGTTTCAACGTCAATTTGCTTTTCATCGCGAATGTAGAAAATTACATAGCGATGTTTCTTATCCTTTTTTATTTCCTCGTATGTTGTTTTGCATACATCAGAGACAGTGACACCAGAAGCCTGTAACAATTTAAATTATGTGATGTATTAAATCAATTTATGCATGCCAAATGAAAAGATTTTAAATTGTAACGGCAAATTTAAAAATCGCTGCTAGGGTAATGATTTTAAAAATTTGGCAAAAAAATTCTGTTCGGACCATTTAACACCATATGGTATATGCTGTCTTGGAATAAAGCAGACAAAAATTATATTTGATTTTATAGTCTTTAGTTATGGGAGTCGCGTGGGCGTGTAAAAGGTCAACAGCCAAGGATGTAAATATACATATATAGCTACATATACGTATATTTATGTATGCATACATATAAGCATATAAGCCCACCAAGGTTAGCCGCCTTCTTTTTCAGAGAGAAAAGCAAATGAATTAGCTTTCACATTAGCTTCATAAGTATACGTTGTATGTATCAATGTATGGGTGCTTCCTGGAAAGAGCTTCGATAACAATGTATCGAGTACCTCTTTAACTTGTATCGAATATTTTGCTAAAAATGGTACGAATGTATATGTATACGAGCATGTATGTATTCGCTGTACGATAGACACATGCCCACATCTATGTATGTGACCATATATGTATATATTTTGCAAGCATACATATTTAATAACTCTGATGGTACATATACAAAGGTATATGTATACAAAAATGTATTTATCCATACATTCAAATAAAGACAGTGTTGTATGACTAATATTAACCTTACTGTGACTAATATTGTGTCCATACATATTAATATTATGTACATGTGTGTATACGTGCATCCACACAAACATACATACAAACGAATGTATATACACACATAGATATTTGCGGCATACTCATCGGTCTACCGATATTGCAATGAACATAGATATGCAAATGCAGAAGTACGTTTATTTTTTAGATCTGCGTATAGAATTAAGGAAATACATATATGTACATATTTATTTTATAATATAAGAACATTCTCAGTTCTGTGTGTATAATACATATATGTGGATACATAAATTTGTACGTATGTACGTATGCAGACATATTTATATATGTATACATTAATATTAATGTGCATATGCCTATGGACTACCAATACAAAACCACTAAAAGGAAATATATACATTTATGAATCATCAAATCAAATTTTTTGAGTGGATATATGTATACGCATATGTGCATATATTTGGTGTTATAGACAGTTATATTTGGTTAATACACAAATGCTTCAGCGAGCTGACTTATATATTTTACAATGAAGAAGGTACATACCATTTTTATATAAATTCAGTACTTTCACAATTTATTTAAAGATCAAGAACTTTTATGTTAAAAATACTGTTTAACCTTCCGCCTGCAATCACGAACAACCGGATGAATAAATTGTGGTTCAAAAGAATAGCGATTATGAGTACTGTATGCCGAGTGAGTATGCTCAAAATTAGTGAAAGTATTCTTTAATTTTGAAACGATAGAATTGGAACAACTTATACAACGACTCCGATAAATAAAACAGAAGGAACATGTTACTTATCTTCAACATATGTATTTAAATATTCGAAAACATTATCCAGAAAACGATATCTCATAAACATTCATTCATCTTAACAGAAATGTATATTTTATGCGTTTTTCATATGCTTTACACAGATGAACTTAAATGAACTTCTACGCTGAAAATAATGCAAAGAATTTCATAAGACTGTATTTAGTATCAGTACTAATGTATAAACAAGCATTTTTCAAGTAAAATCAGAGGATACGCAAAGACGGAACGAATGCATACGGCCTTGCAGACCTTGTAACCAAATAGTAACCAAATAAAAGTCTATCGAAAAATGTAGATTTACTAGTACAGAAGTTTGGCTAAAATCTTTTAGCCTGCATTTCTTCTGTTCAGTTGTGAAATGTTTAAAGAATAAAAGTTGTAGTTTTGTGGGAATGAAATTTTATGTGTTTCACTTCCATGTTTCCTACTGCAGGTTGATAAACGGGACATTGAAAAGTTATCGAAGTGTAATAAAAGTCAAATACTATTGATATACATACACATATCTTATACTTTCCAAATACACTTCATCTTCAAGTTTGTTGTATTTTAAGTTAATATAAAATAAACACTGCTAAGGAAAAAGTGATTATTTTTGTGTACATTATTTTGTATAAATTAGCCGATTAGCCGGCGCACACTTGAAATATATATTTTGGTAATTTTTTTTATTATTGCATGATTAGTTGCTTCGTCCACATGTATGTATATACATACATGCATAAATATTTATATATATGCACATTAAGCGCAGTATAATGTAAAAAAGTATGTAAATGTACATAGATATGTGTAGTTGCAAGAAGGTGGAAATCAACCACAGAAAAAAGAAAAGCCACAGCGCTACATTTACATCTGTGTGTATTGACTAGAAGATACATATGTATGTATGTATGTATATACAGTAAAAACTGTTTTGGGCGGACAGCGACTATTTTTTGACCGCCAAAGAGAGGAGAATTGTTCTGTAATAAATGAGCGTTGTCGAAAAATTGGGAGTTCTTCCTGCAGAAAGCAAACGCTTAAAAATGAATTTCAGTTATCTAGTTTGCAAAACTAATAGTTTGAAAGTAATAATACGGCAAGATCGTTTGAGTAATTATTGAGTTGAATATAATGTATTCATAGCCTTCTAAGTAGTTCTTTATTTAAATCTTGTCTCAGAATCTGATCTATATCGTTTACAATATTATGCTGCTTAGACTAAATTTAAAAAAGAAATAAAACCTTTGTGAGTTAAGAAACCCTATTATTGATATGGTTGACTTACTTCGATTTTTAACCGACTTTAGTTTTGAATTAATCTTTAAATTTTAATACATACAATGTATTTCGAAAGTAATTTAAATTAAAAAGAAATAAATTGTCAATAAATGTATTTTAAATGTTTTTGTTTTTACTGATTTACTGTGCCGTTTAGCTCGACAAGATGAGGGACTCTGCTCATGAAATTAGCATGGATACGTGGAAGCAATGGATTCTTGAAGCAATATCTAAAATCCGTTCGCAAAAGCAAAGGCCAAGCGTTCAAAGGATATGCCAGGCAATTGGTACTCATCACAAATTCCACGAAGATATTGTGGCTGAAAAGCTGGAAAAAGCTGTGGACTCTGGAGCTGTGATTAAAGTGTATAACAAGGGATTACACTCATACAAGGCACCTATGGCAAAGCGGAAGATTAAAGTGGACAAGAGTACTAATCTTTACAAAATGGTTGCAAAGGCCGTTCATGATTTGGGCGAATGCGAAGGCTCCACCATAAAAAACATCGAGAACTATATTCAAAAGTTTAACTGTATCGATCTCTCTCCGAATGTCGACTTTAAGACAGTGATCAAGACGTCAATCAAAAAAGCAGTAGATGCCGGCTTTTTAATCCAGGAGGGTAAACTTTACAAAAAAGGCAAATCCCTCACAACTCCTCGAAAATGTGTACCACAAGTCGAAGCAATCATAAAAGGCGAAGATACGTGTACCCATTGCTCTGGAAATTCCCAAAAGAATCTAAATGGCATTCCAGAACCTCTAAGTTCCTGTAAACAATGCGGTATATCATTACATACAACGTGTGCCAATATTGCAGGAAAATGCAAATCCCAATCGTATGTTCTTCTATATATGCTGGTTACCAAGGGTTCTTTATGGGATTGTCAAAACTGTGCAGAATGTGCTGTATGTAAAATGCATAATCGTGGACCATGTCTTTTGCAATGTTTCGTATGCAAAGACCATTTTCATTTAACATGCCTGGATACGATTCCGGATAAAAAACCCAAACATCCTTACAGGTAAATTTGCTTCAAAACAAATAAATCGTTTGCTTTAACTGCCCTTATATTAAAATTGTCCGATCTACCTTAATATAATATACCTGTCCACCGTTTATTGAAAGATTTACAATTGAAAATACACAGACAGTCCCATTCGCAATTTCCTGAACTGGAACTGAACTAAACTTTTTTTGGATAATTGGAATTCGGATAAAAAGTCAACAATTTCAAAACCGGTTTGCTTACTCTGTTATGAAACAATCTCCATTTTGCATCTTCATTTCATTTTAATATTTCTGGAAATTTATGCTGTCTTATCTAATTATGAAAATTATTAACTGTAAAAAAAATTTCCGGCTTGGGTACCGGATAATTGGCATTCTACTTGGTCTAATAAGATGTTTATTAATAATTTCAGATGTAAATCCTGTCTTAAACAAAACTTGGACAATCCTAAGACGTTCAGGAAAGACGCTTCTAAAATTAAAATGGAAGTGGAAAATGAAAGGTACATTAAATTAGTAGTTTTATTATTGTATTAGCTTATGCTTATTCGCACTGTTTGCGAACAGGCCAATAACCCCAAATTCTTGCTTTAAAATAAACGTTTTCTTATGACCTTTCAGGATTGTCGATTATGAGAAAGGATATAACTCACAGAAACGTCAAATAATTAAAAATGAAGGAATTATTGATCGTCCCTCAACCTCCAAGCTTTGTATTTATAATGACAGTAATAAGCCTAAACGGAAGGCATTGGGCACAAATTCCAAAAAGCTCAACGATATATGTGCAGATCAATTGGAACAGTCGCCACCACCCCAACTCAAACAAAATAGAATAACAACATTGCAAAAGGGAAGTGTGGGTGGTTATATTGCAAATCATGAAAATCGGAAACGTACTTTCTCAGACTTATCATCATCAAGTTCTTCAAGCGATAGCGACGACGACGATGATGATGACGATGAAAGGAATCGTGGTTGTGATGATAATGATCAAGATGAGAGCACGACATCAGATTCGTGTACTTCTTCCAGTTCAGATTCGGACTCAAGCGATAGTTCGAGCGACAGCTCGGAATGTGATGATGAAAACGACGAAGAGGATTATGACACAGACAGAAGTACATTAAAGGGAAAATTCTTCGATAATGATAAGAAAAATGCTAAATCTCATTCAAATGCAAAGGAAAGCTCACATGATAGCATGGAAGTGACAAATGAAAATTGGGGTTTTGCCGCAGTTGCCAAAAATCCAGTTGATATTTTTACTAAATCAAAAGATAAAAGTGTTGGCTATGGCAAATCATCATCTGATAATTGCTTAATGTCACCGATTATTAAGGACCAGAAAGGTGTACCAAAGGGCTGTGCTCTTAATAACAATGAGGATAAAAATGCTTCACAGTTTTCATTAGGTTCTAAACAACCAAATACAACTGCAGCAACAACATCAACGCAGAAAAAGAAAATTATGCCCTTGAAATCAATGCCCTTGGGATCTGCTAAAACATTTGATAAGATCGATGATGACATTCCCTATCTTACCGAGGAAACAGTGTTAAAATGTCAAATGATTGAAGAAATAGAACGTTGCAGAGAGCGCAAAAAGGAAGATATAGATACAAATCAAAATAAAGACGAACAAAATTTCTCCATCGAAAAGGAAAATTGTTCAAATCCATTTGGTAAGTATCAGAATCATTTTTCATAATTCATTTCATTTTTTTGTTTTAAGTAACTGTATTTGGCTATATACATATAGTTTGAAGAAGTATAAATAGAAGTATTCCAAAATCTTCAGGTTCCAAAAAGTAGAATGTTATTTTTGATTATTTTTAATAAAACATCCGTCTTGTGCATGAGAATTACTAAATATATTTGCATAGTTGAAATTTTTACAAAATACCAAATACCAAAAGCAATAAATTATTTTATTTTCAAGTCTAACCAATTTTAAGACAAAGTATTATACTCTATAATAATTCTATATAAAAGAAGAATCTTATCGATTCAAAACTGGAGCAGGTCTAAAGGGATTTTGAGTACTTAATGAGATTTTGACTAATATCCTTAATTATACCTATAATCTGTCTTACTACTATGTTGTTGTATTTTAAACTAAATCACTTTTATTGTATATTAGGGAGGGTGTTATTAGAACTCACTGTGTTATGATCTAGCTTAATAATATATGTTTAAATTCAATACTAAAAAAATGGAAACCTAGTTTTTCCTTCTTAGTTTAAAACTTTGTTTTAAAACTCCAATAAAAAGGCGCGCGATAATATAGTTAGATCGACTCGGATATTGATGCTGATCAATAATATATTTTACAAAGTTACTTTCATATTATGTGTACCAAATTTCATAAAAAATATATCTATGTATTTTAAAACAATCGTTTTCATTGGTTTTGATGGCGTCATAAAATATTATCGTAGTTGGTGAGCTTCTTTAATTGTCATAAATTATTATTTATAGATAATCAACATTTACCACCATGCGTTAATCGAAGCGATGTTGAGTTATATCAAGAAGTGCTGAAAAAGGCCGTCATTCAAGTATCCAATACTGACTCTGAAAAGGTTAATGATATATGTAAAAGAGATATAAATCAAAGCCCTAAATCAATTGAAATTGGAAGGTGGAACATTGAAACGTGGTATTCTAGCCCGTTTCCACAGGAATATGCAAGGTAAGTTATGTCACAATCCTGTGCCCTTAGGGTAAGAGGTGGATGGGTGGACTTATTGTAGAAGTCAGGATGTATATTTACACACATTTCCATTGATCAGCCTCAACATCCGAGTCGATAGACAGTATTAATAGGTGAAGCCTTGATATTTTATAAAGGTTTATTCTTTAAAATTTTGCATATTTTTTATATTTTTCACAAGGATTTTACTCAATTTTTATTAACTAAAAATATCTTAGTAGTATTTTTCTTTTTTTTTTTTATACAAAATGGATTTGCATTTTAAACCTTAAAAGATTACTGAATAAGTAGCTATCGGGACTGAATTCTTTTAAATATATTCGTATGTTCAAAGTTTTAGTAAACAAAAAAATAATACAATTTATAATTGAGGCCAATTTTTGATACATTAAGTTGATGATCAATGGTCTCATTTAAAATTTTTTTTTTTAAAAATGTGTTTAAAAATAGGGAGGATTAAAATGTCTATAAAAAAATGTTCTCTTAATTAAACTGTTTAAAAAATGTTATTAATTTCATATTTTATTGTTTTTATTCCAGGCTATTGAAACTTTATTTATGCGAATTCTGCTTGAAGTACACCAAAAGTCGATCTGTGTTGGATAGACATCAAAATAAATGCATATGGAAACAACCACCTGGCACGGAAATATTTCGCCAAGGTGATATATCCGTTTTTGAAGTGGATGGGAATGTTAACAAGATTTATTGCCAAAACCTCTGTTTGCTTGCAAAGTTTTTCTTGGACCACAAAACGCTTTATTATGATGTCGAGCCATTTTTATTTTATATTTTAACAAAAAACGATCAAAGCGGTTGCCATTTGGTTGGGTATTTTTCAAAGGAGAAGCATTGTACCCAAAAGTATAATGTCTCATGTATTCTTACGATGCCTCAATATCAGAGACAAGGATATGGACGATTTTTAATAGATTTCAGTTATTTACTGAGTCGTGAAGAAGGTCAATTGGGTACACCGGAGAAACCGCTATCGGATCTTGGGCGTCTATCATATTTCTCCTATTGGAAGTCTATTGTATTGGAGTATTTGTACAAGTATAGAAATATGTCAAGGATTACATTCAAAGATATTGCTGTTAAGACGGGACTAGCTGTGTCGGATATTGCCTTGGCATTTGAACTACTAAACTTTATTAAACTAAGGAAAAATGATGGAGACATTCGATATCAGATCAATGTAAATATAGATTGGAAGAAGGTCATACACCATCATGAGCGTGTAAGCAATAGTAAAACAAGAATTGTAATTGAGGCTGATTGCCTAAGATGGAGTCCTCTAATGTCGGCATTGAAATCGCCCAATAACAGCATAAAACCCATTTCTAATCGAGAATATTTAACTGATCAATTTGGCAAAGCTTCAGATCCAAAAAAATTGAACGAACACAATAAAATCGATCCAGTGTCACATAATTCAAGTGCTAAACTAGGTCACGAAACCAATGGAGACTGCAGCAAAGGTAATGGCTCAATCTCTGAAAAGATGGATGTAGAAACTGCAAGCTCCAGGAAACGTTCATTAAATACTGATACTACGAAACCGATTCCTAACGTTTGCAAAAAAAGAAAAATAGTTCTTGAACCGCAACCTCTGGATGAAAACTCGGATTCATCCGACTGCAAATCATCGAAAAAGTGTACGGAACCAACGGCACAACATATTTTAACAAAGCGAGCCCAACGACTGGCCAAACGTAATGACTTGATTCCGCATACAAACAAAAGGAAGCATTTTCAACGTGAATTCGATACCAATTTGAATGAAGTAGAAGAAATATTGAATCAAAGTACTGAACCCCAACCGCCCGTACATAAAAAAGAAACTATTGAAACAGAAAAAAGTACTGTGGTGCAGGACGCCGTAAGCAAAGAGGTTGGCAAAGGACTTGTGGAAAAGGAAGTTAACGATAAACCAGTTAATATTGTCCCCAAACTTAGAGGCAAGCAGTCCAATGGAAAACGATCGGAAGATTGTGAAATCAATAGAGAAACAACAAAAGATACAAACGAAACTGAGAAATCTTTTCCAATTGAGGAACAGAAAAAAGAAAAAACGAAAGTTACCGCAACTGTAGAAGATTCGGCCAAATTGATTGAAACTGAGCCACCTGGAAAAGAAGCTAGTAATAAAAATGAAATGGTGTTAGATGCAGTTGCAAAGAAGACGAAAAAAACTGTGTTCTCCGATATCACGGCCTATAACGTTGACAGTGTTCAATACAATGTTGCGGCAAGTAAAACTCCAACAGTTGACAGTGTCGAACCGAAGGGCAATTCGAAAACTGAACCAAAAAATGAGGTAAACGATGAAATTCCAATAGCTAAAGCTACGACGGAAAACACATTTCAAGCAATAATACCTCCAGTTGTGGCTTCTCCGCCTAAAAAAATAGAACCTGTTGTTGCTCCAGCACCGTTGGAAAAACAAATTGATGAAAAATTGCCTATAGATACACCTGTGACAAAGACGGACCATACCAATGATGATGCAAAATTGCAACAAGATTTGAAAACGTCAACAGATCAACCTGTTCCATCAACTGAACAAATGGCCCCCTTACCAATTACTACAGTAGCTCCAAAGCAAGAGGAAATCGTTAATAATAGCCCAAAGCAAGTTGTTGAGAATCAGGTCCAAGCAGATACTAGTAAATCTGAAAAACGCGAGGTAGTCAATCCACCCCACAAACACGAAGTACCAGCAGTTCCTTCTGAAATTCAATCGATTGATCAACATAAGGCAAATATATTAAAGGATACTCTAGTCGTAGAAAAACAAGAACAGCAGATGCCGCTGCAGCAACCGCAGCAACAACAGCCACAACAGCAACAACAGCCACCACAGCACCAACAGCCACCACAGCAACAACAGCAACCACAGCAACATCAGCATCAACCACAGCAACAGCAAAATCAGCAACAACCACAGCAACAGCAACATCAGCAGCAACAACAACAACACCAACAGCAACAATTAATTCCAAAAGATCCCTCTGCTGAAATAAAACCAAAATTAAGCAAAAAACTATCGGCAGAATCTATTACTGTAAAACCAGAAACTGGAATTGTATTAGAGAAAAAGCCAGAAGTGAATCACCCAGTTAAAATGAATACGGCTCCTGAAAGAGATACATTGAAAGCTGTTCCAAATCAGTTGACACAAATTAAAGATGAGGATAAAACAAATGCCCCACGTGTCCCTCCTGCGAGTGCAGCGCTTCCAATTCGAGATAAACTTCAACTGAAGGGCAATGAGCATACTCAACTACAAAATCCGATACCATCTCAGTTTCCAATTAACCAAATGCCAAACTACCATCATACATCTCAATATTGGCAATGGGACTATTATAGCTACAATCTGTCCCATTTGGACGCTTCACAGAAAGGTCAAAAACATTTTCACAAAGACCTGGCCACCACCATGGCCTCCTATACACATAACTTTACCCAGAATCTGTATCAATCTGCCAATCTAGCAATGCATGCTCACCATCAAATGCAGCAAACAAAAGAGAAGCACAAAATTGAAAGAAAAAATAGTGGCAAAAAGGAAGATCAATCAAAGAACGTGCCGCCCAGTGGCAGTGTGGTATCAAATACCACCAGAGAGGAGACACATTCGCAGAACTGTAATGAGTATACTGCAAATCCAAACCAAGCTGCAATCTACAATCAAAAATGTACATCTCAGCAAAAACAATTTAAAAACTCTGAACATACACAACAAATGAAATCTTTAGCCAATACCCAAAATACTATTCCACGGCAAACGAACTCCAATCCGATTGAAGCATCAGGTTTGTTATCAAACGCAATTACTCATCAATCGTCAACTGTGTCTTCCAAGCCGAAACCCGAACAAAATGTTAATGCAACGCCAACTATTTCTCGTGAGAGCAAAATAAAAATATGTCATCCAACAATACAGACTGCGGCTCAACATTCGAACATGCAAGTTGCTGGTCAACCTGACATCAATACAAATTTGGTTTATAGCTCTGAGTCATCGACAAATGCACCACTTCAACATTATGATTGCGGAATTAATGTTCAAATTGGTATGGACTCTCCATCGACCATTGGCTCGGATAATATACCCTCAACTCCCAACGTGCATATGCATCAATCGCATAGGCAATTCTCGGATTGCTCAATGCAAAATCAACCCGCCACCACACCCATGCACATGTCCATTCAGAATTCGCACATTCAGCAACAAAACGCCATAAATATGAATTTAGCATCCGAGGGATCGCAGAATGTAAATTTAATAAACAGTTCTCAGCATCAGCATCAGAACCGGAAAATTAATACACAGGTAAGTTCTGGTAAGAAAAATCTGGCTTAATAATTAATAATTGTATAACCATTTTGTTTTTAGACGGATATTGTGGCCAACTCACCAACAGCTACGCATCGAGCCACAACACCCAAACAAATACGCAGTGGAAACTCCTCACAACAGCGGGAGAGCAAGAACGGATCTGCTGCAACATCAACAGCAGCAAATACTCACCACCAACTTCCTCAGGGCTCCACTTCAAATATATCAAAGTCACAGCAGGAGTCCTTACATAATCTACAATTTACCCAACTCGGGGGTCAACATGGTCATCAACAAAACATGCAACCATTGGATTATGTACCAATTTCACAAATTAGCCAAAACTTTGGGGCCAATCCTCCCAATTATGATATAGTTGGAATGCCGGCTGTAATCCAACAAAGAATGCCTTTAAATAGCTCTGTTCATTCGCTTACAAACAGTCACCAACGCATTGAACAACCTTCATCCGCCTGTGCTGTGAATAATTTCTATTTGCAGAATAATATGCCAGCTAATGAGAATATATCGAATGCACCACGAGTGCCAGTTTCTACTTCCTTGGGACCGCCGTCAACAACTGCCAATAATGACCAAAGACAGCCAAGTCATGACTCTATTTCAGCGTCAAATAGTACTGGCACGACGTCATCATTAGTGGGAAATCTATGCAGTCTATCGAAGCTTCAACAACTTACCAATTGTTTAGAGACCCAGCCATGTAATACATCCCCAGGTGCTCAAGTGAACTTGACACCGTCACCGCATCACCCCATTCCTCCAAATTCTATGACGCCGCCCCCACATTTATTGATGCAAAATAGAAATATTTCTACACCACCGAATATGTTGCAGACACAAGTATCACCGTTACAGTATCACAAATATTATGCAAGTAACATGAATATCACTCCGATAACATCTGCCCAGAATACGAGTAGAAATACTCGAAATACTCCATCTGCCCCTGTGCAGCATTCTTCATCGTCAATGAGTGGTGCCAATAATCGCACTACAAATGTCCACATCAGTCCCAATATTATGGCATCCTATGGAGCAATAAACAGCTACAGAATGTCACCACAGCAATCTTCTCCCGCAGGTAGTTATAGTTCGGGAGGTGAATATCCAAATTCCCAACTTCCAATGCAAATGGGTGTCATGAATATTCAATCTCAATATCAAGATGCGTGTGTCATACAGAGAGCAACGCAATCAAATCCAATGTATCCATCATATCCCTATTTACCCCCAAATTGTTCCATTCGAAGATAATGGAAGCCAGAGTTGTAGCAAGCCTTACTGGTATCCATACAAACCTAATCCCCTATATACTATTGATTAAGGAAACTAATAATAACTTAAGAATTTTCACGCTCGATTTACATTCGGTATGCCACTTAAAAAGAAAACTGTATTGTTATTGTCCTAAGTTAAGTTTTGAATTACAAATATACATGTTGTAAATATTTTATGTCAATTATCAAATCAAATATACAGAAATCAATAATGTCATTTCGTACATCATTTTGTGGACTAATTGTATAGCACAGTGATGAGCATCGTTATCTCTAACGTTGTAGACATACTCAAGTATGCAACTTCTTCATTTGGCCATCCAATGTCTCAAGGAGATATACGAAGCTTATAGAAAAAATTATGTTTAATACTCTCGGACAAGATTGCTTGTATATTTACATTGTACATTTAGAGATGCTTCCTTGTAAGCGTTACAAACTTTCGTGCCAATTCTTAAAAGAACATGGATATTGGATTCGGATTTTGCAAAATGTGCTCGAAAAAGTGGTCTTGCTTGGACGTATATTTATTTAATTTTCTATTTTCGGTGCTAAAAAGTCAAAGTGGCGGTGTTACTTTAAGGTACTGGTACTGTGTTTGAAATGTAGTATATAGACACTTTACCTTTACTTTAACCTATTTTTAATATGTTAGAGTTGGAGTTAATTAGTTTAAAAATGGGTTTTAGTTATTTTTAAGATTCACAGACTAAAAACAAGTACAAAATAATTTATATGTGTGTACTTTTATTGAAATTATGTGAAGTTTCAACAATGTTTTAATTCGTACAAAATGTGACTGAAATTAATCGATATTGCTTAAGCCGTCTATGAATGAATTAGCCATTGGACTTGGAGTTCTGGAGGTTATGTTGTCATTCCCGAAATCATCCGAAATCCCATCAGCTAGAAAATTGACAAAAAAAAAATATATTTTTATTTCAATTGTGTTTACATATATAATTAAGAAGAATCTTACTTTGTTCCAGATAATTTGTTTTCCTGGTTTGAGGTACCGAATTAAGGGATATCATCAGTTGACTGCAGGCTTGATCAGCTGTTTCTAATGTTGTTGGTAAATCCAATAGACGCTGATTTTGGATACCATCTCCTGGACCCATATGTGAAATGTGATTGAAATTAGTTGGAGCGGATATCATCTTTGATCTTCGATCACTGTGATTTGGAAAAGACCAAAAAAAGTTCATTTATTTGTATATTTTCTATATACAACAATATTATACCTTTTCACAGTTTTGTTGATTTCTCTTATGGAAAATCTTCGTTTGATACTGCCAAAGCCTTTACGATTGCCTTCGCGATGTTGAAGTAATCCTTCTGTAAAAGATAATTTTATTTTTCATTTTGAAATGTTGTAGTTAAAAATATGGATATTTAATTAATTTAATAAAGGTACTTACTAGTGTGTATATTGGCCAAGTATACAATTATGGGTGTGTCGTTGATTGATGTTAGAACAACATTTCCAAGATTGTTTAATGGAAGAGCTTGCTTTAATCCAATTGACTGCACCCATTCTGCTGTTTGAGTGTTGAAAATATCCAAATGTGTATCGGAAAACACCAATAAATGTCCGTCACAATATGCTACAGGAAAAAACAAATTTAAATGTCATATTTAAAAAAATCTTATTTAAAACAATTCAAAAACTTACTTATATAAGTGGGAAAAGCTGGATACATGATCTCCCTATCTCGCGATTTTCGTCCTTGTAAATCCACATATATTGCCAGAGTTTGGAATACCAATAGATATTCTCCAAAATTACCTCCGGTTGGACATAGTATTTCAATAACTCGTACAGCGTCCACGCCAGAGTAGTTAAGAAATGCGCACAGCTGATTCTCAGGGTGTACTAGTGCTAAAAATGATTAAATTTTTATTAGGGATGATAACTTGATAGTTTGGTCATTATATTTACACATGGCTGTTGCTTCTCCTCTTAAAAAGTAGGCTGTAAAACCACTCTGATGTGCCACGACTAGTCTCATATCCGATAATATTTGGAGATGTTGGGCTAAATATCCAATTGTAAATTCGCAAGTTTTTTGGTGTCTTGTGCGCGCCCGATTTATTTCATATACAACAATTTGTGTGTGATTATTCGGACGCTTTAGGGCAATAATAAATGAATAAACAACGTTTGGAAACCGTCGGATTATTCCAGTGCATGCCGATATGCAGTTCTTTGATTCAACCACTTTGATCCACTCTACGTCACTAGCCTCAAGTGCTCTTATGGGCAACAGCCTTAAATTACGTTGTTTGCCACATAGTATAACCAGAATTTGCTCTTCCTCGATATACCATAATTGAAGAATTTTTTTGCTTTCTCCAATGCGAGCTATTTCTGTTAAAATAATTATGAATAATACATATATTAATATTTATAAAGATTTCTATGTGAAGTACTTACCATATTGATCCAAATTAATGTAAAAGAGACCGTCTTCCGTTCCTAATAAAATTTGATTTGGATATATAATGACGGAACATAAAGCATTTCGTATTAAAGACAATGTATTGTCTAAAATCTCATAAACCTTATATATGGCAGTATTTGGTAAGCTATTTCGCTTCAATATTCGATGTAGTTCTCCCAATGCAATAACCCATTTGGATTTTTCAGATTCATTATCTGCAAGCATTAAAGTATTCAAAGAAGGTCCGCTCTCAACTAGCGCTGTTTTAATCTAAAAAAAAGTAAGGAAATACATTTATTAATAATTGTTTCAAATCTGTTTCAGTTTTCTCACCTTGAATATACATGGCACATCTTTTTTGGCGGCATGAATGACATCACTTTCCCGAACGCTACCAACACAAAATTCGGGATCTCGCATATCCAGAACTTGGGATACACTTACACTTGGCAACGCTGACCGATCGGGTGAGATGTCATACAAAAATAATTTAAAGTCACATACAACAACAAATTGACGAATCCATCCACGTTTAATGAATCCCGATTTGGGAACTTTTACGTAACCTTCATATGCAGTACCTATACCTCGTGTAGGATCAATGCCTAATGGTCTTTTTGTTTGATCCATGGGTACGGGACATGTAGTTGGTACTTTTTGACAGCATATTGTATGACATGCAAAACCACATATCTCGCAGACAACGCCCTGCCTTGTTAGTCCGACCATTAATGAGGTGCAATGATTACATTTAGTTGGGCTACTAAATGTTCGAACGAGAAACTGATGAATTGCGGTAATGCTTTTGGCATCTACCTTTTTCTGAGATTCTTCAAAAATTAAATCATTTTCGTCCCGCGAATCGTTGGACGATGCCTCTTTTGCAACAGCATTGTCTCTATTGCTTCGGAGAGAATATTTTGAATCATAGTTGAATAGTATGGCTGATTCGGAAGGTTGAAATAAATTTGATCCGGGCAAGAAATTTCCATCTGATTTATTAAAATATGAATCCGATGTGGAAACAGAGTCGGAATTTTTGGCTACATCGCTGAAGAAGGCGTTGCTAAGACCATGTTGAGATGATTTATTTAAGAACGCATCGGAATAGTCCAGACTACCTTTTTGGAAGTCTCGCAGTTCACTTTCTTTCTTCTTTAAATCATGCAGAATTAAATCGTGTCGCTTTTTATACTCACGAACTTCTTTCTGGGTTGAAACAAGATCTGATCTGGTTTGACTAAGTTCGTCTGATATTATTGCTTTAGCTTGAATTTCCCGTTGAAGAGCACTTTGTAAATTAAGCAGTTCCATTTTGTCCAATTTCTGGGAACGTCTATTACGCCAATTCTTGTGATCTACCGCATTATTGTTAAAGGTTCCCACGTGCTTCAAATATTCCAATTCTTCCGTCATTTTTGTAGCCAGGGCTTGTAAATAGCTGCGGGCATCTTTTTCATCAGAAACCCATTGTATTATTTCTGCCATTTGCCTTTCCCATTGGTTGATAGCTTCACGTTTAATTCTCAGTTCTTTGAACATCTCATCGTCCTCCGCCTGCAGTTCCTTCAAACTTTTTGATTTTAGGCTCATTTCTGAGTTAAGTCGTTGCTTTTCCTCGTACCACTTGGATTTTTCCAAATCGTATTCCTTTTTGAGTTCAGTAAATGAATCAGCAATAGATTCCATTTGATTTCGTTTCAGTTTGTCTTGAGTTTGCTGCAATTCCTTTGAGAGTAGTAAATTCGAATTTTCGAGTTCATTAAGTTGTTCACGCATTGCATCTATTTCTAAATTGTGACGCGCCTGTTGATGATCAATTTTTTCTGTATACTGAAGTTCAAGTCGCTCTATTTCATATGTAGACATATCGGACGAGACGCTTAAGGGCATTGTTGTCTCCAAATTGGATGTCGACTTGCGCAATTCAATTTGGAGCTGCCGGCAACATTCCTCCGCTCGTTCTCTAAGTTTTTTCTCCTTTGATGCTTCAATAACAGCTTCTTCAATATGAAGTTCAAGTTCTCTTCGAGTTTTATCAGACTTTCGTAATTCGTTTCTTAGACTATCGTTTTTTTGCATTGCACCATCCAGCTCCTCCTCCTTATCTCTAACCTGTCGTGAAAGTTTCTGTTTCTGATTTCGTAACTCTGAGAGTTTCTCAGTAACTTCCGAATACTCCATCATCGCAATATTTCGCTGTGTAATAGCGTCCTGGAGTTCGGAATCTTGAATTTTAAGCCTCTCGAATATTTCGTTATTTTTATTTGTCAATTCACCTTTTTCTTGTTGTGACTGCATTAGCTGATCTGTTAAAGATTTAAATTTTTTCTCTTGCAGTAAGTCTAATGATTTATCTGAGTCCTTGTTGGTCTCGCTAGACAGTATTTGGCTTTGTAATTGCTCCTCGTCAAAAATTGACGAGCATTGACTTTTCACTTGAGAGATTGTGCTCAGTTTCTTCGACTCTATGGGTGTACTATTTAATGAAAATGTGAATCCAATGAACGGTAAATGAAATCCGGAAAATGCTGGATTCGCGTTTGGTGGCATTGTATCCGTTAATCTGACGTCATTATCATCTACATCGAAATTGGAGGTGTCTGTAGGACTTGATACTTCAGGGACATATGGTGCCGGACCATTTCTGATATTTTTCCAATCAATCCCAACAAACCATGGATGATCCATGAAATCCTGTATGCCATTCTGACCAAGACGATTCTCAGGTGTGCATATTAGTTTGCAAAGTAAATCCTGAGATGTTTCCGATACTTTATAATTGAGGGTATCCTGTGCCGGTAAATTAAAGCAATTCTGATGATTCATAATTTTACCGTACGTCTCAACCAGACTTTCAGCATAAAATGGTGTTTCACCATACAGCATCTCGTACATGCATACACCCAGTGACCACCAATCACACTCAGTGCCATATCGCCCTTTGCCATCCTCCATTGCCCTTAAAATTTCTGGAGATATATAATCTGGTGTTCCAACAGCCACATTCGACTGCACAGTACCATCTTTATCCAGGCGGAGGCAGGAACCAAAATCGGCCAATCGAACATGCCCTCGCTTATCCAACAACACATTATCTGGTTTTATATCTCGATGCACGTATTTTATTTGATGAATGCTATTAATGGCAAGTATCATCTCTGTGATATAAAATTTAGCCATATCCTCTGGCAGTTTATCCTCAAACTTGCTCAATAGAGTTAAAAGATCTCCGCCACAATAGTAGTCCATGACAAGATACTGAAAATGACAAGTCATATACTTTTTGTCTGGTATTTGTAATTAACTGTTATACAAACCAGATTAATATTGTCCTGAAAGGCATAATGCAGGTTGGTTATCCATTGACGATCTCCAAATACTAAAACATCGCGCTCTTCTCTGAAACAAGCGGTTTCAGCTCGTTTCAACATTTCCCATTTATTTAATATTTTCATCGCGAAGATTTTTTCTGTTGAAGTCATTTGAACCACGCAAACCTCACCAAAGGCACCTCGTCCTATGATTTTTAAGATTTCAAAGTCTTCACGACATAATCGAAGCTTACGTATTATGTGGACAAAGGGTTTAGCTGGAATTAGAAACATATATATAGAGAAATGATTTTACTACCAATACAAATTCATCGGATAAAGCTGATATTTTGGAATTTGAAATAAATTGAATATATATATATATATATATATATATTCTGTTCCTTTCGGACTCTAGCGTTTATACAATTCATATAGACGGATAATCAACTTAAAATTATAATAAAAATATTATAAAATTAAAAACAAAATAATTAAATTAGGGTAGCTCTTAGTTAAGTAAATATAATAATTACATAGTTTTAAAAAATCCGATACTCCCTTTTCTCTCCGAAGGGATGAATTGCTACATTCATCGTAAAGGACTATAAGAGTGTCCAATAAATAATCCAATGAAAAATGATGACCATTTGTGTCTTCCTCTAGTTCTGATATCCATTTTCGATCACTGACCGATTCACTTAAAATATATTCGATAAGTAGAAGAAGCCTTTTATTAAAGCTCGTAGGAGCTAAATCTGCAAATAAAATTGTATTACTAAAAGTATTAATATGAAGTTAAAAAAATCTCATTATGTTAAGTTTTTGTGTTTAAATATTGTATATTAATTTGTCAAACTTGATGTACCTTATGAAAACTAAAAGAGTAATTATATAAAAAATCCATATTTCTAATCTCCTGTTCATCATATGGTAAATAGTAACTCAGCTGGCAGGAAACCCGATAGATTGGGACTCTACAGATGAAAAACTGTTTGCTTCTTTTTGCTGGTAAAACTATTCTTTTCACCTGTTTAAAGTGAGCTAAGGGTGCAAGATGTGGTTTCGCATATGTATAGTAATGAATAAGCAAATACGGATACAATCACAATTAAAGATTGGGGAACATTATAAACTGAGTCAGCAATGTAAAAGTAAATTCCACACACAATTTGCCTTTGGCTACACATTTTCTTAATTTTAGTATATGAATCATTAGATGGTTATATTTAATATTTAATCTTGGAGAATGTATACATTTGTAGCTTGCTTTTGTAGTTGCGGTTGCTATATATTTAGATCAGATTCATTATACTTTTTGTTTATCCTACAGAAGTATGTACCTTTGGGGGTTTGAGTAACTTATAAACAGAATTTTCGGAGTAATTCTAAATAAATAATATAAGAATGTAATCAAATTTATTATTTATGGTAAAAATTTTTTTGTTTAAGTAAAAATTTTTCTATGAATCTAACAGCATATTGGCATTGATTTCACTAAGTTTTGTTACAGTCTAACACAGGATATATTACCGGTCTCAATTAGAACAGTTTAATCTTTTACTGGTTTACTTGATGTAGTAAAGTCTCTTGTAGCATTGGTCTATAAATTTGCCAAATATTTGGAATCCAAACGTCTCATTTTTGTGTTTAGCGATTCTTAGTTTATTGTATTTCATCGTGTATGTAAGATAGTGTTACTGTATTCAAAACGTTAACGTATTGATTGAGTTTTTTTTCAACCAATCTATAAAACCCACTTTGAAAAAAACAAAATGTTTTTGGAGTGTATATTAGGTTGTATTCGAAGATTTATTATCGCTTCGCTTAAAGATAACTTTACGCTTATCTGTTCATGATGATTCAAGGATTTTTCTTTAAAAAGTCTTGTCAAACTGCACTCCTTAAGCATTCTTTTAGCTCACATTTGTTATTAGAAGGTTCAGGATTCGCGAATCAATTTATTAACGTCATGTTGTGTTAGGATTTGTTTTTGTTATTATGTTTAAATAATAATATAATTTTTCGGCTTTGAAATAATTATTCATTTGTGTGTTTATTTTTTGTTATTACGTGATCTTTAACATTACTATGTTAGCTTTTCAAAAATGTTTTGATTTAATAAATAACATTATAAATGTGTGTGGGTTGTGCAATTTTTTTCACAGTATATTTCTGCACTTTTGAAATAATGAAATGTCGATAACAATTCTTATAGCGGTACTCGTAAGTTGAATGAAAAATATCAATATTTATAAAACCGCATCAATAATTGTTTGTATTTTGATCGACAAGATAAAGGTGTCTTTATTGGTGCTATTATTTTTTTTCTCCCATATATATGTACATAGGTTCAATACACACATACATATGTAAGAACACCGCTTTCGAATAAACGAAAACTATATATATGTCTGGGTGTGTGTGTGTGTGTGTCCATTTACGTATATTATGTACTAATTTTGATGTAGACACATGGAAAAGCACCAATTAAACCGCTTTTCTTTTTATCCATAATAACTTGAGACTATTACCACTTAATTCAGACAAGGAAGTTTCATATTCCATTTTATTTTATTTATATTGACTTCATTTCCAACAACAAAACACTCGCGAGATTCGCCTTGTCTACAATGTTTCGGATTATCGATTCCAATTTTATCGATATTTTATTTTTTTTTTATCATATTTTCCATAACAATAATAAAATATAAGATAAAGATAAATGTATACGAAAAATATAAGAATAATTGGTCGATAAATACTAAACGATGGTTTTAGTATTTTTTGATGATTTATTATTTAAATTTAAATAATTTATACTTTTTGTGAAACGTTTATTATAATTTTCGAAATTTTAAAAAGTTTCTTTTTTCTTATTATGTAGACATGTCTATTTGAGATAACAGTGCTAATTTAAAAAATATCAAATAAAAAGTAATATTGACTTTATTTCTGCTCTTTCCCTAATCAGATCTAGAAATAACGTAAACAGTTTAAATGAAGACTTTTTTTAAATTTAGTTGTAATTGTACTTGTTTTGAGAAACAGTTTGTGCCTACGAGTCATTAATAGAGATGAGTAGATTCGAAAAGAAAACTATATTTTAGGGAAATGTTTTATCAATTAGGATCATCAATTATCAAAAGGAGTTTCCCATCATGTCTTTTTTGCATGAATTGTATTTTTGGCCAAATTTGATTTACCTTTGAAATTGCATGTTGTTCAAACAATAAAATGATATACAAACAGTTTTTGAGAGTGATTTGTCTACGTTTTATTGAAACATCAATATAAACATCAATGCATTAGCAACATGTGCTCAAGCTGAAAACAATGACATACATATAGGATCGGATTACTTGCACAGTTTTGTATTTTACATTTTTGAATGGTTTAAGCTTGCATTGGAACTTTTCGTATTGTATTTTTTTTCAAACATTTTATATACATACATAAAGTTTAATTTTTAAAAGAAAAACAAGTTCGCTCACATGTACTTTTGAGCCAATGCACTTTATCGTTTTTAAATTACACTTTTTGAAATCTTACACATTTAATAAGAATTTAGCTCAAACCGATCAATATGAATGTTTTAGTATACAAACATCAACAACTTTTAAATCAGTAGGTGCATTTTATCTTTGTCATCACATTAAGATGTTATTCTATGTTTGCTTCTATATTTTCTAAATATAGATTTTTTATTTTTTGTTTTCTTAACACTTCTTTGCTATCATTGGTAACGGACAAATTTTGGGCTTTAAAAAGATTGGGGATTTGTTTTAGACTAATGTCATGCAAGCTCACTACGTTGTAGACTGAGATGCTGGGCTCAAGTTTCTTTTGAAAGATATTATTCTCGGATCTGGAACCACATATTTTATTTGCGCTATCCATTTGAGTTGATGTTAATAATGTGGTTCTCAATTCGTGATGACTGACCGATGAGTTAACTTGGACAAGCTTCGCATCCAGTTGGTCCAAAGGATTTTCTATGACTGCAAGTGAGAGAGAATATTTTAATAAGAGTAAGAAAAAGTAAAAACAAATCTTACCATTTTTCGTGCCTAATTTATTGGCTGGCTCGTGCAATTCACACTTGTCTACATCGCAATCTGCAATGGAGCATTCTTCAATTTGGGAGAAACTCTCCTGTGGTGAAATAGTGGACAATATAGATGTACTTGAGTATATATGTCCGGAATAGAATGTTTCCGGATTTGCCTCATGTGGCTTGCAAGGTACAATCCAGGAAAAGTTAAAAAGAGATGCGTTGACTTCTTGTGTGATCCAGGGATGAGTTATTAACTGATCCATTGTACAACGAAATTTGGGATCTTTATTCAGCATAGACGCCAGAAGCGTACTAAAAGGCTCTGAGACCATACTTGGTATTTGAACTTCTGCTTTTAACGTTTCTTCAACATCAATAAAGGGATTTTCAAAAAACATCAGCACATACAATGTTACTCCAAGAGACCACATTTCCAGTTCTGGACCAGCATATCTGTTACCGGCAAGAACTTCTGGGCTACAGTATTCAGTCGTTCCGTAGAATGTTGAAAAATATTTCCCTTCTTCCATAAATGTAGCTGACCCAAAGTCAATCAACTTGATGTTGAATTTATGATCGATGATTATATTCTCGTCCTTTATATCACGGTGTAGAATTTTGTTTTTATGCAAATGATGAACAGCATCTGCGATTTGTCGGAAAATATAACTACCCAATTTTTCGTCCATTAACGGTCGTCTTTCAATAAATGTCCACAAGTCCATGCCAGAGCCATGTTTCTCCATGACTAACTGATAGAAAAGCTCATTTTCGAAAACGTCCAATGCGGCCACAATGTTTTTATGTTTCAATGTTTGCAGCAAATGTATTTCAATAGGCATTTCCTTGCAGTCGTGGTTCTTAATCATAAACTGTGAGCAAAGCTTTTCCTTAAGGATAAACTTTGTAATAACTAAAAGGCGATCTGTGTTTCGAAATGCCATATTTACGTATCCGTAAGCACCTTTTCCAATTTGCTGAATTGAAGTATAATGTTTGCTATATTCTCCCGAAAACAGATCTTCTTCGCACTTAGACATTAGTGAAAGAGAATTTGGTCGGCTAGAGTTCTGAGCCGCAGTTGTCTTTATTACTTGGCCCAAGGACTGTTCGATTGTGCTTGCCATACTGTTGAAAGTTGATGTGAGATTGGTATATTCGTACTTATCATTGTCGAAGCGGGTGTTAGGATCTCGGCATACCCAAATGCAATAAACTTGGCTAGAGCAGGGTAATACTTGAAGGGAAACAGAATAGACGACATCAATTATAGTTCCGTCTGCGTGAATTGCTTCACCAATGAAACTACCATTCACACAACTCAATAGTTTGTTGTTAGGATTACTGCTCGCTGAATCGAATACGTCCGAAGAGGTGGATCTCATCTTATCTTGTCCAATGTCACTCGAGTGCGATTGAGATTTTTCAAACTCTTTGGAAATGAAATTCATTTCATTGACGGGCGTTAAGATATCATCAACTACCCAGTCGCCAGATTCTCGACCATATAGCGTTTCTGGATGAGTTTCTTGGTTACTTCCAGTATTCGTTCCACTATTATTTATTAAATCACACATTGAGTTTTGGGCTTCCAACTTTACAGCTGAAGATCTTTTGCTGGATTGCAGTGATGAATCATTATCAATAACCAGCGGATCAGTGTCTGGTTCCCAATCATTACTTGCAATGGATGTATTAGAAATATTTGGACTTTTATCTTCTGCCAAGTCTTTTCCAAAATTAGGTAATATTGATGAAATATGCATATTGATTATTTTATCTTGACTGTATCCGAACATTAATAAAGAAAAGGGTTGATTGCAAGTCTGAATGAATCCCATTTCATCGACCACTATAAGTCCACTTAAGTTTTGGAATACCCATATAGTAATATTGTAGAAACTATTGTTTGTAAATGAAGGCAAAGAAGGTTCATATGGAGCTATCAGTAGACAAAGCGGAAATTTTACTTTATCAGTAGTCCGTCCAGTGGCTCGCTGCTTGCGCAGATATTTTGGTATTTCTCTAATGTCCGGATCTGGTAATTTCATAAATGGTATTAAACTTGTTATATTGACTCCGATAATGTCATCTGGTGAATCATACAGAAATATAGTAGCTGTATTAGAATCGGCATTTGTTATAACACCAAAGCGATCGATACTTATTTGGCAAATATGTCGTTGCACTGGTTCAGCTACAGCTATATTCCGGCCCTCGTTGTCTATTTGACGAATCCATAGTGAGACCACAATCTTACTATTTTGTTTAGTTTTCATTTCTATCACTTTTCCACTCAATAAAACAACAATTCCTTCATCGCCATCAATTTGCATTTCCGCCAAAGCGGAAATGTGATTATCTGTTTTACAATGGAGTAAATCAAAAAATTTCGTATTTCGCAGTTCGTGTGATGTATATCCCAATAATTGACATGCCTTGTTGTTAACAATAAAT
This sequence comes from Drosophila neocordata, assembly GCA_018903615.1. Taxonomy (NCBI): domain Eukaryota; kingdom Metazoa; phylum Arthropoda; class Insecta; order Diptera; family Drosophilidae; genus Drosophila; species Drosophila neocordata. The sequence goes on along the minus strand of JAEIGI010000007.1, from coordinate 87,694 downwards.
ATCTTACCAGTGTTCGCATCTATGGTGAACACTGCCTTATTAGGATTTATTGCTTTCGATGAATGTAAGTTGGGCGGAGGAATATTAAATGAGTTGGTATCCATTAAATTTAATAAGTTTGACTTAGTCCGATTATTACGGGAACATTGAAATTCAGATTCACCTAGAAAAAAAAAACAAATACATTTTAAATAAAGTTTACCAGTTTTACGGCTACATGAGCAAAAGATCTTAAAGATAAATGTCTGCGCTTCGAACTATATACTTGAGTAAAGGGAATTGTTTAAAAACGACACTGATTGCCTGATCTTATAAATCGCGGGTTTCTAACGCCAGAATTATTGAAAATCTTTCAAGCATTCATAGAGAATAACACAAAACTCGTTTGTTATATTTAAATTCTATATGTTAATAATATACAAAAATGATTTTTATGCTTATCCACCAGATATATAGTATGATTTTCGCAGATATTAAATAATTTATTATTAATCTCAAACAATAATAAATAGTTGTGGCGGTCTCGAAAATATATATATTCCATTCTATGTTATTTTACTAACAGTTAAATTTAAAATATTTTAGACTAATTGTATACCATTATTTCGCTCCATCAGAAATAAATATGCTCCATATATGTTTTAAAAAAATATTCCAATTTAGCATAACGTTTTGCTAGAAGTAAACACTACTAATGTTGAAACTGTGTCCATTAAAAATCAATTGACTTGCGCATGCCAACTAGACGAATGCATCTGCTTAAACTAGGCTATCAGCTGTTTTATTTTTTTGTATAAGACGGTAGAGTAAATAAACATAATTAAACACATATTATTCTTATACTAGGAATCACAAAACCATACATCAAAAAGATATTTGAGTTATAGTTGAGCAATTTCAGAAGATTTAAGGATAAACCAAATATTTATCGAAAAGGGTATTCGTATTGCAGTGAAGTTTTCTCATGGTAGCCAAGAGCTAAAAATGTAAAGAACACCGAGACCTAAGATTTGTTAAGGGAGTATAACAATTAGTTGACTGGTTTACTCTTTATCAGATGGAAAAACTTGTGAAGAGGCATGTTTTTAATTGTATCAATAAACAATCATAATACTCGGGAATACACTTTACACGGAGGAATTTCACCGAGAGAGTGTTGAGATTGAATCTTTGCTAAAGAACAAAAGAATAAATCAAAACCAAAGCAACATTTTTCCACTACCTGTTATATTATTTATCGAATGAATTTGACTTTTCTTTACAATTATTACCAGAAGGTATTTATATATTTTACTCACGAAAGTTTAACATTAATACATTAATTTAAATTCATAATACCAGTTAAGTCAAGAGTAAAAAAAAACAAACTTGATTTGATTTGAAATAATCCGTTGGGGTCCAGCTTTTTTAATCGTTAATCGTTTTGTAATCGAAAAACAGTTTGCAACACTGAGTTTCCTGAGCCTTTCCTACGTGTTGAAAATTACCTTATATTAATATGTACATACATACGTGTTAACTATTCTTTCACAAAGAAACGTTCTTGTTTTATTTTCTTTGGAAACTTTAAATTCTTTATAGTGAATTATATTGTTAAATACGAAAAATTATATATATATGTTTAAAAATGTCTCGAGGGTTTGGAGTACAAGCCGTCTTTTCTCTCCTATTACTTGTTGATGTGCTAATTGTGTATGGGTTAATAGATCAAAATGAATTATATGGAAAATATAACTATCAAGGACAAAATGAGTTGGACAGTAGCTATGGAAAAGATATTGTTGGATCATTTCCATTCCTCATGCCATTGGTGTCTCCAAAAACCGTAAGAAATTTAATTTGCAATTGAAACATATGGTATAGATACAGATACATATGATGCACACCTACGCACAAACACACTGACCAATACACGTAGGACAGATGAACAAGTACATACATATGTGTATATGTATATAAAATTAAGTAGCACCTTAGTTTAATTATATTCTTAGTCTGTCATGTTTCTAAGTTGACTAATTTTTATAAAAATACTGACAAATGTAAAATGTATGTGTATATGTATGTGTAAATTTGCAGTATCCATATGGTGACATACGCAATAGTAATACTCTTGAGAAAAATATTCTGCATTTATAGTTTTTATTTAATTTTATTTATTTATAAGTAAGCCTAGTTTTTAATTGTAGAAAATATATAAAAATAACCACTTGGGAATACGTTTTTAAAACAACAATACTCTTTCAAAATGCTGATTCAAAGACCAATAAATTTTTTATTGGGGTAGTCTTCCTGTTGCTTTTTTCAAAATTTTTGGTGTAAATGTGTCATTAAAATTGTTCAAATATGTTCAGATTCTTAAATTCTCAGAATGTAGAGTATGCAAATCTCATAATCAGTAAACATTAATTGGCTAACAAAAAAAAATAATAAAAAACAAAAAAAGCAAAAACCCCCAGTGGAAGCGATAAGCATTCTAATATATAATATAGATAAGAGTGGAAAACCCAAAAAGGGGAACCCTGCAAGGGACAAGTCAAGTTTTTTTTATACTTTTTTAGCGTTCTCTTTTATATTGTAAGATTAGCCCATTACCTATGTGTTTTAATACAAATATTTACTTATTTCTACTAACAATTGACTTATAGCCGGATTTGTACTTGTGCACTCCTATTAAAGTCGATCCAACTACTACCTACTATATTGGTATGTTTAATAATTTTGAGCGATATCTTCTAAATAATTTTCTAAATGTTTTTTTTTTAATAAAAAGTTGGTTACAATCCAAATGCGACTATGAACACTGCTCACCATATGTTGCTCTATGGATGTGGTGAGCCCGGAGCAGCCCAATCAACTTGGTAAGTTTATGAAATAATAAGAAAACGGAGACCTCATATTAATTATATTTAAATACATTAGGAATTGTGGTGAAATGGCTCAAAGTTCTGAGGAAGAACAAGCAAGTCCTTGTGGTCCACACTCCCATTCTCAAGTAGGTTTAATTACTTTTTCTTTCGAAAGTTATTTTGATTATTCTAACCTTTTAAACAAACCAACTTTATTTTATTATTTTATTTACCTGTTTGTTTTTCATTCTTTTTCTGTAGATTTTATATGCTTGGGCAAGAGATGCACCGCGATTGGGTTTGCCTCCTGGAGTTGGTTTCAAAGTAGGGAAGGATTCACCAACCAAGTATTTGGTTTTACAAGTTCACTACGCGCATATACAAAAATTCAAAGGTATAGAACATTTAAACGATAAAATAAAACCTGACGCTTGATATCTTAAATTTATATATTAGACGGTTCCACTGACGACTCTGGCGTATTTATCGAGTATACAGAAAAGCCGTAAGTCTGGCTCAAAATTTTTGTTGTTCTAGTTTAACATATTTTCATTCTGTCAGTCTAACAAAGTTAGCCGGAACTTTGTTACTTGGTACTGGCGGAAGTATACCCGCAATGGCTACGGAACACATGGAAACTGCTTGCGAAATAAGTGAAAACAAGATACTGCATCCATTTGCCTATCGTGTACATACCCATGGATTGGGTAAGGTCGTATCTGGATATAAAGTTCGATCAAATGATCGCGGACAACAGGAATGGACGCAGCTTGGTAAAAGGGATCCACTTACACCGCAAATGTTTTATAACGTGACAAATCATGAGACCATTGAGAGTGGAGATCACGTTGCAGTCAGGTGTACTATGATTAGCAATCGTCATCGAGTAACTGAAATCGGGTATGCAAATAATATTTATTATTTTCTATTATGACTATTGCTTCCCCTGCGTGTCTCATATTTGTTTACCCATGTGAAATAATACGTATCCAACTAACCAAAGTACTTGGGTAGTCTCGTACATTTCATGACATCCATTTTCATGGCGTTCCAAGTCTATTCTTAAGTAAAAATATCTTTGTATCAAGTATAATTTTTCCTTTGCAGCCCTACAAATGAACATGAAATGTGCAATTTTTACCTTATGTACTACGTGGAGCATGGGGAAACTCTTGATATGAAATATTGCTTTAGCCAAGGTCCTCCTAACTACTATTGGTCCAATCCCGACACCGGCTTACATAATATTCCACATATCGAAGCCAGCACTTTGTAAACTTTGAATATATCATATTGTGAAAAAGGGTAACGAATGTATACTGATTTATCTGGATTATTTCCACCGTATATAAACATATATCTAATATGATCATTGTTGAACGTCATATTGTATCCTATTACGTTGTGTGTGTGTATCTATTATTATAATTGTCGCCATTACCATTGATTTATTTAAGATGTATCCTGTAACTACGTTTGTAAATAAACTTATGTAGATATTGTATTATAAATTCGCAATTCTTTTTGTTAAAGGTACAATTTTTTGGATGAAATTGCATTTTGGAATTATAAGGCAAGGAGATACGGTTAATCACGAATATTTGTATTTAAAGCTTTCTTCTAGTCGCCATCTATTTTTAGTTTGATGAGACAGTTGTTTAACCTAATAGTTACTCTAATATAAGTGTAGTTTATTATTTTTGCATAAATTTGATAGGTATTTTTGGAAGGTCGACTATATTACATGGTTCATCTAGTTTCTGGAAACCATTTTTAAAATGCTTTCTTTTTTACTGTAGATTCTGTACTGTAGTTTCTGGAAACCATTTTTAAAATGCTTCCTTTTTTACTGTAGAATAATGATTCAATATTTAGTTAAAATCTCTCGTGCTAAGCACGGCTTTAATTAGAAGGACTCCTTTATGTATATCTGGATAAATATACATCCCAAATCAATAAATAAATAAATAAAAAGTTAAAACCAATAAGAGTAAATCATAAAACAAATGAAATCCATTTGGACGCCCACGCAGCGTTTATTTATACATTTATTAAACGACTACGGGGATATATTTTTTTTTTCTATGCAAAGCATTTTAATCTTTTTACATATGGAATTTATCTGTATATAATATATTTATATATATATATATATGTATGTATATATAATTTGGTGTATAATTATAAACGTATAAACATAATTTAAAATTACACAAAGCTTAAATATTTCTCACATTTTATCGCTCACATTTTGTAATAACTTGCAAACTCGTATCTGTTAGTATTAAATTCTAAATGACTACCAGTTGGCTGAGGTGGTATGTCCTCAATTGTGTAAGCTAGGAGAGCTCCGTTGTTATCATAGTTGAGATCATTATGTGTACCAATTACATTTCCGGTGTTGTCTTGAGTTGCATACGAACATGCGTTCACAATACCATCTGCGTCAACCAAACTATTGCTTATACTGTTGTTACAGAAATTAATTTGTGGCGAATGTGAAGAGGTTAGAATGCTGCAGTCACTGTCCTCAGCTGCCGGCGGAATTGGATTAAAGTCATCGTTTTGGAATGTATGCCCGCCATCTCCTCCAAATGGAAGTGTACTGTTATGTATTTCAATGTTCATTGTAACTGTTTGCGGTTGAACTTCGAATTCCGTTTGATGCGATGAATTTTCGGTACCGCAATCTTCAGCAAAACATTCGTGTGTATCAGGCACATATGGAGGTAGTTGATGGCTAGCCGAATGCAAATTGGCATCATTAACAATGTTGTCTTCAGAATCGAATGCAGGCTCATTGATGTTATGGTTATTTGAAAAGTTTATTTGCGACTTTATGACATCTAAAATTTGATTATTAGATCCAGAGGTAATAACACCCAGCAATGGTTCTTCATTTGCTGTATTGTTGTCGCAGAATGGCAAAAGCTGAAGAACCACATCGGACATGTCATCTCTTCCATCATTGGGACTAATGTCGGAAATATTTTCAATTCGACCTACACTCGAATCAAAGTGATTGTGATTGGTGGGACTTTTAGACGGTGAATTTATCTCCAACTGAGAGTCTTCGTTGGTGGGGGAATTTTCAAAGGGCGGCATGCATGAAAATATTTCAGGTAAATTCTTTGAAAAATTGTCCAAGGGGCATATTGATGAGTTTGTGTATACTTTTATATCGCAATCACTATTGCTATTCGTGTTAAGAGGCAAAAATTCATTTGATTCATAGCTTAAAAGATCATTTGTTGAAGAGAGTATAATATCGACAGAGTTCTGCTGTTCTAAAGTTTGTTTTATATTGAATTTAGGTTTGGAATTATCACTCGTTTCGTTACGCAACCGTTTTGAAATTGAAGCTGTTTGACATGTAGAGGTAGATCTTTTATTTTTTCGACCGGCAGTGGGTGTTGCGATAATTGCGTCAGTAGTCGTTATATTCTGTGCATTTTTAGTTTCAACGCTATCTGTATCCTGATTTTGTTTCAATCCAGTTGATGAACGCGATTGTTTCTTCTGTGGTCTGTATTTGTAGTTCGGATACTCAATATTATGAAGCTTCCGTAGCTTCTCTGCTTCCATTTGATATGGCTGCTTGTCTTCTTTACTTAATAGCCGCCATCGTCTACCTAATTCCTTTGAAATTTCGGCATTGTGCAAGTCTGGCGTTCTTTCACAGATTTTCCGACGCTCCATTTGACTCCAGACCATGAAAGGATTCATGGGTCGCTTAATATGGCCTGGAGAATGTTTTTTTGTCTAAAAAGAAAATGTAAATAGTTTTTATTGTACATAAGTTAAACATCTTGAAAAGGTATGTTTATGTTAATTAATCACTAAAAATATAATACATCATAATTTATAATTTAATTGTTTAAACTTTTTATTCATATTCTAGCTGATAAAATGGACAATTGCTAAAGAGACAAAACTATCAATATTTTACTGATTGATCTTCAAATTGTTGCTGTATTGAACTATGTCGATTCCTTCAACTAGCTAAGAATCACAAGAACCCAAGGAAAACATGCAAAAAAGCAGGCTATAGAAATCTTCTTCAAATGCATATATATGTATATATGTATATGTATGTGTAATGTCTTTATGTATGTGTATGGCAACATAAATAAAGAGTTATATTCAGTTGAATTTAAAATTAACTTTGGTAACGCGCTGAGTCACTTTCCGTAAAGCAAAATACAAGATTATTAATTTAACCCTGAAAACATGAAAGACGTTTGAACCGGACAAATGTTAGAAATCCATAAATGCACGCACACTTACATACATACGAAAGTCTGTCTACATATATAAACTTAATAGATTCACACGTTTATTCCTATGATTGGTCATACTTTTAACTTTGTGTTTATTACCTTTCCACAGATAAAGATACAGACATACAATCGTACATTTGCAGGTATCTATATATGTACATACATACATGCATACATACATATTTAAAATAAAACAAAAAATACATTCATACGTTCTTATACATACGTACATACATATGTATATGCACATTTCGCTACGTTTGAAGTTCAATGTCCCTCGCCAAGGTTAATAAAGCACTTTTAAAAACAAAATACACACATTGATAGATACACATGTACTCAATCTTTTGGACACATATGCATGCATGTACACACAGATACTTGGCGAAATGCTAGGCTATTTCTATTCCTATTCCTATTGCTATTACTATTGCTTTTCCACCGATTTTCCCAATAACATCCCTTTGTAAAAACCCCCACACGCATAGTTTTTGTTGTATTGATGGCGCTGTGAGGCGGTAGACAAAAATGGTCGATGTGAACAACCGTTTTATTTCCACAAAAGAGAGACGGCAAAAAAACTCCTATTAATAGCGTTAACTTCGACCTTGCCGCAGTTCGTGTACCTCGGAAAGTTCATCCACCAGCCATAAGCAGCAGACTTTTAACTGAAGCAGAAGCAAAAGAAAGATGAGAGGAGGGTACCGACGGGATGCTCCAACGGCCCATGACTCTCCCACACACACACACACAGACACAGATACAAACATATACAGAGACAGACTCACGCACACATTGGCATGCAGACAACGAATACAAACACACATATGTATGTATCTGTATCTATGTGCAAGTAAAAGTGATGAGATGGGTTTGAGAGGAATTGGCTTTCGTTTTTAACGGTTGTTGCAGTCTTAGAATCAACGGTCAACACTCTGTGCAACAGTATTTGTAAGTTCACATCTAAACAAACTCTTATATACAGACATACGCAAAAATATTTGCGCACAAAAGTCAACGACGCTGGGTATAGATATATATAAATATATATACATATATGTATGTATGTATATATACATACATAGGTAAAACGCAATTACGTTCGCTGTTCTGTTCGTATCCGTCGTTGCCAAAGCCATTGCCTCCTCTGCCCTCGATAGTAAAAATTTAACTGCTAAGCAGCAAGGTCAATGCACTATGTATGAACTGAGATACATATGTATCTAAGTGTATAAGTATGTATGTCTCCATTAAGATAAGTATACATACATATACAAAAAAAAAACAGTATTTCAGTATAAATCTATAATATATATATTAATGGCAATAATTTACGTTGTTTCCTCAACAGATATAGATACATACATACATACGTACGCATGTATATATGTACCTACTTATGTACATATATTTTTATTCTTAAGTAATATTCGAAAATCTCATTGTATGCAAGTATTATCCAAAATTTGAATACTACATGGCTATAAGTATTTTAATAAATTTCATCTTATTACAAACTGGAAGTGTTGACAGATTACATTGAATGGATATGTATGTACATATGTATGTATGTATGTATATTATAATCAGTCAGATCGTTTTAAATAGAATATACATACATATGTGCATATATATGGGTACACATCTATTCATATACTCATTGTATATACATACATGCATATTCTCTTGATAAAGAGCTGGATATTCTTTCTTCCGCCTTTTATGTCCATCAATATAGATAAGATGTAAAAAACTTGAGTTTTTGATATTTAAGTTGTTACAAATGTGAAATGTTACGTTATTTTACTGTAAACATTATTTCATCACAAATGCTTCAAAAAGAAATGTATCATATTAACTGTATACATGTATGTATGTATATACATACATACTTACACGCATGTATGACCATGGTCAATATATACTCTCGATTACTAATACAATGCAACTGTATTTGTATGTATGTACATTCGTACACAAAGAAAATAATCACTTAAAATTAAATCTAATCCAAATGGGAAATCTTATCAGTCATTGGTTGTGTTGACCTGTTCTGTCTGAAATTGTTTTTGCTGTTTCTTTAACTATGAAATAGACGCACACATACATATACATGCATATGCACGTTTACGTAGGCGAAAGTTGATAAGAAATGCATTGGGATGATGAAAAAACTGTTAACTCGATATTTGGCAAAATGTTACAGATAACACAGACAGGAGGCATATACAGGGTGTCACAAACACAATTCAACACAATTCTAATACAAATTAAAAGCTAAATTAAAAGCTTAAAAAATGAACAAGTTTTACTTACTTGAGTGGCATCCGAATACGGTGTACTTGAATTGACAGGAACACGTGCAGATCCAAATATCAAATATTGTTCATTACACCCGTTAGCAGCCATTGCCATTTCCTGAGATCTTTCGCTGCTGCTGTTGTTGTTGTTGTTGTCCATGTCCATTTTCGAATTAATAACGTTCAATGCAGTTGCAGCAACAGGCACAGCCTTCGTATGAGTAATAACCCGTGCGCTTTGTTTTATGACTGTTGTTGTCGTTGTGAGAGGGTGGAAGGGGTTTTGGGGTTCTGGTTGGCGTTGTCGTTGGCGTCGCTGTTGTTGTTATTGTCGTGGTCTTCGTCACTAATTTTGTTGGAGCGGCAGGAAGAGTTGTTGGTTTTGTTTTTGCTTTTGCTTGGCTCGTTGTTCTCCCGTGTTCAATGTTGATCCCTGAGTTAGGTGCCCTATCATCTTTTTAAAACTTGGTTTGTTTCAAATGTATGTATGTACATACATAAAGATGCATATGTACATATGCATAGGCAAAGTTTCTGTCTTTAAGTTCGAAATGTTTCACTGATTTTTCAATTATTCTCAGTTCTTGATTTAAGTCAGTACATTAAAATGTACATAAAGCTGGCAGTGCTGTAAAATATTGTTGTACATATATCAGTATACATATATATATTTATTATTTATTTATGTGTGTGTGTGTGTGTATATATATATGTATATTTATGTAGTAGGTGTGCACTTTAATTGGCGATCGATCACTATTCTTGTTATAATTGTTAAATATTACGTCTAACATGAAACTGCACATTTATGCACTTGCACTACTTAATCACACAGATACATTTTCTTGACTGATCGGATATACAGACAATTGAATGCATATGTGTTTGAGTGTGACTCTGTGTATGTGTGTGGGTGATTCAACGTTGGTACATACACAAGCACGCATGTATATTCATGCACAGGCAATAAATGTATCTGTATGGGTGTATGTAGGTACATTTATATACATATGTATGTACATAGTTGGATGTATTGCGACTCAAGGTGAAACTGGTTCCTTGTTTTGTGTTTGCAATGTTCGAAGACTCACGTTCGCATCGCGTCTGCGGTAATGAGTTTATATTTGTATTATATATTTATTTATTTATGCACATACATACATACAAACAACACTTGGGCGAATTTATTGTGCATACAGCTGAGCGTGTGCATTATAGTATGTATGTTATTATTAATTTATAAATGTGCTTTATTAAATATACACAACATACATAAATAAATATATATATATTAATATATGTATAAGGAACTACATATGCATATATGTGAACGCATACAAACATACATACATGCATATATCATGTATACGCAAAAAAAAGAGCTTTAAGCACGTACATAGATGCAAGTCATATATATGTATATATAAATATATATATTCATATACATACATATACATATGTATGTGCATTAATACGACTGCAAATACACACAAACACACAAATACACACTGGTTTATAAGTTACGTGTTGCTTTTGTTGCTTTTCAAAACACTCACAAATTAATCTGTTTTTATTTGATTGTTTAGAAAATGCACTATTTCTATAAGCAGGTTTTCTTAATTCCGTCTTTTTTTTTTTGCTCAATTTGATTTTAAACTACAAAGTTATATTCACATTTAAAACAGCTCTCGCTTGATCTGCACTCGAATGTATTTTACTTGATATAGCTTAATCACATTCTACACATACATACACACATTTATGTATATATGTACTTCTATATAGTTATATTATATATAAACACATGTTGCTGTTTGTAGATTAAAAATGGTTGAGTTTTCAATTGTATATAGATGCAGCTGCACTCAGTTTTGAATTTGAATAAACTTAGACGCGTCTTCAATGTGTTTTATTTCCCGACTGGTGCTGATTATTTGTTAGTTTCAGGAACGCGGAGCACTGAATGCGAACGACAACAGCGTCGCGCTAGAGTCAGGGCATTTCTTGTCTTTTTCCATTTTAGATTCAGATAATAACCGAAGAGGCGAAGCGATGAGATTCGGATACGAACATGACGAGTGAACAACCGAACTCGACGAGCGAATAAACTACGCAAAAGATTTTAGGTTTTTTTCGTTTTCGTGTATATTTATTATTTTTGTTGTATTTATGTATGTATGTATGCATGTGTAAATAATATACTGAAACAAACACACACTTCAAAGCAAACTTACATATGTATGTATCTGTGTACGTATGGCGGACGGGGCAAATCGCCGTTGAAATCGAGTTGTTGCTGATCACTCACAGCTGTTCAAGTGAACTGGCTGCTAAGTTTACGACTTGAAGATACATTCACTCATACGCATATACACACACATTTACATATCCCGCACACAGATACACAGACATATACACATACAACCAACACATCCATATGTTTTGCACAGCTACTGCAACAGTTGATAGCATACAAAAATAATCAGGTCCGCAGCTAAGGGCTCTTCTTTATGAGACGTAAATCACGATTCAGACAATAAATAAACAAATCTGTGCAGAGACTCAAACATGATTATTTACACAGGCAGTCGAAAGATCCTACAAGCTGCTACCTGCTCCTACTCTAGGGATTTTCATTATATGCCCTCGGATTAACAGCAATACGTCACTGTTGGTGCAAATGAGTCTGACTGAGAGTCATATATAACTTACTCTCTTCTCTCAACGCAGTCATACACACACACATGCAACTCAATCACGAGAAACACACGACTATCAGGCATGGAAATATCTGTGTGGTGGTTTGTTTTGAATGTATGTATATATGGGGACTTATGTATTTGTGTGTATACCTCCCGTATGAATCAGCTGTTTCACTGTATATTAATCATATGGCTTGATTTTATTTACATACATATTCATTTTTGTATGTATCCCTACTTTGCGTTTATTTAACTTCAACTGCATGTCTGCATGCCGTTTACTATATACATACAAATTTTTTTGTGTATACATACAAAGTACAATTTCATTGTAGTTGTATTTGTAAATTTTACATACACATGATGCTATTTTAACTCTCTAGTTCTTGCAGGACCAAGGATTGCAATTACAGGAGTAAGGAGTAAGGACTTCTATAACTAAATGATTAACTATGGACGCTATATATAGTAAATAGCAACAATTTATCTACAAATCTCTTTACTATGATTATTCTCAATCATTTTGTACAGCTAATTCTGACTTTATAGCTATCGATTTGATATTTCCATTTGAGACTTGTTTGCCTAAAGGATCGTTTGTAAAAAGAGTACTGTAGGATAAGGATTAATATTTTTGTTATCCAACTATAATTTCACCTGATTATATATTTAATAAGTAAAATACTTAAATAAATTCCTTTGGATAAACTTTTTTTTAACTTTTGCTATTTTCAGCAATAAATAAAAGAATATATTATCAAATAGCCTTATTAAAAAAACTATGCGTAGCGGCGGTGAGTCATTTAAGTTATCATAGATCCCCCCTAAAAGTGGGATTTCCGGTGTTGCCAGATTTAGTCGCCCCCATTAACTAGGGTACTCGTGCAACTTGTTAATGCAGAATTAAGTTAGGCGTTTCAAGCGTTGTTCAATGGCTTAACTTTGCAGAAAATAAATTTATTCGGAACATCTAACAAAAATAAAGTGACTGGTATATTGACTTATAATATATAGATTACTCGATTTTTAAAATTGGTAAAATAAAGAGAAAAAAACTTAGGTTATAAAATAAAAAGAGATGTGCGGATGTACTGCACGAATGCCCTTATAACTTAAATTATCGATAATTTTAATCGAAATAATAATAACAGCAACCCTGTGGGCTACGTGAGAATCACAATCGCAATTTCTTATATCAAGGTGAAAAGTATGGAATTAATTTTGAAGAAAACGAGTGAATTAAGTGGATTTTCTAAGATTTCTTTATATAATTTTGTGTGGACTCTGACAACTAAAACCGTTTCAAGCAATAATTGGAATAATTTGCTCTCAAACGAACTCCTGACAACTACATAATCTGACATTTCGCAACGTCGATGCGTTATTTCATTCTGAAATACATTAATATTAGTACATCAAGATTAAAATTATTACCAGCAGTCACAATGAACACATATGTTTCCATTTAAATCTGGCTGTGGGACGAGCCTTCAGCATCAAAACACAACAAAATGGCTTCACAAATCGAAATTTCTGCACAGATTTGTGTTTTGAATGGAATTACAAAATCGAAATATTCAGATTCCGATGTCGATATTTTACAACCTTATGGGAACGTTGCTTGACTATTTCCTCTTAGTTGTTCGGGTGATAACCAAAATGAGTTCTCCAATATATGAGCACTACCATTGCGCGCCCCCGCGTGGTTCAGGTAGATCTTTATGGAATCATAAGCAAAAGGAAGTGGGTACCCAAGAACTAGAATCATCGCAGGCAGCGGACGTGGATCATTGTGCTGAACCCTTAGCGACCATGTTTTCGTTACAAATGATGGCCATCGACGTGGTTAATCAAATGCAAGTGCAAGAGGCTTTACACCAATGTGCAACATCTCAAAACTCACCAAAGCAAAAAACCACATCTAGCGTCGAAATGGAGGCGTTTCGGCCTTGTGGTGAACGGACATTTTGTTATTTCTTTATTGACATGCAACCGAAATCGATAACTCCCTGCAGGAGCACTCAAGACGAGTTCGAGGATAGTCACAGATCTAACGACAGCAATAATAATTCAGATACAATGAGTGATTGTCGATTGCAGCGTCAACGCAGTGTTTCCGAATGCAGTGAGGACAGTTTTATTTGCTTTGAAGAAGACGTTGATGACAATGGTACAAAGCGCTACAATGGTGGATGGTGCGATGACCAGAGTGATGCTGATGATAATGGTGAACCTGATGTTGACGACGATGATGATGATGATGATAATGACACTACCGATGAAGTCTGTGATTGTGACAGCAACAGTACGAAATCCCCCAAAAAGGTAAACATATGCGTTACATATGAGAAGCAGTTTTTATACCTTTGCAAAAAAGGTATATTAATTTTGGTCAGAAGTTTGCAACGCATAGAAGGAAGCATCTCCGACTATATAAAGTATATATATTCTTGATCAGCACGATGAGCTGAGTTGATATAGCCATGTCCGTCTGTCCGTCTGTCCGTCTGTCCGTCTGTCTGTCTGTCTGTCTGTCCGTCTGTCTGGATCAACGCAATCTCCTCCGAGACCCTTAAAGCTACAGAGCTGAAATTTTGCACCTAGGCTTCTTTTTGCTGCAGGCATTGTATATCTCGGAATCATCCCGATCGGATGACTATATCATATAGCTCCCATAGGAACGATCGGTCGTGAATAAGCTTTAACCTCAATAACTTTGTTGTTTTCCAACGAAATATTACGAAAGCCGGTATTTGTGAGTTTTATATACTTCTTAACATAACCACCAAGTTTTATTAAAATCGGTTGACTATATCATATAGCTCCCATAGGAACGATCGGCCAAAAAATTGGTTTTAGATGAAAATCTTGGTTATTTTAACAGCGATTCACTCGAAATTCGGTATATGTAAGTTTAGTATATATAAAAATGTGTCTGTTGAGTTTTAACTGAATCGGCCGACTATATGATATAGGTCCTATAGGAACAATCGGACCAAAAAAAAAAAAAAAATTTTTTTTACTCGTAAGTTTTTTTTCTTGGAGCCACGAGCATGATTAGTTTTATATACTTTTTTATAATTCTGGTAATTTATATGTAATTGAAAACAACAGTTTGCAAAGGTATCCGAACTTCGGCGTGGCCGAAGTTAGCCCATCCTTCTAGTTATTAATACAATTCTTTATTTTGTGCAGGTGCGTTTCAATTTGAAACCAAATGTGCACATTATGCGAACCTGGGATTTTGCATATCGGGCTGCTCGAAAGGGTGACTGGCAAGTTTATTCCCGCGACCGTGACAGATTTCAGCAACGAATTAATCGTCTTGCACCTATCTTAAGTACCATTCTGAGTTCGAACCATAGAGAAAAAGTCTATAATGATCGTTTTTCAATGTAAATTAGCATATGTATTTTTATTCCCTAATGAAGCCTTTTTGATGTACACATTAAATTAGTATGATTATGAAATTAAAACAGGCACAATACGTTTGTGTTGCATAATTTAATGTTTTTTAATAGTGGTGGATCACTGGTTTTTTTTTACAGCAATTTAGAGTTAGTAACAGAATCTAACTCCCAATAACTTTCAACCCAAAAAGAAGGCATTATAGCCATATTATATAATTTGGTAGAATTCTTTATAAACATTCAATTCAAGCCATTTTTCACACTTTATTTTGGAATATTTTTAATATACATAGTTTTTGGAAGAATTAATAAAATGAGAATGCAAACATCAAGATTTCATCGCTTAGTTTGATAATTATTTAGCTAATTGATAGACTCCGCCAGAAAATAGAAGTTTATGCTCTCGGACTTTGCGCTGCAAAAAGTGTTTTAGTTCCTCCTGAGTAAATTCGACGCCTTTAGTGAAATAAAAAACCGTCAACTCATTATTAACTTTGAATTTTAACTAATTATCTTACCTCCACTGTGGGAAGCAAACAGTTTAAGCATCTGATGGATCCGGTCAATGGGCATTGAATCCAAATTTGTAAGCATTCCAACTATGTAGGACCAAAATACCTAAAAAAGTATTTAATGTAATTACATAAAAATATAATAATTTAAGATGCCGCATAACATATTGCGTCATTTAACACAACTGTCTTGAATTCTCCTTCTCCATCCCTGAATTTCTAATCTAATCTCATAACGTTGTCAATAAAATGCTTTCTTTTTAACATTTAATACTCCTATAATTCGTGTTGAGGGTAAGTTAATTAATTTATAGAAATAAGTAACGGCAATACCTGTTTTCTATCTTTCCACTGGACAATACTAGTTATTTTTCAATATAAATGGCTTTACGATTCAATACTATGATTACATTGGAAGATTACTTCTTTATGCACAAATCAATAATTTCATCATTTGTATATAGAAATTATGTGGATTATTTTTAAAACACCTGGTATTTCTTGTTCAGTTTAAATGATTTAAAATGTGCCTTTTTTGATTGCTTTACTTTACTACTACTTCTAAACATCTACATCTTGAAAACTGTCAAAGAAGCCAGTCATCCTGAATTTTGATTACTGATAAATTAACATCATAAGGTAAGACAAAAACAACGCAAAAATTTAATATATATCCCCATTAAGATTACAAACCTGTAGCTCTTCTTCTCTTTGGTCACTGGCAGATGCCATTGCCGATTCCAAGTCTTCTTCATCGGCCTCTGTAATGCTCATTTCTTCAAATTGCGACTTTTCAGTTTCTTTTTCGATAAGTGTAAATATGCCAGGTGATGTTTCTGTAATCAGTCCGTGATTTTGCCAAAAACTTATTCGGCGTCGCAATGCAGTTGCAGGAACCTTGGTCAATGTGCTTAGCTCATCAAGACTCCATTCACCTATTTAAGTCAAAGATACTTGTATAAGTTAAACATAAAAAATTTAAACAATAGCTCCTAAGTTAATTGTAGTTAACAAAAAACCGATTGCTACCTTTGACGTCTTATTATTTCTTATGAATGACTATTATCTTTAAGTTTTTATATTTTCACTCAGGTCCTTCAGTTACTTAAACTGATGACAGAATACAATTTTATTGTTTTAATTGTTTATATTTAAATTCTGACAAATAGAATCTCAACATCATCATGTACAGTCATCAACGATGACTAAGCAATAATTTTTATTTCTGAGAAAAAACGAAAATGATTTTAATTTAGATTTATGCAAAATAAATACCAATGGCATATGCGAAAACATGAAACTGTAAAAATTATGAAAAACAATTTAAAGTATAAACAAAACAATACTTTTTTTTATAAAAAATGAAAATTAAAATTATTATTAGTACATGATACTTGCATACATAAATAAAATTGTTTTTTTTTTTTTAATTGAGAAATATTTTATATTATACATAGACTTACTTTTGTTCTGAAAATGATATATTATTACAGCCTGTGTTGGTGGCACCGTCATCTCCATTGTTCGGTTTCCGACTTCAATGACAATGTTTACCCGACCTGTCACAGTGCGCCAGTTCAGTGTACGGTTGCCTTTGTATGCTTCATAGGCCTTGGTATATTTCTTAAACTCATTCTCGATTTCTTCCGGCAATTGTAGGCTCTCTTTATTAAATGATGGCCAGAATTGTGCCGAAATAATAAGAGAGGAAATATCAAATAATTGGTCACCTAAGAAAAGACAGTTATATAGATTATTTAAGGAATCTATGTAACGTATATAACGTTTATTTAAAAATACTCACTTGTGTTGCAATTACCGTCACCATGAATATGTGCGTTAATCCTTTTGGAGTCGGTAACGTCTTTTAACATCACTTCACAACTATGTAGAAGGGATTCTCCAAATCGAATTTTTAATAGCTCAAGATTTCGAATTTCTTTTTCTGAATTAAAGTCTAGCTGTGAAATTAGCCTGTCAGCCATTAAATTACGATATTCAACCATGAACAATTCCTTGCTTCCATATATATCAACCACCATTGATATAATGTCGGCGGATCTCATTACTTTTGAACTATTGTAGCGCGTGACATTAGGATCAATTCCAAAAGGATCAGGTTCCCAATTTTCCCAATTGCTGAACTCATCAGTGCTAGTGTCTTTGCCGTCTTTAATTGTCTCGCCTTTAGCTAACTCCTCAGACAAATCAGTTGGCCCTTCTTCGGTCAAACCAGTTACCACTCTTCGAACTGTGTCATTACGTTTACGCAAATAATCTTTAATGGGAGCTGTAACCATTTCCAAAATCACCCCAGTATTATCTAAATGGCGGATTGCCTTAATAGCTGCTACATATCCAGTTAATATGTCCATGGTGTTAACCCCAGGATGAAGAATTCTAGCTTCCAATGAACTACGTAAAGTTTCTGTTAAATAGGCTCTCATATCAATTTTCTCCATGCAAATTTTTAAATCATCTATGGCAGGTGTCGAATCTGGATAATCTACAAAGGTCCAATATAAAATCTTACAATTCACGTTTTTTAAATATTTTTAATAACTTACCTATGATAATGCTGAAAAATTGGCTAATAACGTTCTGAGCAAAGGTCTCGTACATAAAATATGTGAGTTTTACTTTAAAAGCTTGAAGAGAGGCCGGAATTTTAACTGGATCGTTTGTTTCCTTCTTTTTCCATCCTTTAAAAATGTTTGTCAACCAAAGTATTATAACATCATTAAGCCACTGCAAAAGAAGCATTACATTTATAATTTGGGTAAAGAAATAAAAAGTTTGGATATTTAATTGAATCGACCAGATCCCAAATAAAAATGCGACTCAAAAAGGCCATTTCATGAACTATTTAGAATCAATAATCACAGAGAAAGTTTAGAATTTAGAAACTAACGGTTTTGGCTACTTACAGTTTCAAGCTGTTTTAAGTGACTTCTATCAAAGATTCCCAAACACGTGTCATTAATATGTTCTTTAATTTTCTCTTTTGTTAAATCTGTCAATGCGCTTCCGGCAAGACGATCTGTTAGGTTCATCTCAAATAGTTTCATATTTGTCTTATTAACCATTTCGGTTAGTTTCTGGCAGCAACATTGCTCAAGGTCAAAATTGCATCCAGTACACGGAAGCTCATCAAATACATCAGAATCTAAAACATAACCTTCCATAAAAAGATATTTGTGCCATATTATTAATACATACCAATAGTGGTGGAGGCCAACTGTGTATCTTTTGTAAAAAGCCGATAATGGACCCAGTAAAAGGCACCGACTATGGTACTAAATGTTGGCGGCAACTGAGCTAATAACGCATCTCTTAAAAACGACTTAATGCCATCTGTCTGCATAATCTTAACCGAGTTAAGCGTTGGAGAATTACAGGAACTTCCATTTGGACTCGCTTTTTTATTAAGATATTCCAGACGAGGCTTAATCTGCTCCAAAGAACGATAGCCGACATGAAGCTCATTGATCGCTTCTATAAACTGTGCAAACAATCGGTTCTTATTAGCTACTGCCTGATCCGGCGAGCCTTCGATTTTTAACTCCGCTGGATCAACTCCAGCATACAACTGTTTCCAAAACGTCGGTACTAGAACATTTCTTATTGCTGACTGGATTTCTAGATCGACTATGGCGGTCAATGCATCGTTGCTTCCCAAATTTAAAAGATGCCGGCAAACATTTTCGTAAACTGCACTTTCAACTGGTTCTTCTGAAGCATTAATCTACAATGAATAATGAGTATAAAAATCTTTAATGTGGCACTGCACAAAGATGAAATCTTAATGGAACTAACCACGCCGCCCAGTACAGGAAATATTTTTAATACATCACACCACAAAGCATCAAAGTCGCACATTTCAAGAAAATAATAAACAACAAATCCGTAAGTATTTGTTAAGATAACGTAACAACGTAGTTGTAAATGGCAAAAGAAACAAGTTCCAAATAAAAATTTCTAGGGAACTTTTTTATGTTCCAAAAAAAGTTGTGTATTAAAATGTTTAAGATTTATTGAAGTATTTTGTTGATATAAGAAAATGTTGTTATATAATGTTGTTTCTTTTTATAATTATTTAGCTATGTGGATTCATTTTTTATACCACAGGAAATTATTTTAGCTCCAATTATTCTTTTAGAGGAATTTTCCGTTCCATGTTCACTGTTTCAAATCCGACGTTACCTTAACGCAGGTCACGTTTAAGACTTTTTTTTGCTTACCCTATTGAATATCAGTACTCCCAATATTTATATAAATTTAAAATAAGAATGTTGAGGTTTCGGATTTGTTCGCTGCTGCCCCGCAGAAGATGCATTTCATACTTTTCCAACGAGTTTAATAATATGCCTAATAAGTTTCCAGAGCAGAATCCAACAAAGAACTTATCTGTATTTGTTGACTCTGATAGTCAAATGGACTTTTTGGATCAGCTTGTAAAGCTCAGGTATGAATTAAAGTTGTTATAAATACGGATGACATGTACATATATATAATTTTTTGTCCTATTTGAAATAGGCAACAAAAAGAGTGTACAGCTGTTCCAATATTTACGGGAGCCTTAGTAAAACAGTTATTGGAGTCTACCAATCCACAAGAGGCAATCAGTATCCTTCGGAACCCTATGCAATATGGACTATTTGTTGATAATTTCTCTGGATCCTATTTAATAGACTACTTCCTGCATAACGGCCATGTCTTTGAGGCGGCACAAGTGGCAGCGCTCTTAGTGGAACGAGGCTTATGCAACAGCGAACTACTTCAATCGCTCTGTCTGCAGTCATTTTACACATGGGTGAAAGACTACAAACCTGAGCCATTGACCCAGGCTGAAACTCTGGACAAAAAGGCCCCATCTCCTGAAGTGGTTTGTATGAATTACATTATTTAAACAAAGACAAAATATAACTAAATCATTTTTGTAGGAAAAAGTACGTGTTAAATTTATCAGAAACTTTGCAGAAGATACAAAAGACACGGAAGATAAAGTTCTCGGTCGAGCCCTGATTAAATGTGCAACCTTTAAAGGAAACTTAAGTGAGCTAGGACAAAATATTGCCTTAGTGGGTTTTGCATTGTCTGGACAAACGGCTGACGGAGTCAAGTTTCTCCGGCAACACGAAAGCGTCATTCTCAAAGAAGTCATTCAGTTGTGTCAAAGCATAATTAGCTGTCTTAAACTGGAGCAAGCTGACGAGTTTGTTGAACTCTTGGAGCAAAATATTAAAAAATGTAAGCAGACCGAGAAGGATAACTCTATTGATACACTTATAGACGCACAAGTTAAACTGAGTGTTAAGAATTTAGAACCAAAACTCTTGGCTGAGTATACGGAGAATTACCAGGAATGGGTGAAAAACTTTGAAAGTGCCGTAAAAAAGCATCTCGAGGCCCAAAATTTGTATGAACGTGTTAAAAATATTCAAAGTACCTTGGATCAGCTAGATGCAAAGCGACAAGCACTTTGGTTCTATGAGAACAAAGATGATATTGATATACAAATTTATAAGAAAAAAATCTATTACCCAAAACGCTGGTTTGGAAAGAAAAAGAAACCCAAAGCAGTGGACACTTTTTATGTACCGCCAAATATAACCCGGAATACAAATTAACTACATTGACAGATAGTCAAATTAAATCAGCTTAAAATTTTAAATAAAGAAATTGGAAATCAATTCCAAGCCATTTGTTTTGTTTCCCACATAGATGAGCATTCTGATCTGCTAAAAGGATTGCAAAAGAATGAAGTCATACGATAAAATTAAAACAATAGTGTGTACACTTAATTTTAATTTTGCAATTTATTTTTTATTGTACTGTGTTCGTAACCCAACACACGGCCGATTTAACTAATAGTAATTGGGATGGGATGCCACTGGCTGCTTTAACTTAAACAATAATTCCGAATCTACCGTATTTTTAAATGCGTCTGCTGATGCTTCTTCAAGTGATCGCTGCGAACGAATCTCCTACAGCACTGCGGACAGGCATATGGTTTCTCGCCTGTGTGCGTTCGTATGTGCCGGTTAAGATCATCCTGACGCTTAAATCTTTTCTCACACTGTTGGCAACGAAATGGGCGGTCCCGATCTTGCACAAACTGAGGCATGCCATAGGTGCTGGGGCCATCCTGCGGCGGTAATTGAGAGAGTGTATTTACAATTTCATCGGCAGGCTCATATTTTACTTCTGGCTTGGCACTATAACAGGAAGCCATCTGAGCATCAGGCGGCAAAGCAGGTGCCACTATCTGATATTTGTCGCTGTGTTCCGGCCGTTCCAATTTGATTTTAAGCGGTTTGTGATCAAACCCCCCAACTAGATCTGCAGGTTGATGTTGCTGAGGAAGTTGCTGCTGCAATTGATGGGGATGGGAATGCTGATTGGGACTATCTTCGCTTCCACCTCCACTTCCGCTTAGCACAGCCATGAAATGGAACCCCGAATCGGCATCCGATGGTTCTGTTACATTTTTGATAGATTTCATTTTAGAACTATTCGGTGCTGATCGTTTCGGTGTACCAGTAGTTTTGAGTTGCCTGTCATGAGTCGCCAGATGCTTCGTAAGATGATCACTGCGGGAGAATTTTTTGGTGCATTGTATGCATTCAAATGGTTTTTCACCTGTATGAGTGCGTAGGTGCCGGTTTAATTCGTCCGACCGAGTAAACCCCTTGCCGCACTTGGGTTCACTGCAAACAAATGGCTTAATACCCGTGTGCCATGTGAGATGTGAACGGAGGTGAGAGCTTTTTCCATAGCTTTTTGTACAATTTTCATAAGGACAGACGAATTTACGCTTCGGATCGATTGCATGAGGAGTGGCCAAGAGCTTAATGTTAGGCATAATGCGTATTTTCGAGTTGGAGTTGCTGACAAACTGAAGGCCATCCTCGTTATTGTTCTCAGTCCCAACTCCACTGTGTGCATTTACATTTTCGAGATCCAGTGGCGCCGACATATCCTGCTTGTGTTTGATATCGCCAAAAATTGTTGAGGCTCTTAGAATGACATCTGGCGCCTGTTCGTTTAGATGTGCCCCACCACCTAGAGTGGGAAATATTGCTGCCGCTGCTGCCGTCGGTGGTGGTTTCGTGGATTCTATAGGCGTTAACGTTGATGTCGTCAGCATGTGGGGTGTGGGCGTGTTTGGAATTGGAATTACTTGTGACATTACGCTTGCGTTGCGTATCCGTATTGATATCCAAATTCAGCAAGTTTACGATAAACGCATTCATATGATGACTGTGTGTGACTGTAAAACTTCAAGCACAGTCTAATTACCGATTTATTCAAAATTCGTATAAAGGAAATTCTCAAGATAGTGGGCGTGGGCGTGGACGTGGGCGTCGGCCGCATTCGTCAGAAAATTGGTCCCTGTCCCATAGCAAGACAAATCACGTATTATTAAAATGCATATAGCTCACACATTTTTTAACAAATACGGCAAATTTATATACATATTTCCACAAATATTAGTCGTTTATTTTTTTATTTATAAAGTCAGACAAACTAGAGCTGGGAATACCATCAATGTAACCATCGACATTATCGATGTTTTCGATTTTATGTGGTCTATCGAATTCGTACTCACCAAAAACGTTGCGGAATATTGGTGGGTTTCTTACATACCATTGCGAAGGCACGTATACGCAAAATAACTCGTAATAGTGTCAAACAATTTTAATTGTTTGTTTACCTCTAGTTAAATACAATTACTTAAATTTAAAAGCTGCATGTAATACGCAAGTCACGAAACACAATTTAACTTTACAAATCGAGATATTGCTAATTTAGTAGATTCCATGCTGAGCAGTAAAGACGCCGCAGATTCTTGAGCTGCTGCCTTACTATTATTTACATCCTGCCTTCCCAACTTTGAACAACATGTCAAAGTGTTCATCTCGTCAAAGGCGTAAACCAACGATATGGACTCGAGAAAAGATTTATAAACTAATCGAACTATATCGATCATCGGATTGCCTATGGAACCATTACTCGGAATTGTACAAGAACAAAGACTGTCGAAGTAAAGCTATTGAGCACATTTGCAGATCTTTGGGAATCACTAAACTTACGTACGCAAAAAAAGTACACAATTTACGGAATCAATTCAATTCGGAATTGAAGAAGTTGGAACGTCGGTTAGAGGAGTCTGGAACCGGGTCCACCCAAGAAAAAACATGTCGTTGGGAACACTTTGAAACCCTTATGTTTTTACGAACTGTAATTGAACCCAGACCTGGATATCAAGCTGGTCAAACACAATGCAAGGTGTGGTTATATATAAATACATAATTTCATTTTAAGTTCACTAATAATACTTTTTTTTAGAAAGCGTACAAGATGGAGTGTGCATATAGTGAAGCAGATACAGAGAATCAAAATCCGGGATCAGTTGCAAAATGTCAATTTGAAAACATTAAACAACTTATTTGCGGGGATGATACTACTACCACCTCCCAGAGTCTTGAGCCTCAGAAGGCATGTGAAGTCGTTCCAGCCACAGCTGCTGCGTTGGCGAACAATTCCACAATTGCATCGCTGCCTAACTGCACATCGACAACTGAGACAAATTTGTTGCAAAATACAAACGAGGTGGCGCCCGTTCATATACCTATCCAAGGTGGAGTAGCTGTTCGAGACCAGTGGGATGCGTTTGGTGAACTGATAGCTAACGAATTTCGTAATTTAAATTCTCCCCTTTCACGAAAAAAGCTCAAACGAAGAATTATGCAAGTGATACTTGAAGTGGGTGAGGAGGATGATCAACAATATCCATCTGCAAATGCATAGTTTAATGATCTCTGGGTAAAAGCCTGAAAGATTCTAAACCAGGTCCAATCTGTTTTTTTTTTTGGATTTGAAACCACACACTTAGTATTCGCTTCCTGCATGGCGAGATATCTACGGCTATGCCGTAGTTTTATAATATTAATGCCAATTTTATGCCCCATTATTCCTATAGGAGCTTTATGAAGAAGTCATCCGACTTAATGGACAAGTGTACGAAATAAATAAATATTAAGTTTAGTTAGACTAACTTAGGAAAGTTAACTTTCTGTTTTTTCTTTGACGGATATTTTTAAGCTGAGAAATGTTCTGTATGGTGACAGTCCAGTATATATTTGAAAAAATAGTATAGGTATTTTTAAAAGAAATATACGAATTATAATAATATCACATTTTGTGACCTGATTAATTAAAAGAGTAAAGATATATTTATTTAATTGCATACATTGCAAAATGAGATTAACAAAACTAATTTAGATATAAGGGGAATAGACGACTTTAAACTTTTAAAACTACCAGCAGGGGAAAAGGTGTTGGCAGCGATTTGGACGTCACGAGAGGCTATTAATGTGAAACGCAAATGAAAAGGATTAAGTCTAAGTCTATCCGGGCAAAATACAATTATTTTGTCAGAACTTTAAGTCCTTTATTGCCTGTGGTAGGTCGGGTAGTTTAATATCCTTAATTTGTTGTGGAATGTTCATACTCTTTACCGCGCTCACGGCACGCGCTGGAGCCGCCGATATGCCAGCTTCTTGTTTGACCAGCTTATTTTGCTCTTCAATACGCGCCATTATGTCATTCATATTAGTTTGGAGCACCATTCCGCCCATCACCAACTCTGAGAGAATATGATGAACGGCGTCAGCGTGAAAGATTAAATCCAACTCGCAAACGTTTTCAAAGCACTTATCCAGTGTTTCCACAAACACTTGTATTAAGTCTAGGATACCCAATTCACTTTCGGACGAGTCCACACAAAATACAAAATATAACGTGGCATAGTGTCGATATATCAACTTGTAGTCCGAGCCACCGATCAAGCTGTTGCAAAAAACAAAAGTATAAGATTATACTGTAAATAATACTACATTAAAAGTAAATCTCACCTGCCACCCTCCAAAAAATTGCATACATTATCGTCGCGCTTTGACACAAGCTGAAACGTCTCTTTTATTATTTGTTGTTGCAGGCTTTCATCCTAGGAAAAGTATAAATGATTCAACTAGATCATGGTGTTTATAAAATCGCATATTCTTACAAAGTATTGATAAAATTTCGACAGTCGCGGCTTTCCATGATTGTTAAACACCAGAATAGCCTTTATCATTTTCTTGTTAACCAGGAAACCTCTGCCACCAGCGGTTTATACTGCTGTAACTTAATATTTTTGCGCATATGCGGGGGATCCAGTTGTAACTTGATAAGATAATTTTAATTTCTTGGAGAAAATGGAATATGTTAGACTGGACGCATATGTTTGCTTAAGAAATTAGTCGATATAAAATATCGATTTTTTTAGAGATGGGATGTAAGCGGCATAAATGGTTTTTTGTATTAACAGCTGATATCTTGTTTGAGCCAGGGATACAATAGACAAATGTATACAATTCATTGTTGATAAAAGATAAACAAGAAGTCTATGAGTACTTTCGACAAATATATGTATGAATGTTTATATTTTCCAGATATCGTTTCCGCTTTGTTACTCCAGTAATCACGCAAAATGTTGACTGGGTATCCACAGGGTCTAAATAACATATGATCATGTTTTTATAGTTAAGATGAACATTTTAAAGAAAACTAATTTTACCTGCAGGTATAAATAAGCATTTTAATTGATATATTTTCATTTCATATTGTTTTTGTACTACAGAGTAAGCTCAGTGCTAAACAAAGATGTGAAACAATATGGAAAACAATACATGTTTGATGAAAATGAAGATACCTCGTGGAGTTCTGATGAGGTACGTATTGTAGTTGTACGTAAGTAATGTGAGTACATTTGTTGAAAGAACTCGCGGCTGTATCCCAAAACTACCACAAATAGAAATATTAGAATAAAGAAATAAAAAACCACAAAATGCTATTATTGCAAT
This sequence comes from Drosophila neocordata, assembly GCA_018903615.1. Classification (NCBI taxonomy): domain Eukaryota; kingdom Metazoa; phylum Arthropoda; class Insecta; order Diptera; family Drosophilidae; genus Drosophila; species Drosophila neocordata. The sequence continues at coordinate 60,731 of JAEIGI010000007.1, read as the reverse complement.
AATTCAACACGCGCTGGAATTCTGCTGTGACCGGAATTTTAAAAAGCAATTATTTTGTATCTTTAGTGGCACATGTTGTGTCAACATTTATAGTAAGAGTAAATCAGATTGCCAATGCTTTAAAAAAAAAAACAAATTTTTGTCGGTTTAAATATACCGCATTTAGATCTTTAATCATTTAATTCAACCATCATCTTTTAAAACATATTTTTAATTTAACTAGGGTTCATCTCAATGGATTTCTCTAACACTAGATGAGCCCCAAACAATCAATGGGTTTTGCTTTCAATTTCAAGGAGGATTTGCTGGAGAAAAGTCAAATATAACGCTATATTCTCAGGAAGGAAATATAGTGCACCAGGAACCATTTTATCCCGAAGACATTAATTCACCTCAGTACTTTAAAGTCAAAGATTTGTTATGCCACAAGATAAAATTTGTTTTTGATTCAACAACAGATTTTTTTGGCAGAATAATTATATACAAGCTAGAAATATATAACTGAATTTTTTTTATACAATATTTCGTAAATTGTTTAAAAATTTCAATTTAAATCTGTAGTGGTTTCTTAATGTCAAGGGCAAAGCCTTCAAATGTTTAAAGAGTCTAAAAATTATCAGCATTCTGGCCTCCCAGTCATCGTGATGTTTACAACATTTAAGTGCTAGCTTTATCAATAATTTTTTTAATCTAGAATGATTCGTTGCTAAACGTTTGTTTTAAACATTTTGGCGTCGGAAGTTCGAGTTAAAGAAGAAAAAAAAAAAAACAATGGAAACTTTGATATAAAGCATACCGTCACAATAAAGAATTTATTCGCATATTTGTAATGAAATTATTTAAGCCAATAATATGTATATAAGAACACCAATACCATTATTTGTTTTTCCAAAACCACAAAAATTTTTGTGTGTTAATTCAAATGCTTTGCTGTCTATGCAGCCACAGATACTTCCAAACGCGGGCAGTTGGGAATAGCACACTCCAAATCTGGGCAGTTCTCCTCATGGAAGCAGCTATCACTATTGCAAAACATGCACCCTTTGGGTGTGAGAGGAACATTTGTTGAAAGATTTAAGATATGCCACACTTTTTTCAAGTCCATAACCAAAGTATTCATCATTTCGAATGTATGAAAGGGAGTGGGGGCCAGACGAAGTTTTTCTTGGCCACGTGCAACAGTTGGATAATTAATCGATTGTAGATAATGTCCAAATTCCTCCATTAGCATATTTGAGATTTGAGTGCATTTTAAAGGATCTCCTATTTTGATTGGAATAATGTGGCTAGGAGTATCTTCCACGGGAAAACCTAAAATGAAAAAACATAGTTTACTTCACTACAGCAAATAATAGATAAAAAAAAATCAACTTTGATAGTGTATAAAAAAACATTGGCACGAAAACAATTGACCTCGTTCGCTTTTTTGATCTGCTTTTGCTTTTTTAAACGTATATGTATATATATAAATGTTTTTGTTAAATTAACAGTCGTAAGAAAATAATTGAACTAATGAAATACAATGATAATAAATAAGTAATATAACAAAATTTTAATTGCTAATGGATTACCACACGCATATTTTCAATTAATCATTATTTCGATTTCATTAATTGTTAAAATGCACATAAACGAATTGCGTAATGGCCATGCAAGAACAATTATAAAAAGACACTCAGTCACGAAATGACCTTTCACTTAGTTATATTATGTAAAAAATTTGACATTGAATTACCTTCTCTTTTTAGCAAGTTCTTTAAGTAGGACACATTCCTCTGATGCAAGCTACGCAATTGTCGACCTTCGTCCGATGCCAATACGTTAACAGCCTCTAAGGCTCCACAGAGCACAGTAGGTGGTAAGGAGGTGGTGAAAATGAATCCGGCAGCATAGGAACGTATCATATCAATTAGGTTTGATGAGCCAGCTATGTAACCGCCTATGTTACCAAATGCCTTTCCCAAGGTTCCTGAAATAATGTCCATTTTGTGTAAAACTCCATCGCGTTCTCCAACTCCAGCCCCGTGATCGCCATATAGCCCCACAGCATGTACCTCGTCTATAAATGTTATTGCACCGTATTCATGAGCTACATCGAGCAACTCTTCAAGTGGGCAAATTGCTCCTGTCATGGAATGAACCGTTTCAAAGGCGACAATTTTCGGGCTTGCCTTATTGACTTTTTTTAGCAGTGAACGCAGATGGTCAACATCATTGTGGCGAAAGATATGCTTTGGGACCCCGCTGTTCCGAATGCCTTGTATCATGGAAGCATGATTACCCGCATCTGAGTAAATCTCGCATCCTGGCAGAAGCTTGGCTAGTGTAAAAAGAGTAGAATCATTTGCCACAAAGCACGAGGTAAACAGTAATGCAGCTTCCTTCTGATGTAGCTCGCCCAACTTTTGCTCCAGTCGTTCGTGATGCAACGAGTTTCCAGAAATGTTGCGGGTTCCACCCGCACCAGAGCCGTGCATGTCCAACGCATCTCTTACAGCTTGCTTTACACCTGGATGGGCTGACATGCCCAGGTAGTCGTTAGAGCACCAAACCGTAATTGGTTTTTCCGTTTGCGTAGAGTACTCCAAAGCATGTGGGAACAGGCCATCGCCAGCCAACCTGTTAACCCTCTTAAAAACCCGATAGGAATGGTCTCGTTTTTTCTTCAAAATTTGCTCATTGAAAAACTTTTCGTATTGAAATGTATTTTCATCCACATCTACATTCTGCTCCTGAATTGCAGTTGGGGCAATTGCGTTACCATGATTCCGTCTTACATCATGCACCAATCGACGGGTTGGGTTTTCGCTCGGATATTTGCTCGTGTTGGCAGAGTAATACCTTGACGAAGCTGTCGCAATAAGAGAAAGTTTTTTCTCAATGCCCCCAGCACCCACGGCAGCGGTAGCGACTGGACAAAACTGGCTATATTGGCACAAAACCTCCGCGTAATTGCGTAAATAGGTTGTGGTGAAACGATTTAGAAACGGACACTGCATGACGGATCAAATCAACAAGGCGACCTTTACTTAATGAACTTTGAAAACGAATTGTTATTTATTATGCAAGAAAAAGTGAATGAGCCTCATCCAATGAGGTGAACACACAAATTTGGACTGTTAACTTACAGAAATGCTAAATTTAAATCTGTTAACACGATTTAGTGTTAATAACAGTGCTTACTAAAAGTACCCTGCTATTTATTAGTTATTATAATGTTTAGGCTCTAATTTGGGCTGCACACAGCTAATAAGTTATATAACTGAAAAAATAAATATTCTTCCCCCGAATTAGGTAACCATTGTGCATCTCATTTATTTTTTATGGTTATTACTGTGTTTTATTTTAAATCATTTATCCCTTTTTTATGCTTATTTTTATTTTTTATTATGATTAAATCGCATTTATGTTTATTTTTTAATATTATGTTATAATACTAAACTGTTCTTAAATGTAGCTATGCACACTTGTATTTGTAAAAATAAAAGTTAATAATAGTTCTAACAATACGGATTGAAATCTGAGTGAAAAAAAGTATTTCATAACATCTTATCTGATAATACAAATTTGTATTTCTGCGTCATTTCAATTAAATTAAATAAATAATGCTGCTCGAATTTAATATACCTTTTAAATATCTATATCTTTTGATGTTTACTTGTTATAAATCAAATAAAGACTTCACAAATTATATGTTTCCCAAGAAATGTAGAGTGAACAACTGATTGTCAACTCAACCAACTTTAATTTGAAAACTTTGTGAATTAGACAATATTTTTCGAAAATGTGTTTGTTGAGTCGAACAGAGATTACAAATACTAAGTATTTATAATAATGAACTAAGTGGTGCCATATATGCCAACCGCTCAAAAGTTCCAGCGTTATTTCAAAAAAGCATTCTGAAGGTTGCGGAACGTTCTTTGTTTATATTTTGGTTAAACTTAAAAACAATGAATATATGTATAATCGGTGCTGGAACTGCAGGACTCTGCTGTGCGAGACAAGCCAAACAACATGGTTTGAACCCAACCATCTTTGAACTTTCGGACAAAATTGGAGGAACTTGGGTTTATAATGAAAACACTGGAATTGTGAACGGCATCGATGTACATAGCAGCATGTACACCAATTTACGGTAAGTTTTTCCTGTATTCCGGTGTTCATCAAAGGGAATGTTAACGCTGTTCTTCTAGTATTTATTTAAAAACCTCCCAGATGTTTGCTTTATCATTGACAAACCTGCTAACCTGCCCGACCCTGCCACCTTTTGTTTCGTTATCGGCCTCTCCGGCTGGCCCAGTGGAACGCGGTCATTATTCTCTAATCCGAGTTTCTCACTAGACTCTGACTTAATAGTGATTTCATTATCATATGGTGGTCAAAAGCTCAAAACTGATTGTTTTAATCATTTTCAATCCACTTTAGATTAACTACTTTATCAGCTAACTATTATAAGAATTTATTCTTACAAATTCAGAACCAATCTGCCAAAAGAAATAATGGGATTTCCGGACTTTGAAATTGGTGAAAATGATGCCTCCTATGTAAAATCAGAGGAAATATGTGATTTCTTAAATCAATATGCAGATTATTATCAATTGAAAATCCATATTCGATTCAATTCTTATGTAATTCGAGTGTTAGAGAAACGTAAAAAATGGCAGGTAAGCTAAACTTTAACTAAGATTTTTATATATCATTTCAATTTTATTTGGAAAATAGAAAATAAATGAATCATTAAAATAAGATATGTTAAATACTTCTTATATGATCAGTTTTCTAATTTTTTAAATTTAAAACTTTATAGGTGCTCGTTAAAAATGTTTTAACTAACAATATGGAGTGCCATTATTTCGATTTTGTTATGGTAGCAAATGGGCATTATCATACACCAAATTTTATTCAACTTAAAAATGGGAACCGATTCCAGGGCGAGCATTTACACAGTCATGACTACAGACATAGTGGAATATTTAAAGGTACGAAATTAGGAATAAGATAAAAGCGTATCAATAGAAATCATAAATATGTATGTGTTTGCTTGTCTAGATAAAGCAGTCTTGGTTATAGGAGCAGGGCCAAGTGGTAGGGACTTGTCAAATATTATTTCGAAATCGGCAAAAAGAGTAACTCTTAGTCACCATATGGAGAATCTAGAAAATACCAAGTTCTTTGAAAATGTAACTCAGAAACCTGATGTGAAGGAACTGGATGAAGCTGGAGCATTTTTTATCGATGAATCTTATCAAGAATTCGACACAATATTGTTTTGCACAGGCTTTAAATATGCCTTTCCCTTTTTAACTGTTAATTCTGGCGTATTTGTTGAAGACAACTATGTCCAGTTGCTTTATAAACAGTGTATAAATATAAAGAATTCCACAATGGCCCTCATTGGACTGCCCTTTTATGTGTGCGCTGCCTAAATGATGGATCTTCAAGCTCGATTTGCCCTTAGCTATTTCACTGGAAAGAATCAAATGCCATCTTCAGAAGAGATGCGTTTGGATACGGAAGATGGTATTCGTCGTCTCTTGGATAAAGGTTTGAAGAAGAGACATGCTCATTTGCTTGGAGCTAATCAGGTAAAACATACATTATACCTACGTATTATTTCTATATTCATTATTAATTGATGTTATTCTAGTATGAATATTTTACTGAGCTAGCGAAAACCGCACGAATTAAAAATATAAAACCAGTTATGGCAAAATTACATATCGAGAGCAATACCTGTTTTAAAAAGGACCTTTTGCATTTTCGCGAAAATGTCTTTAAAATTGTCGATGATGACACATTTATAAAATTAAACTAAAGAGAATAACATATTTTTAATTTACTGCTAATACACCTATCATTGTCTTTATAAAAATACATAAACTTACTCGTATTTTTTATTGGGGGTTTAGTAATGGAATTCTTAACACTACTACAAGTAATTTCGACTTGGTTTTTTCGAACTACATACTTAATTTTGAACCTGCCATAATGCAATAATCGGATGCCAATATCAAAGTTTTCCTTTGGTAACTAAAAAAATCTATGCCAGTAAGTTTAAGTGCCCCAGATGTAGACCTATCGATCGGCGCAATTAAAAAATGACTTTGAGAACAATCGCTATGTTAAATCGATGATAATTGGAAGGCCTTGATCTCAGGACCTTGATAGATACTCTATTAAAATAGCACAGTGTATAAAAATTTATATATGTTTGTAAGTAAATATAAAGTTTAAAAAAGTTTATTTTTATTAATCAGAAGTTACGCCAAATTACAATTACACATAAATTAATTGATAATAATTGTTACGAAGGGAATTGAACTCAAATCCCTCTAGAAAAACAGATTTTTTACAAACTGTTATCTGATGGAAATAATTCTGGGGTAGAATTAATTCATATTGAATAAAATTATGACTGTTCGAATTTTCTTTTCCTCTTACTTTTAGTTAAAATTTTATAAATATTAATACTCTTGTGCTAAAGATTAAAAGAATAACTTTGGCGTATTTTAATCAGATCGAAATGTAAATTTGTGTCCGTTTTATTAAAAACTTAATCTTTAAATGTTTTATATACATGCAATAAATCTACATATACTAAATTAAAGTGCCTGTAAAAATATATAATAACAAATACTTGAACAATTTAATTGACACCATAAATACAGAGTATTCGTAAACAACATAGCTACATATATAGTAAATCCAATGGCAAAATATTTCTCATATTGGCACAGACAGTGGTGGATTGCGGATCGTTCTTAGCAACAATTTTTATAGATCAATTTAAAAACAATGAATATATGTATAATCGGTGCTGGAACTGCAGGCCTCTGCTGTGCGAGGCAAGCCAAACAACATGGTTTGAACCCAACCATCTTTGAACTTTCGGACAAAATTGGAGGAACTTGGGTTTATAATGAAAACACCGGAATTGTGAATGGCATCGATGTACATAGCAGCATGTACACCAATTTGCGGTGAGTTCATCCTGTACTTAACCGGGTGTTCATCAAAGAGAATTTTAACATGGTTTTTCTAGTATTCATTTAAAAACCTCCCAGATGTTTGCATTATTATCTTAAACAAACATGGCCCCGACCCTGCCACCTTTCGTTTTTGTCATTATCGGCCTCTACGGCTAGCCCAGTTAAACGCGGTCATTATTCTCCACTCCGTAAAAAATAATACACTCCGACTTTATATTGATTCCATTATCATTTTCATATGGTGGACAAAAGCTTAAAACTCATTGTTTTGATCATTTCAAGCAATTTACTTTATATTAACTATTTTATCAGCTAACTTTTATAAAAGTTGATTCTTACAAATTCAGAACCAATCTGCCAAAAGAAATAATGGGATTTCCGGACTTTGAAATTGGTGAAAATGATGCCTCCTATATAAAATCAGAGGAAATATGTGATTTCTTAAATCAGTATGCTAATCATTATCAACTGAAAAATCATATTCGATACAATTCTTATGTAATTCGAGTGTTAGAGAAACGAAAAAAATGGCAGGTAAGCTAAACTTTAATTAAAATTTTCATATATCAACAAAATGAATCATTGAAGTAATATATATCAAATTCTATTTATATGATCAGTTTTCTAATTTTTTAAATTTAAAACTTTATAGGTGCTCGTTAAAAATGTTTTAACTAACAATATGGAGTGCCATTATTTCGATTTTGTAATGGTAGCAAATGGGCATTATCATACACCAAATTTTATTCAACTTAAAAATGGAAACCGATTCCGGGGCGAGCATTTACACAGTCATGACTACAGACATAGTGGAATATTTAAAGGTACAAAATTAATCATTTGAGAATAAGATAAAACATATAAGAAATATAAATGTTAATTAATTTGCTTGTTTAGATAAATCTGTCCTGGTTATAGGAGCAGGACCAAGTGGTATGGACTTATCAAATATTATATCGAAATCAGCAAAAAGAGTAACTCTTAGTCATCACTTGGAGAACATTGAAAATACAAAGTTTTTTGAAAATGTAAGTCAGAAACCTGATGTGAAGGAACTGGATGAAGCTGGAGCATATTTCGTCGATGGATCTTATGAAGAATTTGATACAATATTCTTTTGTACAGGCTTTAAATATGCCTTTCCCTTTTTAACTGTTAATTCTGGCGTATTTGTTGACGACAACTATGTCCAGTTGCTTTATAAACAGTGCATAAATATAAAGAATCCCACAATGGCCCTCATTGGACTGCCATTTTATGTGTGCGCTGCCCAAATGATGGATCTTCAAGCTCGTTTTGTCCTTAGCTATTTCACCGGAAAGAATCAAATGCCATCTACAGAAGAGATGCGATTAGATGCGGAAGATGGTATTCGCCGTCTTTGGGATAAAGGTTATAAAAAGAGACATGCTCATATGCTAGGACCTAATCAGGTAAAAACTATAATTAACTATAATGTATTAATCTCAAACTTCTCCTTTTTTAGTATGAATACTTCACCGAGCTGGCGGAAACGGCTAATGTCAAAAATATAAAACCAGTCATGGCAAAATTACATATCGAGAGCAGTAATTGCTTTAATGATAACCTTTTGCATTTCCGAGAGGATGTCTTTAGAATAGTTGATGACGAAACTTTTATTAAAATAAACTAGCCCGAAAACTATTATTGAGATTACAAAGGATGTTTTTCTTCTTTGTTTCTTATGTACGCATAAGAATATCCTTGACTTTACCCGGCTGAATATTCTATTAAAGTAGAATTTTTTACCTTAAGTAATAATATAACAAAAAATAATTACCAAATTTTTTTTTCATTTAATTTTAGAGGAAATTGGTTCTAAAAGCATTTAATAGATTGTTTATTAAAGAACAATATTGTTATATTCAGATTTTTTTGCTAAAATATTCTTATGGAATCTACATATATATTTTGCAAACATTTTACTGTTTGGTATTTAATCTAATATCTCAGGCTAGTTGACATGTTTCCCTTACATACAGCTCAAAAAGGTAATGTGCGAATTGTTAAGGTAGGTAAAAGAATTCTCACAAACATTTATATTTTTGTATCGTTTGCATTACTATCCAATGGAAACCTTGTACTGCTTGCAAATAATAGAAGTACTTAATTAATTCATAAAACACAACATAAACAAGTAGCACAAGTCAAAGAACATTGTCTTGTTATAGAAAGTGAGGATTTAAAAAAGAAATAAAATGAAATCAGCATTGTCTATTTGTATTAAAATTATTCAACTTGTAAGTGAAAATATAAAAGTAATTCTAGTGCCAAAAAACTGATAACTTTTTTAAAAAAGATGTTCCAAAAACAAACATATAAAAATCGGTTTAGGATTGAGATATTTTTAGAAGAAAACTAAAAGTGTTAAAAATATTTATATAGCTCTAAAGCCTTATGTATTTTACCACACTTAAATTTAGTATTATTTCTCATATTAATAGATTTCCGTTGTGGCAGCTTTAATCGTTAAAAGACTGGCGGATACACATTCAGAGCGAGTGTTTCTAATTGCTCAAAAATTTTCTAGAGAATGGAGGCTTTTGAATAACATTTCATGGACAAAAGAAGCCGATGATTTTAGTACATTGACATTTGTTGGATATACGTTTATTACATCAGTGTTACTACTTACAAGGTAATTTTAAACTTCTACCAGACAGACAGGTAAAGGAAAATGTTTATTGCTCTTGAGATTTTTAAATTATATTATATTAAATAAATAGAAAATTAGCAAATTCTTTATGTACATTAAAGCTTTAAAAGCATTTGTACCCATTCGATTAAAACTATCATTTTGTTATTTTATTTTTAGGTTTTTGCAAGTAAATTCCAATTATCATACTAGCGAAAATATTTTATTGGGATTTGGATGCTTGTTTTTCACCATTGAGGGTATTCATTTTAATTTCATTAGTAACCGATATTTTAATTCGACAGCCAACTACAATTATTAAAATATCATTTCAGGATTGCTAATATTTTCAGCAGTTGAGCAGTTACCAAATGACATTCTGATTTACGCCTATGTTCTTGGAGCATTATCCTTCTTTTCCGCCTTCATGTTTGCCATCGATTTAATATTTTGTAAAAACCCATTGGAATTAAAAAGTGTTACAGTACAAGCTGATTTACCCTCTGCAAAGTTAGCCAAAGTTAATATGCATGTTGTGAATGTAGCAAAGGATTCTTGCTGTCAAAAGAACGAAAACAAACCAAACGTTTCTTTACCAGAGGCAGCAAACCTACAGAGGAGTACGTATTTACGAACAGACCTTTAAAATATTTCCCATATAAAAAAAAATATATTTCAATTGTTGTGCTAAAATACATTTGCCCAAATGAGCATCTGTTATAAAGTAATCAATAAAAAAAAATTAAAATTTTAAAAGAACTTTTACAGAAAAGATATAAACATAAAGATATGACAGATTAACAGTTATATGTTAATAATAATAGGCCAATATAAGTAAACTCGTTCAACATTCCTGAGAATAGTTTGACAAATTTTTTATTTCATAATTTGTTTGTTTTTATTTATGGACTAGCAAGAATTATTTTTTTTTTTTAGCTGTACGGAATTTCAGGAAATGTCCTGAAGCTTACCCTTTTGCATGACAATAAGCTTAAAAAATCGAGAGCTTTGTTGGCTAAAAAATTACAAAACAAAAGCTCGGTTTTCTGATTGACAGGTAAATTCCATACATACTATACATACATTTTAATGAATAAATAAAATACAAAAAGGATGAAAATTAAGTCATTCCATTTTACATCAAATCAGCGCTTGTATAATTTCTATTAAATGAAACAGCGTTTTTATACACAATACTTTTGACATAATACATATACAATATACAATCCTATAATTTAAAATAGTAATCAGCAGACCTTCTAATAAAATTGTAAGTCTTAGAATAATAAAAATGATACCCTCGTCCTTCTCGCATCACCCTTGGCTCTTCGAGCCATCCCGTAATGTCACATACTTCCCTCGCTGCTACTTGTTGTTCCTTTGGAATCACACATTCCACCAGCAACATTGTCATCACCACGTACTGATCCAGAGGTGAGTCCACCAGTTATACCAGTTAAATTTAATTTGTACTGCAAAAAACATTAGAGTAGATCTATTAGCTACATACATTTATATATAAACATATGCCACATGTTCGAAATGTGGTAAATTTTTGAATCTCTCTCGTTTTAGAATGTGCTCTGATAATTATAATTTAATGCATAGCAATATAATATTCTTATTACTTAGAAGTTAATATATGCAAGTTTCTGCCAATAAGTTAAAATAAAAAAAGGACAAAATATTTATGTGGACCTTAGATTTAGGTTGATTTTAGGGGATTACTGTTAACTTTTTGCTGTATCCAATGTTAATGTCTAGCATTTATATAGACGGAAGAGTGTTTCTTTTTCAACTGTCCCCAAAAGACAGACAAAAAGAGCTGTTTTACATCTTGACAAAATAATAAAACTTAGTGCATGTTTGTTTAAATGTTATATGTTTTGTGACACTGTGCTTACTTAGCCTTACATCAAGTAAAAATACCAAAAAGTGAGACAATAAGGGATAAAAGAATTTTCTTGAGAATTGAAGTAAGATAATGGAACATATTAAATTATTTCATTAAGAATTGTTTCAGTTTTCATACACTTTCGTTTTTGGTTTAATGACTATTATTTTAATTATAAAAAATATAAGCATGCATACCCTTGATTAATACCACACTCACATATAAGAGTACATGGTTTTATTATTCCTCTTTCCAAAATTGTAAAGGCCCAAAATAAAGGAAACCATGATAATAAAATAAAAAAAAATGACTCAAATAGTTCCTGTAATCAATCTACGAATTTAACACAAATAACACACATAACACAACAATTACACACATCAATTGTCTAAATTAAAATTATTTATCATTTAAATTACCTTGTTTGCGCACTCAAAGCATTTTGATACTACTTTATTAATTACGTTCATAAGGTTTTTAGTTTCTCTGATGACATGATCAACTTTAACAAATGTGGCAGCTTTTCCAACAGTATGATCTTTAACTGTAAATTGAAGTGCTTGGACAAAAGTCGGTACTCTATCTAAAATACCAAGTAAATCCTTTTTATTGTCACTCGCTGGAACCTGAAATTTAAATACATTAAGTAATTTATTCAATTTGAACAAATGTTTTATATAATTTATAACATAACATCATGAAGAATCAAATACTAAATACTAATTTTTGATTTCTGTGATAAAAAAGAAAACAGATATTTTATTCAGTTACCTGATATGAAAAGTGACGTAGGACTTTATAAAGTCGATTAGCCTCCTCCGCAAAGTATTCTGCTTGAGTGAACAGATCTTGTGTAGTCCTTAAAGAACCATTTCCTTTTGTAAATTGATACATGAGAAAAGCCATTGCTGACATGTTTTTTGCTCTTTTTAATATGTCGTTGTCATCAGACAAGTCATCACTCCACTTTGTTTGATATGTGTTTGCATCTCCATTGTTTTTGCTGTCTAGGCCCGAATATTCGACCATTTCTCCGACATCATTTGCAGGTACGTAAGGTTTTGATGATTTATTTGTAGATTCACATTTCTAAACAAAGAAATTTAATATAGATATCATTATGGCATATAAAAGTATTTAGTATTGAAAAAGCCGTTACCTCAACTTGAGTATCTCTGTCATTTTTTGTTGTATTCACAGATACAATTATTTTTTTTGAAATAATTAAAATCTCATTTGTCAACCATTTCCACATGTCTGAAAATGATTCAAAATTTTCATTGGCTGCACTGCTGTTTGAGTATTTCCACAGTATTTTGGCTGCAATAAAAACTTGGGGTCCATAGATTCTTAAATTAATAGCCAGACACTTAGCTTGGACCTGCAGTCTTTCAGTAGGTGCTATATGTTGCAACAGTTTGCAAATATCAAAAATATGATCACAACAGTCGTGAAACTTGGTTGAACGCTGGTTCAGATTATCGAGATCATTTGTCGTTGCTAATACATGAAAGGATTTTACCAACTTTGTGCATATTTTAAGCGACTCATTAAAGTCTGCAATTTGACTGGATACAGAGACAACAAGTTGTTTGCACAACTCCTCTAAACTGCTTAACATTCCGATTTCTGGCTCCCTGCCTTTTAATTGCACTCCCACATTTTCATGCTGATCCTTCATTAAATTATTAAGATATATATCAAACTCAAGTTTGCAGTTATCGCAGTATGTTAAGATATTCTTCCGATGATCATGACTTATATACGGGGAATCTGTAAAATCATGAGCTTTCTCAAATAGCTTATCAAACGCCATCGAAAGCTCTTCCCGTAAGTCCATGCCCTCATAGGATAAATGTTTTCTAAAATTTTTGTTATTCACTATACGGCCACCAATCGTTTGGGGCATATTATCCTCGTAATAGTTATCACTTTTCCAAAGCTCGTCATCAAAAAAATTGTAATACGCATCTGAGTTATTATTTCCTTCAGTATTGCAGTCATACTGGCTCATTTGGAATTTAAATCGCTTAATAAGGTTGACAATTCGTTTAATAGTTGTGTATATGCTTTCGTTTTCATAATTGGGATTGCTTCGTTGCTTTTCAAAAGACATATGCTTTGCCGAATCGAAAATACTATCCTTAACAACAAAATGTATGAGGTCCATTGCACGTCTTATTTGGCAAAACACTGTGTCACGATTTTCTTTAACTATAACGCAATCACTATGAATTAGACTGTTTTTTGAAGATGTCAACAAAATTGAGATTGACTTTTCAAGAATTTGACGAGCCGAAAACATTTGAGCCCTTCGGCGCTCCTCTTTGAATGAACTACGATGGTGACCAGTAAGATAAGCCAACTCAATCATTTCTGTACCAAATACAGAAAATGCTCTAACAAATTCGGTGAAATTCATAACGGATTCTAGCTTTTCCAGACTCTCTGATGCTCTTTTTTTTGCAGTTAATAGTTTTTTAACGACAATAATATCAACAAGCAATAAAATTCTTGTTACAGATGATAGAAGGGATCTAGCCGCTAATACAATAGCTCCATAATCTTTTAAAGGTTCAATATGGTGGCGCAGTTCCATACCGCTTAGCGGCGATGTATCGCATAATCGTTCAATGGATTTCCCTAAGAAAAAGACAAATAATAACATTTCTTTAAATACTAAGTACGTCAACATAGACTTAGTGTATTTAACAATTATACCTGCATCCCTTGCTTCTTTCGCAGCCTCATACATGTCGCCTTTTATGTCAACATTTTCCTCGGCAATTATTTCACCAATTGTTATAAACCGTTCGACAGCTATGTTCAATGAATGTCCAATGGTTCCAAAGGTTGACATGATTTCCTCATTGTCAATATCACGGACACGAAAGCGTTGACTCTATAAACATTTATGGTTTGAAAATTAAAGTAAGTTTTATAATCTTTAATAATTGAACTTAAGATTACGCGATTTGCTAGCCTAAATAAATATATAACAAGCTTAACTAACTAATCAATAAACAATAAGTTTTGTGACTTTAAAGTTAGGCTTAAACGAAAAGTAGAGCCGGTTACATACTTACATTAACATTGGCCGTTGATGGATTTGAAGATAGTCCATACATCTTTAAGGCGTTCTTTCCAAAAGTTAATTTTAACCAACTTTAATTTTTAATTTTGTTGCAAGTTACAAATAAATTTTAAATTTCTTTTTACAATTTATTGATTTTTCTCAAAACTCATCAAATCAAAATTTAAGTGGCATTGAAAACGTCCAGTATTATATGAGTGTGAGTGTATTTTTCACTTTATTCTGTCAAGTTTTAGTTTTTTTAAAGTATTCTTTTCTCTAATTTACCTAAAACTATTGAAACAAGCATATTTTAACAATAAGACAAATTGTAAGATAAGTTTAATTAGAATGTATTTGTATACACATATAGTTCAACAATGTATTACTTAAAATAAAAGCTCAACAGACAACTTATATAGACAGATAGTTGTAAGAAGTGAATAAGCAGTTCTGCGCAAATTCTATGCGCAGTAAAATATCCTCGTTTTTTCAGTGATGGTATAAAAATGTGAAACTATGTATGCATGTTCTATGCTTTAAAATATATAATATATATATCTGTTTAAGGCTTTTATTTCTTACTAGAGAACTTTTAAGATAATCAATATTTTAAAAATTTATAAACTATGTAAATATTAAAATAGATTCATATATAATTGGCAGCTGACATCTGAAAATAAAATCGTTCCATTTCTTCATTCTATTCTCATACACATTATCAAAATGAACCATATCACAGGGTGACACAGCCCCACATCACTTAACTACCGATAATGCAACCCTGTGAGTTTTATTTCAGCTGTTTACATAAACTCGGGAATTTCAAATTATTTCAATATGTTGACTGATTAATAAATCGAACGATCAGCTGCTGGACATTTCCTGACGCACGCTTTTAGAATAAATCGAGAACCATAACGTACGACATGTACAAGCTAGCAATAGCCAATATGCTGCGGGTGCGGTCATTAAAAATTGTATCTGAGAAAACAAACCATTGGATAACAACATTTACCAAAGAACAAACGTGGGCGACTTGCACGCATATGCGGTTAAGTTCTACAACAACGATAGCTGATAAGAAAGGAGGCTCGGATTCACATAACTATACATTTGGTAATAGGAGCAAACGTTCTTGTTATCCCTCACAACTGCACTGCAACCAGTTCCAAAATGAACGAAATATTCACTTGGCATCCAGCCGGCTACTTGCACCTGCTGCAACATCAGCAAGTGAACCAAAAGAGGCTGGAAGAAAGCCGGAAGACTTGGAACGTGCTTATCACATCTTGAAGACCACGTTGCCCAAATTATTTGTGGAACCACTCGATTACTCCATATACAGTCCAAACCTCATATTTCAGAATAATATAACGGGCAAGCACACAGTTGGACTCTACCACTATGTGAAGCAAATTGCAATCCTGCGGACGGTGGGGCATTTAAAGTACGCTTATGTAAAATTTGAAGTGCTAAAAATAACTAAGCATCCCGAGGACTATACTGTGCGTATTCGCTGGAGGGTGAGAGGCATCTCCGGTCTTAAAGTAATGTTTCAATTTTGGAAGTACAAACTGTGGCAAATGAAGGAGGTGCTTAAGGACCAAGAGGCATGGTACGATGGCTATTCCGTTTGCTTTTTGGGAGATGATGGTCTAATAAACAAGCACGTTGTGGACAAGGTGATGCCCCACGAAAACCGAGAACAGGTTAGCGAAAGCTCAACATCAACGCTGCCAACTGGTTCTTTGGCTGCGACAGCCTCACAAAAGATCAATTAGTCATCTAAGTGCGTTACTACTTATTTATTCATTTACATAACTAACAGTCATTGTAAATATGCTTATAATTGTCGTAAAAAAATACAGTTCGCAGCACCCAAGGAATTGTCTATTGTTTAAATGCGTAGACAGATCCCTTTTTGGTGTACCTGTAGGGACGCAAACGAATGCGTTTCGTAAATGGATTTAGGTAAGGTTTCTCCTTAGTATACTCCAAAGTGGTCTGCATTGAGCATTCCGTTTCCAGGAATATGTCAAAACTGTATATTGTTCGGAAAAGCTGTGTATAAAGAAATTGATGATCGGGTTCTAAATCTTTTACGCGCAGCGAATTTGTCCAATATTCCATCATCTGCAAAAGAAACAGTGAGATGTCAGCTCAATCACTTAAGACACAAAAAAATTTAAGTAACCTTAATAGCCGAATTGTTAATAGATGTGTGGCAACCATTCCAATGTATACAGAGAATCCAAAGCGGCATTTCTAAGGGATAGTTGCTAGGGACTTGAATAAAACATTCCATTTTAGCTGATCCACGCACAATGACGGCCCTGTAAAAAGTAAAACTAATGCCTTTGCTTTCGCTTAGACTACTGGATAGCGAAGTCAGAGCATCGGAACTTTGCGATTGAAACTCTTCCGGAGTGATTGCTGTCCACTGGACAAGACTGCCAGATAAACCAGCGGTGTTCTCTTTGAGTGTATATAAATCAATGTCCTTATAGGTCAGTCCACGTATTTGCAATGACAATTCTACCCAAGACTGCCAACGTTTGGAAATTCTAGCAATGCCCTCTCGAGTGCATTTATTCAGATTCAATTCGTGTACATGTTCCTTATCGGAATTAACTGTCGCAATCGAGCACATGTTCTGCAGCCAACAGAACGGTTTTCCAAAACCTTTTTTCTCCAAATACTCCAAACATTCTTGGGAAGTCAAATTCAGGTTTTGCAACTAAAAATAAATAAAAAATTGTTATTTAAATATTTATAAAGACTACCCAATTTATATTTACCTCGCATTGTATTCCGGGAATGGGTATATCATTGCCTAAATCATTTGGGTACAAGTGACGCAAAATATCATGCACAAAACTGGTGTCCCTGAAATCCGAGAATGTTATATAATTTGTTCATTTTTTGCGTCGAGTGATTAACTTACCCTGGCACATTTGTATTGCTTGCCAAATTTGAGTGAAACTGGGCAAGCACTGTGGCACATTTGATTAATGACCAATAACGAATCAATAGCTCTAATTGATATAAATTATCTGTTGTTTGTATCTATAATAGAAATTTTTAAAATTTAATTATATATGTTTTAGTTCCCCGCCTGACTTACCGTTATGCGAATATGCAAGGGATAGGGATCAAGCAATCGCTCTAGGGAATCATTAGATGAACCGCTTTCTCCCGTTCCACCTTTGCCATTTTGAGCCACAAATCCACATTTTTGCCTAGTCGTTAGCAGCTCTTGCATGTGGGCCTCATTCTCATAACCCACTACTTCAGCATTGAATTTAAGAAACGCATCAGTACTGACCCGTTGAAGGGATTGCAAATTGATAAACAGAATGTATAAAGGTTTTGGTAAATACTTATAGACAGAGCTAAGTTTCCAATCAACGTCCAACGATAGTTGAAGGGCATCGTGCAATGGTTTAGTCGAATCCAAAAGCGTACGTAACGCGGGCGCAAAGGAACCGTATCTTTGCGTCTGGTTGAGATTGTCTTGCAACAGATCTTGCTTAGCGGTCAGCAACGATCTATATTGGTTATCCAAATCCTTTCGCAGTCGCAGCTCACACTCCAAGCGGTGTAGATGTTTGCTGTGAGTAGAGTTGTCCGCTTTGTCACCGTCACCATTACCTACAAAATTCGGCAGCTTGGTTGCATATTCCTCGTCTGTCAGTAGATCCAGATGAGAGTCTCGGCTCTTAAATTTTTGACATTTAATAATTTCCTTTTTTAAATGGCTAACGTCATACAAAAGACTTTGCAATTGGAGTCTGCTCATATCAACTTTTAATTTTTCAGCATGGAGCTCGTCTCGTCCACATTTTATACTACGCTTTACTTCCCGATTCGAATGTTTCAGTGCGACAAACATAAGAGCAGCTGCAGATCTTTTCACTTCTACATGCTGCCCCTGCAATATGAAGTTATAATTAATAAAAAAATAATAATTCCAGTTACTTCGACTACCAAAATACATACACTGTTTTTCAGCCGCAAAATTTCATCGATAGCTTCTTGCAGATCCACAAACTGTTTATTTAATATTTGATCCATTTCGTAAGCCGAAATTCTTTGTGAATAAATATTAATATTTTAAGGTATCAATATTTATCCAGCCTGATCTAAACAATTTTTCAGTGAAATATTTCGGCGTTCGACAGCTGAACTAGCTCCCTTGAAAATTCTGTATAAGAACTTATAATGTGGTAGTTCGTATACGATTTGTAAACAATGTGCTGTTTTGGTAGGTTTGTTATGTATGTTAGTCGTTGCCTGCTCGAGAAAAATTATATAGATTTATCAGAAGAAGAAATATTTTTGTATATTGCTATCTCAATATATAAATATTTCACAGTTACGAGTGCCGGTTAGCTTATAATTTGCATTTTTATGAACCAGTATATAGTGCTAGTATTATTATAAACTAAACATTATGAAAATACTGCCACCGTGTAAACTCTTTAACATCAAAACTGAAACTGGTTGGGGAACCAGTTCACAAAATAAGTCTAAATAAGCCGCATAGAAGATTTGTTTATTTACTCCAAGTTCTTTAATACCTAATGCTTAATAACAATTAAGTTAATAATAGGTGCTTTCAGTAATTAAAAAATATACCTGTAATGATGCTCCGATTACTTAGTCATAGAACAAGTAATTTAAAATTTTTAGCTCCCGGTCGCCGGTTGCAGCAAACTATTGCGCAAGCGAAACCCAGGGTAAGGTGCAGTTTGAAGTTTTATCGAAAAATAGTTAAATTTAATCCAATTTTTTCGTTAGGAGATACCTTTGGCTAGAAATGCCAACACCTTAAAGAGCGATAAAACGGTGGGCAGATGGTTCTTAGGTTGTGGTGGCATGGTGTTTGTTGCAGTGGGTCTCGGTAATTGAGAAATTAAGCAATGATAATAACAAATTCTGAAACTTCTTAAATTTAATTTTCTTTTATACGTCAGGTGGTGTAACAAGATTAACTGAATCTGGACTTTCCATGGTTTCTTGGAAATTAACGGGAGAACGACTTCCCAGAAGTCAACAGGAATGGGCCGATGAGTTTAGCAAATATCAACAGTATCCTGAATTTAAGCTGTAAGTGAATATGTTTATATTAGGGATAAACATTGAATATACTTAATATTAATCTGAATATATTTCAGGAAAAATTCAAAAATGACTGTAGAAGAGTTTAAATTTATCTTCTTGATGGAATACATTCATAGAATGTGGGGTCGTGCCATTGGTGCCTTTTTTCTTATCCCAGCTGCATACTTTTGGAAAAAGGGATACTTTTGTGCAAAAACCAAGAAAACTGTTTTGCTAATGGGTACTTTAATTGGTTTACAAGGCCTAATGGGCTGGTATATGGTAAAGTCTGGCTTGGAAAACAGATTTCAAGACCCCAATGATGTGCCACGGGTGTCGCAATATAGATTAGCAACTCATCTGGCTGCTGCCTTTGTTTTATATGCATTTTTCCTATCCAATGGACTGTCAAAGCTATATCCATCTGAAAACTTCATTGCCAACGCAAAGAAAGCAATAACAGCGAAGCGTCTCTCACATCTCACCAAAGGTATGGTGTTCTTAACTGCTATATCCGGTGCCTTTGTGGCGGGATTAGATGCAGGACTGGTATACAACTCGTTTCCGAAAATGGGGGATAATTGGATTCCAGACGACATATTGCAATTTCAACCAGTTCATAGAAACATTACCGAAAATCCCTCAACAGTTCAATTTAATCATCGTATTTTGGGAATATCCACAGTTACATTAACTACAGTCTTATGGCTCGCAACACGGCGAATTCAATTGCCAAAACGTGTAAACTGGGCCATTAACGCTGTTGCCGCCATGGCATGGACTCAGGCTACCTTAGGTGTAACCACATTGTTGTATTATGTGCCAGTTCCTCTGGCTACTGCTCACCAGTCTGGATCATTGATACTTTTAAGTCTTGCTGTGTGGCTTTCACATGAACTCCGTTTTCTTAAGTATATTCCCAAGTAGTCTTTGGAGTAATTAACCATATTAAATGTTTTTTTGTATTAACCATACATTCTGTTTTTTTTATTGTCCTTATTGTGCTAAGAAAAGAGAAACATATTCTGTAATGGTTAAAAAATTTATTTTACAAAAAATTGCAAATCTGTTTTTAAGGATTTTTTCTACACATTTAGGTAAAACGCCTTGATAAACAATTGCCCCATTCAGTAGATCTTTTTATTCAATATTCATTTTAACAGCGTTTTTATCTTCATTCATTTCATTGTACTCAACTTTGTTTGGAGTTAAACAATTCCCAACATTCTGCTTTGACACAGAGTCAAGCATTTGCTGGTTTGAGTTGGAGACGTGATTGTATACGGAAAGAGCCTGAGCTACAAAACCAGTTACATCCCCAGGATTGGATGGTAAGATCATTGTATTGTTTGATTTAGCCAATTTCTTAAATGCCTCAATGTATTGCTCCGCTAACGTTAAGGAAGCCGCATTTTTGCCATCCTTGAAAAAAAAAATGAAAAGATAAATTATAAAATCTACATGTCGTAGAGTTGAGAGTTTTAAAAAATATATATAATATATTATTAATACTTTAAAAGTAAAAGATATCAAGAAGTTCTTTAAAAACAGACTTTTTTTTTTGGTAGGCCAACATAATTTGTTGGGTTGTAACTTTTATCGTATGTTGTTATGCAGGCTGAGAACAGATTTTGGCATCGTGGGCTTCGGTCGCTTGGTGAACACTTTCCAAAATCTAAGTGTCTCGTCACCACCACCTGTTACTATTGATTCACTGTCTGGACTCACAGCCAGATATTCCACACGATTAATGTGACCAGATAATTGGGCAACTTGCTTTAGTGTGGGATACCGCCATACAATAATCTGTGGATGTTCCTCGCCATGAGTGGTAACCAATTCCTGTGAGCTTCGTGCCCAAGCTAAATTGGTAATCGAAGAGCCAGAGTCAACGCATTGTACCAGTTGACCTGTAAGCGCATTCCAAAAGCGAAGACAGCAATCTGTCGAACCACCACCGGTACCAAGCAGTCCAGATTTATGGGGCGACCAAGACACTGATTTTACTGCCGCAGTGTGATCGGTAAACGTGTACAAAGGGTGCTTGTTATTCCCCGTCCATATCAGGACACGATTGTCATTGCCGCCACTAGCCAAATACTGCCAAGAAGGTGACCATTGCAGGCCGCATACTTCCTGCTGATGGCCAAGTAGACAGCGTGAGATCTCAGCTGGATTTGCGCGCATATCCCTCTCCAAAATAGCGCGATCTTGCGAACCACTTGAAAGATTATGTCCTCGCCATGCCAATGCACCAACACGACCAGCATGTCCTCCAAATTTGACAAGTTCCTTTTGACGTTCAACATCCCAGACGCTAACGCATCCATTTTCTGTACCAACAGCCAGCTGACGACCTCCATCATGCCAGGCAACAGCAGTAACTAGATTGTTTTCGTGGTTTAGATCACATAAGAGTGTTACTTTACTGTTACTGGCATCCCAGAGATACACAGTACATCCAAGCCCCACGCCAAGTGTGTTCTCCGAAGACCAGTCGATAAGGTTTAAGTAATAGTCATCCTGCATATCGGGTGCATCAAGTATTTTATATGGCAATTTGGATACCTTTCGACCTTGTTGTATTTGCATACTAAGCAATTTTTGTGTATTGGGACTTACTGTCGAAAGCGGGTCTAAAGTGGTGTTTAAACCGGTTCGATTACCGAATTCAAAAAGGCGAATACTCTTTTTTCTGGTAAAGTCACCGATATCACGTGCTAATTTTGAATTTATTTTATAATCATCAACGGATGTGATTTCCGTACCAAGATACTCGTTCCGCAGCAAACATGCATATGGTGTGATCTGGGACATTTCCTTATTTGTCGATCCGTTGCCGAATTGCCGGCTTTCAAGAAAGTCCTGTTTCAATGAATAATCCCGAATCCATTGGTTTCTTGCCCGACGCGGAATGCAACGTAAGTCGAACTCTTCTTTGTTGGGAGCTTCAGCTAAGTAGTTCGGTAATAATCGATGCTCGTACTCCGGTTGCAACATTTCTAAAATTTTGGTACTGTGCGGTTCTTTAAATGTTTAGAAAATGTGTTTACCTGCCTTTCCTAGTTTTGTGTATTGTTGTGTTTGTTGTACTATTTCTTATAAACTATAACATTTGCACAACATACTTGGATTTCGATAATACTATGGAGAGGTTATCCTTAAAATAAAAACAAAATTAGCTTACCATATGAGCTAGAGACTTTGCTATTGCCTGCAAGCTTCGCGCTCTAGCGTCCGCCACAGCGATCATTGCAGCGGCTTCGCCACTTGCTTTATTTATATGCTCCTGTCTTTCCGCCTCTAAAATATAATAATTAAAAATTATTTAATAAAAATAATTACAAAATGTAAAATAGCAAAGTAGAAAAGATTTGGAAAATAAAAAAAAAATTGGTTATCCCTGGTCTCACGATCAAAGTTCACTTTCCAAATTATTAAATGCTCGAGTTTTTTGAGTAAGAGAAATGAAAATCGACTTTTTAATAATAATTATATAATCAGTTTAATACTTACCAGATGCAAGTATCCTAGATTTTCGTTTGCCCTCGGCAATATTTATTTCAGCTTCACGAACTCCCTCTGATTCTAAAATTGCTGCTCTTTTTCTTCTCTCCGCTTCCACTTGCATTTGCATGGCTTCGTGGACCCTAGTAGGAAGCTAAATTTAAAAGTTTAAATTAGTCTGACTTGATCTTCATCATTAGATCAATATTACTTACACGAATGTCTCGAATTTCGTATCGCAAGCAGGCAATGCCCCAAGCTTCGCTCGCCTTATTTATTGAGTCGACAATGCTTACGTTTAAAGATTCCCTCTCCCGGAACACTTTATCCAAGGACATTTTTCCAAGTTCAGATCTCATTGTTGTTTGGGCAAGTTGGGTTATGGCAAATTCCGGATCCTCCACGCCATAGGAAGCTTGAGTATTGTATAACGATTGGCAACGTAAGTAGCTATCAATAACTAGTTTTAAACATACCTCTATAGGGATCAATGATTCGCAAGTAAAGTACTCCATCAATGCTGAGAGTCACGTTATCCGATGTAATAGCACTCTGCTTCGGCACATCTATTGCAATTTCCTTTAAGCTTTGCACATATTTTATTTTGTCTGCTACAGGAACTAAAATGTTCAGTCCGGGATCGAGAATTCTATGAAATCTTCCCATTCGCTCCACAACCCATGCCTTGTGGATAACAAATATTTACACGTTCTGTTAAGAATATGGTTATTTAACCTACCTCCTGTTGTGGGACAAACATTATAATTGAATTCATCGGTGTTGAAACTTTTCCTCTGGCCTGCGTGGTAATTGCAGAGCCGGCCGCAAGCAAGAAGTCTTGCTGCAATTAGAGCGTCGTTTAACAAAAAGCATTTAACCTCGCAATTATACAAACCTGTGGCAAAATTCTCCTTGCGGATAACAAAAACCTAGACATTTTGAAATAAGTTTTTTGTGAAATAAAGCATCATATGTTTAATGGGGCACAGGGTGATTCAGAAATATATTGGCAGAAACGTTTGGATTTACATTTGTTTGTGGGAACTAGTTCAAAATAAAAGTTGTAATGCTTGTTCCATACCAAACAGTTCCAAAGAAATATATTTACTACAAGTCATTATCTATATATTTTTAAACTTTAAAAAGAATTTTTTGCTTCAGTATTGAAAAATTCCAAATTTTCTTCCTTCCATTTCTACAAAAAAATATTAGTTATAATTGATTTACTTATATATTTCTATTTATTATTTGTATTGTTACAATTATTTTTAATTTTTAAAAGAGGTTTATGCTCTATTATTAAAAATTCAAAATT
This sequence comes from Drosophila neocordata, assembly GCA_018903615.1. Taxonomy (NCBI): domain Eukaryota; kingdom Metazoa; phylum Arthropoda; class Insecta; order Diptera; family Drosophilidae; genus Drosophila; species Drosophila neocordata. Next base: position 36,191 of record JAEIGI010000007.1, on the reverse strand, counting down.
ATCCTACTTTTTTATTTCTGCAAAAAAAATATTTATCGTTTATTGAATTAACCCACGGTTGCGTGCTTGTTATCAACATACATACATATGTTAATAAAAGTAATACCATCTTACTTTTCCCTTTATATATTTGAAATATTCCAGTATCAAAAAATTCAAGTTTACTGGCTTCTTAAGCTGATTAAAGACTTGCTCACACCTATCTAGATAACACCCGATACGATATGATTTAAGTCATTTAGATTAAGATTAAGGCAACCTCGTTACTAGCTTTGTAATATTTTAAATAATAAATCAATCATAATTTTAATATTTTATTTTATATATAGAAAATTTGAGAATATGCATATATATTTTTCAGTTTGTAAGAAAAACACAGTTAAAACACATAATAAATCAATCATAATTTTAATATTTTATTTTATATATAGAAAATTTGAGAATATGCATATATATTTTTCAGTTTGTAAGAAAAACACAGTTTCTATTACTTTGGCAATTACAATTACACTCACGATAATCACGGAGAATAGACTGGTAAAATATGCTGAGATCAAGTAGGGGAGAGATTGGAGTCTGAAGAGTCTGCAAAATGGATTTTTATCACCTTGATTTTAAAGTCTTAAAGGGGTTATAGCTAATGTACAGAACTCAGATTAACAGAATATCCAATAATGCGAGAACTTAATTATATTATAAATCTCTTTTATCCTTTTTTCTTATGTTTGAAATATGTTTATAATTTTAGTAAATTTTGTGAACATAAAATTTAAAAAATCAAATTTAGATCTTAATTTGGGGTTAATACAAACTATAAAACTATATACCATAAAGAAGGAAGTTAAAAGATTGGAAAAATTAAACTATTCTTTTTACCATGGTAAAAGTCCTTTATATGCGTATTTAACCACACCAAAGTAAAAATAACTTTTTGTAAATGGCAAAATTTTTATTAAAAGGCCGTAGACAAACAACTTTAACCAAAATGGAACTTAAATGTAATCAAAAACAGCATATGTTCCGAGTGCACGTATGTTTGCTGAAAACTTGCGGCCGCCATTCGTTCTGTGTTTGTTGGAGTATTTACCACAAATTATTTGAAATATGGTGCAAGTGACGCATTAAGAGCATAAAGGAAACCTCAAAGCTCATTTGATAATAACGGGTGAGTCTTCATGTACTGCACGGATGTTTCTAGTGGTTGACTCTGGTTAGATTTTTCCCATCACCCTGTTTGAGATTATTGGTGATAATAAGGTATAAAATGAACGACAGAACAGTGCACCAGACAGTGTACTTCAACATTCTGCATTGTACTGACTAACGGAAATACGAATTGGATTCAACTAACTAACTAATAAATATGAATCTTGCATTAGTGTTGGTGATTATAACAGTATTTCTAAATTACAGTAATGCAGCCCCAAGTGCGGTATGTATTCTTTCATACATAACAACATAAGGTCAAAATATATTTTTGTTGAAACTTGATTTTGTATCGATAGTGCGAATGCGGCTACAAGGATTTTAGAAAATTATATTTTAAAGTAAAAATCCGTGAAAAAAACTCTTAATAGTGTAACTTTTATACTTGCAATTACAGTTTTTGAGCATTTCGATCAGTTTTTCTCTGTATTATATTAAGGTTTAAAACTGTTTGTAGTATAAACTTGTAAAACATAACTTGCAAAAGATTTGTGAAATTCCGATATTAACAGTTTTGAACTATATTCTAGGTGCTTACCAATGAAGATCTTATAGATGGAAAATATCTCTGCGAAGGTAAAATAATTCTATATCTTCTTAATATTCTCATGATAACTATCATCTTTGTAGAGAATCATATTCCTTGCTTTAATATATAAAATTGCTCCATAATGTACATATATAGTTTTCATTTATTACAACAAAAATAAAAATAGAAGAATACATAAGAGAATTCTTTAGTTCCAATCCACAAAGTTTAACTTGTAAAGAACATTGCTATTAAATTATTCTTAAATAATTAGCGACTTGAATTTTTCTTTACTTTAAATCTATTTTTATATATACATATTTATTTTAAATAGAATTAATTTGTTATTTATTATTTGACTAGATCTTTCATCTTTAAAGCTTTATGATAATGACAACAATAATTACCGCCCAAACGAAGATGTTTCTGCCACAACAGATTTACTTAACGACTTTTACAACATGTATTTGAAAAATATAAAACTTTCTCTGTTACATAAAATAAACTATGACATATCACCTGAAAGAATTTCCAAAACGTTTTCCAAGCGTATCGTAGACAGCATTGGTGGAGGCCATCTAATTAAAAGAAATGACAATAAGCTTCAAAATGACTAAATGCCCCTAACAAAGACTACCGCTCCATAACAAACTGTTAACAATAAATACCTACTGCACTCTTATCATACCATTACAATATGTAAATATATTAACTTAAATATTATAAATAAAGTAATGCAATAATCAAATGTGTTTTAATTTTTGTACATGTACATATACATACAACTATATATTCATATCAGCTTTTTTATTAAATTATATATTTCAATTAGGTATCAAAGTTTTAGTTAATATATTTAAATAATATAATTTTATAGAATATATATTTTAAGCTGCTCCTAAAACATCAATTTAATGAATGTCAACCAAGATATTACTTGGTAGTAACTTCTTAAAATTTTCAAGCTATTATATATTGGAGTTTCTCTTTTTTATTTGAAATTTTAATATTAATTTTAATATCTATTTTAATTTTTATCTAAGCAGTTATTAAACAAATGGAAAACAACTGTGTACTTTTAAGTGTAACTTTTGAAACTTATATTATCTTAACATATTGTAAAAAAAAACATATTTCCATGTGTATTTTCTTTTAAATATTTTAAAATTGTACATATATATATAGTAAATAGTGGCCCAAAATGTGGCTTATAACCCATAGTTCATAGCCCCCAAGGTATGTGCTAAATATTGTGGATTATGTAAAACATGCACTTTAAGCGAGAAAAATGCATTTTTTGCCCTTGGTCTAAGCTTTTGTATACATTAGCTGACCACTGATAAGAATTCACGATTTATATATGCTGTATTGTCACTTCAAGTTCAAATAACTAAATTACCATTCTTAAATAATATAATTATCTATTTATTCGAAAGCTGGCTCTAAAAAATACGATGGACCCTTCGTTGTTAGGTAAGAATATTTAATATGAAAAAATGAAACTTGTGGTGATTTATTATTACTTACTACAAGTTAACTATTTATCGACTAAGAACTACTAAAAGGCATTTATCATCTACAGAATTTTATCGTCAACAAATGGACAAACCCTCAGTTGTTTTATATGTGGTCAACCCGATTACAAGACACACATAAAATCATGTATGGATCGATTGATCTTGGAAAAGGGATCCAGTAGTCATCATGGGGAGCAACTTCCATTTCTTATTAAAATGGAACCTATTTACAATAGGGACGCCTGGAGCAGTAAACTTAAAAGAAATTTCGATGAAATCGACAAGGCTTCGGCCAGCTTCAGTATACTTAACCAACTTGTAAAGTGATAGAATTTGGACCAATGGTAAATACTCACGGAAACGAAAGTTATTAGGCTTCATGTCAAGGGAAAATTATAATAATGCATGTATTTAATTATTCTACTCATCACTTGTCCTTGTATAAATAAAACAATTATAATTGTTATTAACATGTTTATTTATTCTTCTTTAATGTTGAGTTTTGTGAAAGGTCATACCAGATCTAAATGCAGCGAATTTTTTTTCTTTTAATCAAGGGACTATTCAAATACAAATTACATTTGATAATTATATTTAAAACAGTAAGTCATTAATATTTTCTTTACTTTATTTAGTTGCATTACGGCGATAGGGATAACCTATAACAATTCATATTGACGAAGATGCATCCGTTGAATAATGTCTCTGCAATCATTAAAAACTCTTTTTATGTTCTCCGTGTCAACGGCGCATGTGAAATGTGGATAGCAGTAATGTTTACCATCTCCACTAGCAGTTGATATACGCTAAAAATAATAAAAGAATATGAAATTAGATTTTTATTTTGGAAAGCTAGTAAAATTAGTTAAATTAAAACACTTACCAGAAACTCGTCTCGTATGAAATATTTTGCTCTTATAACTTCTGGATCATCATTGGATTCCATTATTGCGTCACCTGTAGTAACAGCGCAGTAAAGAAACGAATATAAAGTATTAACACAAATGTATATAATGATGTTCATGTAGTAAATAAATATAGACCTTACATATTGCAAATTCGGCAATGCATTTTTACGAAATTGATTTCTTTTTTACGAAATTTATAGTCAAAGTTACTTTAGATTTTACACGAGCTTAAGGACACAAGATTCTGCTCTTATCTAGAGCGACAGAGACATATAATTACCACATTGAACCAATCAATGTAATAATAAAGTTCTTAAAGAATTGACTTAAGCTAATAAACATATTTTTAGAAAATCAAGATTTGATAAAAGTACCTAACATTTTAAAGTAACTTAAATTTTTTTTATTTTTAAATAAAAACCCTAAAGGATTTATGAATATGGAAACAGCCTGTTTAAATATAAATATGTTAACGTTTCCTTTCAATTTGCAACAACTGCATAAACTGGCATATAGTTAAGTTAAGCTTTTAGCCATATATAATATCATTTCCACTGCTTAAAGTCAACAACAACAATTGGGACTTACTTGGCGTTTGGTATTTGTTAAACTCGGAGAAATATTCCGACAGTTTACTTTTTCCAGCCTTAATTTTCTCTGCTAACAAATCTTGCTTATTTAGAAATAGTATAATAGAAATCGTGCGAAGCCATCTAAATAAATTATGAAAAAGATTTAATATTTCTCATATAATTGTGTTAAGTTAATTGTAGTTTACCTGTTATTCCAAATACTTTTAAATAAATCCAAAGATTCTCGTAGCCGATTCTGAGTGGGATCTTCACGCAAAACCATGTTATAACTTGAGCATGCTGTTACAAATATTATAGCAGTTACATCATTGAAACATTGAATCCATTTTCTGCGCTCGTCCCGCTGTCCTCCAACATCAAACATACTGTTGTTCAATACATAGATAAGAATTAAATTAAAACTTAGCCAAACTGACTTAATTGGTTTAAGTACTTACTGGAAATTTACTTTATCCACTTGAAATCTTGTTTCAAATATTCCAGAAGTCAAAACACGGCACCGAAGTATATCTTGCTCATTTGGTGTATAATTTGGATTTTTAATTGTGCTTACTCGATCCAGGAAGCTTAAACGGAATATATAGAAACAATTGAATATAAATCATTGCCAGATTAAGAAACTTTTGTAGTATACCAAGATTTGTTCACCTTTGCGAATAAGTATGTTTAATAAAAAAAAAGATTATTATTATTATATTTATGTGAACAATATTCTACATATTTCAATTTTGCACAAAGGAGGAAAATTTACTGCAACAGTTTTAAAACTTGGTTTAAAGTTTAAACCAGACCCAGATGCAACTAAGTGTCTACAATGGTGATTCTTTACTTAGTATTAAAAATAAGTCTATACAACAATTTGTATATATAGTTTATCATACTCTTTGTATGTTCAGTAAACAATGCAAGCCCAGTTTTAAAAAGACTAGACAGTTTCTAAGGGTTTTTACCAGCCGGGATGGGTATAAAAGCAACTATCGATATAGAAATTAGTTGTTACATGAAATTTTGCAAAAAACTGTCATATAAAGTCAGTACTATAATTTATTTAGCAATACTTTTTAATCGAATCGAAATTATGAATGCTATCTAGGATAACCTTCAGGTAACATACACTGCATTAGTCTCCTGCCAGTTGATAGTTAGTGTCTGTTAATTTCCAATTAAAAAGCTGCTAGATCGATGATAAATTGTAACGAAGGAAATTCTAGTTTCAAAAAGTGAATGCTATTAAGTAAGGAAAACAATCACAATAAAACAAATTTTTTAATTATAAAAAAATTGAAAAGTTTTGAAAACTCAGTTTTGTGGCTTTTTGTTGAAAGAAACAGTGATTAAAGAAATTTAAATGTGGAACTTTATATATTTTAGAAAAGAGGAACACGAAAAAAATGATCAAGTTACAAAGATTTTTGCTTTAATGAACTATCAATAGCTATCCGACAGTAATTGGGTCGCTCTGATCTGTAAAGTCTATATCTTTGTTGTATCATATTTAATTTACTTTTAATAAAAAAATAATAATATACTCACTATTTAGCACAGTCAATTAATTGATATTCATTTGACCTCTCATAGGTTTGAAGAACCCCTTTGTCTTTCCATAGTTCTTCTGTATGTTCATAAAATTCAGGAGGATAGTTAAAGTCCGGACCTGCAAACAAAAAAGAGATGGTAAAATTTTTTGAAATCAAAATCATATTAAATTTAAAATTTAGTTCACAAAACCAGCTAAATTTCTAAATAAACACCATTTTATTTATATTTTTATTGATTCACTAAGCTTAGCTTTTATGTTTTGACAATAAGACAATAAAAAACTCAGATAAAGATATGTCCATGTACTAGAGAATTCTTTTTAATTTTTTCATAGAAACAATCACAAGTTATCCTGTCCACAAATGTTAGCTTAATTTTTTAGTAAAATTTTTAATTATTCTTAATAACGTGCGTACAAAATTTAAAAAAAAACAATAGTATTAATAGATACGTTGATACTTTACTCAATAGTTCAATAGTTTCGATTCAGTGGTGGAAATCGCAATCGAAATAATTGAGAACTATCTGAGAAAGCAGTTCTGGCTTTTGTGAACAGAAATAAACTCGAAAGTATATATTGAAAAATATAAAAAATTGTAATAGTTCTTACTAGAGGCATAATCCTGAATGTATTCCACTCTGGGTTCATGTTCTTTTTTTTCTAAAGCTACAGGTGGATTAAGTGTACTCATGGCTCCTGTAATAGTCTGAAATATAAAGAATATATACAAGTTATTAATTATAAATAACCAATTTATGCAAAAATATAAAGAAAGATAAAGGAAATAACATTTTTTGACGGTTCCATTGCAATGGGTTTCGAAACAAATTTTTTTTTACTTTACATATAATATTAACATCTGGTTACTTTTATTTAAACATGTCCAAATTGACTTGATAACAATTGTCTAAACAAATAAAAGTAAATTGGGAAGTTCTGGTTTATATATAGAAATTGCAAATTGTGTTGCCTCATATTAAATGAAAATAGTATCTAAACCATAGTATATAATATAATAAAAATAAATAAAAAGTTTTAACAAAAGATATCTGCTTTATGATCTCACGTTAATATTGGAAAAGATTATGGAAATGGTTCGAACTAAAAGTACTCTTATATTATATTTAAAAGGGTAAAAGATTTGATGGTACTTACCAATATAGCGTCTCGAATATTCTTTTTAATATCATCAATTTTCTGTTTTTTTTCTTGTTCAGAAAATCCATCGACATGCAATATTCGCATCTGCTTGACTATGGTTGATTTACCAGACTCACCAGCCCCAAGTAGGAGTAGCCTGTGTGTGGCTCTATAGAGCTGTTTATCCTTTTGCAGCTGTCTAGATATTGCATCGCTTCGGCGCTTTTGACTTTTTGAATCATCCGAGTTAACATCCGATGATTGTTTTGAGGTTGGAGACCCAAAACAACCCATAGCAGCCCAAGGTGTCCACCAACACGTTGCTCGATTTTCCTGGTTGGCGTCGGGTGACTCGGCACCCCTTGTATTTTCTCCGTTTTGCTCCAGTATAACTGAGTTTGTCGAATTTATACACAATTTCACTATGTACAATCAACGTCTCCAACCCTCAGTGACTAGTAGAGTGCTACCAGAGCTTCCACGTACAGGGCCTAGGCTGCTTAAAATAATTACACAGAGAAATTATAACGTTTAGATTAAATAGATTTAACTTTGTTTATTTCATTCACTTAATTAAGAATGATTTATGGAATATTCACATCTTTTCTTCGATAATTCCTATAGGTGGTAGTATTTTTACGTTAATAGACTTTTGTTAACATGCAGCAAAGCAAAAACACTGCATTTACATTGGATTGATCGGTAACAGTGGTAGTAGAAAAATAGTACTTTAGATATTTAAAAAAAAATGTATTTAAAAAATTATAAATATAACGAAACTGACAATCAGAAATGGTTTGTCTCTTCGGTTATTTCAACAAAACTTTTCCAATAATAAATACGACTCAAATTTAAAATCCTCGGTTTTAAAATGAATTCATAGTGTTAGCCCAACCCATAAGTTTAGCATAAAACACAAAATTTGTATTTTTTTTAGTTTGTGAACACAAAATATTAAGTCCTTATATAACATACTAATAGAACACTAAATTTTGATTTGAAACTAGACACAAACGGTTTTCCCCTCTAGGGGTGTCCCTATTATTTTTCACATAACTGTACACATATAACTTTGTATGTATGTATGTATACATTGTGTATATGATAAGTTATATGGGATGCAAGCTTGTTATAGGATTAATCAGAATATAATAACGGATATTAAAACATTTTAAACATTTCGATATGTTTCAAATAAAGTCTTGGATTTGCGTTTACAAGCATATTTTCCACCCATTAAAACAGCAATGCATTAGAAATCATCAGAGTAACAGGTGAAGAAGTGGGTGGGTGGAAATTTGCGCATACACCGATGTACGCATGTATGTATGTATATGTATGTAGATACCAACATAATTTTGTCTCGTAAAAGTAGTAAACACACAATTCTGTGTTTGTATGTATACCTGGTTATATATTTGTCAAAATTTTTTTACATTGCACAGGAGAAAATTTTATTATAAACTTCAACTTTGAATGGGAATACGGAGATAGTGTGTGTACCTAAGTATGTATGTGCATATGTATATGTGTACATCGATACGTATGCGTGCGTAGAATTTTTTTATTGCTGTCTACCAGAAATACTTTTACTCAAAATCGCATACACATATATATTTATGTAGATATATAAATATTATAATATATATTCATAAATATATATGGATGTATGTGTGTACACATCTTTTTTGTCTACTTATATATACAGAAATACATACATACTCATGTAGGTATGTCAAGTTCTCTTTTTGCATGTATGTATGCATATAAATTCAAGCATACACATGCATACATATATGTGTATATGTATTCCATTTGCTATTCTTTTGGCCACTTGGAGAAACTTCAAGGAGTGTGGTATTTAATTCAATTTTTATAATTACCGCGAATTACCGAGAATTTATTTGCATATTAACTGCCTTCAATAAACTTTTTAAACACAAACCACTAAGAATTATAAGAAGAAAACGCGATATCGGGGAATTTCTAAAGGGCACAAAATCTACCTTGGTTATACATGACAACTCTCAATCTAGTCAGACTGAATAGTTTTTTAATTGTTTATTTGCCTGTCTTTTTATTCTTATCACCCCAAATGAATAAAATGCTTTAAAAATTATTTTCAATACCACCAAACTCACTTTTTATATATTTTTTTATTTTATGTATCAACCTAGAGATGCACCATGTTCGATACTCTTACTTCATCGATGCTTACTACCAGAGTACTCATGGTGTGTTGGAAAACGTATGTCAGTACCCGATAACAGACTATTCCCGTTCTCGGAGCGCGTGTCGAAACGGGCGACGAACTTGCCAAGAGCCGTTACGGAAATGCTTACACACTATTTATTTTTGTAAATATGTAATTACCACTTTTTTTGTTTTGAAGTAATTGTCAATAATGTCTAATATGGATATTATGTTTAATTTTATTTAATATTCATCAAAAATTTTTAGTGTTTTGTCGTTTTGTTTTATTGTCTTGTGTTATGGATTAGGTGAAAAACATATAAAAATAGGAAAAAAAAAACAACTATGACTCTGCCTATTCTTAATAATGACAACGGCTCCCTTAGCCAAGAGGAAGAAGAGGCTAACTTAAGAACCATGAGAACGATTAACAGTTTCGAAGATGTCTATAAGACCTACAAAGCGCCAGAGTCAAACCCGAAATCAGCATACAAAAAACCCCCGACCAATAATATGTTAGAGAATAAATGTTCGATGTCTATAACAAATTATGAAAAATCAAATCCTTCTTCTACAACAACTCTGAAGAGTCAAGAAGATGTTTGCAGACTGTCTCCATCTACTTTAATAGGCAATCAGGTGAGGAACAAGATTAGAGAACTACATCAGCAGTCTGGCTGCAGGGCAATGCCCAAAGACCTAAAGGACTATAAAAATGTTAATCAGTAAGATAAAATATATATTTTTTTCGCTTTGATTTTACTTCAATTTTTTCTGCATTTTTCTCAGATCATATTTTCGTATAGCTTCGGGTCAAATTATTAACAAAGGCAATGTTGGCTGCAATTGTTGTTGCTTTTCCGGGACTGAATGTAAGATGTTGAGATTTTAATGTCTATATATGTTTCCCTTTTAAATTTCTCTAAGCAGATCCTAACATCGGAGCTAATTGTATGTCCGTTCCTCAGGCCATGATCCCTTGTAATGCAAACTATACTGGGTACTATGATCAAAGTCAGGATCAGAACTATTTTAAGTACTGTACCTACAACCAAGAACCGAATACAAAACAAGATAACTCCAAACAAGTTGATTATTGCTGCTGTTCTAATGAGAGCTTGGAGGAGAATTTTGCTAAGCAAGTTGATTATTGCTGCTGTTCAAATGACAGTATGGAAGAGGATTCTGCATCTCGAAACTTTAAACAGGTACAGAGTTTCAATGAATCTGAAAAAAGGGGGGAGTCTTCTTATGAGAAAAACAACAAGGTAGACAAAACTGAATCTAACAGGTGTCCCAATGATTTTGAATGTTCCTCTGGAGTATACTGCACTTGGAACTGTGAACAGGACACAAATGACGAAATGGAGTGTGCTTTTGAGGAAGGTCGTCATTCAACTAAAAAAAAAGACACAATCGATGATGCCTCCTGTTGTCCACCTCCTTCAGCAAAAACGAGCAGTCGTTTTCCGTCTTTTTTAATGAAGGGATCTTGTCCCCCAAAATCCAATTATTGTCCTCCACCATCCAATTGTTGTCCACCTTATTTTACATATGGTGGTCCCAATCCAAATATAGATGCGAATTGTGTGAGCGTAGAGAATTTTGTGCGTAAATTGAAACAAACATCTCAAACGTGTATGCCAAACTGCCTTACTCAACCCTCGCCGCCTTGTTTGGGTATGGGGACGAACGTAGCTACCGGCACCGGGATGGGTTTCTCAAATCCCAATAGATATTCTGTAGATAATAACAACGGCTACATTACCAACAGCCCCAATTACTACTCTGGATATGTAAGCGATGTACTCCAGAATCATACGGTATACTCCATGGACTACCAGCCGGTTAGGTATGGTGGCAATAACTTTAACCACTTTATTAATGGATATAACGGGGCTGGAACGGGAGGCTGCTTCGATAGAGGTCGTATAGGCGGCGCCGGCACACCTAGTTTTGAATCGTATAGTTCCATTCCTTACGGCGGATGTCCTCCCCAAAATGCCGGTTTTGCGTTGTGTGGTGATCTTTGTGGGGGGCAATCAAATGGTCTCTATGCTATTGGTAACATCTTCTGCGACATGAACAGCCAAAACTGTTTTCCTTTAAGCCAACTAAGGTGATTTAATATTTTGTACATTTTATATGCTTATGATGTTTCAAATCCTTTGACTCTCCCAGCCCAGGATACTGTAGCAATTTTCCAACAGGGTGCTGCGATATGGCATCTATTATGCCATGTTCATACGGATATCAGAGTACTATGCCGGAATCGACAGGTAGTAACGGTGGCATGAGCCGATGCTGTTCGAAAGCCACTAGTTGTAATTTAAGTCAATCCTCATTCGAATAATCGAAAACAAATCCATTTCATTTACTGTTCCTATGTTTTTTAACTGATCCAATTCACAACTGAAATTAAAAAAAATTTTAGGAACCGGAATCGTCCAATTTGGTTACATATCTTTTAGATTTCTAAAGCCACAAAGTCAAGATGATACCTTTACATATCTAAGGAATTTCAAAACCTTCTGGTACTCGGAAATAAATAGAGGAAAACCTTTTGCCACCGTTATATAATCATTTAAACTTTACATTTAAAACTTTAATGGGAAATCCAACCAAGCTAAAAATTTGTAGTGCACTTCCAAATAAAATAGCTTTAGATTTTTATTTTATGTCTTCTTTATTCAAAAATTAAAAAATCATGTTCTATAAAAATTTCTTTTATAGAAAAGAAAACCTTACACCAATAAAATTCGTTTCCAAAGTCAAATGTGTCATTGGGGGTTTCTCTACTTAATGTAACTTTTTATTAAATTCTCTAATTTCACAGTGTCAACGGCAAACTTCCGAATACCCTCTGACAGTTTATCAGTTGCCATAGCATCTTCATTAAGCAGCCAGCGGAATGTGCTTTCATCGACAGAGATTTTTTTAATATCTTGCAGTTTTGCATTGCTTTCCGACAAATATGGAGTAACTGTCTCAGTTTCATTTTCCAGCTCCTTTAGCAATGCGGGGCTTATTGTAAGCAAGTCACATCCAGCCAAGGCTTTTATTTCCCCTACATTGCGAAAAGAGGCACCCATGACTAATGTTTTGTAGCCGAATTTTTTGTAATAATTATAGATGTTGGTAACCGAAATGACACCAGGATCCTTGAGAGACTCAAATTTCTTTGTGTCTGTGTTGGCCACATACCAATCCAATATTCTGCCCACAAATGGAGAGATTAACGTTACGCCGGCCTCTGCGCAGGCAACTGCCTGTCCAAATGAGAACAGTAGTGTAAGATTGCAATGAACTCCATGTTCATTTTCCAAGATTTCAGCGGCCTTTATACCTTCCCATGTTGAGGCAAGTTTAATTAAAATTCGCTCCTTGCTTATACCCAATGTCTTATACAAGTCAATCAACTTCAAAGCCTTCTGTACACTTTTTTTCGTATCAAACGAGAGGCGAGCATCTATTTCCGTAGATACCCTTCCAGGAACCACTTTCAAAATTTCAGTTCCAAAAAGCACACACAAGTAGTCCATGGCCTCCGAAACTTGGTTTTCCAGAGCTCTAAAGGAAAAAAAATGGTATTAAGTTTGAATTTATTGACAATAGCTAACTTGCAGTTAAGTTACATATGTTTCAAACACTTTTTGCAAAAGTTCTATTTTTTTGTGTTTTTTTAAGTAATGTTTGGAATGAGAAAAATTGGAGCTTACCCTTTCTTTGATTTTCCATAATCGACAGCCTTTTTCACCAAACCCTGATAGCGCTCCATAGAAGAAGCCGACAAGATAAGTGACGGATTGGTTGTCGCATCGGTAGGCTTGTAAACGTTGATCGCTGAACGGGAAGCAATGTAAATACATAAATTGATTTTAGGAACATATGTTCTTGTTTTAAGAATTTCAAAATAATATCATCTTGATTTCTTTTTCTTAAAAATGTCAATAATGCGGCAGGTTTATTGCAAGATGAATGCCAATCTGGTGTATAAACTACTAATGAAATCCGTCGAACATAGAAAGTCTTTGTTGCACTTTTGTTATTAATAGATACATACATCCATATGTATGTATGTATATAACGAATACGGTGTAAACTTAAAATTGCATTGGTTATTGATGTAGATTGTATTCAAATTAACAGAAGAGAAAGGTTCTTGATGTACATACATAGAAATAATATTCATAAATTAATATACACATGTATGTGTACATATGTACATGTATGATATATGTATGTAAAAATGAATGTGAGACGACTTTCAAAAATGTTATCACTTCGAACTACTTCAGCGGTCACATTTATAAGGTCAAAATAAAGTCAGCTTCACGTTTCACTTTTAAGGTTTTAACTTTTATTTGATCTTGACCAAAAATGATAGCAAACGTGTAACGTTTAAACATTTCTTTGTAAAAAGTATTTTTTTACCAACAATATTAATAAATGTTTGCATGTGTTGTCAGTAAAAAAAACCTGTTGCGTGTTCATCGCCTCATGCGTTTACATGAATATACATAACTGCAGCTTATGAAGATAATACCCTTTATATTATTGATATTAATTTAAATTTGTACATACCCTCAAAGTCACCGGTGTCAGCCACTATCGTAGTTATTTTCTTAAGTTCTTGCAAAACTGACATTTTTAGCTTTTTTTGATCACTTCCCATCGCCCAAGAGGAACACAAGCTTATATAGATTTTTTTGTTTGTTTTTCCAGTACTTACAGCCGGCTTCCAGTTTGTTAACAGAATCTACGAAATCGAGGCTGTTAAGTAGGAGGCAGTGTGACCAATGGAAATAAAGGCGCCAAGAATTATTCAATTATTTTTGCCATTGTTTTAATCAATGCCTTGGCGATTACGATTAAATACTAAGAATACTTCAATCAATACGGAATGTAATATTTTGTACACAATTCGTTTTAAAAATGACTTTGGGTCTGGTTAAAACGGTCTGCTGAAACGATATATTAGTATCGGAAGTATCGGATATAAAGTCCACATCTCTAACCCCACGTGCAGGTCGGTAATGTTTATATTTATTTTCAGTTTGGTAGATTAACGGTGTGCCGTCGTAAAATGAAACAAAAACATTCTAACGCAAAAAATCGCTCGAAACCATATAAAAAGCTTCCAGTCCGAAGAAATGGGGAATTTTCCAAAAACAACAGCTTCATTCAGAGAAGTAAACAAATGGAAGAGTCACATAGAAAAGGAAGGTAAAACAAATTCATAACATTCTCTTTTCTTCAGTCCAACGAATACTAATTTCGATGCTGATTTAGACTTCTTAATGCAAAGCTTTCGTTGAACAATAATGGAAATGAAATTGAGGCTGCCCTACGTCTATTGCCATCTGTCGAAGAGGACATGGCTGAATGTGAGGCTGGATTCTACGAACAGCTAGTAACTGGATATAGCAACATGGCTACAGGTGAGTCTCTGAATTGAGTTTACCCGTTCAGTGTTCATATTTACTTTTTGTACAGCGTCCTTACTTGAGAAACGTCCGTCAGAGTCAGAAAGAAACGACACTGAAAATTTTTCGGTTCCACCAGATGTAGGTTGTAAGGATGACAAGGAAGACCAACATGCGGAGGAAACAAATTTGGATTCCGAAACATATAATTCGTTTTCTAAACGATTTAATTATGAATTGTCTTCGGATGATATTGATAAGTTGATGTCAAAGAGCGTTACTTTGAGAAAAACGAATTGTCCTGTAGTAGGGAATTTAAAAATCGAGATTCCCCAACTGAATTCTAATGCGGAATCCTCTGATTATGCTCCGCCACATGAAATAAAAAATCGAACTGAACTACAAAATTTAGAAGTAAAACAATCTCTTTGTTCCAATGTGATTTTGCCACTCTCCCCGCTACAGTCACAACTTTTCACAATAGTCAATAAATATCAGGATCTGTATTATCCCCAGAGATCGCATGAGAATAGCGAGGAAATTCGTTACATCTACTGTCTTCATGCTCTAAATCATATGCTTAAAAGTAGAGCTTTAATTTTGCGCAATAATGAAAAAGTAAACGCCCTAGCGAAATCTTTAAAACTACCACCAAGCGAAATTTCAATACCCGAGATATATAGAGATCAAGGACTAAAACGCATGAAAGTTGTATTTGTTGTGCCTTTTAGGGAATCGGCGTTAAGGATAGTAAACATTATGGCTGGGCTACTTTATGGCCAGCAAGATGGTATGTAGAAACGTCATTGGTTCTTTACCAAATAACATTTTTTTTTCTTTCAGATCAAAAACGAAAGGCTTCGATAGCAAAATATGATCGATTTCTTGAGGATTACTCTGGTAATACGATTTATTTTCCAAAAACCAACCCAAAGCCATTTGATTATGAACAGACGTTTAAGGGCAATACTGACGACAACTTTAGAATTGGCATTCGATTTACCAAAAAATCCATGTCTTTATTCTCGGATATAAATTCATCAGATATACTTATTGCTTCACCTTTAGGATTGCGTTTGCTTATTACTGACAAGGAGCATGACTTTGATTTTCTTACTTCCATTGAATTACTTATAATTGACCAGGCCGAACTTTTCCTGGCTCAAAACTGGGAAAATCTTCTTTATACATTGGATCACCTGCATCTACAGCCCAAAAAGCTGCCTGATACGAACTGTCAGCGAGTGAGAACCTGGTGTCTAAGTGGATCATCTCGTTTCTATCGTCAAACTTTACTTTTCTCCTCCCACGAATTGCCAGAGTTTCGAGCAGTGCTCAGCAATAAGTGTAAAAACTACCAAGGAATAGCCCGTATTACTAATTTAGTTCAACACGGAGATATTCGCAATGTCCTCACACCATTACAACAGGTGTTCCGCCGTATTACTTGTACCGACGTAGAATCAGCATTTGAGGATCGGTTCCAATATTTCAAACAGCATGTAATGCCACAATTGAGTAAATCTGAAAATTCTCATTGCATGCTCTATGTTCCCAGTTATTTCGACTATGTACGCTTACGTAATTATTTAAAAAGCGAAATGGTTAGCTTTGTTCAAATAAGTGAATATACTAAAAAGGAAAAGGTATCTCGAGCAAGAGATATATTTTTCCATAGCGGTGCACCTGTTCTACTTTACTCCGAAAGGGCACATTTCTTCCGGCGTACTCGATTAAAAGGCATTCGCAATCTAATTATGTACCAGCCACCTAACTTTCCAAATTTCTATTCAGAAATAATTAATTTAATGCTTGAATCCAATCAAAACCCACGAGATGGTATGGCAGATTCAATGAGCATCCAAATTTTATATACCAAATATGATGTGCTTACGTTAAGTAATATTGTTGGTTCTGAAAATTCTGTTAGATTAACCACAGGCAAAAAAAATGCATATGTTCTTACAACAGCTAATATAAAATGAAATGTAGCAAAATAAAATGATTAAATGAAATAAAAAATTAAATCCCGTTTACTTATCAAAACTGTTTATCCGTTTACTTTGACTTTCAGCATTGAGATATAAAATACGTAACGCTATAGATGAATACTCTGTACTTGCTTCTTTTAGGAGTTTTAAAACATATTTTTCAAATTAATCTTAATCATATGTAGTTCAGTTATATACTGTGCCTGTATAATCGAATTTGATTTGTACGAAGGACAATGTAAAATTATTATGTATATGCATATCTATATAAGACGTAGAAAATAAATTCATATTAGCCAGCAATTCATAAAGCACCTGACTATGTAACATGGCAGAGATAATGTACATATATTATCTTCTTGATCAGTGTCAACAGCCGTGTCTATGCACACCTATATCCATCCAACCGTATGTACACCTAGATATTAGGGACTTTAAAAGCTAGCACCAACGAATTTCTTATGTAGACCACTCTGGTATGTAGGCAGACAAGTTTGCCTTCAATTTTTGGCTGGCCTCTTTCCGCCCCTTCTAATAATATTTTCCTGTGCTCGCCAAGTGTATGTCAGACACCGCTGTGAACGAATGTCATATATTTGAAATAGGAAAAATCCGTATAAATATATATATTTTTCAAGGCTATACAATCTTCAGCCCAGTCGAAGTTTGTGAGTCTTTCTTTTTGGATTTCGAATTTCCTTTTGAATTTCAATTTCCGATTTTAGGACGTTGACGAATTAACTCTGTTGTTTAGATCCATAAATACGTTGCCCCCAAAAAAAAATTTTTGTTCTTGGTATGTTCATAATCTATTTTAGTATTTTATATAGGAACCTCTTTAAATCTCTGTGATACACTGTAACAACTCGGTATGTGTCCTAATTGCGACCAATTTATAAACATAAAGCATACGTTTTCGATGCTGCTCGTCCCGGGTCAGCCAAACCGGATGAATAATAAAATTAAAATAGCGATAACTATTCAACAAAGTCAATGCAAAGATTAAAAGTTTATCCAAATGTATGTATTATTGTTAATAGATTCATTAGTTTTTATATCTGTATCGGGATCTTTACATATTTCCATATGTATATATTTAACTTTATACTAAGACATAACTTATTGTATAAAAGAATTGCCATATATATTTTGGTAAAGTGGTACAATGGTACATAAATATATATTTATGGATGCATTATAGACATTTGTAGCAGTAGCATTGGACCATGTGCCACTGAAAAGAGAGAAAGAGAATAGAAAGCTCTTGCAAACCACATGAGAGAGATTATAACGACATTACAAGACTATTTTAGCCAACTCTGCCTAATTGCACCAATGGGGATGTGAGGCTAACTATGGTGAAACTAGAAAATATTAAAAAGGCACTCAAATAAGTTTATCTTTCCTACCAACATGATTGAATTGTACCCTTCATAGTTTTAAGAAAATATAGAAAAAATATATATACATATAGACAAAAACTTTTTCATATATATATTATCTAATAGATTTTTACTATATATATATTTAAAAAAAAATAACTAATGTCTAGTACAAAAACACTTTCTCGTCCAACCAGCAACCAATTTGATTGGTTTTAAAGAATCATTCTTTACAATGTCCATTTGTTATACCCTTGGAAAGAGGTACATTAATTATGTTTCTAAGCGTAGCAGTGGAATATAATCTTTTAAAATAAGTTATATATTCTTGATCAATGGCTTTAAATCTTATACATAAAACTCTCAATGTTGGTAGTTGAAAAACAAATCAATTATTTTATGATCAATATCAATCGAATCAATCATTATAGTAGGCAGATTTAGTATTTATCCGTCTTTTTTGATTTATTTTCTGAAATTCTAGTTCTCACTAGTTTTTTATATAACAAATGTTATATCTTTAATTTTAAGTTTACCGGAACAAGTTTAATACTTTGTAGTTTAAGTACTTTTCGAACTCATTAAAATTGTGTAAATACACATGTATATAACGAATGCTGTCTATATAGATTAACCTGTTACCAACGTATTCTCTTAGTCTAGTACCATCAATGGTGTACAAATTATAAATAATCATATTTAAATATTAAACTTATACACGTGCAGTTTTAAAATACATATGTAGACGCATATACATATGTATATATACATATACTATATAATCATAGAGACACACGCAAACATTTTCCTATACTTCTTCAGATCTGTGTATATTTCAATATACAGTATATATATATATATATATATATATATATATATATATGAATATATGTATATACTTGAGCGACAGCGGCGACGTACTAACATATATTCCCTAAGAAAAGATACAAAAACACGAGCGCAACCACCAACAGTCGGTCGGATAAGTGCTCAAAAGTTTGTGCGTGCTAAAAGTATTTTCCCGGGCCAAAATAGAGAGTGTATGTAGTTTTGGGAATTTTGCCAAAATATATGAATTTTGTAATTCAAATAGACACTCTCATCAGACAGCGTTCTCCTTGCTTTCAGTTGCCGTTGATCGTTATAATAGCGCGATCTTTGTGTTAGCTCTTGGTCTTTTGACTAAAATAAATTTATTATATAATAACGGAATTTTTATTAGGAATAAAAATTGTAAGTTTTGTTGATTTATTGCAACAATTCCAATCAAATCTATAGTGTTTTACACCCAATTCCATTCCAAATAAATCAAAATTAAAAAGATTACCCTAAAATTATAAAAAAAAATATTGAAAAATAATATTAAAAAACAAGTACCGCGCGTTCCTGAAAGTATAACAATCTTTAATTTAAAAATGCAATAAGCATATATATGTACATATATATCTATGTATGTAGATACATACATTCACGAGTTGGTGTTTCAAAAGTGTTGTCAAAAGTTGTAGTTAAAAAATCCGCAAATTCTATCTCACCAGTTACAATATTCCATGACCAAATACCTCACTCATCTTTCAAATTGTCGAGAAAACAAGAAAAACCCAAAGAAAAAAGGAAAACCAGTGAAACAACCTCGACCTCAGATGTCATTTCGAAATATTTTGAATGTCACTAATACAAATGCACGTTCATATACGTACATTCACGCACACACACATATGCATACTATACATAGAAACGTCCATCCATTGAACTGTATCTGTGATAGAAAAATTTGGTTATGCAACTCTTGTACCTGTAAAAATATATTGCAAGCACAAGGAACAATGTTGATTGCGGAATATTTATATATTTTTATATGTATACATATAAGCATTAATGCTATGCATGTCCCAGATCTATATAATATGTGTAAAATACGATGTGTAATTCCGATGGCGCGATTTTCCCTTTATTTTATACACATATACACTTGTAGATACCAAAGTTTTATCAAATTGTGATTTATATAAGCTCAAATGTATATTCGAATTTTTTTTAAATGATGCGCTTTTTAGTTTCATACGTTAATTTTTTTTCTGTTCCAATTAAAATCTAAATTTTTTTATAAACATTTGGCTCATAAATGAAAGTGTCCTTGATAACGGTGAAGTCCATGCCCTCTTTAATAATAAAAGTTCAGGACTTTTTATCTGTATGTAAAAGGAAGAACATAAATATTTGTATGTTTTTGAGTACTAAATTTAAGTTATCACGCTACCTTGCGGATATTAAGGACATTTTTCGAGTTCCTTGACTTCCGACAACTGTTTTTAAAATTAATGTTATACATACATATATACATATGTTCTTCAATCATTTAAATATACACATATAGATAAATGTATATAAATTTTTATGTATGTATACATACATATGTGTCCAAACGTTATCTTGTATTTCTGGCAGCTAGGTGTCTATTTTTAGCTGATCTCGGCCAGACCAGATCTTTTGCCTCCATAATGCAAACACACACACACACACGCATTAGATTGTTGTGTCTGTGTATGAACGTATATATGTATACACATATAAGTACAAATTTTAGATATATTTATGCATGTATGTATGTAAACGAATGCACTAGTATAAAATGCAAAGTTACCTTGGTAAATCCGTCGTTTAGGAAATATTTTGCTCGATTTGCGGAAGCAATAATTAGCGCTAAGCTATAGATTTGGCCCGGTCATATATACATTTTTATATGTACATATATGAAAATGTCTGCACAAGTGTGTTCAAGAATATAAATATATACATACAGATGTATCCATAAATAAATATTGAAAATTCAGGGCTCGTTTTTGCACATTGTATATATTTCTAAGTATATGCATGTATATATGTACATATATGCGTAGTATATATATAATATATATTTTAATTGTACATATTTACGTGTGTTCTTAAGAGAAAAGTTTTTGTAAGTTTGAGAAATATTGTTTAAACCAGAAATATACTTTTGTTCTCATTTTATGCTATGACAACACAAGGTGATGAACACACATATAAAAATACATAATTCTGTACTTTTTTAATATATTAAGAAAACTTCAAGAAGAAAATATTTGCTTGGGAATACCAGAGTTCAAAAACAGCCGTTACCTTGTTTATTGGTTCCGGCTGGTTACTTTTAAAAATGCACAAGTTCATCGATAACGGGCATTACGGGCATAGTTTCAACAAGGGTAGCCAGTCAAAAACTGTCAATAGTAAATCGCTTGAAATAGGTAAACATTTGGCTATTAGTTCACAATTCTATGTTTATATATTAAATAGAAGAGCGCCAATTTTTCTAACATTTAAAATAATCAAAATCTTTAAGATATCTAATTTATCTGCACTCCGATTCCATGCAGTGTCAATCGATTGTTT
The DNA here is from genome assembly GCA_018903615.1 of Drosophila neocordata. Lineage (NCBI taxonomy): Eukaryota > Metazoa > Arthropoda > Insecta > Diptera > Drosophilidae > Drosophila > Drosophila neocordata. The sequence goes on along the minus strand of JAEIGI010000007.1, from coordinate 14,352 downwards.
TTCAAGGTGGTAACCCTGACAGCCACGGCGTTGATTTTCAGTAAAAGACGGCTTGAGACTTAGTGCAATATTATCAGAGCACACATATTTGGAAAAAAAGAAAAATGCGCCATGGCAGAAAATACATATATATAAAAAATTAAGTACTTAACACGCAGTGCGTTCTTTGTTTTGAATGAGTTACGGAGAATCTAAATCAGTACATTAATAATTGAAAAATAAATTGCGTTTTATTCGCTACACACTTCTGCCGCCACGGTTGTACAAAGTGACACGTGTGTGAATCTCATAAGTCGAGACGTTTTCTGAGGACAGCTCAGTTAGTGGTAATGAAATCGTTCCAAGGTATTGGGGGGGGAAAATTTTTTTACGAAAAGTGCACAATCATCACGAATCACATTAATACGTAGTCATTTATAATGCACATTTAAAAAAAGGCAACTTTTATTTAAACTACATACAGGTATACTTCTATTGTGTGACAGATACTTATGTACAGTTGTATGTATGCATATGTATATAATGACGCGTTTGAAACGCTCACACATATGTACATACGTATGTATATATGTATTTTCAATTGTATGTAACAGAATATTTCACATTTGTTATTCAAGTCAACACATTATTAGTATGTTTCTTTATCGATTTAAACTATTCAAATATAGAAAATATTTTTATCGCTCTATTGTATTGAACCACAGGCCACTGAACGCAGAGGATAACAACTCAAGATGGAAGACGGCCACTCGAAAACCGTCGATCAAGCGCTGAACTTCTTTGGCACAGACCCCGAGCGCGGTCTCACCCTTGACCAGATCAAGACAAACCAGAAAAAATATGGACCAAATGGTAAATAGATGCAAATTTTCATGCCACATTTACGTTAGTAAATGTTATAGGCACCATGCAAATTACATTCAAATCGACTGTCACTGATTTTTATTCTTTCCTTTCTTCGTTTTCTTCTTACTTTGCAGAATTGCCAACTGAGGAAGGTGCGAAAGTTTATCTGCATTTGTGCAAATGAGATTATATTCTAATGACCTACATATTTTCTCTTCACAGGAAAAAGTATTTGGCAGCTAGTTTTAGAGCAGTTCGACGATCTTCTGGTGAAGATTTTGCTTTTGGCAGCCATCATTTCATTCGTAAGTTTTTGTTTATTTGTTAAGGGCTTGTTTCCATACCCCGTTTCAACGAAACAGAAATAGAAAGCTTAATCCGAAAGTTTGCCATCCATTCATGTTTAGCGTCATGATTTTGATTATGCTTGGTAACATTTAAACCTTAATAACGGAAACTTTCGTTTTAAATCTGATCACTCTTACCTAAGTATATCCATGAAAACTAAGTTCAATATCTTGATAAATATTTTCTCTCAACTACTTTGTCCTGCTAAACTCTATGTTAGTTCTAACGACGCGTTTTTAATGTAATAGGCGATAAATATGATAACCCTTAATAATTCTGAACAAACCTGATAATGGGTAAAAAATCAATTTCACAATTGTAAAACCAATCACTTATATTATGTGATAAGAGATAAATATGCTGACCCCCAATTAATTTGTACAAACATGATAATGAATAGAAAACCAATTTCACAATTGTAAAACCAATTACTTCTATATTTAGATGATTTTTACCTTCAAGTTTTTGCTAAAGTATAAATATTATTTCTAAACGGATGAAAATGTGGGATTTGGAACAGGCCCTTTTGTCCAATTATTTTGTAGAGTCTAAAGAGCTTTAGTAAGGTAAATTTGTTCTTATTTCTCTTTAAAGGTTTTAGCGCTGTTTGAAGAGCACGAAGACACGTTCACTGCATTTGTAGAGCCCTTAGTAATTTTACTTATTCTAATAGCAAATGCGGTGGTTGGTGTTTGGCAGGAAAGAAATGCTGAATCAGCCATTGAGGCCCTTAAGGAGTATGAGCCAGAAATGGGTAAAGTTGTCCGTCAGGACAAGTCTGGTATCCAAAAGGTCAGAGCGAAAGAGATTGTACCCGGAGACTTGGTTGAAATCTCTGTTGGTGACAAGATCCCCGCTGATATTCGCATCACCCATATTTATTCGACAACACTCAGAATTGATCAGTCCATTCTTACTGGTGAATCCGTCTCGGTCATTAAGCACACCGATGCTATTCCCGATCCACGTGCCGTCAATCAGGATAAGAAGAACATCTTGTTCTCCGGTACCAACGTTGCCGCTGGCAAAGCTCGCGGTGTTGTAATTGGCACTGGCCTCAGCACTGCCATTGGTAAGATCCGTACTGAAATGTCTGAGACTGAAGAGATCAAGACCCCATTGCAACAGAAGCTTGACGAGTTCGGTGAGCAGCTATCAAAGGTCATTTCGATTATTTGCGTTGCTGTCTGGGCCATCAACATTGGACACTTTAATGACCCCGCCCACGGTGGTTCTTGGATCAAGGGAGCCATCTATTACTTCAAGATTGCTGTTGCTTTGGCTGTGGCCGCCATTCCTGAGGGTCTTCCTGCTGTTATCACAACCTGCTTGGCTTTGGGTACCCGCCGTATGGCCAAGAAAAACGCCATTGTCCGCTCCCTACCCTCAGTTGAGACCTTGGGCTGCACCTCAGTTATCTGCTCTGATAAAACCGGCACACTCACCACTAACCAGATGTCCGTTTCGCGCATGTTCATCTTTGACAAAGTTGAGGGTAATGATAGCAGCTTCGTTGAGTTTGAGTTGACCGGCTCCACATATGAACCAATTGGTGAGCTTTTCTTAGGCGGCCAGAGGGCAAAGGCCAGTGATTACGACACATTGCAGGAACTTTCCACAATTTGCATCATGTGCAACGACTCCGCCATTGATTACAATGAATTCAAACAGGCATTTGAAAAGGTCGGTGAAGCCACCGAAACTGCTCTGATTGTGCTCGCCGAGAAACTGAATGCCTTCAACGTAAACAAGGCTGGTTTGGACCGTCGCTCTGCCGCTATTGCTGCTCGTGGTGAAATTGAAACCAAATGGAAGAAGGAATTCACATTGGAATTCTCCCGCGATCGTAAATCTATGTCCTCATACTGCACTCCACTAAAGGCCTCCCGTCTGGGCACTGGTCCCAAACTGTTTGTTAAGGGCGCTCCCGAAGGTGTGTTGGAGCGTTGCACACATGCCCGTGTCGGCACAAGCAAGGTTCCATTGACTTCGGCCCTGAAGAGCAAGATTCTGGCCCTGACTGGTCAGTATGGTACTGGCCGCGATACTCTGCGTTGTCTGGCATTGGCTGTTGCTGATAGTCCCATTCGCCCTGAAGAAATGGATTTGGGTGATTCGACCAAGTTCTACCAGTATGAAGTCAATCTTACATTTGTTGGTGTTGTCGGTATGTTGGATCCCCCCCGCAAAGAAGTTTTTGATTCCATTGTTCGCTGCCGTGCCGCCGGTATTCGTGTTATTGTGATCACTGGTGACAACAAGGCTACTGCCGAGGCTATTTGCCGTCGTATTGGTGTGTTCGGCGAGGATGAGGATACCACTGGAAAGTCCTATTCTGGTCGTGAATTCGATGACCTCTCCCCAGCTGAGCAAAAGGCTGCTGTTGCACGTTCCCGTCTGTTCTCCCGTGTGGAACCCCAGCACAAATCGAAAATTGTTGAGTTCTTGCAGGGCATGAACGAGATCTCTGCCATGACTGGTGATGGTGTCAACGATGCCCCAGCTTTAAAGAAGGCCGAAATTGGTATTGCTATGGGTTCCGGTACTGCTGTTGCCAAGTCCGCCGCCGAAATGGTGTTGGCTGATGATAACTTCTCTTCCATTGTGTCTGCCGTTGAAGAAGGTCGCGCTATTTATAACAACATGAAGCAGTTCATTCGTTATTTGATTTCCTCAAACATCGGTGAGGTCGTCTCTATTTTCTTAACCGCTGCTCTTGGTCTGCCCGAAGCTTTGATCCCAGTCCAGCTATTGTGGGTCAACTTGGTAAGAACCCCTAAAATCTAGTTGTATGACCGTTTCTCTAACGACATTTATACTGCTTGCATAGGTTACTGATGGTCTACCAGCTACAGCCCTTGGCTTCAACCCACCTGACTTGGATATCATGGAGAAACCCCCACGTAAGGCCGATGAAGGTCTCATTTCTGGATGGCTATTCTTCCGGTTAGAAAAAGCTTTTATCCACTACAAACACTGAATTTTAACTGACTTATTTTTTTGTGTAGTTACATGGCTATTGGCTTCTATGTTGGTGCCGCTACAGTTGGCGCTGCTGCATGGTGGTTCGTGTTCTCTGCAGAGGGTCCCAATCTAACTTACTGGCAGTTGACTCACCATCTTTCCTGCTTGGGCGGTGGCGACGAGTTCAAGGGTGTCGATTGCAAAATCTTCAGTGATCCGCATGCGATGACCATGGCTCTCTCCGTTCTTGTGACAATTGAGATGTTAAACGCAATGAACAGGTGAGTTGTCCTTCAGCCACTAGTCACTTAAAAAGGCTAACACCATGTTTATTATTTTTTATTTGTATTTTTTATTAGCTTGTCTGAGAATCAGTCACTGATTACAATGCCTCCATGGTGCAACTTGTGGTTGATTGGTTCAATGGCACTTTCCTTCACTCTTCACTTCGTTATTCTATACGTGGAGGTCCTCTCTGTAAGTATATATTTCAATCAAATTACCTCTACAATCTTCTATCAACAAATTTTATACGATTTTATTAAATTATATTTGTCTATTTGTGTTTGTGCGTGTGTTTACATTGACTTTATTCTAGACCGTCTTCCAAGTGACACCGTTGTCTGCAGAGGAATGGATAACTGTGATGAAATTCTCAATTCCTGTAGTTTTATTAGATGAAACATTGAAGTTTGTTGCTAGAAAAATCGCAGATGGTGAGAGTCCTATATATAAAATGCATGGGATTGTGTTAATGTGGGCTGTCTTCTTTGGCCTGCTGTACGCTATGATGCTTTAAGAACATAATTATAATCATTAAGCCCAACTTTATTATTCTAATTACTAGTATAAAGTGTTACTAAATATAAACAGAAAACAAAACAAATTATATACATACTTATATATATATACTTTTATATATATATGTATATCTAACATAACTACTTTAACCCCGATACCATTTTTGTTCCCGGACCTACTGAGTTCAATCGTATGTATCACAAGGCTGACTAGTGATACTTCGAAAACGGGTCGACCGACTTACCCCCTCCTCCTTCTTGGTCTCGGCTAAGAACAAAACCATGCTAAACGATCAACACCTTATGAACTAACGATTCGTGTTTGTATATGATTTATTTAATACATACATATATAGCGAAATGGCTTTTTGTACATACAATGCAGTAGTTACATAAGACAGAGTAACCGACTTGGGTATATACATATATTTAATTTAAAATATATTCGTTTCGAGTTACGTTGTGTAAGAATATGATTAATCAGAGTCGATAGAAGAAAGCAAACAACAAATCCAAAGTTGCTGGAAATGAGAACTTATTCTTGTTGAAACCCAATTTCAGATGCTTTTTGCGTTAAAATTGTGTGTTCTCTATTTTGTGTGCAATTTTTGGGTTTCAATAAGGTAATTCCAATTTCTGGTCAAATAACCAATTTATAAAAGGGCAACAGCAGTTCTAACTAAAGTTGTATTTTTTTTTTGAAGTAATTAAAATTTCAGTCCGATACCTTGATAAATCTGTACAAAGAGAATATATATTTGAGAATTCTCGCAATTAGGCATTTTGTTCAAATACTCACCGACTTTTCAAATAAACTCAATATTCAACAATATCAATATAGAATGTATATAATCCTATTTAATATTTTCAAATGACTGGTATAAATTTACTTAAAGTTTGCTGCCCTTTTTAGGGCAAGAGTGTGTGTACGTGGTTTGAATATACATAATTGAGTAGACATACATAGATACATACAATTATATACTTCAAAACGAACAATTGGTTATCCATTCCATAGATGTAAGAATTGTATTCAAGAAAATTGAATAATCAATTTGCAATCAATAGGCGCGTTAAAGTTACATAAAAGTCTTTGTTGTTTATTTTTTTTTTTTTAATTTTTGCTTTCAATTACATTTTACTCCGCAAGGCAGTCGAGGATCTTAAGGATGCGGGATAGATAGTGTATGTAATGAATAATGATTTCGTACATATTTGGAATTCTACTTTAAGGGGGGTGCGGAAAGTTAACTAATTCGGCATTTTGTAATTTATATCCCTCAGTTCTAAAACATTAAGTAAAATCTTTGAGCATTTTAAGAAAATAGATATTTTAATTAAAATATACATTATGTACTTTGTTATACAATTAGAGACGCTGTGAATTGATTAAACAAAAATTACATACAAACTAACATTAATTACTCTAAATAAATTATGCAAAACTAAAACGTGCTCTGCAAAAACCCACGGAATAAGGGGCACTACCAATATATATGACACATGCACCAACATGTATCCTAATTAGCTTTCGTTTTGCGCTGCGTTTTCCGAATTTGTGTTTTGAATTTTGCACGTGCGTTCATTGCTGACTGCAAATTGATCCAGCTATTGAGTGACGACAACTGGATTTCTCTCTGACCTCGCCAATATGAATATACCTACTACATATCTGATCAACAAATTATTGTTTTATTCTATACAGTAAATCCCAGATTTCATTAATTGGATGCCACCCGATTAATTTACCATAACACAATTGAATCCATCCCTGCTTTAGAAAAGTGCGTGCAGTTATTACATTATGTCGTAAAAGCGTGCCGAATCCAATCTGAATGCAAAACAACTATCCTGTAGCTGTACATTATGGTCTATTATTACATTATGACATTCAAATGCATAAACGAATAAAGAAAAATTGAAATTCAGCATGTAAGCTATCTAAAACATGAAAACGAAATAATAATAAAAAAACCAAGAAATCCGAAAATATCCTTGTACTTCTTTCATCCATCATAAAAATGCAAGGCTACTCCCCCGTATAAACATACACAGAAGATACATATATAGTTTGGCTTACGATGATCACCGATCCCCTTATAAATGATTTAACTGGAACTGCTTATTCAATTATTCTGGTTAACCCTTATACAGAGGCCTCCTCATCCCTTTGGCTGTACCTTAGCTTTGGTTCCTCATTAATTAAAATAAATTTGTAATAATTTTAATAATTTTATGTGTCCATGTATCCAGTTCCTGACGTCGTCGTCGACAAGTGGTAAAGGTTGCCCAATGCAACCGATACGTATGTGGAAATGAATGTGAAGGATGACAGATTTTTCTACCTTTATCATTCGTGTATTAATCGCTCAGCCAGCCCTGTTACTTGCAACTGCAATTTTAAATCTGATATAAACCAAGTTATTTGCTTTAAAAAGTGAACTATTAATGGATAACATTTCGAACTGTGGGTTAGTAAGATCGAATTAAATAAATACAATATATACCAACTACAAAATTTATCATCTTAAATCTAATTACTGAATATAGTAAGTATGTATAAAGATACAAACACACATCTATTTTATAATATTAACGGACGTCATTCGATTCTATTTTAAGCATTTGCATAGCCATATTTCTATCGCTCTTAGAAATTTCTATTCAAATTGATAGCAGAATAGAAAAAAATGCAAATTAAAATTAGAACGTGTCACCTTTTTTGAATAGCTGATTTAAAATATATATGTATATGTATATATATATATATATTTATATAATATATATTGCTCAACGTTTCGTGTAAATGAATGAACAATGTATTCGTATCACATTAGAAGTTATATAGTTACTTAATAATGTTTTTAAACTGCTAGATTGAGTATATATATACCTATGGGACTCTTAGTTTAATGTCATTTGATGAACAAATTATTCATAATTTATATGAGTAGGCTTAATAGTTAGTTTTGCTTACCAAATAGCACATTTTTTAAGAAACTATTTTTCCAATGCCTGTGCCCGTTATTGTAATCCATCTATGAAAACTGTGACCACCTTTTTTGTTTTCTCTAGTTTTTTATAAATAGCTTTATTCCATTTCACAAGTTGGGTCAGTCTAATCAATTTTTATTAACTTTTATCAATTATGTATATGTAGGTATATAAATAGGTATGCAGATGTTTATGTATCAAATGATAATTATGAGGAAGGTAATGCCCACAAGGTAGCTGTTTTGTCTGCGGAGGTTGAGATAAAAGAAAAGTCTGTTGGATGCCATCGAATTGTAATTGCTTTGTCTTTATGTTCTGCCACAACAACGGATGATAACGTATGGGCAAGATCGCCCTGCAGATCTGTTAGTTTGATCGAGTTATCATAGCTACAAGTAAGCATATAGTAAGCGGAAGGAGAAAATCGCACGCACCTTGAAAAATAACAAATAAAATATATATTAAAGCTTTTCATATACTAAAGTATATAAAGTATATATAGATTGACAGGTATCAATTATATAAAAATTACCTTATCTCGGCGTTATGGGGATAAAACCTTTGTATGGGTCTGTTACCACGAATGTCATAAAGCATAACCGAGCTATCCGCATGTCCTGATACAAGTAATCGGCCTGTGGGATCCACACATACCGCAGTTACGGATGAATTTTTCACAGCACTGTCTCTGCAGTCATGGTCCAAAGTGTTGACGGAAACATTAACTCGAAGATCCCAAAAACGGATTGTTTTGTCCTATGAAGGAGGGATAAATTAGCGTTACCGACGTTTAAATCCCTAGGCTTCATTCAAATTGGAATAGTTACCTGCGAACCAGACACAAACATGGCATTAGTCCAGCTATAAAGAGACAATATATGACCAGTATGGCCACTGAACGCTTGAAACGGAGTTCCTGTCACACAATCCGTAATATAGATTTTGCAATTACCAGCTCCTCCGCTTACTAACAATCGAGATTTCGTTGACGAATCATCAAGGAAGCACATGTCACGAACAGTTCCATCGTGCATATTAAGCTCAACCTCATGACCCACCAATTGATCGGTTTCATTGTTAAATCTCATATATTTAATTGTTTTGTCGTTAGATCCTGTGGCAATAAGTTCTCCATCTGAGGACCAGCACGTACAGTATATGGAGCCGCGATGGTGTTTCGTTCGCTTGCATAGGACCGCTGGAGCATGCACGCCTTGTCTACATTTAGAACAGAATATTTGTTAGTCTGTTATTTAAATTTAGTTTTAATCACTATTTACCTTAACTTTGTGAGTTGAGGATATTGACAAATTCGAAAAGTCTTAGAGTTAGATCCAACCGCATATAGTTTGCCATCAGGATGAAAATCCACACTTCGAATCGCTTGCGAGTCTAATAATGTGGTTACAGCCTCAAATTGTGGCCGCTCTACGTCACCCTATGCGAAAGAGAAATTTTTAACTTAATTAATACATTTTGAGATGAAACAATACCAACTAACTTGGCCCAAGCCAATTAGGTTGGCAATATAAAACAATATTAAATTATTCACAAAATCAACAAAACCCAATTTAATATTGTCTTTTGAAATGGCACAAAATTGCTTGCGTGTACCAATAAACACAGTTATTTAAAATGTCGCGTCATTTTGCTGTTTAGTTACACTCTAAGCCAGTAATTAAAACTCACCTGTCTTATTTCTACCTCCTTGATATCGGTATTCATTAAGGAGATTTATTAAAAAATAAAATTGTATTTTAAAATTTAATCAAATAAGCTGAGAGAATGGAAACAAAACAACTTTGTCCACTATACAACGGGCTATGCGATTCATGGTAATATCCCGTACAATGTGCAACAGTTACGCTAATACAGTTTGAGGGAAATCGTCACCGTGACAACAATCGGTAAAATATGCGTGATATTTGTGTTGCTTTGTTTATTTTTCTGTTGGTAACGTTATTTACTATCAAAACCATCCTCTGGATCATATCTCTTTCGCTTGGTGGTCTGATTTTAAGGTACTCTGTTTGAAAACCAGATAAGATAAGTTGTCTTGAAAAGTAAAAAATAATCGTAATTGTTGCCAATAAGATAGCTTGATCATTTCTTTTAATACATTTGATCTTGATGAAAAACAGTTTAAAAAACATTTAAAAAACTGTTATGTGACATGATGATGTAAGTGATTTCTTATTTTTGCCATAGATCATTTAGTTATATAGAACATATATGTATTTAGTATATCATTTGTTATTGCTTGTTAAGTTGTTCTCTACCCCAATTAATTGCGATTGCGCAGAAACAAACAACTCTAGATTGCCGTGTATTGACCCCTTCGTTATCACTCTTAAATGGTTTTCGGTAGGTCAGTGTACATTATTGCAAACGGCTCCAAATTCCGTTTCATATATTATTATATGTATGTTAATATCGACTTAGATATTAGCAAGTAACATTGTCACAGTTTATTTTGCTTTTTTTGCGACTTACCTGTGATTTATGGCAATATTTTTGAAAATCATTTAAAACGAATTAAAAAACTTTTTAGTTATTGTTACAATTTTTGATATTTTATTTACGTAAAAATAAAATATTTGGACATATGATTGAATATAACAAATTAATAACCTTCATTTAAAAATTTGATTGATTCTTAAACTTGTCTAGTGTTGCGAACTCTTTTAAAACAGAGCGATTAATGCTCTTAAGAGTAAATTGTTATTACTTCACGGCCTCCTCCTCGAACCATTAATACTTTTTCAAGTCCTTCTGTTAAAACTTCCAAGAATTCCATATCTATAAATTAAGAAAATTGTCGAATTCGGTTTTATGTCACATGTTTTCATAAAATTCTCTTACAATTGCTTTCACGTTCCGCTCTCACTTCCCTTGGTGGCCCTGGTAAGTTCATGATGACTAATTGGGCATCCTGTGACTTTTCTACAATAACTTCATTCAGTTTTATTGCTGTGTGCATGCGACGAACGTTGAACTCGTCCCTAAAAAGTAAGTCGTATAGGAATATATATTTTTATATATCATATATACATCTTGATAATGCAACTTACGGTTTAATACTGGACTTTATATTATCGTCGGCTTTTTCTGTCGATTCATCTTTATTAGATAGATTTTCTGGTGCGTCCGCATTTTCTGGACCATCCGAGTCAATTGAGTTACGTTTCTCATCATTTTGAGAATCCTGCCAATAATATCCATAAAACAATATGTGATTAAAAGTTACTAATTTAATCAAATAAATGTACTGTGCCATTGATTGTAAAAACTGAACTTTATATGTAAAATAAAATGTTGAAATTGGAAAAATATAGGTGTAAGAGAAATAAAAATATAATTCCATGAGGTTTTTTTATGAATTTTCCTTTGAACGTTTTAGTATTACATTTCTTAATTGGTTAATATCTAAACTAACTACTATACTTGGCACAATTTTTGGAAATTGGAATCCCTTCGTATATGAGCGCAAGTAAATAGACAAAATAATTTTTAAAATATGATATCGATACATACGTGATTTTGTATTTCTTCTATGGTTGGATCGGCAAAGCGAACCTTCGACGCTGTTTTTGTTACGTCATAATGGTGGTCTACAATTGTTTGAACCTGGAAATGTTAGCGTCAAGTATATAAGACAAAATTTTTCTTCAAGTGCACTCACTGTACTAGCAATGAACAATCGGGGGGAATAAAATATTTTAAAGAACCACTACACAAATACATATACATATAAAATATCATTCAAACATTCTTGGCATTTCTAAAATCGATTACTAGCATTTTACTTTTCTTTTATCAGTTTTAGAAAATCCCAAAATATGTTGCACATACTTGTATGTATGTATGCATATAAGTATAATTTTTCATGTGTTAGATGTATGTATGTATCTTTTTAATAATATTTTGTAGATAGATAAAGATGCACGTGCATACACATACAAATACGCGATAATTGTAAAATGGCACACAGAAACGTTTTGTGGACGTCCCAAAAGTCAATAAATGCTGCCACAATGAAGCACATATATACTATTGAGACGAGTTAAGATGCCTACAGAAAAGCTAAGTCATTAAATACTTCAAGTAGGTTGTGCGATTGCAAAATGCATATAAACAAGTTATCCAAGAAGGGGAGAGAACAATAAAGGAGTATCAATAAGATCGAGTAAACATTCGAGAAAGTAACTCATTCTCAATTTGTTCTGGCGACTTTAAACCAATTTAACCAATTAACTAAAAAAAAGAACCAAGCAGTTCAATTCCGAAATATTGATGAAATCTTTAAAGGGAATGTTGGCATCGGTTTTGTAAGGAACGTATTCTTTACATGCGTTGACCTCTTTAATAATATCTTTAAGGGAACGTTTTAATTGGGAAACATTAGCAGTTGGAAGCGTAACTTTAAAAATAAATCAAGCATTTTTATATGACTTTTGGAACGTCCTGTAAAAGCACGTAAATTGTACGTAAATTATGAAATATTTAATGTAATGCAGATGTTTGCCCATAAAATACTTATTTTAAACCCTTAACATTACAATATAAGTATCAATACTAATAAATATGTGAAAGATATACCTAATATTGCATTTATTACATTTTAATACTTAGAAATAAAAAACTGAGTTAACATCTACTTGATTAAGACGAATAAACAAATTCCAATAACTTATTTTGAGATTTTTCTGATTGTGCTTACTAACTTTATTAAAATAATAAAACAATTTGCAAAATCCTTTTTTAAATATTTTCTTTCCTATATTTTTACTAATATTTCGACTGGAAAATTTATATAGCAGTACTATAAAGTACATATTTAAGAATTCGTAGAAGCTTCCTTTATGAGAAACTGTTAAGAATTGGTTAAACTAAAGTTCAAACCTAGATTTCTAGCTGAAAGAGTTAAGATTAAATTATTTTCCCAAAGTAAACTTTCTTTATATCGCACTGTATTATATTAATAGGATATGACCAACGATTTGTGAGATATGAATATAGATGAAAATACATTAGCATACGCACATAGATAGATAGATAGTTAAATAGATATGGAGCACGATGAGCTTTATGAATATGTATAATGAAAGTCGGTATGTAATAGTTTGTGGATTTATATATCTCAGTGCCTAAAACTTTCACCATATCATTAAATTTCTCTTTCCATTCTAAAAGGTACACTTGTATACACATGCACTTTAATGCGAATGATCAAATAATACACACAAGTGTGAGTTTATATTGATGAATAGATTGGGATTGTATGTACATATACATGTATATATATATATATTGGTATATAATGTGAATATCTGTATGCATATATTTGCATTCTGCAATGTGTATATTCTTTACCAAAGACAATTTATTATCACTGGGTGTTTCCTTAAAGTCCATTATAGTTTGAACCTTTGGATTTTTAATAAATATAAAGTTTAAAATTTTAATTTCGATCTCAATATTTTTTTTTTTTTTTTTGTTTTTTTTGTTTGCTGATGTATGAATGTATGGATAAAAAACCAAAGTGGTTTGAATTTATGGTCAAATAAGTATAAATACATAAATACAAAAAATATTCAAATTATACTAATAAACCATTAAACAATATCGAAATTGTAATGTGCAAAATATGTGTTTATATTTTAGTAGTGATAAAAGTACATCTAAATATATATATGTACTTTTGATGAGTCTTAAGAAATTTCTGCACAATATATCTATAACAAGCATACTTACCACTTTGGAGTTCTCTTTCTTGTTTAAGCCTAATGCTCTCAACATTTGATTGCGCTGTTCCATCATGAGTGTTCTTTCATAGGTATACGCAGAAATGTCGCTGTTATTCTATTATAAACAAATTATAAATATGGTTAATAAAAGTATGCTTTGGTGACTTTAAAGAAAGCGGGTTATAATTACCATTTCGACTACTTCAACATCGGCTTCAATTCGAAGATGATATAGGAATGTCTTCAAATCTTTCTTCATTTGAATCGAGTTATCCTCGATTTGAGCAACTGTGAAAATTCGTAGCTTGCAGTTCCGCCAGGTACGATGTTGTTTCAACAAGAACGGTAACAACATTAGCAAACCTCCATCATGAACGATCCACCAGATATCAATATTGCCACCAATCTAAAAGAATATTCATAAAGTATATACAAAATAATCCAACCGCAATGCAAATTCACTTTTACTTTGTGATTCGATTCCGGATAAAAGTTGATACCCTTTGGCACCATTAATGCCATATGACAAGCAGCTACTGTTCGTACTGTTTGGATGAAAGTCTTCCAACTGTTGCGGCCCTCTTGCCTCCAGCTATAGGGCCAACCAATAATCACGGTGTTTGGCTTCATCCCTCCCAAACCAATTGTTTGAA